>OU862932.1:36754628-37993795 GCA_917880885.1 Limnephilus marmoratus
CAATTTGCTCATCTCCAGTGCTAAAGTGTTCGTTTCTTTATGATAAAATATTCTTCCACAAAAAAGGCAAGGAGATAAAAGATGGGGAAGACTCATATCACATATACATATATTTGGGACCCGTACGGAGAGATTGGTGTACAACAGCAGTTGGCAATTAGTTTTGGTGGCGGGCCAAGTCGGCTGGGGTTGACGACGCTCGAGCTTGCTCAGTCAGTGCGCTTGTGACTGCCCGTCTGAACACCCGTCGTCATCGTGCTTCGTGCCTAGCAGTATCGTATAGTGCAAGACAGAGTACACGAAAAAAGCACCACAGAGGAAAAAAATAGTGATAATACAAGTTTTAAAAATTAACGAGCAACCGGTTGGTAGCGGGATAGTTATTGGTTCCCACTTGGGAGTTGCGGGTTTGATCTCTATTTCTTTAGTCCTCGGGCTTTGAACAAGCCATTTTTTCCACTTATAATGATGGAAGTGGGTGAATTTTCAATATTCTGGGATTATTTGTATATAAGTAAGTCACCAAACAAAGAAAAAGCGCCGCAGGCGAAATTTTTAAAAGGTGATAGTTACATTTTTTTTAAATATGATGACCAACCAGCAATTAGTGTGGTAATTATTAAATCTCACTCGGGCGTTGCGGGTTCTTAAAGGTTTACATTTATTTTTTTACATTAACTCCATACAGGAGGTCTTGAGGAAAATAATTTCCCTCAGGGCCTATGCCATCTGGGATGCTGTGTGGAGGGTCTTTTTGAGGAGAGGAAGGAATGAATATTGGTCTTGAAGAGACCCATGTTGTAGGAAGGAGGAAACACAGGCCGGCAAATCATTCCACAGCCTGTTTTCATGTGACAAATGTCAACCGTGACCAATTGCCGATTGCTGGTGTACAATATTCACTTAAAAATATTTGACAGCAATAGCTTTCCAGGCAAGCAAGACCATCGTAAAAGGTAGAACTACCCTTCCCGCCCAAAGTGTGTTAATTATTACCTATCACAAATAACTTTTTCAAAAATTAATTTAATTTTTTTGTTTTCAGAAAACACCATGACAAACCAAAAAGACGCTCTTCTAGGCACCATCAAACAGATGCAAGGCAATATCGATAAGACGAGAAAGGATCTAGCGGCTCTCACAAAACAACAGGTTAGCCTTTCTTAATCTCATCCGATATACCATCACCTGCTTACAACCTTTTCATTTTTGTTCCTTTTTCCTTTTCTATCAATTCTTTATATTATGTTTTCTAAACCAAATCAACAACATTTTAAATTGACAGCCTGTTAATTATACTGTTGGATTAGCATTTTTATGGCCCAGTTTAAAAAAGCCAAAGAGGGCACCTTAAGAAAGCATTTTGTAAGGACAAAAGCTTTTTGCTAACTGAAGATTAAAATTGAATATTAATTTTGTTTTTATCAAAAAAAATGTATAAATAAATATACATGCATTATGATTTCATTTACACATTGCTTACACATCACAGGTCTATGTATAATCTTAGTTTGAAGTCCTTTCAACTTAAGTTTTACTTATGAATGTTTGATTTATACTATATTATATTGTTATATTCATTTTTTTCTTTCCTTCTATCCTTTCTTTGATACATGACCACCGTTATACAGAAGCAAAATATGATATAACATGGCTGAAAATTTAGCGTGGCTGTATCAACATTTATCGACAATCTCATTATGCATGCTCCTCTTAATCTAACCTAGCGCAACAGCATTCCTCTTTTTTTTTTATTGTCCTATTTGACCGATCCCCACATATCAATCGTCCAGATGATTAGTCAGACATCTCTGAAAACTATCTGGTACAATACTCAGATTATTCATAAACACACCAAATCAATTATAATGCAGAAAAACTTGTAGACATAAAAAAAATAATTGATGATTTCTGGGTTACTATTTCAAAATATCTTACTAATGTACCGAACGTTATGCTTCACGGTATTGTTTGTGTAAAATACAGACACGTGAAAACAATATTCCATTTATGGTGATCATTTGATTATTATAAGCAATAATTATTAGCCTGAAACACTCATTTACATTGAAAAATCTTCCGAGAAAAGATACTTGCCGCCAACGGGACTTGAACCCGTGTCCTTCTGATTGGCGTTGATCGTCCCGTTGGCGGCAAGTATCTTTTCTCGGAAGATTTTTCAATGTAAATGAGTGTTTCAGGCTGACAATTATTGCTTATAATAATTGTTACCCTTTGTGCTATGCATAAAAATCTTGTCTAAACGTTAGTTTATAAATTAAAAAATAATAAGTGATCATTTGAATTTTGCTTTCCTTATTGTCTCAAAACTTAGTATTTGGAGATGTCTGACTAATCAACTGGATGATCGATATACTCCAACTGTTAGGTTATGTTAGATTAAGATAGCCATGAGCTGTGCGGTTGTGAATAATTCAATACAGTCATGCAAAAACTAGCAGTTTCACATTAGTTTGTATTTAGCTTTCGTATGACAGTATTTTTCCCTTTGTTTATAATGTTTTGAAGCTTACACTTTGGTTATGAAACTTATTTCAGCACACAGAAGAGTTTGGTGTTTTGGAATCGTTGAACAATTTGTCCCTCAGTACCAAGTCTAAATATACGGTCAGAGTTCACTGCTTCCACATTAAGGCATCCATTTACACCATGTTTTGTGCTGTTTTTTCTTTATACATAACATACATAATCCATTAATTAGCGATGCAACCAATGCGATCACGATGCTTGGTAAACTGAGCTTATAAAACCTCTTAAGCCTAGTTGTTTGAATTCTCATCACATTTAACCCATCCCATCAAAAATTATTTTTACTGAAACCGACCGCAGCAACCGAATTAATTTTGGTACTAACTTGTCCTGATTTATTGATTAATTGTACCCTACTCAAAAAAATGTAAAATGCCAATACATACTACTTTTTATGTAAAAATAAAAATAAAACATGCTTTCGGAAGCCCTAAATTATGGTGGTTCGGAGGGATGGCCTTCAAAGATAGCCGCCTTAAATTATGGCGTCTCGGAGGGAATTAATTCATTAGGAATGGGTTAACGTCTTTAAAAATCGGCATTCAGCTTTATTTTGAATTTTGATCAATTTCCGTTAACTGCCGATTGTCAGCCATTCGGGTGTTTGTCAAGTTATATGTTGGGTTGTTTAATAAGCCATTAATTGAACCCTCAAGTATAAGACATCAAAATTTAACCAATTAAAGTCTGAAATTAACGTCTATAGTTATAATGATCAGTTTTTTGTTTGTTTAAATTGTCGTTATCGTCAAAGTATTGTTGCATTGCTAATTTAATAGTAATTGTGGATACATTTCATGTTGCATTTTGTTCTCATTAGTCATTAATACTTCTTATCATGCCTGTATCTCTCTGTCTATGAGAAGTTTATATTCCTGTTTTGTTTTGCCATGTAACAAAATGATTTTATTGTGTTTGTTCTTTAATCTTTAAATTATACTAGCTGAAGCCTCCACCGTTGCTCGGGGTTTACAGTCATTTTCATCTTATTTTGAACATCAAGTGTACAAAATTCTGCTTGAAGGGATGTGAAAAGAGGATGGGATGGTTTTTTCGAAATCTCATGTAGACGGTGACCTTCCTCCTTAAAGATCAAGTGTACAAAACTTCATCAATCTCTAAATAAAACTGTATAAAAATCAAAGCCACGCCTCCGGACAGTCTTCTTTATAATTTTTTTTTTTTAATTTAATATAATGGTACGATGGTTTTTATACATTAAATAAAGTTTTTTTTTTCTGAAAAATACGTTAATTTACGTCTTACACCTGTTTTTAGAGCAAAGCTCTAAATATGTATATAAAACAAACAATAGATAAGGAATGTAACAGAAAGAAGAAGAGGAGATAAAAAAGATCGGAGAAAAATATAGATAGAAAAAGGATAATATAGACTCAAGTCTGAAGTCTCCGGCTTTACATAGTTTTTCGAAATCGGACTTAGACCGTGACCTTTCTCAATTGTGCAAAATTTCATCTACCTCCGAATAAAACTGTAGATTTGTATTGCAAATAAATCCATGCCGTCCGCCACAGATACTTTTCTTTATATAAATAGAAGATCGGTTAGTTTGTTGAGCGATCTGGAATTTTGGGTTCCCAGGCGTTGTGGATTCAACCCTCTGCTAGCCAAGTCCTCCACCATTGCTAAAGCATCATTTTCCTCTTATAATGATGTTGGTAGGATTTCAAATATTGTCAGGGTACTTGTAAACTGGTTCTTCACTTTCTTCAATTGAATTTTAATGCATTTACCGCTGCTTATAAATGCCTATATTCTCAGCACATGCAATACGTATTGGCACCGGGTGGTTTATTTGCAATTTTTTTCAATCTGACAAGAGGTGGCTGAGTTTGCTTTTGAAATTTGTGAATTTCTAACGCAACAAATATGTTTGTAAAAGAATTGTATGTGCACTGTGCATTAAATTAATATTATGTATCTACAATAATGATTTGTTTTGTATTGTTTTTAATTTCATTAATCTTTAATATTTCAGTTACAAACATAGTTTCCATAACACATTTATTTTTATTTCAAACATTGTTTCACAACACATTTATACCAACATTATACGGTAGTTCCATAATACATTCATTTCAATAACATTGTAAAATATTCCAATTATTACAGTCTTCCAACTTTAAAACTTAAAAATTCAATAATTTCACTTTTAAATCATTAACACATCTCCCTTTTTAAATTATTATTTGTATGTAAAAGTCCTGCTGCTGAGAGCTCTGTTGTAACCTCTTTCTGTTACAATGTGGGTCATTGTTTGTGGGAAAGTGTAGAGGTTACAGCAGACCTATCAGCGGTAAGCGTTTACCTTGGATATGATAAGCCCAATAACTAAACATACTTATAATTTGTAGTCTTTTACACCTTTCCAGACCGCCAACAGCATTGTGGGGACAATTGTGAAGAAACCCCGCAGCAAAGAGGAAGCACAGAAAGAGATCTTGGATGCAGAATTGGATTTATTCACAAAACAGCAGGTTAGATATCTATTTTTTATCTTGATGATGTGAATGGGATCAAAGATGAAAGTAACAAGGGAGATAGGCTCGAACCATTATTAGAATGAAACTGCGCATGCGATGCGATCAACAACACTGTTCATTCGTACTGACTAACTGTAAATCTAACCTTTGTTTCTACCTACACACCAATCGCATAACTTTCATTGCTAGGTCTCTTTGATAGTCCATGCAGTTAGACATAGCTTGGTGCCATTCAGCATTCTTCCATACCCTATCCTCCTGTCTGTTATCTTTGGATAGGCTGCTGCGAAGATGCAGTACAATATCAACCTTTCAGGTTTTTAACTAGAAATTTTTTATTCTTAATTTTGTCGCCTAAATATCAAAAATTAACTAAAATTAGTTATAGATTATAATATTATTATATTAGTGAAACAAAACGCTTAACCCTTTCAGGCCTGAATTAAAACTAGATTAAAATTGGTGGAGTTATTTGAAAAAAAAAAAAATTTCTTCAATAGTTTAGAAGTTATTGCTACTTACATTTAAAAGAACATTAGATCTCAAAGGGCGTATTTCATATAAAATGACAAATTGTGTACCAAAAATATAACATTTTATTAAATTTAAAAAATTACATAAACATACCTTCAAAACCACATTTTAATAAAATTGGGATAAAAAATTCAGTCAAGATTAAACACAAAAATCAACTGTCAAAATATAAAAATAGATACCGCCTGAACTCTTAGCTTAAATCCAATAAAAAAAAAATCTACAAAGACAATTATATAAAAAATTACAAAACGAAAACTACCAATTTTTATAGATAGAGAGGAAATAATCTGATACCTTTGTATGTTCAAATATGCACATGGTCCGAAAGGGTTAAATTTTATAAAATAAATGAAAATATCAAAGGAACGTAATTTATTTCCAAGCTTTTGTGTAGCTGCAGGGAATGAATCAAATAATTTGTTTTCGGCAAATTGATAAAGAACAAACCAAGAAGTCTTGTGAGGCTGAAGGTGATGGGGGGGGGGGGGGGGGGGGGGAGATTGGGATTAGTAAGGTGGGAAAGTACCTGGCTATTCAGATCTGGTTACCAATAACGGCTAAATCCATTTCAAGCAATGTTAAATTGACAGTATTACTTTGTGCAATGGTCCCTATGGAAAGTTTGAAATTGATTAACCTTAATAATTTTTTATTGAATTCTCTCAATAAGCATTTTAGAGTCTGTCAAATAAGTGTAGAAAATATAAAAAATTGAACTACAAAATTTGTAGGCTGGCAACACCAATTTACCTGTCAAATATTCTTTTAAAATTCAATCACACTAAAAATGCAAAACACCGTATACAAATTTAAAATACATTTTTTTTGTTCCTAAAACAAACAAAATTAAATCTAGGAAGCACTGTTAATAATGACATAATTTAATTAAATTGAGTTCTACAAAGTGATTGGCTTCCATTTAATTTAACATAAATTTGAATTTAACAGTAGGTAGAATGGAAGAATTTTTAATGGTGAGTTTAGTTACACAACTTTTAGATCTGAATGAGTTAAATATATTCAGATCTAAATTTAGAGACATGATCTGCCTGGACAACGTTAGTAGGTACTTAAGCTAATATTAAAATAATGTGAGCAATTTCTAAAGTGTGCTTTATATTTTATTACAATATCGTTATTCTTCATTATGTTAACATAAAATTGTAAAGATATACAAATAATACACCTGTATTCAATTCTAATTTTGAGAACAGTAGAATGAAAAAATATTTTTTTTCGCTTTCATGCCTTTTTAATTTTTAATAAAAATGTAGGTTACACAGCTTTAGATTAAAACCATGATTATATTTTTAGTATTGCCATTTGGCCGACAGTGGCGCCCTCCTATGTTTTCTACTCTTATTTGACAGACTGTATATGTAGTAAGAGCAAATAGTAATGTTTATTCATGATTGTTTTTCAGGAGGGTCAGGATGTAACGGAGCTAATGAGGAAGGTGGCGGATCTGAGGAGGCAGCAGTCTGTCCTCAGGCACTCCAGCACCCTCGCCAGCCGGAGAGGGGGTGCTCCGCAGAGGTAATTATAGCTCTACTGTTGATTATGTGCAGAATAGTCTTAAATACTTACATAAATTACAAATGTAAAATGGAACCTCTGATTGTGAGAAAAATTATTAAACCAAAAAATAATCACTTGATAAATGAGAGATGTTTTATTAAACAAGCAATTTATCTGTAAAACGTGAGAAACTGTACAATTTCATGGAAAAAATTATCTTATCATGTTCTTCAAACTTATCTTATTATTACGCTCTTCTCTTATTATTATTTTCTTCTCTAAAAACTATCTTGTTTTCTTATTACAAGCTATCGGATTGTAAGGAAAAAACACGGGTAAGTTTTATTGCGCTTTGTTGATTATATAACTTCTTCTTAATTATTTATGAAATTAGTTAGGCCCTGTACAATAATTTGTAATTAATTTAATAACATTGAATTATTCTTCAGAGCGGCAACACGGGCCAAGTTCAGCAAGATTGCAGCAATGGCGAAGGGCGGAGCGCTGTACGTTAATCAGTCAGTGGACCATCGACCCAGGTCTCTGCTGATATCCGGTTACGAAGGAGATGAACAGACCCTGGTGGAGCAGCATTTTTCCGTGAGTTTGGCTAAAACAACTTATTTTATGATCATTTTTATCAAAGGCAGCAGCAATCACAGAGTAAGGCCCTCCGTTCATGGAGATACTTACAAACTACGTGATTGTGACGCAAACACAAGTAATCTACAGACATACTGCTCTTTAATGCTAGTTTCCATACACGGCGCTACCCGAAATATATGGAAATTGATCACTTTTCACATGCAGCCGTGGAGTTAACACAATGTCAAATTGACTTTTTTTCCAACACCAATCATCTGATGAGAATCCAGAGAAGTATGAGATATTGCATCTCATAATGCAGGGAAAGATTGCCGGAAAACGGGGCCCTGGAAGAAGGAGAACCTCATGGCTGAAAAACCTGAGGCAGTGGTTTGGCCGTCTACTGTAGAGCTGTTCCGGACCGCAGTAAACAAAGTCCGCATAACCAACATGATGGCCAACGTCCGTTGAACGGACAGGGCACAAGAAAAAAATTCTAAAATTTATTTGTGCAAATGTTGTTATAGCGAAAGGTACAAGTAAGAGATTATTTATGCTGTTTGGTTCCAGTATCACAAGCAGTTTGGAAATTGTCAAATAGAGTTCTGCGTTTGAAGAAGTATGCTAGTATTGATTGATTTGCTGGCGAGCTGGCAGTAAAACTGTTGACTAATTATAAACGTTTGTTTGTTTTGCCTTGCAGCAATATGGTGAGATAGTGCGGCGAGTGGTGGACTCCAAGACTCCGTCGCTGTGGATTCAGTACGACACCCGCAAGGCCGCCGAACTGGCCTCTGCCAAGGGAAAGCAGTTCAATGACCGCACGCTGACTGTAAGAATTAAAACTATTTAACCCACTGTTTCATTTGGCACAATTTTGGTGTGGATTTCCAAAATACCTGAAAAAACCCTGGATCCATTTGATAAATTCGCCTGTACACCGTGTCATGAAATTCCTAGTACAAGCGTGAAACTATAATTACATTGGACAGGTTAAATGATGAATCTACATCACATTTAATCTGTCAAATGTTGGATGGTATTTTGAAAAGCCACCCGCAAATTTCATAGAAAATTATTTAAAAATAATTCAGAGAAGCTACAATAATCAAATAGTACCTAGGTCGTAGATCGATATTGACACAAGCGATTCTGACCTGTCCTTCATAAATTTTCTTTATGCATAATGGTTAAAATCGCATTAAAAAAAAAAATTGCAATCTTTAGAGCGCAGACGTCATGAAGTGTCCTTGTTCTGTTGGAATTTCAATGAAAGACGTTTTGTCGAGGAATTGTTGCCATTGATCTCTTCGGCACCGGTGCACAATCAGGAAACGCGCCAAACACGGGCCCCACATTTGTACACGGTTGGCATTTGTCACATCAGAACTTGTGTTCAACAGCTCAGCTGTGGAATGATTGACCGGCCTTTGTGATTCCTTCCTTCTACAACATGGGTCTCTTCAAGACCCGGGTTTTCTCTTTCTTTTGCTCAAAGATGACCTAGGCCCTGAGGTAAATTATTTCCCTGTGTGGAATTCATTTTTAAAAAATGAGTGTGCTTTAGACCACACGACTGAAGTAAAACTACTAGACAAACCTCGCTCAATGAACTCAGGTATCCCTGCTAAGTTACCAAACGCAGCGAATGGGATGACCTATGACCTAGGGGTGACATATGACGTTGGGGTGAAATATGACCATGGGGTGACCATCCTTATCCTTATCACTCCCCAAGTCAAGCGTGCGTAAAAGCCCGACCGTTCGCCTAGCAATCGATCACCGTTCGCAACGATTACCGTTATGAAATTTTTCGTAAAAATCACCAGCTTATCCCCTAATTCGAGTATGCGTAAAGAAGTTTTACTTTAAAAAAAAAGAAAAGTCGTAGTATAGATAGAACTATTTACAAAAATTTCTTTACAATCCTTTCCAGGTGACTTGGATGGACCCGCTAAAGCGCCAAGCCCCCGTGCCTGTCGCAGTCCTGCCCTCCGCTGTGGCCGGCCCCAGCTCGGAGCCAGGAACCTCTGCCTCCTCGGCAGGAGCCGGAGCATCGTCAGACCAGCCAGTGCAGCCGCCAGGAGCCGACACCAAACCGCAACCGGAGGGCGCCGCGTCCAACATTGCCGATGAGAGCAATTCTACCATTGATGATCAGGAGTTTGAGGTGGGCATTTTATTTTTTCCGTTAATTAAAACAACTTTTTTCTTATATTCAATGTCACCATTTATACAGAGCTGAAACCAGCCGAAAATCAGCATCAAATATTACGATATCCAAGTTTTAAAATGAGTACTCGGGCAATTTTGTTGAACTACAACACTCTTTTAAATGATGTAAATATGTTTAAATTGTCAGACAGAAGGATTTTCACGAACTTGGTATTTCTACATAAAATAGAATTGCTTGCATTAATTAATTGTGTAAATCTAGAAGTCAGGATTTATTTCAGTTCAGAAATCGGGCACTAACTACCATATGTCCTCCTCTTTGCCCAGAATAATGAAGGGAAATAATTATGTCGAATCAGTGGACATCTTCAACTTATCATTAATTAAATACAAAAGAAACTAGAAAAACTGAATAATTTAACTATTCCTATGTAAAAACCCCTGAAGAGGGCAAAATCCAGGAAAAATACAGAAATTTCCTAACAAAACACCACTTTGAATTTTGAATTGAATGTTTTGTAGATTAATTTTGAGCTATCGTATATTTTATTGACCGAAACACATTCCTAGAACAATAAACTGTCTACCAAAACAAAATTACTTGCGTTAATTACGTAAATTGATAGGTTTTAAGATGTTTTCGTCAAGAAACACGCATCGACTTTGACAGATAAAATTCGCGGCAAATTTGACATTTTGATGCCACAGATAAAATCATTTAAAAATATTCTGGGGTTGCCAGGTGAATGAAATTTCTCCCTAGGACATAGGGAAACGTTAGCACAAGCGATTCTGGCCTTGTCTTTCATACTAATTCTGTACATAGAAGGGTCAAAATCGCAGACAAATATATTTTATTCAAATTTTTTTGGCGTGTATTCGAACAATACGCGCGCATCCGCGCTTCTCCGGCAAATAACAGGTTAATGATAATTAAATAAATAAATTTTAAAATTCAAAATGGTACTGATCATCGATTTGGTGGAGTTTTGAAACCCAAACCTAAGTTTACTCGTGAGAAAAACAGATTACTGCATAAGACTACTCTCAACTTTCTGAGCCAGTAGGACTATGGCATCTCCATTTGGGGTATGTTACGAGGCTGAAGGAGATGGGAAAGAGGAAGGTTCAAAGTGCTTGGTTGTTCAGATCTGATCATGAAACATCGCTAGTCATCGCTAGAATGGTAGACTTTCACCAGGACGATACTGATACTCAGAGCATCTTCCACTCTGATATTTGTCTTTTATATCAAAATTCAACTAACATAGAGCTCTATTTCCAGGGAGGAGTAGAATTATCTGAGGACATCCTGCTTCAGGACGACGAAGAAGAGGATGAAGAGGACCGCTCCTGGAGACGTTGACCACGGCCCCTACCTTGGCCGCATCACCGCCCCGCTACTGCCTCCCGGCTTCTCCACCCGCTGGACCTTGCTGCAATTGCTTCCAACACCTGCATCCTCTTCACCGCTGCCTCATAGCCGGACCTTATACATCTATTGCACATCACTATGTATTATATATATGTAAAAATGTAATTGCTAACACTTTAAATTTCACTTGATAGGGAGTTTTCATCACACTGTTGCTGTTGTATAAATGGCTATTTTTTGGCACCGTTTTGAGAAAAATCGTGATAATTGCAATGTATCTGTCATACTGGATGCCTTTTGCTCTCATTTTACTTCAACAATGCCAATTGAGCACTTCCCAAACTCCGTTTTTGGCTAAGCTTGATTTGAATGCTGCCATCTGTTTAATTTCTGGAGAAGCATCTTCAAATGGCTGTTTTTTGGCACCATTTTGAGAAAAATTTGTCATAAAGATGAATGATTGCAATGTAGCCGTCACAATGGATGCTTTTTGCCCCCATTTTATTTCAACAGTGCAAACTGATCATTTCCCAAACACTGTTTTTGGTTAAGACAAATTTGAATGATTGTGGAATTTCTGGACTCTACCTACTACCAAATGATAAGTGTTCTGGTAACATTTATTAATGCATTTTACACTTCCCGGTTTTCCGGACGTCCCAGTTTAAAGTTTTATTCCAGTCTAGGTTAGCACTGCTTTATTTTACTGGAGAGAAACAATCTTACGCGAAGAAAGTTTTTGTTTTATTTTACCGCTTCAATCTCGATGATCGCATGCGTACAAGTTTGCCATAAAAGAAGACAACCTCCTGATTTTATAACCTCCACGACACGAAGGTAAGACGTATGACCACGGGTCCGGAGGTCAAGATTTCAAATTCCGTTAAAAGTTGCCATTAATTAAATATTGCGCACATTAATGAAATATGGTTTGATGAACATTACAATAATAGTTTCCTAGCTCTCGTAATGGACTTTGATTCCATGACAGTACGTATGGAAATTACCACGGATTTCAGTAGAGGATATTAACACTATGGTTCCTATCGCTTGTCAGAACTTATAATCATTTTCGCCTTTTATAATATTGGAGATTAGTTTATAACAGTCCAAATTAAGATGTCTTTGATTAAAATTCAATTTAAAATATAAAAGGTTATAGGTTATCGTAATCTTTAAAATCGTTGTGTAAAATCTACCTCAAAAGATTAAGGTGTTATAATATTAGCATTTCAGTGCATTTTTGCTATCGTGTGAAGTTCGTTCAGAAATTTATAAAATACTTTCGCGTCAACATTTTACACAATGTTTATAAAAAAATAAAACATAATCCATCTTATGTACAATTAGAACAACCAAAATATTTATAAAATTAAGTCAAAAGGTGAAAAAACACTAAAATCTCCCAAAGAAAACAATTTTATCGTCGCGACAAACACCAAAATTTCTCCCGTTCGAAATATAAAAACTGCGTGCGTCTAATTCATTATAATTGGTGCGTAACCTTAATTTGTACAGTCGAAAGATATTAAGGAAATACTGCCGAAAATTTAATATCTATTAACGATTTTCTATGGACCGTCCATCAATTCAAAACTGACTCAGTGCTATTTATTACGGCTAAATTAATAAATTCGTTTTCTAATAATCCATGTCCTATAATAACGCAGTAATGATCTCTTATTTATTAATAAACCATATATAGTTTTGTTTGTTATGTATTATTATAATAACTAACACCGTGTTATTAAGTTTAACATATATAATCTCTAAAATATCTAAGCAGAGTACCTGTTTCAAGTTTTGTACAAGTGCCCGATAGCCATAGAGAGTTGCCTTACAAACAAACACATTTTATGTAGATAAATAGCTCTAGGATTTTGATAGATTCACGTTTTGAAAGGCAGAGTAATAAAATTAATCGTATAAAACCTTTAGCCTGCTGTCAAAGTTCATTATAATATATACAAATTAACAACTGAAGCAATACGATATTATTGTCTTACATTTGACTATCACTATTAATGTACCTTTAAAAAGTTACAAATTGACAAAAATTTTACCCTTTGACAGTTCAACATATTATTCAATGTTTTCTTTACTCATCCAAATGAAGAAACAAACTCGTTTACCGTTGTTGGAGACTTCTGTAGAGCCAAAATAATTTCCCTTTTGAAAAAAAAACTTCCTAAAGCAGCAATTATTCCTCCAACTCAACTTTAGTGGTTAGGAAACTCGATTTCGGATTGATTTCTACCGGTTTCATCTCCACCAGCAAACTGAGAACATTATATAAATTTTTTTAAATGCAGCAATTTAGTTTTATCAAAAGAAATAACTTTAAATCAGTAAATTAAAAATCTTTCCTAATTTTCAAAAGCTTCCCAAATATTTTGTACAAATTTTACCATTAGATTACTTATTAAAATTTATCATGTTTATTAAAAAAAAAAACTTTCAAATACATACTGTACCTAAAATGCGTTTGGTTTTTTGAATAATGACGCATAATAGCGCATATCACGTCACTAGAGATTTTCGTAAGTTTCCTAACAAAATAGGTGACTTTCAGAATTGAGTATTGTCCCTTGAATAGGTTTGTATACACTCTTACGTACATAACATCACAGCGTGTATATTTAGGGGTAGAATGAGCAGATATCACGCCGCAAATACGATCCTGATTGCTTTATAAATCCTTTATCGCGCACCATCATTTGAATCGACTTGTAGCAGATTCTAATTCATTTTGGAATCTTTTCTACTTGATTATGTCACCACTTCTGTGACTGCGTTTTAGATCAGGATTTGCCTCGGTCGTACCATCTTTTCAAAGCCGCCCAACCCTTTTACTCTCACTTCATATATTATTATGTGAAAGTGTGTGCAGATTTTAAGTAATAATGTTTCCAAGATCAACAAAACACTTCCCTTCCACCAGGACTTGCCTCGGTCGTACCATCTTTTCAAAGCCGCCCAACCCTTTTACTCTCACTTCATATATTATTATGTGAAAGTGTGTGCAGATTTTAAGTAATAATGTTTCCAAGATCAACAAAACACTTCCCTTCCACCAGGACTTGCCTCGGTCGTACCATCTTTTCAAAGCCGCCCAACCCTTTTACTCTCACTTCATATATTATTATGTGAAAGTGTGTGCAGATTTTAAGTAATAATGTTTCCAAGATCAACAAAACACTTCCCTTCCACCAGGACTTGCCTCGGTCGTACCATCTTTTCAAAGCCGCCCAACCCTTTTACTCTCACTTCATATATTATTATGTGAAAGTGTGTGCAGATTTTAAGTAATAATGTTTCCAAGATCAACAAAACACTTCCCTTCCACCAGGACTTGCCTCGGTCGTACCATCTTTTCAAAGCCGCCCAACCCTTTTACTCTCACTTCATATATTATTATGTGAAAGTGTGTGCAGATTTTAAGTAATAATGTTTTTGCTTTTAACTTGTAACTAATTAAATACTAATTTAGTTATTTTATCGTCACTTTAAAGTATTGTTGATATATTTTTAGTTTTTCTCCGTTTGTGTGTGCATTAAGAAAATGCAGGAATATAAAATGTATAGTCGCATAATTCAGACATGTCTAATATTTGATATTGACATTTTAGAAAATAGGAAATAGTGAAATTAGTATTTATAATCAAATTGTAAATAGTTTATAAATGCTGAAATTGTCACAATTAAAAATGTTTGTGGATGTTTTTCGATGAATTCAAAAACCATTTTTCGGTTTGTTGAAAAGTTCCTACATGATTTTCGTTTTTGACAATTTTCGGTGTTTTTTAAATTATATCTTTCGCTTTAAGGTAGACACTAATTTTTTTGTAAAGTTAAATGATTGCTAATTAAAGTTTTAAAAAGGATAAGCGGTGACATTATGAAATTTGCCATTATCTGTTTAATAATGAATTATAACATTATGGTCTACCACTTGGAATAAATTAAGATAAAAAGTCACTTCTAATAACTGTATAATTATTGTATAAAATTCTAAGTTTGTATAATTGTTTTAACTTGAACTAATAGCTTGTTCAAACTAGTCCGTAAGATTCTATTTGTCATTTTTTTGTATAATTTTGTTGGAAAAGAATATTTTTGACAAAAAAATGATATTGAATAAAAAAATAAAGTAAGCGACGGCCCCAAAGTTGCTGACGGATTATTGAAATAAAATAATCTTAACAAACTAAAAGAATAACACAAAATCAAATCAAAATAAAAGAAGAAAAAAAAATATTACAAACTGTCAACAAGAAGCATCGGAAAAAAATTATATCCGAATTTTTCTTATTATTGTTTTTATTTACGTTTTTGTTTGGTTTTTTTGTTTTCTTATGTTCAATGTTTTGAATTAAAAGAAAAGTAAAAAATATTATGCAAACCAGCGACAAAAAAAAATATTTTGGGGCCGTTAAAATAATAAATTTATCTTTTACGAGCAAAATAACAATTGTCGTATTTGCGCCGCCAAACGTTGCCAAATGTCTTTTTCAAGACAAAAAATGTCTTTCTCAAGACACCACCATCTGGAGTCGGTCCAACTTCACCCCATACATGGCAGCGTGCTCTCACCATCATCAGCTGGCCCTCCATTGTGAAGGAGGCTTCACTGCTGACCAGACCCTGGACATCTCAGGCATGGCAAGGCAGGATTCCAACAAGGGGCAGGCAGAGAAAGAATAACAACATATCACCACAGTATTGACACAACTTTCAGGTCTTATTATTTATATTTTTTTGCTATCCTTACTATTACATTCCTTCAGGTCCGTTCAACTCTCCACCTCTTCCATTTTATATTATGATTGTAAATTAATTCCCTATTCCTCACTAGAATTGGACCAAACTACATAATAATATTATAGAGTAAAAGTGTCATTCAAAAGTAAATTTCTTAAGAACTGGTTTGTTAGAAACAGCTTCCTCAGCATATTTTCAGATATTTGGAGTGAGAGATCTCGAGCTGCAAACTCATCTGCAAACTGTAACCGTAACCAAAAATCATAGTGTGTACGTGGCTCGTGAGGCGACAACTGTCGGTTTTTGCTGCAAATCAAATGACGCTCTATGCCTGCTCGCCGTTACAGTGGTGTGAACAATAGTCTCTCCCACACGTAGTTTGGAGCGGGATGTGTCCGCCACATCAGGCCGCCGCACAGAAAAGTCTCACAGTGAACTGCACTGTAAACCGTTATTTTACTTTCGATCTTTACTTTTCCGCGCGGGGGCCAGAAGTGGCGCAGAGCACGTCCCGCTCCGAAGTCTGGGGTAGTAGTATTGCGTACATACTAGATCCTGGTTACTGTGACTTCAAAGGCTACAGATACGGCTCGCAGATAAGTACCCAGGTTCAGATGAGCGCGCGTGCATTCAGCTTCACTAAAACCTGAGTTTTGTCTCTTGGTGAAAGTATATAAATCTTATCCTTTATTTAAATCTGATTCAGCCACTTTTGTGGCAAAATATCTAACAACCTGCTTTGAATGTGCAGATGAGGGTGGTTATCGTGTGTTATGTTATGACCAATTGTCGTATCTTTATGCATAGACAAAATATAGGATTTCTATGTCTGTTTTATAGATATTGCAGTGGAGCTTGCCCAGGGAAACTAGCAGCATTGAAGTCCTGCGCACTGGTACTCCAGGGAGAAAGTCGACAGGCAAGAGAGGAATGCCCAATCGCAGTTGATGTTGGCAGTATGAGAATGAGTTTTTTCTCCAACATTGTTTACTTACTATCCTACACCTGCCTGTGTCATATGACGCTATATGCATAATCACCATATCGCTCGCCACGCAATTGGATACAGACATGTCACACGAGACAGATGATATTGACAGTAAAAAGGCAAAATGACTAAAGCGCCAAGTACCCGACCTGACGTACTTCTGACGGTTGTTGCTTTAAAAAGTTTCTATTGTAGAAAGTAGACGTGGGCAAAATTGAATGACCGAATTAAATTAATAAATTCAATCTTGTGACACACTCGATCTGATTTTTGATTTCAAAAGGAATTGATTCTTCATTCCTTACCTTTGGCCATGAATCGTACGATTTTTAACGGCACCATAAATTTTTAATTTACATTTATTTTACTGTTTAATTATTGAATAATGTGTTCCATAAACGATTTAAATATTATAATGTTTCGTATGTATTTAAATATTATTCAATGGGCGGCGCGAAGTGGTCTACAGTATTGTAAACGACTCGTATCCCGCTACCGCAGCCATTCTAAAAACACCCGTAGATCATCAAAATCCCCGTCCCAAAACGCGGCCGCAATTCAGCCGAGTTGTCCGAGCGTCCCTTTCACGCAAGGAATTAATCATTTGTCGTAGTCAATAGTCCTGAGATGGACCTAAGGTCCCCGCCGTCCCGTCCGCGTCCCAGGTATCTAGTCTGTCGCTATCGGAGATTGTCCGAAGCGCTTTATTGAGGAATTAAAACAAAAATCTTTTTCACTTGTGACGTCATCGACCCCAGTAAATCTCTGACCCAGAAATGACGTCAGACGTCATCGTCCACGTCAATCTCGGGTCTGTCTGAAACGCAGCTCGCGAGTTTATCAAGTCACTGCGAGGTAAGACACCAGTCAAAAGTTACTAATTCATTCCTCAATGCCGGCCCTTAATCCGTCCATGCGGTTCAGTCATTCTTCCGTGGGCCAAGCCTTCAATTTCATTACATAGTTAGTCAAAAACTTTCAACTTTGAATCCGAACATCGCGGCATCGGCTAGAAAAGTGAGAAGCAAAAATAGTGCACTTGTTATCGTTTTTTTTTTGGTACGTACGAAAGATATTGGAATACAAGTACCTACCTACTTTTAAAGCCCCACTACACTACTCACGAAGTTGATCAAGGTTAATCGAATACGATAGTGGTGTGGAAACGAACTTTACTTCGCTTCGTACAACTTCGCTTCGCCTCTCCCGACTTTTGATAATTGTCGGTTTTTCCGCCTGAGTCAAAGGACTCGGAAGTGTTCCGAAGTTCGAACACGAAGCGTCTGACTACACTACTCGACTTACTTCAGTCCCCGCCGGGACGTCGTCATTGGTGGTAGTGTGTGTGTAGTGTCACAGTTACTGTGCGTGATAAACAATGGCTGACACACAGTGGTCATAGGAAAACATTATTTTATTCATAGAAACATTTTAATCAGAGGCATTTTCAGAGCCTCCCATATCATATCTGGATCGGTCTAATGAAGGTCAATACATCTTTATCCAAGAACCAAACGAAAACGCTAATGTTCATCAAAACTCTTCAATGATACGCATTTTAAGTGATGAAGTATATAGACCAGCCCATAATATTTCTTCAGTAAATACCTCTAATGTAACCCAAACTCCATTAGTCTCAGATGAGAGCACAGCGAGTTATATAATAAGTAAAGCATACTTTGAGGTATTAAGTATGCTTTGAGGCTTACCCTTACCCTTCACCTGGATTCGCCTGGCTGCAAGACAGCTATAAATATTGTTTGTTTTTTGTTTCCTTTATTTTTTCCCATTATATCTTCATACAAATGACACGCGCTTCGAACTTCGGCTCACTTCCTCGAGCACTTCGTCGAAGCGAGTAGTGTAGTGGACGCTTTAGACGTAGATCTTGGGTAGATATAATATGTAAATTTGCATATATTATAAGGCCAATCAGCTGTTGTCAGCTGTCATAAAATACTCATCTTAGGGTGGGTTTCTTCATTTACCAAGAATGCTAAATGCAATGCTAATTGTAAAAGTAAACGATCAAAATTTAAAAATTTCTATGCATTTGACCGTTTACTTTTACAATTAGCACTGCATTTAGCATTCTCGGTAAATGAAGAAACCCACCATTAATATTAAAATGTAGTTAATATTAGATCACGTGAAGTGGAACAATTTTAAGTTTAATAAATAAAATAAAATTAGTAAAACTTTAGGGGTGAAACAAAAAACCGTTTAATTTTAAGATTAATTTTTTTTTTTGTTAAAAAGAAACAAACATTGTTGGGTTACGAATAACCCAACAATGTTTGAAAATCTCTAACTACCACCACAAAAAGCCGAAAATGTTGCTTGTGTTGTGATGGAGGACTTAGCCAGCCGAGGAATCGAACATGTGACGCTCGGGTGGGACCCAAGCGCTATGCCCACTCAACCACTGACCGGTCACCTCCTATCCATTGCTAGCTATAAATACATTTTACATACGAAAAATAACGACATTAAAAAAAGACAAGCACATACATCTATAGGATTTAGCCTGCGAGATAATGAAATAGAATAATCGGTCTCCTCTTGTGTGGTGCTTCGTAGCCTATTGGTCTCCTCTTTGTGCGGTGCTTTGTAGCCTCCCCACTTATTGTGATTTGAAATGAAACGAAAAAGCGACGCTAAAAAGAAACAAACACATTAATCTATAGGTTTTAGCCTGAGAGATAATGAGATAGAATAATCGGTCTCCTGTTTGTGCGGTGCTAGGTAGCCTATCAGTCTCCTCTTTGTGTGGTGCTTCATAGCCTCCCCATTCATTCTAGTTTTTTTTTTTTTTTCGGGAATTAATTGAATTAAAGGAATGAATAAAAGGAATCAATTCAAAAGGCCGGGGGAATCAGATTGAATCCATTCACTCCTGGGAATCATTCTGCCCACGTCTAGTAGAAAGTACCAACCTTATAAAGCTTAAGTTTCAAGGCGCTACGTTGTTAAGTGTTTTTTGGCAGCCATCAATAGCGAACCCTCAGTTAATTTGTAAACATGGAAAAATTGGTCATCATTATGTGATACAAAACTTCCATTTGAAAGGTCTAAGTCCAACCAATATCGAAATCGAGCTTAAATTCTACTCTGGGGGAGTCTGCTCCTTCATTTACAACAATAAAATATTGTGTGGCAGAGTTTAAACGAGGATGTACGAGCTGCCGAGACGAACATCGCAGTGGTCAACCAAATGAGGTGACCACGCCAGAAAAGGTAAAGAAAATCCACAAATGGTATTGAATGACCATCGATTGAAAGTGCGCACATAGCAGACATAGTAGATATTTCTGTGCTGTACATCACGTATTGACTGAAAATTTGGACATGAGAAAGCTGTGCGCAAAATGGCTGCCGCGTTTGCTCACAATGGCCAAAATTAGCGTCATGAGTGTGTTTTAATCAAGTGTTTGGTGATGTTTCACCAACAAGTTTTTGCAAGAAATAAAAGGAATGATGTGATAACAATATTAAACTACCAATAAGCCAATTTTGCTGAACTATACTGTAATTTTTTCACTTTTTCCTACGCAGGATAAATACCAAAACCTACTTTTATGATAAACCTAAATGCCAAAAAATCGTAAAAAAAGGCCAATTAAGTGTGTATAAATCATAGACATATGAATATTACTATACCTGCCCTAAGCGATAAAAGTGTATTTTTATATTACCCCCTCCCCATACCGGTTCCATTGGAACCGGCTGGGATCGAGTGTGGCTTCGCGTGAATCTAAAAAAATGTGACGTCATCATTCTTCTGCGAGCCAGCGTCGAGCACTCATCTATGCATTTTACGAAATAACATGGCAAAAATAGTGGCTTGTGTTTTGAAAATGTGTAAAAATAGAAGTGAAAAAGAGAATAAACCCAATTGTCGTATTCCATAGGCAAGCATTATTTTACTTTATTTTAAGCTTATTCAGATCACATAATATGGTCGTTTTGTAACACACACTATCACTCGAGATACATGGCGTGTGCTCGTCGCTGTTTAGTGGGGTAAGATGCAAGGGTCCCACCTCGGCCCAATATTCTTCTTAATATTCATTAATGACATTGTAAACATATTTAAAGATGTACAAGTACTACTTTTTGCAGATGATCTAAAATTGTTTAAAAAAAATACGAAATATATATGATTGCCTAATTTTACAAGCTAATTTAGATGAATTTTTTAAATGGTGCGAACAAAATATGTTATTTTTGAATACTGAGAAATGTCAAGTAATACGATTTTCCAGAACTCATTCTCATATTTTACATGAATATAATTTAAATAATGTTAAATTAACACCAGTATTACAAATTCGCGACTTGGGAGTTATATTCGATTCAAACTTAACATTCACACCACATATAGATAATATAACTAATAAGGCTTTAAAGATTCTTGGCTTCCTTTGTAGAACCCTAACTGATTTTAAGTCCTTGGATTGCATGAAAACACTCTACATTTCATTAGTTAGATGTCAAGTTGAATATAATTCACCTATTTGGTCCCCTTTCTATAAAGTACACTCTAACAAAATAGAACGAGTTCAACACAAATTTCTTAGGTACTTAAATTTCAAACTCAAAATTCCAATAGAAAACATTAATTATTTAAGTTTAATGAATCGACTAAATTTAATTACGCTGTCTGACAGAAGAATCATTTCAGACCTAATTTTATTGTACAGAATTATGAACAACCTAATTGACAGCCCTGCCATCGTTTCTACTATTAAACTTCTTGTACCGACAAGGAATACTAGACAAAATATAACATTCTTTTGCAACACATACACAACTAACTATCAATCACACTCACTTACCAATAGGATGCATTATTTAGGCAACAAGTTTGGTGGTATTGTAGATGTATTTGCTGATTCCCTTTACATTCTAAAATGCAATTTAAACCAACACTTTGTGGAATCCTACAAATTATTGTAACATGGGTATAATATATTTAACGATTTGATTTGTTATTGTAATGATATTTTGTTCTATGTTATTGTTAAATATTACATTGTTTAAAATATTTCACGGGTTTCCACAAGATTATACAAGTGGTTTTTTTTTTTTCTTTAAAAACTACTTGTATATTCTTAAAAGTTTTTTCACTTTTATAACTTTTGGTATAAATTCTATGTATGTGTTATCCTAGATATCTTAAATATTATTTTCTAATCTATGTAAAAGCCCCTACGGGCGTATAACAACAATAAATAAATAAATAAATAAATAAGTAAGTAAATTATGAAACATTTGACAAAACAATAAACAACTTTACTTTGCCGTATTTGGAATTCGCAAATTTGTTCATTATGCGGCGAGCAATTCGCGCTCCCATGAAAAAAGGTCTTCATTCAAAAGCAGAGTTTACTTTTAAGAACTAAATGGTGATATTATAATGTGAGATGCCCATATACTCTCAGATTGAGTTATTGACGAATCACACATCACCAAATTCATCTTCCCGCTCTGCGCCCCACTGTAGTTGGTTTCTCCCCCTCACCTTTGTGTTCTGGTCTAGTAATATTCATATGTCTATGGTATAAATAAATCCATTCATTTTTTGAACTAGTACATGCCTAGTATGTAAATGCCAAAAATTTTGTTGGATCTACATGGGATGGGAGTTACTCATTCGACGCAGCTACAAATTCTGAGAAGAATTATATATATAACTCGATTTCGGCTGAGTGGTGGATCAGTCATTTTGCCTTTTTACAGTCGATATGTTGTAAGTGTGGGTATGGCCTACATAATGTGCCGTGAGCTAGCCTAATCAATTAGAGAGCCGCCATGGTCATGCGGCTGTTAAGGTGACAGATCCCGTAAAAAGAAATGATATTCCATGCTCTCCCGCTCCCCCTCCTAACAAGTGCCGAGGGGGGAGGGGGGGGGACTACAATACATAATCTATATAGCCCAAAAAACGCTTAATACATGTAGCGCCATCTGACACAGACTTAAATGATTCCATTTTACAGCTTCCAATCTGCAGATTTCTGTCGATCACTGTGGTAAGAGGGAAGGTTGGTGAAATGAATTTTCTTATTTTTAATTTTATTTATAAATTTATTTTAATTCACAATACAAATTAGGAATACAAATAAAACTAGTAAGATAAACTGATAATTTCAAAGAGAAAAAATATTTTACCAAAAATATTCTCACACGACATGTCATAATATTATAAATATGTTTTTACGTGTTTTGTACTCAAACTTATAAATTGTAAATATTCTCATTGATATTGAAATAATATACTACAATTTGACAGCTGATTTAAACATGAAATACTGCCCTTAATTGTATAGTACTCTTCTGCCACTGACTGCAAAGATAGGTGTGTCAAGGCTCTATAGAAATTTATTTAGCAACAAACTCAGCACCTTTTGCAGAAACATTTTTTCATATACATAATAATAATAATACAGATAATAGAAACAAAGGGAGATCTGATGTGGAAGCGTATCGTATGTATACGATGCATTGCTGAGCTACAACGAAATTGCATGGATGAAAGCGGCGAAACCAATGAAAGTTATGCAATTTGCAGTAGTACGAGTGAACAATGTTGGCGACACTCATGCATAAGGTTTCATTCTAATAATGGTTCATGGCACGTCTTCCGTGTTTCTATTATCTATGATATTAACAATGTTTCAATATTTTATAGCATTACAGAGCACTATTCGTTTCATTTTATTCTTAACTTTTTATAAATCAGGCAAGTCTAGTTTGATAAAAAAAAAAACAGGAAGAAATTCTCTGCCAATATTTGGCGGTGCTCTGCCTCGCCTGCAATCAATTAAAGTGGATTTCTGGCGGATAAACTTGAAACAAAGTTAATAATTTTTTAAAAACGCCATAGTATTAGGATAAAACATTGGGTTCGAAGGAAAAGGATTGTGCAGAATGTACACAAGAATATTCCTTGGTAATGTAATGAGAAATTCGACTAGAAGAAATAAACTTCAAAAGTCTAAATCCTTTTACCCATCTTTAATAGATTTCTGTTTACAGTTTCTTTTTCAGATTTTCTTTCAGGGCACAATCAACAGAACATCCCAAAATAGGTGATATTCCCCTCGAGTGGTTTTGACCTCAGGATCAGTAAGGGTTGGCGACGGAACTAAAAGGGTGTTGAATTTGGCCAACAAAAATGTTTTTCAAGATTTTCCAAGGACAAGTATGAAACACACATTACAGCAACTGATCATTTAATTTATAATTTTTTTTGTTTATTTTAATAAAATGTTTTATAATTTTAGAAACACAATGTTTTGCAACGGTCAATGTTATTGTTACATATTTAAAAAAGGCATAGGATTTCCATGAAGGAAAAGAAAAGGGGGAATCTATAAACTGCGACTATAGACTGCATCCTGCCCAAAAAACATCACTTTAATCTGAAAGTTGCAAATCTCCAGAATTTATAATCACTTAGGGAACGTACCCATACTACGTGACACGTTTAGGGGGGGGGGGTCTTCAAAATGTCACGCTCCATACAAATGAACGGCGGGTTGCTTAGGATTTTGGTCACCGGGGGGGGGGGGGGGGTTAAAAATTGCAAAAAGTTGGTCACGTAGTATGGGTACGTTCCCTTACGTATTGAAATTGACTGGCCTGATGAAGGTCAACCTCCGATAAAAGAGGGCACCAGAAGAAGAAGAACATATTTAAACGATATAATAATAAAAAAAATAATGTAATATGTGCATAGTACACGCCTCGCACACATTTGAAAAAGAAAGAATTACATAATTATTAAAGACGATAAAATCATTTTCGCAACAAAAATAGGTGACGAACCACTCAAAACCTAAAACAAGCCAACCAGAATGATTAAACTACAAAAAACATTGAATAAATGCATTTTCGCATTCAAAGACTGTACAGAATTGAAAAAATATAATTATCTCCTACATTTGCTACATGTACACACCACAAGTTATTTTTGCAAGTAAAGTTTGTACCTTTGAACACAAATTTTATTTTAGGAGTTGAATTATGAAACATGGGGAAATTTATGACTATTTTATTGTGGCTACTCGTTCTCTCCGTACATATTCCAAGTATTCTTCAGTTTATGATTATTTTTGTTGTGCGTGTTTCCTTAAAAAAAAATACCCCACACGATTTAAGATAACCTACACGCTGCAACTACACCATATGATGCGCAAATAATCCAACAGAAAAATTATGAATGTTAAAGGAGTACCTTTTTTGTAAATAATATATAAATTACAGCCACCACACACGGTTCTCTTATTAAAATTATAATGAAAATATAGCTTTAGAGTTTAAAAGCTTGGATTATCCACACATCATGTTGTGGACACTGGCAAAAAACATCAACTCTAAGCTGTTTTGAGAAAACAAGCATTTAAGTTTTGTACCAACTTGAAACTTTTTAATCAAATTAAATTGCAGTTTGTGTTGATATAAAAACATGATACGGTGTGTTCATTTAAGAATATTGTTTTCGTTTGTGTCTGTTTGATTTTTAATTACAAATAGTTGGTTTTTGAGTTTATTTCCAAAATGGCAGCATTTAGTATAAACGATTTTGTTCTGGTAAAATACTCTTTACTAAGCATTTTTCATTCAAATTTACTTCTTCACTTTCTTTTCAATGCACTACACATATTCCACCCAAACTGTCAAACAAAAGCAAAAAAAATATAATAAAAATTATGTGATGTTTACAGAAGTATTTATGAAGCCCTATAGCCAAAAACAATTAAGCAGAGTTAAAGTTTCCTGCCAGATATGATATGGGCAGATATAAGTGCACATCCATAGAAATAACAGAAGGCATTTAACATTTTTTTTAGCATTTAACATTTTTTGCCAGTATAAAGGTATTCGTTTTTGACTTTATGTTAAATTAATTTTATTAAATTATAGAAAATTTAGCTCGACTTAAGTGTGTTCTGCCAGCTTACAGAGCGTAATTAACTTCATAAAACTGCATTATTAAGACAAAATGTCTAATTTCCGACTTAACGTTTTTTGCCATTATGCCCGTGATATGATGCAGATTGCGGCAAACAGGTTAAATTAAAAAAAATACAAGAGTGATGCATAGAATCAAGATATGAAGTTATTAACATCAAAATTCGTTATTTTTAATAAATAATCGTTTCCTAGAGTGTTTCGAAACGATAGACTATTTCAGTGTTTTGGAATTGGATGTTTCAATTGTTTCAGCGTTTCGACCATGCTCTTTGCTCCTCTAATGATAAATTTACTGAATTGGAGGTATTATGCTTCACAGTATTATAGATGTAAATGATAGTCAGTGAGTGTAAATAGTCAACCGTCAATGAGGTTTAAATAGATGGATTGGATATAGTATAATTACGATTGCTGATAGATGAAACATTAACTATTTTGAGCTTGGAGTTTTCTTTAAGTTCCCACATAAGAAGTTTTTTTTACCTGTCTTGAAAAAGCGTTTAGGAGAGTTTCATTTTCCCCGAGATAAATTATAAAATAAATGAGTTTGACGAAGAAATGAGACCTTTTTTGGTTTAATTGTTGGTAAAATGAAAATGGCATCTTTCAGAGTGTGAAATGAGTTGAGTTTGATGAGACAATGAGAAGTTGGTTGGTTTTACCAGAGCATCGTTCTTTCCGAAGCACTTGGAACAATTTAATACACATTTAGAGGATAGTTCTGTTAGTCGGTCTGCCCCGCCGCCTGCCTCAGCAGCACGTAGATCTTTTCCTTAATCCAGTCTTTGTTGTACGGCGCGTATGTGTTTGTGGACTTCTGGTAAACCAGACAACTCAAGTCTGCCAGCTGCAAAATAATACATTTCAAATATCAGATAGATGAGGTGTACAAATGGTGAAACACTTCCACAGCGAAACAGAAAAGAGAACAAACCTAACCTATATTTTATCATATTCTGTGTGCCTTTCTTCCATGGTGTACTCACGTCTTAAACAATTTGTCGCGTTAAGGCCCTCCGCTCATGGAGATACTCACAATCTACGTAATTGTAACGCAACCACAAGTACCCTGCTGATATACCACTCTTTAATGATGGTTACCGTACACGGCACTACCCGAAATATACTGAGCTTGATCATTTTTCATGTGCAGCCGTGGAGTTAACACGATGTCAAGCGATGTCATATGACTTTTTTTCCAACATCAATCCATGCCTTCTCCACTAAATCCTTTCTTACGTATTCTGGTAAAGTATAGTTATATAAACATGCATTTTTTCTACTTCCAAAATAAATCTAACATCATTTCAGCAAATATTTTTTTGTTAAAGGCCGCAAGCAGACAATACCATACTTTATAAATTGACATTTTTATTTTTACGTTTAACAAACGTAGTACAGGTAATATCCGAAAACAAAATGAATAATATGTAAGATGCAATTGCAGTGCTACGCAACGTGCATAGGCAAGATTCTTCAATATTGCAATTGCAGGGTTTCGGTTCCTAGCGGTTAAACATTGGTGGGAGGTAAAGTTGAGTACCTCGTAAAATGTCCCCCCACCTCACAATATATATTTTTTGTACCAACTCTTTTTCTTTGTATAATGAATAACTTATTACTTTGTATAAAACCACTATATTCTTTTTCTTTGTATTGAAGGGGGGACAAATATGAAGGAGGGTCAAATATGAGGTGTGAGGTGGATTGTTTTGTTGGACTACATTCATGTCATGTACGGGACAAATATGAGGTGAGGTGTGAGGTGGTTGGTGTATTGGACGACATGTCTTGTCACGTTGTCACGTATGGGACAAATATGAGGTGAGGTGTGAGGTGGTTGATGTAGTCATGTCACGCATAGTTTGGGACAAATGTATGAGGTGGTGAGGCGTGAAGTGTGAAGTGTATATTCTATGACATTTTTGTATTAGAACCGTGAGGTGGTGATAGGGTAGGCCAATTCATATATTGTGAATATTTATTTCTCCTGCTCCGAAATTTTTATTTTTTTATTCTAAATTATTGTTAAGGAATACCGCACAAGAGTAACAGCTCCAAAAAAATTTATTTTTTTTAAATATTTTTTTATTGTAAATTATTGTTATGTGAATACACATAACAATATGGGATTCTCAAGTATGTTTTTTACAAAGCGAGTTATTACAAAATTCATAATTGGTAAGTAGATTTATTTCCAAAATCTAAATAGTAATTTTACGATTCACTCCACCTCCCCGCTCCATGCAATTTGGTTTATCCCCTCCTATGATGGGCTGGTCTACCAATTTGGATATCTGTGGTGCCATGTTTTGCTAACATTAACACATTTGAAAAAAGATTATAGGTACATTTTACTAACGCTAACATTATACACAAAATATGTATCTATATATATAAAAATCTAAAAATGTTTGTATGTATATCCGCTATGTGTTGCTAAACCATTCATCCGATTGCGATGAAACTTTGGTGAGTTGTTGTGAGCACGTCAATGAAGGTTTCTATGTATATACTGGTGAGCTCTGACATTATGTAATTTGTATAAAAAAAATTGCAATAGGTGGCATGTGAGCTGTTTGAAAACTGAATGTACAGAGACTGAATGTGTGGAATGCGGGAGGGGGGAGGGGAAATCGGGAGGGGGATGAGAAGGGAATGCGGAAGAAGAATGGGACGAAGGGAAAGGACACGCAGGGAGAAACACTATCTTTATTAAGTGGCATAGCAACGCATGCCGGGAACTACAAACCCAGAAGCTAGCATATTTTGATTTTTATATATATGGATTTTCCCCTAAAACCATGCGAGCGAAGCCGCGGGTAAAAACTAGTATACATTTAAATATCGAGTTGATCCTTGATCTGTTTCTTTTTTTCGTTTTTGTTTTTTAACATAGTTCTGTTTTTCACATTCTGTTTTTAGTTATCAGATATAATAACAATTTCTTTGTAACAGGTTGTAGTTGTAAGATTGTATTAATTTCTTTTTAAGTCATTTTATTATATGGCAGACTGGGATTGCACTACCCTCCCAGCCCTGCTGGAATAGACAAAAGACACTTACTTGATCTATAAAGTCGAAGAGCTGTGAAATATCGTAGGTAATGGTGGGGGTGTTAGGGTTCCGTCTCTTCAGGTGCTCCTCGTATATCTTACAGACACCCTCCATGCAGTCGTTCACGCTCTCGTAGTCCGAGTAAGTCCTGGTCTCTGGCCGCGCTCCGGGCTGGACTAGCAGGATGGTGTGCGACTGTAAACATCCTTCAAATTATTCTCCCTTCCACCGGTATTTCAATGGAACTAGCGTCATTGATCCTTTCGGCACCGGTGCATAGTCGGGTGAAACTCCAAACGTTTATCACATGAGAATGGGTCGCTTCTACGACTCTTTTTTTGTTCAACAGCTCTGCTGTGGAATGATTGGGCACTTTTAAAATACCCATTCTTTAATATACGTGAGGGAGATGTATGATAATGATTGCAAACGTTCATCGTTTGTCTGACTATTATTTAGTATGTAAGAAAGAGATGGAGTATTATTGTGATAAAGATCATAATTTTATGCTTTTTAGTGTTGTTGTTTTTTGTGTTGTTGTCTTCGAGACCCAGGTTCACTCATTCCCTTCCTCGGTAAAGTATGGACAAGTCGCCGCATGCTACACTTTAAATAGGCGTAAAATTTGAAAAGTAAACTACTTTTAAACTTAATTACCACAAGAACCATCGGTTTCACTCTGGATAGACGGAAAAATATGTCAAAATTCGATTTTCATTAAAAGTTTAAAAATCACCATCCCCATTACGGCCATGTTTTTTTTTAATGGATTTGACATTTGCGAAGTTTCGTTTCAAACTCACGAAAATCGCACGAATTACTTAATTTGGGTGAAATGCAGATCCCGCCAATGTGGGGGATTTTAATAAAAATGCACTTTCTAGATGAGAAAAGTGTGGAAAAGTTGAATAAAAAAGAAATTAAGGTGCGCTTGGCAAAATTGAGGGAGATACAGCCGTTTAAAGAATGAATAAAATGACACTTCGTGAACTTATACTACGCCATTTTGTTACTATTATGTTGGTATCTCAGGCTTGCTATGACCGAAGGTTGATACGATTGTAGCCAACTTCGTGTGATATATAATAAGACGCGTAATTATGAAAAACAGAATTAATAATGGTCACAAACCATGTTACACAAACCTGGCGTAGCCACTAAACTACTTGAAAACTGGGATGTTTTTCTTGCGTTGACGCGAGTAGGCGTTATAAAGGGGCACAAACCATGTTACATAAACCATGTTTTTAGAGGACGATTACGAGTGCTACCAACTTTAAGGTTACAAAATGGCTGACAGTATCGGTGCATAAAGTGACATTTTATTCATACTTTAAACAGCTGTATCTCCCTCAATTTTGCCGAGCGCACCTTAATTTCTTTTTTATTCAACTTTTCCACACTTTTCTCATCTAGAAAGTGCATTTTTATTAAAATCCCCCACATTGGCGGGATCTGCATTCCTCCCCTTAATTTACCTAAACTAAGAACCTAATAACCTATTTTGTGTTTGTAAATAGTTGTTTCTTGTAATAATTGTTGAAATGAAGTATAATTTCCGTAATCTGTGCATAAAAATGCGGCGGCTTATCCATAAATTAATGTGTAAATATTTACATTAAGTTCTATGCTGCGGTGGTAGATTGAGAAATAGGTTAAGTTCTGTTTTAATCTCTTTTTTTTGTAAATATATATTATATTGATCACTTGACTAGTTGTAAAGCGCCTTAGAGGAAAATATCCATTATTGTAATACAGCAGCTTCGTCATATTTCCGTGAAATTGTATTGGATGTAGAAAACTTCAAGAGAGTAGTTATGAAGACAGAAAAGTGAAGAATATTTGTAACTTGATTCACAAGCGACGAAACGTTTTCATCAGGGCTAAGATGTGAGGAGTTATGTGATTTGTAGCAATTCCTAAGGAGAACCGGCTTCTTAGCATGTGCAATGTTTTTATTATTATCGTGCAGCCGTAAGGTAACATCATCTGTCATGAATTGACAGAACATTTCTTCACGACCATGTTTACATTTATAAATCGTTCTGATGGGAAGCAGATCAACTTGCTGTCGTTTAAAGACAATTTCGGGACAAGAGTAAATAATAAATAGGCTTTTCCCGTTCAAATAATAAATATTTTGTAAGAGAAGGCCTAACCTAAACGGCTCTAACAAACCGTGAAATGCCGATATATTTCTACTTGCACTAAGGCAGGGGAGTAATTTATTATATAAGAATAGTAAGCCACACGATATTTACCATTTTATTAGACTATTTTTATAATCACGGAATTTCGCTAAATAAACAATAATGATGAATACAGGCACCGCTGTCCAAATTTAAGCATAGAATATCAAATTTTCAGAATGGTAATTACATATTTGACTGAGCTCTTGTCCTTGTCTCTTGTCTCTGGTTATCGATTGGTTTAAGTACTAAATCGATTGATCATAATAAAAATAATATTTATCTCCCCTTGCGTTACAAGAAAAATATATATTTGAATACATCTATTTATTTCACTTTTGTTTATTCGAATGAATTAAGTAGAATCTTGGAAATGGAAATGAACTAATTAACCTACTTCCCGATATTCGACCAAGCTGAAACTTGGCAGATGAGCTCGTCGCCTATGACAATGCATTCTAATAATTTTGTCGCAATCACACAAACATATATATGCATCAAGCTTCATTCGCTATAAAAATATTTGGAGATACGAGTATATTAAATTATGGAAAAATATTATTTTTATGGCTTCTCTGCATAAAAAAATGAAATCGACGAGAAGATGTAAAAAATATTGATATTAGGACTTACGACCTATAGTATACCTACAGTGGATGGATGCTGTGAAAAATTGATACTTTATTATTGGTATTTAACTGATTATATAAACCTAATTTTTGACAAACAAAATATCGGGATTATTTATTCAAGAAAAGAGTCATAAATAATAATAATCATACATCTACAGTGACTGGTCAGTGGTTGAGTGGGCATATCGCTTGGGTCCCACCCGAGCGTCGCGTGTTCGATTCCTCGGCTGGCTAAGTCCTCCATCACAACACAAGCAACGTTTTCGGCTTTCTGTGGTGGTAGTAGGAGATTTTCAAAAATTGTTGGGTTATTCGTAACCCGGGAATGTTTGTCTTTCTTTTAAAAAAAAAAATCTACAGGCCAAGCTAGCCACGGGTTCCTGTCCTACAGGCAACAGTCATCCAGTTTGAGGGGACCGTACAACTCGACAATCTGGAACTTCATTACTCCCTTGAAACACTTTAAAGTGATGAAAAAAGCTTGGTGCTGGTCGCCGCGGCAGTCCTGTTCATGTCCTGTTTCAGTTGCATTGTTGACAGGTTGCCATGGTAGCCGCTCACGAATCGTCAAGTTTTCGAGTAATCTGCGATACGTTAGATCAGAAAAATATCGATTTTGTTAGTAGGTTACGTTTACTATATTTTTCATTACTTTTAGTGACTTAAGGGGGTGTTGAAATGCCACTTTGTTGAGTTGACATGGAATCTAGTTTGAGGTTTGAGTTACCCATAAATAAACTAGTAAGTGTCCGACCGAAACAGGACTTTCCACCGAAACCGAAGCCGAAACCGAATCTTCGGTGTCTGTCTCTTCGGTGTCTGTCTCTTCGGTGTCTGTCTCTTCGGTGTCTGTCTGTTTCGGCCGAAACCGAAACTTTTTTTAGATATGTTAAAATCGATTGTTTACTGTTATTTGGCTTACTTTTTACAATTATTCAGACAGTTAACATGTGTTAAATTAAGAAAAATGAAAGACAATAATTGAAGTTTGTGTTAAAATATTTTTTTATATTACTTCTTTAAAAACAACAAAATTTATAAAAAATTACAAAACATGTTAACTACTTCTTGGAAAAAGTAAATAATCAACACTAACGTGAATTTTTATTGCGTTTACAATCCCAAAATTCTTTTTATATGTGTTAAATGAATAAAAAACAATAATTGAAGTATGTCTAAAAAAAATATTTATTTTTTTGATACCTATTACGAAAACAAATCAAAATTAACAAACACGTTAACTACTTCTTGGAACAAACATTTGTCAGTAATCAACACTTCAAGGAAGGATCTTAAATTGAATATTTTGCTGATGATGTCGGGTGACATACGAGCCACGAACTCACCCTAAGCCAGCCGAACGAAAAGTTCCTAGAAGTGGTTAATATGTTTTGTTATTTTTTATAAATTTTGTTTGTTTTATAGAAGTAATATAAAGAAAATACTGAATAAGTGTAAAAAATAACCCAATAAATAATTACGTCGATTTTTAACATGTCTAAAAAAGATTTCGGTATCGGCAGATTTTCAGCCGAAACCGAAACTAATGCCGAAACTAGATTTTTTTGCCGAAACCGAACCTCCGGTCGGTCACTAAAATAAACCAATCCTGAGTTACAATGACATCTATGTGTTTCTTTATGAACTACAAATGGCTGATGCAATAATTCCGACGTGATGGAATCCTTTTATCCTCTTTATATGTTATCCTGTGAATCATTCCCTTGCCTCAAAATTACAACAATTTCAATCATTCTCTAAATAAATGAATCGTCATGCCTCTGAAGTATAAAATCAGCTTCCAGGAATATGACGAAAATAATATATCCCTACGCAGTTAATGTTTACTCACATGGTTAGTAATACCATAACAAAAAATAATTTTCCGTAAAACCTGTAAAAGTTTATTTATATTCATAATTACTTTCAAAATCGGAAGATTAGGCAAATTTTTCGCACTCAAATTATTTTGTAAATTTAATTAAATTATAAAATGATTTGTTTGCCTATGTATCTAATATGTTTATGCTTTGTCTAAAAGAGACCCTTATTGGGAAAATTATTTTTCGTTATGGCAAGCTCCACCATAACACACTTTTGATCTGACATTAACACCAAATGGCTAAATGAAGAACGTAATGAATATATTGTAATCGCGCCAATTTGTCAAAATAATGGAGTATCTTTGTGAAAATCGTCTGAATAGTGAATACAACGTGATTGAAGTTTCCGAAGTGCAGTTTAATAAGTTTTCTGTTGCTGGTATTTGCCAAATTCCAGAAATTTATCAGTATATCGCAGCTGGACGGTTTCGTAAGAAGTGTTTTGTCAAGAGTTCGACCTTGGATTTGAAGAACTGTCACGGAATTACCAGAAGAAATGTGCTACCAAGAAGATTCCAGCATTCATGAGGCACGTTATTACTAACTTCACGATGACCTGATCTCTTTGTAAATAACTTATTTGATAGAATAATAAACAACACAAAAAACCATCATGGAGTACAATAGCAATTTTAATAACCACGCAAAGAAATTCAACAAGCATAACATGCAATTTATGTCCCGCCCCTATGCAACTACAACGCAGACACGTTTCCCCGGTAATCCACCCATTGTATTTAGAGATCATAGTGAGAATATCATCGGAAACAAGATGACGGCGGACCCTATGATGAATGGCTTTAACAACGTGTTTGGCAGCAACCCAATCATCTCTGAGAAGACCTTTAAATCGTACGACACGTCTGATCCCTCCAGGATATCCGTCTCCACAGAAAGTTCACTATCACAGCCTCGTATCTCTCTGTTGCAAGTATCTGTGGAGAACCCTACCAACAAGGACATGCTGACTCCCTTCAGTACATTCACCAACATCTTCAATGGGCTAGTTAACAACGTGCTAGCTGCATTCCCGGTAACTGTGGCCAGACCATCCGACTCCACAACACAAGCAATGCTCAATGCAGAAGAAGTAAACAATTGGAAAGAAGCCTGTGACCAAGCCAGTTGGGAGCAATACAAATCAGACATGATTATCCCTGAGACCATTTATAATCTGAAAGAACAGATGGATTTAATGGCTGATAAAAAACAAACCTCACTCTTGGACGAGTGCCAACTGCCCGGTCACAGCATTAACACTAAAATTAATAGCGAATCTGCAAAAAGCAGTTGCCTGCTAGATTCCCAAGGTGTCACGGGTAACGATAAGAGTTCTTTAGAGTCTCCCGTCGCTGTGTGGACTCCGGTTTGTTTGCAACAAGTATCTAGTGACAAATCTGTATTAAATCTTGTCCCTGACTGTTGTACCGCAGTGGAAACATCACAACAACCGAGCGTTTCACCTTCTCCATCGAGTGTCGGTGCTCCTGATCAAGGAAAACAAGAATTGACTCAAAAACCTGTTTTAAAAATCCTTACCGATCACTCTGCGGAAGTTGGTACATCAAAATGTGAGGAGAAATCTCAGTGCAACCTTCCTTGTTTTACAACAGTGCAAGATATTGTTGAACCAAGCGTTGATGAAGTCGATTTTAGTCCTAATTGTGATATAAGAAGTTCGGCAGACATGTTTGCCACCATCAATCGGCGGCGGTGGCAGCCTTCTCAAGAAGTGGAGAGCCTTCAATTCACTGATACAAAACCCAAAGTTTCTTGCCAGGGCATCAGCACTGCGGTAGAGATTGAGCCCATTTTAAAACCTACCAAGAGTAGATTCTTGCAAGCTGTTCGACAGAGAGCCGCAGAATATAAGGAAAAGATTGCGGAAGAGAAAGCCGATTCTGTGTCTAAATGTGAGAATAAACTTGCAAGGCTCAAGGAGATTCTTACAACTTCTAAGTTGCAGAGATCAACTTCAATTTCCTGTGAATCGGATTGCAAAGATGTGTCTGCTTCAACCCCCTGTGATTCGGGTGTTATACCACCAGCCGTTAAAGATATTCACGTTGATGATGATTCCAAGCCTCTATGTGGAATAGAAACATCACCCGTAATAATGCCACCTGAAAATACAAATATTATTAACATTCAAGATTGTATTGAAAACAAAGAAAGATCTGAATCTACATTGGAAAATCACGTCCAAGAGTTAGAAATTTTATTCAACTATCTCTCTTTGGATGACAATGTTAAAGTTAGTTCGTCGAGTGATGTTAAACCATCAACAAGTGATGATAAGCTATCAATAGAAAATCAAGATCTGAACACATCCAATGATGAATCTAATGCCAATATTAACAAGTGCAATGTTCAAGATGATGTTATTCAAATTACAAGTATGATTTCAAACGTCGAAATAACAAATAAACCACCTACTGATATTGTAAATATCATTATCCAAGAGGATATTTCTACCGATACAATTAAGTCTGAAAATAATTTTTTGAAGCCGATAGTGAGTGCTGACCATTTATCTAAATGCGATAAAGAAATCATTTCAAAAGAGCAATTTCCTGAAGAGACCAAACCGGTCAAAGTCACTTTAAGTAATTGCGAGGATAAAATGGCAAAACTAAAAGCCTTGCTTTCAAAGAAAAAACATACTTCTAAAATAAATGTAGAGGAAAGGCAGCCAGATAAAATAGAAGCTTTGCCGAATGTACCATTGAAAGCAGAATTGCCCGTTGTTCCTACTGTTGAGAGTGTCGCTTGTGCTAAACCAGAAGATCTCCCGTGTCCAATTGAGGAAAATAAAAATCATCTTATTAAAACTGAATTGAAGCAGCCGAGAAAGAATAAGCGGACCAAGTTGCAAAAAAATCACCGGCTGTCTTCTGCCAAGTATAATGAATGTAATGCGTACTCCGAAGACGTTTCAGATAATGTGAGGGAGGGAACCAGCCATGACAGATTGTCACCTTCAAAACATAGTGATAAGGTTTGCAGCAAGAAGCACAAGAACGAGCATTGCGGCGGCAAGCATCGCCATAAGGATCGTCAGAGCTACAAGAAGGACATACACGACGATTTGGTTTCCGACCTGGATCATGATAAGTTGCCGGTTTATTTCTCTCCTGATACGCTAGAGCTTCACAAACCTGCCCGCTCCAAGAAGTCTAAGCGCCAAAAGAAGCCCGGTAAGAAATATCTCAACTCTCAAGAGCTTGTCAAGAGAGAAACCGTTCCAAAATGTTCAAGGAAATTATCAGAGAGGATTGGTAAGTGCGTGTCTTTCTTGTCAAAATTACCAGCGCAATTGTCTCCGGGCGGCACATTTATCTGCCGAGGCAGGCAACCACAAATTGCAGCCAAACCACGGCTCTCTAGCACCGAGTCCGAAGATTGTTTTGGCTTTGATGAAGTAAAGGGTCGATTCAAGAAACAAGCTTCCGAATGCGAGAGTGACGATTCCTTCGTCATTGTCTTTTCCGATTCCAATAAAGATAAAAAAGATGATGCGGAGAAAGAAAAAGATGCAATAAAACCAAAAGAATGTGAGATACAAAGGAGAGCTTGTCCTCCACGAGTTCGAATGCCATCAGAATGCGAATCGGAAGATTCCTTTGTCGTCTGTTTTGAGAAGGACAAAAGCGACTCGGCCGATGACATCTATGGAAATGATGATGTGTATTCCGACTCGGATTCCGACTCTTCGGAAGACGACGATGAAGATCAGTCTTCAAACGATGACGAGTCAACGACAGAATCTTCGGGATACGGCGAGGATAGTGAAAATTTCAAGTTAAATGATGTGTCCACTAAGGATTGTGTAGATGATGTCGACTGTGAAGTGTTTGATGAAAACGGAGATAAAATCCTAAGAAGCTGCATCAAGAGGAAAGCGGAGAGAAGTTCACCGAAGCCCTCGTCACGCCAGTGCCAAACCAAAAAGGTAAATACTCTTTTATATTTATATATAGTTTCTTTACTTCATAGTAGACATGGGTCCAATGATCATTTTGGATGACCCGGGTCGCTCAAGACCCACTGGCAAAGTATTGATTACAAAATTCATAGATCTTTGGTCGCTCGCTACACCGCCACCAATTATGGGACACGGGTGCTCATGAATGAATCTTTTTTGAATCACTCATTAGTGGTTTGTGATCGGGTAATTGAATGGAAAAATCTGTCAACTTAGTTAGTTATGCGCAGTTAGCAATGGAATTCTTTTAGTACTGATTTGATAAGAAACCTGACATTGTGTTCACTAAGGCAGATTCAGAGGACGGACCGCCAAACAACTCGATCTTGGCACACACTCCTTGCCTCGTTCACATTCATACATCGTCTCATACATGCTCTTCTATTATTCCGACTCTTCACATGGCCCGACTCAAGTATCTGATTCACTTGGTCGTGCCATGTCTTCCTCGGGCGTCCCCGATTTCTTCTTCCATTCACATTTGCGTCATATATTCTCCTTACACTCCTTTCCTCGTTCATTCGCTCTACATGCCCAAACCATCTGAGCGTCCCTTTCTTAATCTTACTCATCACGCTTACATCAGCCTTGCATTCTTCGCGGATCTCCACATTTCTCACACGATCGTGCATGGTTTTACCACACATACGCCTCAGGGATCTCATTTCTACAGCATTCAGTCTACTTTCATTCTTCCTCTGCCAGTTCCATGCCTCACTGCCATACATCAGGGTAGGTACCAGCACTCCATTATGGACGGCTAACTTCGCTTCTTTGGACAGCTTTTTGTTGGCGCCAACGGCGTTCAGTCCTCCATTAATTGAGTTGCCTGCATTTACCCTTCTTTCAATATCTCTGTCAGCCCTTCCATCTCTCGTAAACATACTTCCCAAGTACACAAACTCATCCACCTGCTCCAAATACTCATCATTCACAACTATGTTGCACATTGTTTTCATACTCTCTCTTTCAAATACCATGACTTTAGACTTTACTTACATTCATCATTAACTCATTCTTCATACATACTTCGTTCATCCTAGACACGAGAGACTGTAGATCTTCCATACTGTTAGAAATCAGCACCGCATCATCAGCATACAACAGGCAACATACTTCCAGATTACTCAATTTCGCGCCCAATCCCATCTCTTTCAATTCTTGCATACAATTATCCATGTATAGATTGAATAACCACGGTGACATTACGCAGCCTTGTTTAACGCCTTTTGTGATGTCAAACCATCCCGTAAAATCGCCGTTCACTCTAATACATGCAACGCTTCCCTCATACAGAGACGCAATTGCCTGTATGAGATTCGTACTCACTCCATACTTGGACAACACCTTCCATAGCTTTTTCCTGTCACGCTGCTAGGAGTTGAATATTAGAATCCTGAAGTTAGTTACGGGTCTAGTATACAACTAACTTCAGCTTCGACTACTGTCAAATTTTATGGATACTCAATGTTACAGTTAAAATAATTTACGTCAATATTGCTTTAAAGATAGATAATGGGTGTTTATAAAGTACTTCATCAATAAATAATTACTACATATCTGAAAGAGTTTGTTAGTTATCTTTATCTCTGTTTATCATAATAATTACATCTCTTGCAAAAACTAAATCTTTCCTTTATAAGTACGACGACAACGACGACTTGTAATGAATTAACAATTTTATTGCATTTGTTTTTATTTATGTAATACCGTAATGCGATTATTAAATAAATGCACAATTTTATCGGGGACACAATCAGTCTTTAGTTTGGTTACAATTGATTTGCGAGTATGACACTTGTTTATAGAAGTTCAACAACAGCAAGGCAGTATAAATTTTTTTAACAATAACATTATGAGTACCCGGAGAAACGGCTTACACCTGTCGGTCCTCCCAAAGGAAATCTAATTGTTCCCTTAACCCTTCGTTTTACCAAAAGGGTTTCGACGAGTATTTTCTCCCTCTGGGTTAGCTGAACTCCGAAGCAGACGGTTTACGAAGCATCTCTTGGGTGAGTCCTGACAGAGGTTCATTTGAAGTAGTGCGGTAGGCACCGGGAAGCAACTTGCTCTCTAGCGCTAAAACTTGACCTTTTATCGGTCATCACAGCTGTGACATTCCTTCCAGGGATCACATCTGCAAGTCTAAGTGGTGGTGAAAAACCAACCAATAACATCCCTCAGCCTAATAGGCCACTTGCATCACATTTTTTAAAAAAAATTTCCGGTTTAGGCAAATATTCTAAGACATTCTGTATTTTTTTTTTTTAAATCGTATTTTTGAAACCCTGGGGATTTTTTGAAAATTTCAAACCGAAAAATCAGACCATTTTTTATAAACCGGAAAGACGGGACATAATTTTATATGTGTGACAAAACGATAATTACATAGCCGAAAATCATTTAAAAAAAAGAACGTTCTCCACACGAATGGCACAGGAGAATAACGAGGCATACCAAAAATATTACATCTCATAAATATTTTTTTCCTTGATCCATATTATTGATCATAAATCATTATAATGTACAGCGTCTATATTACTAAATTCAATGTAATATACTTGAACTTGTAAATTGTAATAAAAATAAGAATATTATAAAATTTTATTTTGTTAAAATCAGCACCATAATCATTATACCTCTAAAACATGTACATCATCTTCACGATCTGAAGAGAACCCCGTACCCATTAATTGTACGGGGTTCTCTTCAGAACATCTGTCAAAAAATCAAACCAAATGATAAGTTCGCAGAGAACAAACAATAAATCTAGTGAACGAATTAAAAAATTCGCCTGAAATCAAAGTGATGGCATATAAAAAAATAAATCAGTGTGGAATTTTATAAAATTAATAGGAACATTTTCGGCGACGGGACATTTTCATGTAGTGACGTCACGAGCCCAAATAATGGATTTATTTATTTAAAAATTAAAAAATTGTACATTTCTAAAAATTTTTACTGACATTTTCGTAATCTTAGTAAAAAACTCTATCCACACGATTTTTTCCAAGTCGTTATGAAGTCCATGCAAGTGGCCTATTAGTAAGAGACGAAGCGGTGCAGGGTGCAGGTATGAGAAAGTATTTGAGATTAAAGAAGTAATCAATGTACCGCTTGGCAATCCGCATAATAATTAGATGGTTCGTTACAATATATTCACAAGTTTGAACTTTCCCTGGTCTATCATTGATAAATAAATTGAATATATACACATGATTGGCAAACACTAGGAAATTTAATCTAAGTAACTACTTAATAATATTATTATACAAATTAAATATGTAGCTTAATAGAAACATTTTTTTTTTTTTTTTTTTTTTTTTATTGAAATTTTTTGATACAATACATATAATACATACATGAAATAATGAAAAGTATATAAAAAACTTAATAAAATTAATGTATGAACAAAAAAATCCCACAAAGGCAATGCCTGTGCGTGGGTATAATATTGATTTTTTACTTTTATTTCTATGGTTATAGTGAATATTTTAAGTATACATAAATAAGGGATTTAAAAAAAAAAGTAACTGAATAAATGCATTTAAAAACTACAGCATAATAACAGCCTGCACTGTTATTATTGTATTTGTAAGTTTTGTAAGAATAGATGTTACAAGTGCAATTTAAAAACATAAAAAAAAAAACAAACAAAATAAACTAGCAAACAATATTATAAATCTTCTCTAAAAGCTGTCCAATGATAGATATATTTAATGGCTTTATTTAAACTTATAAGAAAAAAATATCTGTTTCAGTGTTTTTTAGCCAAATTTTGGTATATTTTTTATAAGATTGAAGATTTTGACATATGTTCTCTTTAAAGGTTGTACATAGTAAATTATACATTTTTGGAGCTATAAAACTAATATGCCTTTGGGACAACCTAGTTTTGCAGTGGGGTACTGCATACTCACATGTGCCACGTCTTTGGCTGGTACGATTTGAATTTTTTAGAAAGTTATTTGGACGCATGTAAATAAATTTAAGACATTGAAGTCCATAGGTCTGTCTAAGGTCCAAAATATCAGTTTCCTTAAACAATTGTTTGGAGGGATACGATTTATTTTTTTTGTACATAATCTTAATAATTGATTTTTGGGCAATTTCTAAAGGTTTTACATGATTATTGTAAGCTCCACCCCAGCCAATTATTCCGTAGGAAAGAGATGAATGGACTAGTGCATCATAAACTAGTTTTATGGTTTTTATATTTACTATGTTACACATTCTTTTAAAAATATAATTTAAGTATCTGAGTTTGTTAACAGTATTTTCTATATGGTTGGTCCATTTAAGTTGACAATCTATGGTTACACCTAAGTACTTAATCATTTTTCCTGATTTCATCTCTTCACAGTTAGAGCATGTGGTTGGGTTACAATTAATATTATGAAACTTTAAATTGAGATTAGTTTTGGGAGCTGACTTCTGTGTAATATAAAAAGGAATACATAGAGTTTTTTCGTAATTTAAAGTAAGAAGGTTTCTATCTAGCCATTCTTTGACAATAGAAATACATTTGTTAGCTTTATTAGTTGTATCTTCCCATGTCTTTCCTTGGACTGTTATTGCAGTATCATCAGCAAATGAGAATATTTTACCAGGTATAACAATATTACACAAGTCATTTATATAGATTAAAAAGAGCAGCGGCCCTAATACAGTCCCTTGTGGAACTCCATGTTTTACTGTGTCAAAATTACTCAAACATGTTCCAATTTTTGTACATTGTTGCCGATTTAATATGTAATTTTGTAACAGCATGAGGCATTTATTTTTAATTCCAATGTTGGTCATTTTCTTTAAAAGAGTTTTATGGTTGACTGTGTCAAAGGCTTTCTTTAAATCTAGAAAAATGGTTAGAGTTTTAATGTTTGAGTCTAGGTTAGAATAAATATTTTTGGTTAAATTAAATATAGCATCATCAGTACTGAGTTTAGTCCTGAAGCCATATTGGTTAGCTGATAGGAGTGAATGAGATTCTAGAAAATCGATGATTCGTTTTTTTAGACATTTTTCTAATATCTTAGACAATTGAGAAGTTAATGTGATTGGTCTGTAGTTGTCTGTTTTACATCGAGGTCCTGATTTGTGTATGGGAATGATGTTAGCAAATTTAAATTTATTCGGAAAAATACAATTACTGATGCATGTGTTAAATATATGGTGTATTGGTCTGACTATATGTTTTTTCATAGATTTAATTGTAGCATTACTTAAGTTGTCAGGACCATCTGCAGACCTAACGTTTATGTTATCAATATGGTTTGATATTTCGACTTCTGTTATTTCAATAAATTCAGATAATTCAGAGGTATAATTTTTAGTTTCTAAAAAGTCTGAGGGTACATGCTGAGAGTAAGCTAAGAGACGGGTTATTGTCTATTAGGATAGAGGCTATGTTAGTGAAAAAGTGATTGAAATTGTTTGCAATGTCTTCAACATTCTCTAAGATTATATTGTTCTCGGTTACAATTTTTTGAGGAATTTTGTGTTCCTTTTGATTCCTGTTTGAAATCTCATTTATGATGTTCCATGTTTTTCGTGAGTCATTATGTGCTTTTTGGAGTTGCTCAGAATAGTACTGGTGTTTGCATTTTTTTATGAGAGTGTTTAGGTAATTTCTGTATATAATATAATCGTTCCGTTTGTTATAATTTTGTGTTTCATTGTTGGATATGCAATGGTTTTCGTGAGTTTTGTAAGCTTTAAACAGTTTATTTTTGTGTTGAATTGAAATTATTAGACCACGTGTAATCCATGGTTTTATGCGTCTGTGTTTACTTTTTGGTGCTGTTCTTGGTTCATAGCATTTTTCAATATGATTTTGAATGATCTCATAAAAATTGTTTAAAGATATATTTGGATCATTAACAGAAAGCACTGAGTCCCATGTTTCGGTTGTCAGAGAGATGTCTAGAGATAGGTAATTAATTTTTTTTGTGATTTGCTGATGATTATTGGGATCTGTGTAGCTTGGTGATTTTACAATACAATGGCCGTAGAAAGTGGGGTAGTGGTCTGTAATGTCAACTTTTAAGGTGGCAGATATATGAGGGTAAATTTTGTTGGATTTCAGAAAAATGTGATCCAGACATGAATCATTAGGGTAATTGGGCCTAGTAGTACTGTTCACGTAAGACAGGTAACCTTTACTGTACAGTAGGTTTAAGTATTCATTGGCAGTTTGATTTAATAATGCGTTTTGAATGTTTATATTGATATCCCCAACAATGAAGGAAAAATCGAATTGGTTCATATTAATTTTAGTTATAAAAGATTCCATTTCGAGAATGAATTGACTAGTGGATAAAGAGGGAGATCGATATATGGCCAAAATTGAATATTTTTTTCCCTTTACCATGTACTTTAACATGTATTATTGTTTGTGTGAACATAGCCTTATTTTACTTTATTCCAATAGCTTCAATATAAAGTACAATGCATGTCATACATATTTTATGATTATGATAATTATTTTGGGATTTCTGAACTTTCAGGTACATAATCTAATTAGAATGTTTTCTTTTGTTATTGATAAGCAACATTGTAATCCTTTTATCATAATTGTGGGTTTTTTAAAGTCGAATTCAGAGACGCTATAATTTTGAGGTGCTTTTAAACAATTGTGTTATCTGAATAATGAACAATCAATTTTTAATTGTGACATGATACTCAACACTTTAAACGTGCTATGAACAAATCAATGAAAGCAGTATTAGAGATTACAGTGGAATATTCGTTCTTATAAATATTTATATAAAACTAGCAGTTACAAAACCGCTTTGCAGGTTTTTGCTGCTGGGCCCTGCGGGAGGCTTTTGGTTCGGCTTCGCCCAGATACTTAGTGTTGATGACCATTTAAAAATCCTGAACTGGTTCCAAAAATAGCCTGTTCCTCGGATCCACTGTCCAGTGATAGCTAGTCACCGGGACAAAGTAATTGGGATAGACAATAACGTCATATGTAATATATAGCCATGTGATACAACTAAGTATTACCGTCAATATTTCCATATGGGGAGAGATACGCAAATTTACAAAATCGTAGTACTTATACATAGGGGGGGGCACGTTCTCACACGATCTGCTGATGGAACTGGCGCCATCCTTTGACGAATTCTTGAAATCGAAACTGAATTGCAACAATAGCTTTGTTTGAAATTTCACGTACACAGATGTTTATATGGCGCGGCGTCAGACATGCAATCGAAGCAGCGTTCTTAAATTTCAACCACGCAGACGCTAACGTATTAATTCTATCAGTTGTTTTTTTTATTATTTAAAACTTTTTCACGCATTTAATTCAGGTTTCTTCAAGACTTGCATTAATTAATCTCTTCGTATAGCCCCTTCCACCACACAAAGTCGCCCAAGCGGGTAGGTATGTATTTCCCATTGTGCACAGTACAGACAGAGGATGTTTTGTGAGAGTCGTATAAAATAAAGTATTTTTTCAAACAATATGAAATAATGTCATCATCCCTTGAAAATGATTCTCTGAACGAATAGAGACTGCTAGCATCCGACGAAAAAATAGCCAGTGTTGCCAGCAATTGGAAACGAAAAATGCCAATTTTTATTCACCTACGTAGGAAGGAAAACATTCAGAATTTTCTATGTATTTTCAAATATATTATACTCGCACGTATGGTCCGAAAGGGTTTTTAGATTAGGAAGAGAGATTCTTTTAAAATCAGAAGATTTTTTTATCTTCTCTTGGATTTGAAATATGTATTCATGGATTTATTATTATTACTGATATCTACTCGGAATGATTATTTTCAGTACACTTATTTCTAATCTCTTTTAACGGAATTTGTGTGGGAATTTATTATTTCGAGGACTCTGACCTCTACGAACAAATGAATGAAAATTAAAAATGACTTGACAATATCACTCATGATTAAATTCGTTTCTATGTTGTGAAATTATGTATTTACATAACAGGAAAGTTCAGTCTATCGGTGATAGATAATTTATTAATGACTTTACATTTGTCATTATATATTATAATATATAATTACATAATAAATTTCACCAGAGCTCATGTGAATATTATATTTTGTCATCCATGACTTGTTGATATTACTAGCACTAAGTACCTACATTCTTGTAATAATATATGCAGTGTAATCATCACATGAAGTCAATAAAATATAATTTTCACAATTTTCGAATAGGTAACTATTATGTATAATGTTATAAAGACCGGTTAGTGGCTGAGTTGGCCTGGCGCCTGGGTTCCTCCTAGGCGTCGTGAGTTCAATTCCTAGTTATAGGTACATATTATTATGAAAGCAGTTCAATGCTAAAGGATATTTTCTTATCTAAGGAACTAACTAAAAGCATTAATGTGTGAATTTTAATGATTACAGCAGAAACGGTGTGATGGTTGGATAACATTTTGCCTTTGTCTTAATTATTTTTGTTCATAACTTTTTTTATACCTTACAAACAAGTATGCCAATTTTGTATATGGCCTAGAAATTTCAAACAGAAAAATGTGTTAAAATTTCGCGACGCCAGAGCTCACCGATCGAAAGTTCTTGCTGTTTTATGTGATTGGTGTAATAATTACAATTTTATTGGTTTGCAACAATATTTTTTTAACTCGTACATACAGTAGGTAATGTTCATGTAAATAAATGATAAGTGTAATGTGTTGTGAACACTCCACTAGTAGGTCAATTTAGTTTAGCAGCAGTTGCACGTAAATTACGTCAATATTATTTGTTTATTATTGAATTTTACATTTTAAAACATCATTATCACTTGATAATAGTGTAGGAGTATCTGTGGCGTTAGGGTTACATACCTATACTTTTAAATAACAATATAAATATTCGAATAATCTGATATCTTTTTTTAATAATAATCATAATAATGAGAGTTGGATGCACAACATTGATAAGGGGTACCAAACAATAGCCTAGCGACTAGATGCAAGATAGGCACTATCTGTTTTGATTAAAATGTCCGATAAAAGATTATCTTTATCTGCGAAAATATGGTATACATTGACGCCAATGTCAATATTGCTGTAATTAGGGTTGCCATCCGTCCGGGTTTCCCCGGATTTGTCCTAGTTTAGAGGGCGTCCGGGGAGCGTCCGGGCGGGGTTTCATTTGATGTCCGGGTTTAAAAAAAAAATTAAAGTCTTAAAATTTAAAGTCAAACGTATTCGTTTGCTCTGAGGAAGGAACGGTCGTTCTGAAACCGGTCGGCTTTAAACAAATATAAAAGTGGTTCAAACCAAGTAACATTGTTTCATTAAAAAAAAAATAATAATGTAACTTACATTACAGTAAGTCTAAACTTTAAAAAGGTTCAGTTTTGTTGCTTAAAATTTAAGAAGACTGAATTTAGTTCATATTATGTTAAGAGATATTTTGTTGTTTAAATGGCTGCTTATTTAGTTAAAGAGTTACCTAAAAAATTGTAAGACTGAATACTAAGATGGTCTCACTACTTTTAAGATTTATGTTTAAAAATTTAATTGAATTTTGTTAGGCTTAATATTTTAATAAGGTTTTGTTTTTTCATAAGAGAGTATATTAATAATTTGTTTTATTTTAAGAATAAAAAAATTCTAACTGATTATTGAAACAATTTGTAACAAACTGTAATAAGATTCTGTTTTGTTAAGTACATTATAATGATGATAAAAGATGACTAAAGTTAATTTGAAAATAAATAAAAAAGTGATTTATGACATTTTTCAACTGTTTTTTATTACACTGACTATGTTTAAAAAAACCTGTTGACATGTCCGGGTTCTGGGCTCTTAAATCCGGGGTTTTCACGCGTCTTGTCCTGGTTGCCAAATTTAAGATATGGCAACCCTAGCTGTAATGGCTGTCATGGCGTGGTGGTCAGCACACTAGATATCAAGTCCTGGGGGTTCTTTTCAAAATGAAAGCCAACATCGACATGATGAAAGTCTATTATTTGTGATAAGTGATAAGGTTACATCTGCCACTTGTACGAAACTAAGATATTTATTTATTTATTACACGCCATAATGGGCTTTTACTTTCTTTGTTTGTAGGTTAAGTAACACAGTACTTTTAAATACTTTAAAACTAAAACAATAATGAAAATATAATATAATGAAAAAAAAAAGTCCCACAAAAGCATATAATATGACATAAAATACATTTGTAAAAATGATAAGAAATGTAACATAAAAAAGAATATGCAATATAAGTAAAATTGCAGAAATTATCCACGACTATTTGTGTCTGACAGTAATTTTGTAATGCAGTATTTTATGTAATAATATTAAATCTGTGGTAATTCTTCTTTCTGAAAGTTTCAATACGTACATTTTATCCAGTAGGTAATTATAATCAATATTTAGTTCAGGAATATGCAATTTATAGTTTATAAAACTCAGGAACTTGTGTTGAATCTTTTCAATGCTGTCTGAATGAATATTGTAAAATGGAGACCATAACGTAGAGTTATACTCTAGTTGGCATCTGAGGGTTTTATATAGTATGACAAATGTGCCTAAATTATTGAAGTCTTTTGCAGCTCTCAAAACAAGATATTGAGGTTCAAAGTTCGAATCCCGAATTAAAATAGGTATTTTCACTCGTTACATTTCGTTACCTTGTTTGGACAAGGTTCTAACTGACATTTTTTTTTTCAAAAATGACATTTGAATGCCAAACCATTTCTTTTGCTATTTTCTGCAACCATTTTTTTTAGAGTAATCTGTGTAGTATTTGCGTAGATAGTTCTAACATCAGGTGTTTAAAGCTTCCATTTATTTCAAAAGGTTCTAACTTCACTTAGAACCTTTATTGCTAATTATTGCTAATTAACCATTGCCATTTTGCTTGTATCTGATCGTTTTTCCGAAGCGCAGTGTAGTTCGTCACTTTAGTTGGCTAGGGTTATAACTTCGATTTACCATGTTTTGAGTTGTCAAAGTTTGCGAAGACGATTTCTCATAATCCATTTACCGATTTCTGATCTTTATGTTCAATCTTGTGTAAAGTATTTTAAAGGAAAATATTTGATTAGAGAGTGACCTTATCTTGGAATGACACTAGGGAAATATAGTTAGAATCTTATGTAATGAATTATTACGCCATAGCTTGTTGCATATGGTTCTATCTGCACCTTTAGGTATTTTCTAAAATAGTAAGTATACGTCGTATTTAAATATTTTCCTTTCAAAAATGTTAAATTTAAATTCTTTACACAAGATTCAACCTCAAAATCAGAAATCGGTAAACACATCACGAGAAAACGTTTTTGCGAACTTTGATACCCATTTTCTTAGAACAAGGTAAAGTGAAGTCCAACCCTGTCAAACCAAAGTCAGGATTCAAGAAAAACCTTCTCTTTTACCCTATTATGTTTGAGTTTGTCAAGGTTTTGTCGATAAGCATTTATCGCTCTATCGATAAGACGTTGTTTGTTTGTATTGTTGAAACTTTTCCAGCCCATGTCCAAGCTATGTATATTAGATAGATAAAGTCAATATCGATAGAATAGTTTGATGTTTACATATTAGCTTTGCAGTCGGTAGCATCGCCACTGGGGATGGTAGTACAAAACAAATCTATCCAATACGTGCCTATTAACATAGATTATTATTATTTTATAATTTCAATTACCTAAAGTATACCTAACGCATTTGAATGCATTCATACATAATAATATGAAGTTAGTAGCAAATGATTAGCCAGCCAGTAAGTCAATACTATTATTATTGTTGAACCTTTGAACTTTGAAAAGTAGTAGATAAATGAACAACACGTCTTGCCATGATGTTACTCAATGTATGTATTCTCTTATTACACGGGTTGTCTTTAGTTTTGTTCATTTAATAACATTAAATAAGTTTAACTTATTGAATTTGTCACATTTGTAATCCTGATTTTCTGATAGTGTGTCCCCGATAACCGCCAAGAGGCGGTTAACTACCAATGATCGTGCCATTGAAGAGAATGGCAACACTCATAAACCACCTTTCTTCTCAGGTAGATAAACTAATCATCGATTCCTGAGCTTTTTTGGAGATACAAAACGTCACGATATGTCTTCACTGGTTACTCAGTCGAGTTGTCTCCCATCCCCTCCGTCTCAACTCTCGGTTAGCTGCGGTTGTTCAAGTGGTCCTCGTCAACTGTCAAAGTGACCGACGGCGACACGTGATAGAAATAAGTTTAATTTTTTTATTTTGGTTTGATGTGATTAAAAATATCACCGGAGAGCAAAATGCCTTCTACTTTTTTATTATTCCAAATAAACCCAAGAATGACTGGAGTCTGTCGGGTACGTCCTGAAGCATCCTGTACATAACGCCTATCTCGACACAGGTGTATCCCAGTGAGATAGGCATCGAAAAACCCAATGTCAACATACTTTATATAGATAAATAAAAAAATATATTAAAAAAACAATAACACAACACAATTGACCGAAGCAGCACACTTAAATCTTCTCTTTATTTACTTTGTACTAAACTGGTACCCGGCTGCAATAGCATTCAAATAAATATTTTTTTCTCTCATTTCCTTTCCCACGTGTCCCCGTTTCCCTCTCACTTTCCCTTCCCTTCCCGCGTTCCTCCTCCACTTTCCCCGCCTCCCCCTCCCTCGTTCCCCCAGTAGGAACTAAAACAAGAACAAGGTTAAGTTCATAATTTAGGTAAAAGCTTAGTTTGACTAGTTACAACACGATAAATTGCGCCACAGGCCGGATGTTTTTGCTCTCTTATTGATCCAATTCTGTAAAATTATTATCTTCTGGTTTAATAATGGCCGCCTTGACCGGTGTTTTAGGAATAGACACAATAAAATACGTCTCAATTCTGCCTGCTTTATTTTATACATCGCACTCCTGTAACTGTACTGCCGTAAGTCAAAATTTTGTCAAACTGAAGTAATGAAACTTTGATGAGTTGTGGTGTGTAGGTACGCCCGTCAAGGTTTTTATTGTATATACCGGTGAGCTCTGCCTAGCGATTCCGTATTTTTTGTGAGATCGTTATTGGATAACGGACGTTATCTTCTGTCAGATTTGTGTGATTTTTACGTCACATATTTTAGTTTAGATCGATTTAAACATGAATTCCTGCAAGTACGCATGATTATTTACTCATTTAATGTACGTTGTACATAGAAAACGCATATAACAGTCATAAAAATCACACAAATCTGAAAGGAGATTACGTCCGTTATCCAATAACGATCTCACAAAAAGTACGGAATCGCTAGGCTGGCTTATGAAATTTTGTATAAGAGGGAAGGGGGGGGGGGGTTCGTGGGATGGGTGGAAGCGGGAGAGGGGAAGGGCAGAGGAACGCGGGAGTGGAAGGGGATTGGGGTCGAATGGGAAAGGACACGAAGGGAGAAACAATTTCTTTATTTAAGTAGCATGGCAAACGCATGCCAAAGTCACTAGTTTTTAAAAATAAAAATAAACTCTTATTGATTCCAGAAAAAAACATCTGTGTAAGAATATTGCAGTTGTTTGATTTCTGACAAATATTTGAACATTCTTAAAAATAATCTTCAGACTCAAAAGACGAGAAACGCAGATACTTTTCTTTTGCATTACAAGGCGAAAAGTGCATTTAAAAAAAAAAGATTTAGCCATTTAAAAAAAACCAGTAATAACAACGAACAATACGAATTTTTTGGTTTGGGTGCGCAGAAGCACGTCTCTTTGTATGCGCAGAAGGGCGTTATTTATTATTAGTTCGACAGCATTCATTGGCGGAGGGGTCTAGTTTTGACGGTATGGCAGTATAGTTGCGGTGGTCTGGTATGATATCAATGGGCCACGGGCAGCTGTGTTGGCAACGATTGTATAAATAAATAATTAATAAATAAACACTTTTGTGACGTGGGGCGCCAAAACCAATGCATTAGGAATTTGGCTCAACGTCCGACACGAGGAATTCTAATCTCACCGACTTGTTCTTTCTTCTTCTTCGGTAAAATGATGTCTTTTATTTCACTGCTTCCTAATGGGATGTGGTGGAAAGCCAAATGGTGCAAACTGATGATTTTACGTTCAATCTTTTGTACTTCCTAATACAGGGGCCGGGGAACTTTTTTGGATGATACCTCAAAATGGGCTCATACGAGTACTATAATCTCCTATCTATACATTCCCTCGGTGGAAAAAAATCGCAAATTATGCTCCGAAAATTATTAAACACGTTTGTTTCAGTTTTTTTATAAGTTATATGAATGAAAAAATTCAGTTTCTTTAAATACTGTTTTAGACAACCCCCAAGAGATTTTTGCTCTATTTTAAACGAGTCGTGTTTTATTAAACATTTTCACAATTTTCCCTTCAATTTTATCGTTTTAAATATTAGCGCGCTCTCTCCAACATTAGTACCTTATTACATATTTCACCATCTTCTTCTTTTTGAGCGGGGATACGGCGCCTTAATAGTAGAATTTAATAGTAAATCCTACACCTGTATCTGCGAAGTACGTTTTGTTTCTCGTGAAATTTCTTCTTCTCGGGTCCTTGCATCATTGTCGGAGATAGTGACTCCTACTCCAATTGCCTCGATTACTCCTCACAGTCCGGTGCTGCACATATAAACAAGGTTACCACTTTCGGACATCTGTGATAGATGATTAGTCCAACGCATCGGTGATCTTCCCCTGCTTCCCCTGTCTTCCACTTTCCTGCCAGTGACCGTGAACTTCTCCAGGTTCCAGTTCTCAGTTTTGCGAGCAATGTGTCCAAGGTATTTTAGGATAATTTGTCGGCAAACAGTTCGCTGGCTATTTTGGACGCATTGCTCTTCCAGAATAGACAGAATAGTGAGTGCGGCTGCAAATGATCATTTTAATATAACTGAACTTATCTGAACAAAGTGAAGAGGGTGTAGGTCAATTTCCTTTCCGTGTTCCAGTGTTCAGTTGGACAACTCCGTTTTGATTGAAATATTATTTGGGCGAGTCGAATATCGTCTCATGTTTACACTGTGGATTGGATTCTCATTACAGCGGCAATCTCTTATTGATTGATAGATACAATTCGGCAGAAGAATTGAACGTAATAAGTACTTCATCGTATGCCAAGGTTTTTTTGGCAGTTTGTATCCTTCTTCATAACATTGATAAAGTAACCGAGTGGCTAAAAGCATCGGGTTCGTGCTCAGGCGTCGCTGGTTCAACCCTTTCCTAGCTATGTGTTCAAACAGAAAGAACGAGAGTTTCGGCTTTCAGATTACCGGTGCTCATTGGAGGACCCACCACATACCCGCTCTGGTATAGGTAACAGATGGTTACCCCTTCAAGGCTCTTGCAAGGACTCTAATTTTTTTGGTAAAAACGACTCTACATTTGATAACGAAACTAGACCTCCAATGTCCCTGCATACGTTGTTAGGAAGCAGTATGCAAGTGCTCAGCGGGAAATACAGATACAATATGTGTTAGTATAACAAAAATAGACAAGACAATGGGAAAGGTTGGTGAAAGTCCACGAGGTGGCAAGCGCTGGGTGATTGTATCCAGCGTATCCTACAAGCACCTGTTTGGGAGGAAGACACAGTAGAAAAGTAATAAGGGCATGGCAAACGGTTGGGAGTCCTCTCCAATCGATTGGCAGTCCCAGCAAGAATACGCAAGATTACCGGTGCTCAGTGCACAGTGCCTGAGTCCGTCGGCGGCAGTTTGCACCGAGTTGTCGACATCTGAACCTACATTTTTGCCGGCGCGCCTGCGCCAATCAGCCGCCTACGCACCGACTAATCGGAAAGCTGAAACCCGTGTTCTTTCTATTTCTACACTAACGCCACAATGCAGAAGCACTTTTTCCCGCTTATAAAAGGTCAATGAATTATATTATCAGATTATTCGTAATCGAGGTAAACTAGTCTCAGTGAGACCTCGTACGGACGTCATCGACGTTCGTTCTCTTCTTTATCGTGCGTCTTGCTTGAAAACGAAAAAAAATTGTTGTTACAGAACGCAGACGACGCGTACGATCTCTCACTGGCACTAATGTACGATTGTTTCTCTTTGTTTAAAGAAAATTAATGTAGTACGTTTTTTTACCTTAATGCCTACGTCAGACCACGCTAGATGCGCGCTATACTTTTGTGGTTTGGTCTACTCCAGCATATCGAGGAATGTATGGCGAGTGAAATGCTGAAATAGGCCAACCCCAAAACCTTCGCTACGCTATTGGGTAGTCTGACAGTACTGTTTTATACAGGGTGGGACGTACGTGACTTACTTTACCCAGTGAACTCCGGTGACTTTTTCGATGTTTTTTTTTTTTAAATCTTCATTTTTTTTTCTCTGATCACCCAGCCGACCAACCCCTCACCCCGCCCCTAACTGTCCAATACATACTGATTTTTTAATGTTTTTAGATTTTAAAAAAGAAACATCGAAAATGCCACCGACGCGCGACGACCAAAATTTAATTAAATTTTTTACTTCAAATAAGAATGTCCAAATAATATTTTTCCAATACTTTTTACAAAATACATGTATAATCTTGTATAATACATAGTTCACGGAGTGATTGTATAAAATTGCTACCTGTGTTTGGGTAATATGAATAATGAATTTTAATTAATTTTTAATTGAACAGATGATAGCCTTGTATGTACATTCCGTGCAGATAAATACGCCAGCCTCCTCTACTCTCTACGTTGAAGCGAATATCTTGTATATTTTGACGTGCAAGTTATGAGTGCAACGCCTTGCACCAATCTTCTTGTGTGTAATGGCTTAGGTGACCTTGTCTTAAGCACGATTTGGTCAAGATTTTGAGGTTTTATTATTTTATATCTAATTTAATTTCGCAACATATCCAGTAACATTTATATCTTTTACTTTTTATCACTGATTTGCGCTTTTTGTTAGTTTTACACGTAGATAATAGAAAAAAAGATCTATACGATCAAACTGCACGGACTATTAAGGCGGCTACGCTATTAAAGTTGTGCATTTGGTGTGCAGAAAGAAATAAAGACGAGGCGCTGTTGTACGGTACCCGCAAAACAGTAAGACCAGCCTGACGTTAGATATGATTTTAGATTTTCACGGCCTAAAGTATTTTTGTTATTTGTTTTTGGGGTGTTATGCCGTGTTGCGCTACCTCCTCCATTAGCCAACGTTTCGGACAGCGTTACAGTGTCCATCATCAGGGCAGATATGTCCATCATCACACACTGTAACGCTGTCCGAAACGATGGTTAATGGAGAAGGTAGCGCAACACGGCAAAACACCCTAAAAACAAATAACAAAAACAGCCTGACGTTGATCAGAAATCGTCGCAGTACGCGAGTTTAAGGACAGAAACATTGCATGCCCCCCGCCCACGCCCTTCTCTGTCGCACGTATGTTTTTTACACATCATCATCATCATCATCATCATTATCATCATCATTACATAGTATAAAATGAAGTCGCTCAAAATGTATGTGCGCGTTAATCTTTTAAACTACGCAACGGATTTTCATACGGTTTTCACCAATAGATAGAGTGATTGAAGAGGAATGTTTATATGTATAATACATGTAAATTATATTAGAGAAAAGCCGAGAAATTCAAAGAAAACATATTTTTGTTTATTTAAAACGCCTGGCGGGCCGTACTATAGTCACTTTTGAAATTCGTTCTACGGAAGAAATTGGAAAATAGATGTCCTAGAGTAAGTAGGTATTTGATTTTCCCTTTTCAAATATCCAGTGTTGCATTGCAAGCATTGTATAATTAGTGGCGAGTTAATTAGTTTATATGTATAATACATGCTTATTATAGTAGAGAAAAGCCGATAAATTCAAATATTCAATTCAAGCAGCGGGCAGCTGGCAAGCGGGTGGTGTGGATTTTATAAAGATTGGGTAATGGCGTTGTGTTTCGTTAGCCACAGCAACGTGTGGCCGGGTCTGCTAGTATTTTCTTATATATAAAAATTAATATTTGTTCGAATTTTATGAGCTGCCCTACCGTTCATCCGATTGCGATGAAACTTTGGTGATTTATTATGCGTAAGCTCACGACGGAATGGTAAGCTCTGGTGTTATGAAATTTGTTTTTCATATAATTCAGCGGCAGGGAGGGGGAGGTTAACGATAGAGGTGGGGTTCGTGGGAGGGTTGACGAGGGAGGGGGGAGGTGGAAGGGGAACGCGAGAGGGGAAGGGGACGCATGGGAAAGAAAATGAAGGGAGAATTTTTTTTATTTATGTTCTACAAAAAGTATCCTGGCTAAGTTAAAACTTTCTGAAAAAGTATCAGGCTGAGTTAAATTGCGTATGTAATTGGTCGACACGTGTGAACGTATATGCACGGAGTCGTATAAAATAATTTTAATTTGATTGCCCTTGAGGCGATTTTACACACGAACTGGGCTATATAAAATTTTTAATCTACTTGTTTTTAAAAATAGAACATGTTTTTACGTCTAGTCAAGCGACGGAAAAATCGTAGTTATTTTCGTACGATTATTAATTTATTCGTAATTTGAATTGCGCCGTGTGGCTCCTTCGCAGTCCATGAGACCAGTTCGAAACTTGTAGGAAATAAGCAGACAAAGGATTTTGTAATCATATTATAGTCCAGTAACTTTATACATCACAGTACGCGTTAAATCCGGTAGTTCTGATTTTTTGCACACTTGTTTATGATGTTGGCCTAATGAATAATCCAAGTTTTCGACCTCGAGTGCCGACCGCAACTTTGTCAAAAATCGAAAAAACCGCGAAAAAATCGTTATTTTTTCAAATTTTGGCGATTATAACCCTAAAGGGCAAGTTTTTGAAAAACTTTTTTACGACGTTTTTAAAGTAGACTAAATTTGCTAAAATATGATACTAAAACTGTATCTGTAGACCCAATAGTTTCCGAGATTAAGCCTTTCAAAGTTTGTGACCTCGAGCGCAAACCGCGAAAAAATCTGGTATTTTTTCAAATTTTGGCGATTATGATCCTAAAGGACTAGTTTTTGAAAAAAAATATTAGGACGTTTGTAAAGTAGACTAAATTTGCTACAACATGTTACTAGAACTGTCTCTGTTGACCCAATAGTTTCAGAGATTAAGCCTTTTAAAGTTTATCATTTTTTTCGAACTTCGCAATTTTTTGGAATTCTGTCGTTCTTAATGAATTTTGACCCTGATTATACTATCGAAGCCCTGTACTTTTATGATGAGATTATAATGTTTAAGCTAAGCTACGAATAATGAAGAAAAAAGATAAAAAAGTATTTTTTTAAATTTATTTTACAAAGATAAGTACAACAAAAGTTAGTAAGTTTATTTGTTAGGAAACTGAGTAATATTCAAAATCAAAAAATTAAATTAATTTAGCCCTCTTGGAAGGTCCCGGTTGAGGTTCGTCCGTATCTGGTTCGATGAATTGGGATGGCATATCCCCATCAGGAGATGGTGATGAATCGTCGACGTCTTGTGCCCACAAGTCATCCTCCATTTCGACATCGGACAGATCGTCGTCTTCTGGGATATCTATTACTTCATCATCAGGTATATTGTCACAAGAGGCCCCGCTACAGTGCCTGCAGACTGATGAGCATTTTAATCCTGCCTTCCTGCTGCACGCGTTACCACAACCCTTCGTGCAGCCGCAAGAAATCATCCGCAAGAGGTGTTGTTGGGCTGCATCTCTGGTCATCATTTTGGTATGTCCGCAAGGAGTGAAATCGAGCAGAGTCTCGTGTAGGAGGTAACCTGGCTAGATTGATGCTGGTTTTCGTCGCAGCCCTAGCGAATAGTTGGTACCGCAGGTCGTCAAGATTATGGGTGTTGGGGTTGCCTCCGTATAGAGCAATTATGACTCGTTCTCCTGCTGCTGCTATATCGTCAGGTGTAGAGTTGGTATCGAGAAAAATCACAGCTTGCTTTTAAACGTCCGGATTTTTTTCGACTATGGACATCATTTGTATCTTCTCTAAGCCAAAAAAGGAGGATATCGAGTCACAACCACTAAAGGCATGGACGAAGAGGAAAAGCTCTGTTTTAAAAGAGGATTTTGAAGAAGCGATGCTGGAATATATGACATCTAATGCTTTGCCTCTTCCAAATTTATTGTAAAAAATTTCACGTTGGTTTGAGATCGCAGTAAGGATGATCAGCAAGTCAATGTCCTAACCACTTTATCATAGGTAGAGGCAGCAGTTACAGCTGTAGTGATGATGAGCCTATCAGCATCTTCCTCTGCTTGGAGTACTTGAATGTTGTGATTTCCTATTTTTGTTGTCAGCAGTTTTATGAAACGAATCTTGTTTTGTCATTTGACAAGAAGTTCTGTTGAGGAACCTGTGCTACGGTTTTCTCATCAACGATTATCTCTCAGGATGAGTGTAACTTGGCTCTTCGAAGACGCTCAGAGCTCTTTGTGTTTTTCTGTACAGCATCTACGGGGTAACCATCGAAAACTACTGCCACATTTGAGCCATAGTGAACAGTAATGTACTGTATATATCTGTCAGCTATCGCACCAAATGATGAGTTTCGAGGCCACACAATTTTGTGAAGTAGATGCCCTCCATCCACTACTACAAACTTCGTTAACCCTTGCTTCTTATTTAAGGTTACAGGTTGAAATACTGAATACACGGTGGATTTTGTGCCCTTTCTCATCCACTCTTCAGAGAACAATGACATTGAGATTGGTGACAGTTCATAAGTGAAGAAAAAAATACGGATGGTTAAAAACGTGTTACAGGTGGGTCACATTCGTCACTTCTCATGTCGGAGGTAATTGAAACATCATATCGGTAGAGTTATTCGAGTGACGTCTAAAATATTGCAATAAATTGCGAAGTTCGAAAAAAATGATAAATTTTGAAAGGCTTAATCTCGGAAACTATTAAGTCTACAGAGACAATTCTAGTATCATATTGTAGCATTTGGTCTAATTTAAAAACATTGTACAAAAGTTTTTTCAAAAACTAGTCCTTTAGGATCATAATAGCCAAAAATTGAAAAAATACCCGATTTTTTCGCGGTTTGCGCTCGAGGTCACAAATTTTGAAAGGCTTAATCTCGGAAACTATTGGGTCTACAGAGACAGTTTTAGTATCATGTTGTAGCAAATTTAGTCTACTTTAAAAACGTCGTAAAAAGTTTTTTCAAAAACTAGTCCTTTAGGGTTATAATCGCCAAAATTTGAAAAAATAACGATTTTTTCGCGGTTTTTTCGATTTTTGACAAAGTTGCGGTCGGCACTCGAGGTCGAAAACTTGGATTATTCATTAGGCCAACATCATAAACAAGTATGCAAAAAATCAGAACTACCGGATTTAACGCATACTACCCCATACATTCAGGCGACAAAGTTACTGGACTATTACGTAATAATATAATTTATTTCGTCCGCTGCTTTATACGATGAATAGAAAAAATGATCAAAAATAATGTATTTTTATAACATGATTCCGAGCGAGAATCGCCAATAATTTCCCAGAGCCAGTAGAACTGTGGATTTTTGGATGAAATTTGGATGTAGTGAGGTAGAAATAAGTAGTAGAGTAAAGGAGATGGAAAGAGGAAGACTGGATGGTAATTGACAGAAAGCAAAAATATCTTTATCCTGATCCTACATCTCCACTTACTGCGGTCCTTCACCATTCGCCTCCATTCTTTTAAGTTCGCGGAATGGGAAGGTAAGTGATTAATGAGGGTACCGCTGAATTAGGTACTAATTGAACAACTCATTTTTAGGATAAACACCGCGTTTTATCGTAATTAGGTCATTAGTCTTTGAGCTATCGTCGACCAAACACTTCAATCGGGAAGAAATTGTGAAATGTGGAGAAAATTGAGTTCCGCGCTGTTATAAAGTTCCTTTAAGTTAATTTAAAGATCGGAAAAATGAATTAGGGTAGTAGGTGAATATGTTGAAAAGGAAAAATAATTTTGGTTTTTATTTCCACTCCTTACCCAATCCGCAAACTTAAAAACCCACCCTCGTACATTCAAATAAGTGAAAAAGTTCAGGGAACGTGTTTGTTGAAGATGATTGAGATGAAAAATGTTTATAAAAATAACAAGACTTTCGTTTCCATAAATTACGTTCCGGTTTCAATATATTTTGACATAAGTTTTATCTTTATAATATTTTTTCCACTTGTAATGAGCAGCGAGCGGCTTAGGTTTTTAGTCACCCCGGGGGGGGGGGGGGGGGGTAAAAAATTGCAAAAAGTGTGTCACGTAGTATGGATACGTTCCCTTAGTTCCATACAGGAGGCCCCAAGGAAACAATTTCCCTCGGAGCCTCTCTCATCCATCTTTGAGGATGCTGCGTAGAGGGTCTTTTTAGGGAAAGGAAGGAGAGGAAGTTTTAGGAAGGAAAAAGGAATGAGGGGTGGGTAGAAATTTGGGGGTTAGTGTGTCCAGGAGTGACGGACGTATGAATCCATTCGCATCCGTCACCAAGACCATGAACCCGGGCATCCCTGCTAAAGGAACGTACCCGTTCTACGTGACCAACTTTTTGCAATTTTTAAACCCCCCCCCGGGTGACTAAAAACCTAAGCCGCTCGCTGCTCATTTGTACCAAGGGTAGTATTTTGAAGACCCCCCTGAACAGGTCACGTAGTATGTTATGTGTACGTTCCCTAAGTAGCGAACCACTTGGGGTGACCTATACCTATGGCAGGGGTGTTTATCATTAATCAATTATAATAATTAATGGTTCCCGGCTCCAATACTCTTGCACACAGTCTGTACACCCTTTCTCGGTCTGCCCCTGGGTCGCTTCCATTGTAAATGACCGGTCAGGGGCAAGTTGGCATCGCGTTTGGCTCCCTTCCGGGCATCGCGTGTTCAATTCCTCAGCTGGCTAAGTCCTCCACCATAACACAAGCGACAATTTTTGCTTACTGTGATGGTAGTAGGAATTTTTGTAATTTTGTCAGGTCATTCGTAACCCGGGATTCTTTGTCGTTCTTTTTTTTTAACAAAAACCTATAAAAATATGCCCCCTGGAACCAAAGTTAAGGGGCCTACCGCTCTGCTGCGGATGTCGTAATAATTTTTGCTAATGCTCCGTATGTTTATAACTTTCGCCCATTAGAGCACGGAATTTTAGCTTCAACTCAATTGCTTTGCAAGAATTGTTGAATATTGCCGTGTATACCTGCCGGTAGTTTTTAATTACACCTATAAATCAGGTTGTCCTTACCAAACTACTTCCAGGTATGCTAATGTGCCACGTGATACCATCGTGGCCGATTAGTGACATTAATGCTAATGTTACTTATATTTTTATCTGTTCTTATTATTTGTTGTCAGTTGTTATGTCTGGTGTTGACTTGACTACTATCGACCGTTTACCCGCAACTGAACGTAAACATCGTGTGATATTTATTACAATATTTAATTATAATAATAATAATGATGTTTTCCATTTTACTTGTTGATAATGCGGGTGCCATGTAATACTATTGAGGTACCAAGTATCGAGTCGCGTTCGCACCGAGGATCTTTTTCCATGCTATAATGTTAGGCAACTGGAACAAACCCAATGACCAGAACGAAAATAAAACATCTATTTTTGTCGTTACGATATAATCTAATAATAAATATCCATACAAAATAAAATAATAGCAAATACCTACATCAATGAATAATTATAATATCACGGAAACGACCTCGTTGTAACGACACACGATTATGTGGAGATAAACCTGAATAAAATATCATTATATCCGTTAACTCGTTTTTGCCTTGATCGTTATAATTTATAAATAAGTTTGACTGTATATATTACACATAGTACATGTAAGGTTTTTATTTTTCAGTGTTATTTTTTGACACCGTTCTGTTTTATCATTGGTCTACTGACTGATGAGAATTCTGTCTCAAAACATGCAGATATTTACTTCATACTTGTGAATGCAAGGTCGACTATAGTAAAGACCTGAAATATCGCACAAATCAGCAGTTGTAACCAGTAGCGTAGCGAGGGGGGGCGGTCCGCCCCGGGTACCACCCGACAGGGGGGTGACACTCGACCGTGGAAAAAAATTTACGAAGGATATTGTCACCAAGGTCTTTTTATAGGCGAACATAGCCTATATTTGTGGATAAATCTGAATTTCTCTAGCCCCCCCCCCCCCCGGATGGACCGATTTTATGAAGGAAGTCGAAATTAGCGTTTTGTCAACTTTAATAGGGGGGGGGGGGGGTGACATCCGCCCCGGGTACCACCCATGTTAGCTACGCCACTGGTTGTAACGAGTATCAACAACAGTCGCCACCATTTGCAAACTGGAACCCTGTCTTCAAAACATGGGAACATACTTCACACTTGTGAGTGCAAGGTCGACTGTAGTACAGACTGAAATATGGCACAAATCAGCAGCAACAACGAGTATCAACATCAATCGTTACCATTTGCAAATTAGAACCCTGTCTTCAAAACATGGAGACATACTTCACACTTGTGAGTGCAACGTCGACTGTAGTACAGACTGAATTATGGCACAAATCAGCAGTAACAACGAGTATCAACAACAATCGCCGCCATATGCAAATTGTCGTTGCTCGATGTCACTGATTCGGTTCCATGCCAACTCAAAATGAAACCAACTCAGAATCCCCTCAGAAAGGTCATTAAAAGCTAAAAAAAAATAATTTTAAAATTGCCGTTAACCCTAACCTAACTTAACCTATTTAACCAATTTTTAAAAATATTTTTTTATCGTCACTCTTAATGACCTTTCTGAGGTGGTTCTGAGTGGGTTTCATTCCGAGTTGACCGGTCACCTACTGAATCGATTACGTGACACTTCAAAATCAAAGGCCATTGTGTGAAAGCCCAGTTATTAGATTATTGTAGAAGATTTTCCTTATGTACATTACAAATTTCTGATCTCTCTGAAACAGTCGAGGACCGTATCCGTGTATTAATAAAATTAGCACGCTTTGTTTTACATAAAAACTAAACAAATAATATACAAGTTCTTACCGCCATCGAAGTTTGTGTTAATGTTTTTCTTGAAACTTGTCCAAGTTCAATACAATAATTGCCACAATACAGTTGGCTGTATTCGTAGCTGAACACCGACTGCAACATCGACACGCTAATCGCGTAAGAGTAGTATCGTCCTGGTGAAAAACCTCCATTCAGAATCGAAATGTTGCTTGAAATGGCTTTAACCGTGTTTGGTGTCTAGACTTCGGATCTAGATCCGAGTAGCCGAGTCTAGAACTTCAATCTTCCTTATCTCCATCTCCTCCCCCTCCCCACACTACCTTCAGCCTAACAACATACCCCAATTGGGACTGCCTGAATTGACTACCATTGTACTAAGCAGAAAATATTGCTATAGATATAGAACCCACTTCGCCTGGGTGGGAAACAGGCGCAAATGTCCACTCAGCTACTAACTGATCACTGTTCTGCTCAATTCGGTTGTTGGTCATTGTCCCTTTAAACGGGTTGTCAAACATTAATTCTCTCAAAAGTTCTATTCAAGTTCTGTTATTATTTCATAGTGGGCCGGTTGTTTCTCAGTACTTAGATAATAACGGAACTTGAATAGGAATTGAATGTTAACTTTTAAATTCATGATGGACACTGCAACGATGTCCGAAACGTTGGCTAAAGAAGGAGGTAGCGCAACACGGCATAACACCCCAAAAACACATAACGAAAAAACTTTTAAATTGTTCAAACTTTGTGAAACAACCCGTCCTTGCTCTTGTATTCCGTGTAAAATGTTCTTCTCTGACGTATTTTTTTTTAAATTTCTTATTTTTCTCCCACACACAAAATCATCTGACAGTTGACAGCTTGAAACATTTGGTACAATAATTAAAATGACTTCAATGGTTCTGCCCACAACTCCAAAAAACTCGGGCGACAATGATCAATGGAAGACAAGAAACTGTATTTTTTTATAAATATCCGTTTTCATATTTATCTATATTTATCGCTGAGCAATTTCCGAAAGAATATTAAAATACGACGACGCTATGGATGCAAGAAAATAAAGACTGTTAATATGTAGGATAATAAAATGGCTGTTTTCAAATATTCAATGTTAATTTACATAATCTACCTTTGGTCATCGATTAATTCACGACCCTGTTTGATGTTTTTTTGTGGATTCCTACCATCTTCCCGTGTACCTGCACATTTTCATTAAATCGTTTTGAATCCGTTTTCCACTGAGCGTAGCGAAGTCCAGTTTTAACTCGACCACTCGGCATTTCATCTGTTTGTATTCGAAAATCTGCTGCATCAACTTATTCAAGCAAGCCTTCCATTGATTAATGGCTAACTTTGACTGAGCTTTTGCATGCAATGGTACCTATCTGGCTGAAGAAAGTTTAAAAAAAGAATTGTCATTGAGATAATAATGTTTTTTTGGACAAACTGTATTATTCCTTTTTTTTTAAATTACATAAAATTTTATGTGGTGTATAACAGCGTTCGGCAATTAGTTATGGTGGCGGGCCGTATGAATACGTAAATTTTTTTGGAGGGCCACGCTACCGTCGATGTCACTCGTGCGCGTGCGAGCCTGCTCAATCAGTGCGCTTCTGACCACCCGTCTGATCGCCCTTGTAGTATCGTAGGCCACATCTGGCCCGCGGGCCGCCAATTTCCGATCGCTGGTGTATAATTAAGTAGGTAGGCATTTAAGTACCTACTCAGAAATCTTATGGTTTCAGAGGAAATTTTTGTTTTGACTTATGAAATAAGATAAGATTAGAAACATACTTTTTTGGACGCGAGGTCTACACTGTTCGCAGCGCTACTAGTTAAAATTATGTAGGTACCTAATAACACACTCATAATTTTAACTTAAAAAAAAAACAACAATAAATACCGGGTTATAGTTATTTGAAACTATAAACGTAGGTAATTAATTATTAATATGATTTAAATTATGTGTAGGTAGGTACACATTTGAAGTAAATTTATTAAAAATAATAAAAAATGGTTTGATTTTTGAAGAAATACTCTCCTCAAGTCTGATACAATAAATCGCCAGTTTAACAGCTGATATTACTATCGCGAGTATTCTTTTCTCGTTTGATAATGAAATCTTAAAATAGGCTCCTAGCTCCTAGCGCCTGTTGCGTAGTGTATGAATCGTGACTCGTGACGTCAGAACATATTTTATATCTCAGATTAGAGTACTTTGTCGGATGGAAACAATAGTTTTTCGGCTCGGATTAAGTTGCTTGATAAAGGATTTCTATTGCATTAAGTAGACTTAAATATTATGATCCCTGAAATGCATATGTGGTAAAACCATACACCACCGTCTTACGAGTATGGAAATCCGAATATGATGCTATATAGTTAAGAAAGGGACGCTTAGATTAGTTGGATTCCTGGAACGAATGGACGGTTACAATAGTCAGGAGAATATAGTATTATGGAGCGCGAGCGAATGGAAGTAGAGATGTTATGGATGATTCCGGTTCTACTCGTACTTTGTGATGAGGAATTGCCCTAACCTTAAAGTTAAAGATTTCAGAAGTTAACGAAAACGTCTTTAATTTTAAGGTTAAGGATAATTCCTAATCCACAAGTAGTACCGTAACCGCCCATCGTTAAAGAAAAAGTAGTTAATTTTAAGGTAAGGACAATTCCTTATCCTCAAGTAGAACCACAATCACCCCTAGTTATTGAACAACACGTTAATTTTAAGATTAAGAGGAAATAGTAGCGGCATTTTTCCATACAAACGTATTCCCCGTTTATCTCTCTGGATTTTGACCCTAGAGCAAAATTTTTTTTACATAATATAGATATCGACCACTAGCGTGTCGGTACGTTTTGCTTTTTTTGATAATTTACTTCTTATAGAAGTTAGGACCTTCCAAAAATGAATAAAAATGCCTAATTTAAAAGCCGTCAAAAAACGTTCAGTATACAAACTAAACAATGTATTTTGTAAAAAAGCAAAACGTACCGACATAGAATATTTTCTTCTAATATAGTTTGTGAAAAAAAAAATTAAAATCGGTCCAGTTTTGGAGAAAAAAAATGGGGAATACAAAACATCGATTTCGAAGATTTTATTTAGGTATTTTCGGCCCGATGTGCAGGTGTCCCTTTCGCTCAGTTCCCTTGAGGGGGGCGGGGAACGAGGGTTTTGACAAATACATACAAAGCGAAGTAGTGATGTAACGAATTTTATCGGTAGACTAGTGTTGTCCTTCCCCGAGTGATCGATATTTTTTATTCGTTTTTTTCTGTTTAGTGACTTATCGCGGTATACCAATACTGATCGAGCTTTCATACTAAAATTGAGCCAAATTAAAATTGTTTATATCAAGTACTATAATAAATTTTCAATTTGGGAGGCGTTATAGGTACCATCGCCCCGGGAACCATTTATTGGATAACCATTACCCCCGCCACTTGTTCACCCCAAGTGGTCCGCTATGTTTGGTGACTGAGCCTGGGTTCCCGGGTTCACGGGTGAGGTCTGCATGGGTTTTGGTGGCGGATAATTTTGTCCACTTACTGCGTGGCGGGCCGGATTGGGAGAAACTGGAAGAGGGAGATCTTTTGATCTCTACAGCCGGACTCTCCACCATCATTTCATACTTTTACCTACCTTTTCCCTACCCAGAACTTCCTTTCCTTCCTTATCCTAAAAATACCCTCCACACAGCTTCTCCAATGATGTCCAACAACTTCTCCAACAAAGTCCCTGAGCGATTATTTTTCCTCGGTGCCTCCAATGTGGGGTTTATGTTTAAAAAAAAAATCTGTTTCAAATTTTCGGTTGAGAGTCGCTTACATTGCCTTCAGTGATTAATTGAAATTTTTTGTTTGTAAACGCTTTATTGTACAAAATTTTTAATTTTTTACAACTAGACAATGAATTTTAAACAATTTATGATTTATATCTTTCTCTCGCTGGTAAATTTCTTGGTATGCGACCGTCAATTATTTCTGGTAAAAGGCATTGGAGGTAGAAGTTTTCTAACAGTGGTTCAATTTTTTCCCAGATTGAATCGTCCCTTTCATTTTTTTCATACAGCAAACCTTTAGGACTCCACACGACAAAATAACAGTATTTACGACGAGTAACGTGTAACTGGCCTTGGACTTGGTAGAAGTAATTGTGATTCCTTTTTAATGTTAAAGCATTGTCTTCAATTTTACAGTAATCAATTTTTTTTGTTCGATTCCTTCTTCTGGTGACATATTTGCTATTCTATATGGGCATTTCACTTCAATTATAGAATCTTTGCCAATAAGGCCATCCGGACTTGCCGCTAAAAAGTTTTTGTTTTCATCGACAAATAGTCCACAGGCGAATACCTCTAATTTTGTTTCTTTTGTAAATTGCTCAATTGCTTGGTTTTCATTTTCTTTCCCATAATTTGTGGCCGTATTTCCTTTAAATGGCGAGTACAGTAACGAGTTTAATACTCTCGTAACTGAAGTTTTTGGCCGTAACTTACATATTTGTCCAAAGTTAGAAGCTGTTAGCCTCTTACGCCTTTCAATTACCCACAAATTATTATTGCTTTGGCCCACCGTATTCCGTTCGAGTTTTTCCTTATTCGATGGAGATAATTCTTTGAGAAATTCCTCTTTTTTCGTTTCAAATAATTCAGGTGGCATATCTGGTTCTAATTCCAATTAACCATAATTTTCATCAGGCCCTGTAACTTTTTTTCTCTTTTCTGTCGTGTTTTCATTATACCTTAGTTTTCTTTTTCGACACCTCTGTGTTGTCTCCTTCGAACGTCGTTTTCTTTCGATAAAATGCTTCGTGTAGCTGCCAGGACTGTGGCCTTGGATTTTTTTTTGTATTCGGGAATGGGTTGCCATTTCACTATTCCACGAAGTTACTGCTCCAAAACATCTTGCTTGGTATGATCCCCTTTTTGTAAAATTTACTCTTTTTCCGCCTATAAATTTGGCAATAACGTTGTTGAATTGCTCCACAGTGTTATTTGTCACGTTAATAATAAGACTTTCCGCATTTGCTATTAGAGACGACAATAATTGTTGAATATCAGTCCATATTCCACAATCTTGAAGATCGCTTAGTAAATTTGGATCATTAGTGTACTTCTCCGACTTCCAATAGTATGACGAACATTTTGTATGATCACCAAAAACATGGTTTGCGGCATTTTTTATGTCCATTTTCAGATTTTTTACTTTATCACTTTGTGGCGTGTTTTCTTGCTCTTTTCTGTAATTTACTGCTCCAACTATAGCTTTTCTCATTCGTAAAACGTTTGCTTCAACCTTTTTCCTTATTTGAACTGGTACAAAGCCTTTAGCGTTGTTGGTTTTTTTTCCAAGTGCTTTTATTTTGTTGCAAAAATTGCGAAGTAAGTGATTTTTGCACTCTATTTTTTGTACTATGAAGTTCGGCCCATATGGCATTTGCTGCAAAATTTTTTTCATGATGCTGGAGTCGCCATCTCCAATTAGTTTATTGAATTTCAATCCATGCATTTCAATGCTTCTCGAGAACCCTTCTGCTATAATGTGGGCTTCCATGGCATTAGCACTGTCACGCCAGTTTTTGAAGCACCTATGCTCAGATGCTTCTACTTGTAGTTTTGTAGCTCTAGCACATATGCAGCAGTACGAGTTTCGCACTCCCAGAAATAAAACCTTTTTAGTTCGCAGTCCAACTATGCATCCCGCACCAGATGAGGAGCTAAATCCACTTTTATATGATCTCTTTGCCCAAGAACCATCTGCAACTACCGTCACCAAAGGGTACCCTCCCTCGTCTACGTCACCATTTAAAATTGCAAGCCTTTTTTCTTCTTCACCAGCTGCGATCATTTCTTCTAAGGCACATTCTTCAAGTGTTAGCGCTAAACATTGTTCTATGTTCTTGTAAGTTGAAGGATTCATATTTGGCATATTCAATACCCCACAAATTTCGTTCCATTGTGAATATCCATTTCCTGTACATACTACTCCTTCGACGACAGCAGTATTTACGGACACTTTCAGTTTCGGGTCTTCGGAATGTACATATTCTATTTTCTTGCACATTTTGCACTCGAAAACATATTGGCTTAGAAAACCATTTCGTCGTTCCTTCACAAATTTTAAATCGGAAAATGTGCAGTTGGTGTGTTCGTGCTTTATATTTGAAATTTCTGAAAACAAATATTTTATATCAACAATTCTGCGACCTTCGTGAATATGGGTTTCATCAATATGGTCTGGTTTCAACAGAAAATCATCAAGCGTTGTTGGCGATGAAGAACTTGCGTTTTCTTCTATATTTGGAGAAAATGATTCATCCCTCGAAGGTTCACGCATTTGTGAAGATGTATCTAAGTTTCTAGCAGCATCGTTGATGACATCCATATCCCTGTAAATAAAAAGTAATAATAATTAAATTACTTATTTTCGTTGTACTTATAAGACAGAATTTTTTCGAGTTCCATACGCGAAGGAATCAATTGAGCCCATTTGTTCTCATCAAAATGTAATGCTTTATATCTTCTGTTCTTTTTCAAGTCTCGGTTACGCATGCTACATACAGGCTTCTCATAACATAAACCATTAGGAGGGTTCAGTAGTGAGAGGAAAACAGGAAAACTATATTTCTCGTACTTACCTAGAGATCGAACGCGGTGCAACATGAATCTGTCGTTTGATAATAATAATCGGTTTTTTTCGTCTAGTAGACGAAAATAAACGAGCTTTGTTTCCATTTCTTTTACCCATTATTTATCTGTCAGAAAAAGATATCACATTTTTTTAGTAGAAGTTAGATAATAGTAGCTGATTTTATATCACACACATACGAGGATCTTATGCTGCGTATAAAATTGTGAACCGAGGCGCGAATTGTGTAGTACTTGCACATTACTTAGGCTAATTTGTTTGCTTTTTGAAATAACTCATATAGGTCTCATAGAAATCGTTGTGTCTCCCTTACTACCATGGTTAGAAAAATGATCTGTTAGAAAGAGAAAACAACCAGAACATAATTAAAACTTAAAACAAAATAATTATAACCTTTTATGAAACCAAAGCTTCCGATTAATATTTGAAAAAAAAAATAAGAAACTGGGAATTTTGTGTTAATTTTTTGACATGAAGCGAAAAAAAAGTGAGTTGACGGTAACATTTATTTAATTATGTTTACTTTTTATTACACGCCCGTAGGGTTTTTGCAGACATTTACATACATTTATAATGCATATCGTTTGCTCAGGATTGGTTTGTACTAAGTCCACAAAAACACGTACTGAGAAATAAAAGTTTTGAATTAAATGAAGACTATATTAGCGAAACTCAATTGAAAAGCTGGAGACAATCTATGTCGAGTTCCGCTAATATTGTCTTCGTGTAATTAAATATTACAAATTAAGGTTTTATTTATAAAGTTGAAAATAAAAATAAAAAGTTTTGAAGTTTAAAAATATTATATATTTGTTTCCTTTATTTCAAACTGACTGTAATAAATATTTAAAAAAATATGTAGGTTAATCTATCTATAGGTAAAAGACCAACATTTTTGGTTGAATTTTGAACGAACTAACCATCCTTTTTTGTGTTTACTGCTTAAAAAAACTCAAAAATACAGGAGTACAAATCAAACCTCAGCAAGCGATATATCTAACGTTTTAAACATTATTTTTTACAAACATGTCAACTCACACGTATAATACACACAACACAATAAATCCATTTAGATTTAATTGTCTAATAAAATATGTACGTGCTTTTATCTTTTTGTTGTCGTAATTTTAATTAGAAAAAACGTAAGGTGGGCTATTTTTAAACATTTTTTATTATTAATAAAAATAAAAAAATTATATGTTTATTTCGAATTATGCAATTTGAAAGCGTATTTCATCATCTTTCAAAAGCGGTTTTTAGTTTTCGGATGCGTTCGCAAATATTAAAGTTATTTGGAATTTATTGGAAAGTGGAAATATTTTTACTTTTCGAAAAACAGGCCCGAGGCCTGAGAGGTTAATACTAATTTTCAATAATAACTAATGTATCATAGAGAATAATCATATATATATATATAATAATTCGATCTAGTTGGTTTGACTGCATATTTATAAACGCTAATACAGTGAAAACTTTAAAACTACTAACCTACATAGAGTTCTAGTAAAATAATACGTAATATGTCGGTAATCTACATACATTATAAAATATTTTAGTAAGACCCTGTATAGAGGGGTAAGTATACACTTTTCACACTGACATTCATCATAAATTTATGAATAGTTTAGTAGGTAGGTACTCACCGATATCCTAACTGTGTAATTCGTGACAAAATATTGGAGTGATGCAGCTAATGGTGAAATCGATCTCTAAACAACCACAAACATTGGGATCAGGACAAAACTTATATTTATCTCTCTGATATTCTCGCAACTTTGTTGTTTCAAATTACTTAACCAATAGGTACAGCATGCGTGATGCTTTACTTGTAGTATAACAATATAAATGAATGATGAGCGCAGAAGACATCTATTATATAGGAATACTTACGTTCAAGTCCCGACTCTACTTGACTTATTTGGTGCAGGAAATAATGAACTCTAGCAGGCAGACACCAGTCTATACACACGCTCAAGTCAAGACGCGATTGAAGATGCGCTAATCAGCAAGAAGCCACCTGTCTGAAGCGCTCATGTTGCAACGCGATTTATTTGGAAGAGTAGATATTATAACAAAACCCTGTAACAATCTGATACTGGACTTCGTCGTAACAAAGGTTGACCACCACAACACGGGCATGTACCTAGCATGGTGGTCGAAAAATCCTCAACTTATGTTAGGGAACGTACCCATACTACGTGACCAATTTTTTGCAATTTTTAACCCCCGTCCCCCCGGTGACCAAAATCCTTAGCAAACCGCCGCTCATTTGTACCAAGCGTGACATTTTGAAGACCCCCCCCCCCCCCCCGAAGAGATCACGTAGTATAGGTACGTTCCCTAATAATTAACGATGCAATGAATAATTAAAAAAAAATAAAAAAATCTATCTTTGAAAAGATGCCATGTGCATGGTTATAACAAAACACTGTAGGAAAAGTTGCAGCGTTTACTCATGACATTTTCTATTATTTTCGAGTTTTATTTTATTTCTTGCCACCTACTTGGTCACACCCGGTAAGGCGACAAACACACAAGACTCAGCATTACCGCGCGAAAACGTACACACGAGCTTCACACACTCACATATCTACTACGCGATGCTACTATAGATGTGTGAGTATTTGATCGAAGCGTGAACAGAAGACATTGTTACAAATGACCGGCATAGTAAACCTCGTGCGTTTAAAAATAATGCGCCCTCTTTCTGTCTATGGAGAGCGGTATATCCTAAATAAGTCGAAACATGCCTTGTCCAAACCTGAGGCTACAAGCTACAAGCATGAGTGGACTGTGGAGGCGTAAGACGGTAGGCAAGAAACGCAGAGGGGGCGAGAAGGTGTACTAGCCAAACACTCACGTGGTCACCCACACATCGAGAGCTAGTTCTTTTTCGAGCGCGGTGCGACAGCGATAATTTTTGAAAATACCTACCGTCGAGATTTCGCACCGGTGGTATTACCTCTTAAGAATTGATGGTGGATTTCTATCTTCCATCCCTAGCCAAAGGACTTGTCTCTAATGTACCGTGGTAGCCGCGCAGTGATTGCTAGCGATATTTACGCGACCATCTCGCTTGCACCAGTCTATACCAAAGCCAAATTGAGGGGGAAATGTACACTAAGGACATATCTCTAGCCAAGTACAAAGAACAACAATCAGCCTCCTAAAGTCGTTAATAATTTTAAAGTTAACGGTCGTGCGGGGTCACCTAGGACCCCAAAAATAAATTTGATGAAATTATTGTTATAGCATACAGGGTGTCCGGGGGTAAAGTGCATTAACTTCGGGAGGTGATTCTACATGATGGTAGGAGTAAAAAAGATTAATAACTTTTTTCGAAATTCCAACATTTTTTTTTCCATACAAAAAGATCTACCTACTAAAATCCTTAGTGTGAGGTACGATCTTACTTGCCGGGAGCCTGCCGGGCGCGATCGTGGCAACAATAAATAATGGTGGTGACTTGCCCGTATCGTAACAGTGGAAAATAATAAAGCTGGCCGCGCACGCCGGTCAAATTTTACGTTTTTACCACAAAACTACCCCTAAAAGTTGGAATTTCGAAAAAAGTTATTTATCTTTTTTACTTACAATATCATGTAGAATTACCTCCCGAAGTTAATGCACTTTACCCCCGGACACCCTGTATATTTTATGTGTTATTATTTTAACTGATTATATTCTGGAGATAGGGGCTGCATTGAAATAAAACGAAATAATTAAAAATTAGATATTTATTTCCAGTGTAAAAGCTTAAAAATCAAAAGGAACATTTTTTTATAATTTCGAATCATACTTTTTTAGTAAACTTTAAATAAAAATTAACCAATTTCTATCAAACTTAAAACTATTTGAGATTGATAGAGGCTTATTATTATTACAAAAAAATATCATCATACTCCAATGAAAAAACATATACACTTGGTTTTTCATTGTATTTTGTTGAGCCTCACGCCGAAACACAAATCTGTATCTCACAGCGCACATGCGCAGACTGAATGTCGGTGGCGCCAGCGTCAAGTATAGTCCCTTTTAGGAAGCTACCTCTAAAGTAAAGAATCAGTGGGAATTATAATCATAATTAGCAATTCTGTAAAACCTGGGCTTTTAAAGACCCCACGCGACGGGTCGAGGGTTAAGGACAATTCTTTATCCACAAGTGGAACCAGAATCTCCCCCCTGGGATGCCCTAGGACGATATGCCGCCGCTAGGGAATTGATGAAATACTCTAGTTAGGTCATGAAGAGAGTCGACAAAAAATAAATGTATGAATGTGATTGTGTCAAGCAGTACAGTTGTATGGCGGTTCATCAGCAGGAAAACGACATTGATTTAGAATGATACAACTTTAATTATCTGTGAAATTTGTTGGTGTTATTTTCTTGTTGTCGTTATTTACATGAATGCAAGGCGGTCTTTGTTTTGTGTGGTCGCAATGTTATCGTAAATCTTGGCGGTTTTTCATTTGTCAATCAACACTGTTGCATAGTAACAACACTACATTGTGTACATAATATAAGATTTATAACACGTACAACTGACGTACTTGACACGAATTTCGTTAAAAAAGATGTCAGTGGAACCACAAAACGAATATGGCACGTTTTTCGTTACGTAAGACTTCTACAACTGTTTCACATAGTACGATATCTACTACATTAAGCAGGTAATATGTAATAAGTGATGATAATTGCTTGAATCTTTATCTAACTTATTCTCACGTACGCCCGACGTAAACGTGTTGATACGAATGTACGTGTTTTATCTATTTTTAAGTTTATTTGAATGTTTTCCTGTACAATCTGTTGGTTTATTACCTTCATCAGCACGTGTTTGCAGTAAATGCATTATAATATATTATGAACTTTGCAAAATGCTTTGTATAAAATTTTCCACGCCGCAATCAATAATTGAGGAGCGCTTTCACACAGACTACCCCAAACGGTTTTATTTATTTATTCTTATTCTTTTTGTATGTGTCTACGAAATGGCTTATTCGGATTTTCAAAAAGCAGTATATTTCACTGCATAATTATGTGATAAGAAAATGATAAATTCTCAATTTATCATTTTGGGAGCAATTTGGAAGCCGGGAACCATTTATTAGATAAGCAACATCTCTGCCAAAGGTCACCCCAAGTGGTTCACTACGTTTGGTTACTTAACAGGGGTGTCCGGGTTCATGGAGTGAGGTTTGTCCGGGTCTTGACGGCGGACGCGTCTGCCCACCAGCTGCATCGCAGGCTGGATCGGGAGAGACTGGTTGAGGGAGTCCCTATGACTTCTCCAGCCGTATTCTCTCGGAACATCGCCTTCACCGCAGTGCGAGGGATGGATTTATACGTCCGTCACTCTTGGACACACTGATCCCCAGATTACTACCCATCCCTCATACCCTTTTCCTTCCCAGAACTTCCTCTCCTTCCTTTCCTAAAAAAGACCCTCCACACAGCATTCCCAAAGATGACAATGCCCTGAGGGGAATTATTTTCCTCATGGCCCCCTATGTAAAAAAATAAAAAATCGGCACACTTGCATCTGTATAAAAAGTGAAATAACTAGGTAAGTACTCGTATATATCATAAAAGGTCTATTATTTTCTTATTTCAATGTATCTGAGTAGACCACCCAGTTAGTTATATTTAAAAACAATTTTTATGTTTGATGCCTTACTAACATTTTTGCCTAGGTATCTTGGTATTTATTACTTATGCATTTGTTTTGTTTGCATCTGTCAATGGTAGGTATTTCCTTATACCTAGTAATATCTAGTAGATCTTTATTTTTTGTCGAAATTTGCAGTTTTCGACTTCTTTTTAAATAAAGATGTTTTTTTTAAATTGGTTGAGTTTTCTAATTATTCATCGTGTCTACCCGTAAATTGATTGTTCCTTTAAAGATTATCGCAAAATATTGACCCTGAGTTATTATTTACTTACCGAAGAAAAAAAAGTTTTTGTAGATATTTCTCTTTGTGAAAACGCTCCTTAAGGCCCGGTAGTACCCGCTTAAAAAGTAGAAGGAGAGATATGTAAATACGAATGTTAGAGGGAGCACGCTAATATTAAAATCGGTAATATTTAAGTAAAAATTGTGAAAAAGTTTAATAAAACGTGATTCGTTTAAAGCAGAGCAAAAATCTCATATGGGTAATGTCTAAAATAGCTTTTAACGAATCATTAATACATATAACTTGTAAAATAACTAGTGTCCGACCGAAACAGGACTTTCTACCGAAACCGAATCTTCGGCATCTGTCTCAGTTTCGGCCGAAACCGAAACTATTTAAGACATGTTAAAAATCTCTTGTTTACTGAAATTTGGCTTATTTTTTACACTTTATACAGACAGTTAACATATGTCAAATGAATTAAAAAACAATAATTGAAGTATGTGTTTTTTTTAATATTACTGCTATAAAACAAAATATATATATATAAAAATTTACACAATATGTTAACTACTTCTTGGAACAAAAATTTGTCAATAATCAACACTTACATTGTAAAGGAAGGACCTCATTAATTGAGTACTTTAATTTCGTTTACAATCACAACATTCTTATTGCACGTGTTAAATGAAATAAAAAAGTGTGAAAATTGATAATTATTTTTTTGGTATTATTACTGCTATAAAACAAACAAAAACTATAAAAATTGATAATTATTTTTTTGGTATTATTACTGCTATAAAACAAACAAAAACTATAAAAATTGATAATTATTTTTTTGGTATTATTACTGCTATAAAACAAACAAAAACTATAAAAAATTGATAATTATTTTTTTGGTATTATTACTGCTATAAAACAAACAAAAACTATAAAAATTGATAATTATTTTTTTGGTATTATTACTGCTATAAAACAAACAAAAAGTATAAAAATTAATACATAAACTCAACACAATCACGCCGGACCGGCCGACGAATTCAGCTGACGATGGCGGGTGACAAACGAGCCACGAACTCACCCGAAATCAACCGAATGACGCGCGATAATTCACGAACGCAGAGTTTCGGTGCTGCCGAAGGTTCGGCAGTTTTTCTGCCGAAACCGAAACTGATGCCAAAACTAGATTTTTTTGCCGAAACTTGCCGAAACCGAACCTTCGGTCGGTCACTAAAAATAACTGAAAAAGCGTGTTTGTAATAATTTTCGGAGCATGCTTTGCGGTTTTTTTCTATCGAGGGAATTTCATATCATTGCCGTTCCTGCGTGGAGAATGCATAGATATTATCATCAAGAATAATATATATTTTTAAGTGCTTTAAAACTTAAAGTGTTTAAGGAAAATATATAATAAATCGGTAGAAATGCAGAAAGCCGGGCCTTAAAAGCACGTAAATATAAGTCTGTCAACCTTGTCATCTCAGCGTTACTATAGAATTACGTGCTATCTGCACGTAATTCCAGGTACTTTAATGTCTCTTAGTTAAATACGTAATAGCCATATTTGGACAAAATTCTCGATGCCACTCATCACGTCATTATCCATACAAGTTCATTTCACTACTTGTTTAAGAGGAACGGCCGTGCGGCCTTTTTCATACAAAGCATAAATTTGGCAGAGGCCAAAATACTTAACCAATTTGAATTATTATTTTTTTAATCAAAAGTTAAAGCAATTATCTTGTGCGGATATGTACTACTTTATTTGTTTAAATAATGGACTATTAAAAGAATTCACCTTTTCATGATTTTAGAGGTAATTTAGGCAATTTTTTGTGACTTAATGATAATTATTTAAAACATAATTTTACTCTTATACTTTAAAAATAATGATGAAATATAAAATAAAAGATTTAAATATGACTAAAAAAATCATTTCGGTGGGGGTAAATTTAAGTTACAAATGACCGATTTACGCTAGAACACAAATTTGTCGTACATATATTGGAATTTATACCGAAAAACCGCTTCTTTTACAATGTTTTTTTAATTTATTTTTATATTTCATCATATTAAAGTAGTAGATAATTTTTTTAATAATTATAATTTATCGCAAAAAGCCAAAGTTGCCTCTAAAATCGTGCAAAATTCAATTCTGGCATATATCAAAATACATGCTTTGCTGTAATTAAAATACAAATTACAAAATACTTTCAAGTCGTGTATTTGAAATACAAAATACAGTATTTTAACCATTTTTTAAATTTCAAATACAAATTACAAAATACATTTGGTTTTGTTAGAATCTTTGTTGCAAGAAATGGTCGTAATTGCCCTTATCTAAGGGTGCGTTTCCACAGAAGCAAAGCTGAGCAGAGTGAAACAGAGACGTGCAAAAATTGACCAAACATACTGCTCAGAAGACACATCTCATCTCCGCTCCACTTGTAAAGTTTTGTGGTATAGGATCCAGGTGTTAGATAATAATAATAATTATTATAATAACACGACATTATTTGTATAGCGCAGTTTTGTGTTATTTCTCTTCAAGTGCGCTTTGCTGTATTAACTTAAAAATAATATAGTATTCAGTTAAATTATTCCTATAGTGTTTGCTCTAATTAATCTAATACTATGACACAAAAATGTACAATACAAAGCAATGACAAATATAATATAATATGATACAAAAATGATAGAAAATGTACAATAACAGTGCTATTATAGAAAAGGACGTGTTTGCAACCCTGCTCTGGATTCTAGCGTTTTTAATCTACATATTATCTATGTCAGTTTATTTTTCATTAAATCATCGCTAAATGTATTTGAAAATGTATTTTGAAGCCAAAGTATTTGAAATACATATTTTTAGGAAGTAATTGAAATACAAAAACAAAATACGTATTTGTATTTCAAATACGTATTTCAATTACAAGTAATTCAAAAACTGCCCAGCCCTGCATATACATATATAATAATTTAACACATAAAAATTAAATAAAATATCCCTACCAAAAATTTTGCTGTACCTATGTATTAAAAAATATGATTCTCTTTGGTTTGTTATTTTGGCCTAAAATCCAAATCGAAGTTTTGTAAAAAAAGACCGCGCAGCCTATTAATTGACAATACCTAACACACATATATATATAATTCCGTCACTGTTATTTATGTAGGTATAGCATTAATGTAGATCCGGTATTTTGTATCGCGTCATTTTTTTGAGAGGAAACCTGTACCAAACGAGTGGCCAATAGTGACAGAATTTTGCTCCATTACGTAGTTACCATCTACAAATAAGAGTTTTGATTCTACCGCTGAAGGCTCCGCTATAACCTCTTTTTCTATTAAATAGTCACCTGTGAGGAAAAGTGAGAGGTTAGTATAGTTAGGTACAACAGTGCTATCATAGCATAAATAAAGTAATTTTTTAAACCCGCTAAAATTTGCCTAATTTTAATGATGGTTAGTGGCTCTGTGGATTTTTCCTTCCCATGACATCGCGTACCGGTAGTCTTCTTATGACGTCGTACTCCGCCCGTTGCGTTCATACACATTAAATGAAACTCATTTCTATACCTATTCAGAGTGTTTGTTTTGAGTGGATGTTTGTTGTAGACAGTTTTACATTGAAACTATTTGTTATGTTACACTATTGCTTCGGAATGCATTCGATTTCCCATTAAATTTTCATTGCGATCGCTCTTATGGCAACACGTTTAATAATATTTAGTGTAAAGGAATTCGCCACAATAATAAAAGATAAGTTGTAACTCGCCAACTGGCTATGCGAGTTATTGCACCAACTGAACAAATAATACAACGTTTTGTCCTTAGGCAATGTCAAGCACAAACTCATTATTATTTTACAATTTCATATGGCTGCGATTTACATTTTATTGAATAAAATAATTACACACCTTTCTGTAATATACTTGGCTGTAATAACTATATTATTTATACTAGAATAATTAGCTATTAAACAGTTGTTGAAGGTAGCGAGGCTAGAGTTCTGATAGCAACCCTGATGTATGGCAGTGGGGCGTGGTATTGGCAAAGAAAGGACGAAAGTTGACTGAATGATGTAGAAATGATATCCTTGAGATAACAGTGTACCACCGAATATAGATCCGAAAATAATACAAGGCTGATTTAAGCATGGTGGACAAGGCAAGTCGCATGTTTGGGAACGCAGAGCGACTAGAAGAACGAATGCGTTTTAACTTTCAGTTTAAACAATATGTGGAAGAAGAAATCAAGGATGCCCCTGGAAGACATGGCGCAATCGATTAAATCAAATTCCTAGTTGAGGAATTTTTTAAGCGACGTATGTATGTTTCATCCTGCGTCCACTTTAAGACAGGAATTTCCGAATATTGATGTAATTAATCCTCATCCATATTGAGGCCTTTTCCGAAACTTGATGTAATTATGAAATCCTCATCCATTTTGAGAAGCTTTTCAAAATTTGATGCAAGAAATCTTCATCCATTTTGAGGCATCTTTCAAAACTTGATGTAATTAGGAAATCCTCATCCATTTTGAGGAGGTTTCGAAATCTTGATGTAAGAAATCTCCATCCATTTTGAGGCGTTTTCCAAAACTTGATGTGATTAAGAAATCCTCATCCATTTTGAGGTGGTTTTCAAAAACTTGATGTAATTAGGATATCCTCATCTATTTTGAGGTTTCCAAATCTTGATATAATTAAGTGATCCTCAGCCATTTTGAGGTTTCCAAAACTTGATGTACCTAATTAAGAAATTCCCGAATTCATTTTTAGGCGGTTGCCAAAACTTTATGTAAATAGGAAATCCTCATCCATTTTGAAGAGGTTTCCAAATCTTGATGTAATTTGGAAATCCTCATCCATTTTGACCAACCGACTTTATTTATAAGTGGAGTATATTATGTTAGTTAATAGGTAGACAACGGAATAATTATTTACTCACGTGTCCGTAGGTGATGGATGGTAGGATTGAGAGTTGAGGGCAGCCTCCAATAAACCTAATAATATGTAGTTATGCTTTTCTCCTTAACATTTATTCTCCTGTTGCCTACACCTATTGCAGATAATGAAGGCAGTTTAGTAACAACAACCGGTACACGTGCCACACGTGTGACAAACCGCACGTAATCCATTTTATATTGTTTGTTCCGTCTGTAGCATCCCCGCAACTAACTGCCATAATTGCGTAACATGGACCAGTTTTGCGTCGCATCTATCCATATGGATGGTTCCATGACAAAACAGAATACTGAAAAAAGTTGAGGAAAAAACTAACCTATTATTTTATTATCATGTTCGGTTTTGTTGTTGGTTTTTCTGGTTTTCCGTATGCATTTCTGTAAACGTAAATCAAGATTTTATATGTGCATTACTAGCGCAGATTCGTGAAAAATAATGGGTTAGTACGAATTCTTGATAAATCGGTTCCAATTTTGAAAATGTCAATTTAAATAATTTTCAACCCTCGTTATAATAACTTTTTAAAAAGTTTTTACCCATCAATGTAATGTATCATCGAAGAAGAAGATAATACTAATAAATCTAAAAGAAAATATGAAAAAGAACAAGACACAGAAAAATAAAACGGTCACTTACTGGAACAAAGCGAAAAAGGCGAGAGATCCTGGGTTCCTGTCCAAATTGTGACCGTTAACTTTTTATTTTTCTATCTTATTTTTATATTTTCGTTTCGTATTATTTTTGTCAGTATTATCTTCTGCTTCAATGATAAATAATTTTGTGTGAAAAATATTAGATTATACTTAGGTACACTTGTCTGAATTTTTCGTGGTAGGTATGTGTGTGATTTTGCCACCGAGAGCTCCGTTGTACTTCTCATTTATGAGAAAGGTGAATGACGGATCTTTTAGCGATATGCCTGTTTTACCTTGTATAAACTTGAATATATTTACTTTCCCTTTGCGTCAGGTTTATTTTTATTTTTAAAGAACCTTTATTATTTATTCTGTTTTAATTCTTTTGTTGATTTCACCGTGCATTCCTTCGGCGGTCGTTCTTTAACCTTAGTAGTTTTGTAGTCAAGCCAGTTTGTCCTTTGTTCGAACTTGTCGGCTTCGCGCAAGTACCTTTTAAGCCAGGTAACTAGTGAATTCATTGAATATTCCTCGTGTGGTGTTCTTCGGTACAATATCGTGATGTACGACAGGTCTGAAGCCTAGAGGTCCTAAGCGTTGGGTTCAAACCAGGCGTTGCGGATTCAAATGATTCAACTTTTCACGGCCAACAATTAAGCATTAAAGATCAGGTTAATTAAATTATGGTCAGGTTATTCGTAGGTTATCAGGACGATCCAGAAGCAGCGATTTCTGAGCAAATTTTGAGTTATAAAAGTAGATTCAATTTTGCCGTCCGGCGACATTTTTTTCCAATTCAAAACAACCGATGAGCCGACCTGACAAGGCCCAATTATACCACACGGTACACAAAACATTGCAAAGCATTGGACGGTAAGGCCCTTCGTCCACAGGTAGTAAGTATCCGATACTTATGTTGTGCACTCACTACTATTCACGTCGCAAACAGCTTGTTAACCACAGTCCGTACACAGTCGCTACTAGAATCACGAGACCCGCGTCGCCACCAATCATTGTTGAATTCTGGAAACCTTTTGAATGAAACTAGAACAACACAACCTCAGTCACAACCAAACAGTTGATACAGCTGTATTTTTATGTCTTTGTTTTAAAATATTGTAATTTAATGTCTTTTTGAGATACATTTATCATGTTTTACATTATGTATAAGTTGGTATAGAATAATAGAAATTCTTCTTATTCACAGTCCTCCTCGCTAGAGATTCGAGTTGTTGTGTTGGTGTTGTGCTTATTATGCTATCTTCATAATTTTTATTATTTCCCAATCTTCACGTTTAATTAGCCTTATCTTATTGTTGTTCTTTTTGTTTAGCTTAATGTTGTTTTCGTACTTATCCAGCCTTCATACGTGTTTTTATAATTACAACCTCGTATTCGTTTTTAGTCGTATTATGTTGTTTTTAAACCTGTTCTTTCGAGCATTTATCTAAAACACGCGTTATTACAAAATCTCTGTCACAAAACGCCATGTTTAAAGTCTCGACGACGCGAGTACTCGCTCAGTTGGCCGCGGGACACTGGCGTCGCCCACAAAATGTTGGCAATGTGTGCTTGCTTATAAACCATCGTGTAGAGGTTTGACGGTAGTCGCTAAGATACTTGAATCGTCAAGTATCGGATACTTGTGTACATGTGCGTAGGGCCTAAGTGTCGCGATGGGTAATGGTAATGGTAAGGCGATTTTTTTAATGAAAAAAAAGTCACCGGAGACCAGTCATGAGAATTTACTGAACTACTCTAAAACTAAACCCAGTTTTTTTCGATATGGTAATGCCATGGCACCGCAACTTTTTATCTTATGTTTTTTGGTCTTGGTCGGTTTTTTTAATTATCAATTTCGTTATCGTTATCAGCCGTAGCGTAAGTGTATTCACTAATCACCATCAGAAAATAATGTACACATTTGTGTACATTATTGTACAAAATGTAACTATTAATGCATACAGAACCTAGTGGTGTATGTGAAAAAGATTCTACAGTATAGATAAGATATCTAAGTATTATATTTTTGGTGCATGCTCTCGTTATTTTTCTACTTACAATATGAAAAGCTTTTCAATCGACTTTACTCCATTTACCAATGCACTTCTAGATACATACTACAGCAGACTCTTGACTGCCTCGAACACATAATTCCATTGATATGTTTGTTGTAACTCTAGTGACCAACTCAGGCACGGCTCCACCGAAACCAGAGTTAAGTTAGTCTCTCAGACGCTACGCGTGCTGTACAGGGTCAGCAGATACTGCAGATAGTACACAACTGCTATAATGTAGAAAACCCTGTACCAATCGCAAGTGCGCCCTTCTGTTGAAATTAGCAGCCACTCTGGTCTGGAGCCCTAAAATATTCCTCTACCCTAACAAGTAGATTCCAAGCTTTAGAGCACAGGCGTCAGGTGCTGTCCTTGTTCTATCGGAATTACAATGGAAGATGCTCCGAGAAACCAGCGTCATTGATCCCTTCGGCACCGGTGCATAGTCGGGTAACATGCCAAATGCGCGCCCAACCTGTGTACACTGTTGACATTTGTCACATGAGATCGGGTCGCTTCTACGACTCGTTCTCGAGTTCAACAGCTCCGCTGTGGAACGATTTACTTAACTCTGTGTTTCCTACCTCCTACAACATGGGTCTCTTCAAGACGCATGTCATTCCTTCCTCTCCTCAAAAAGGCCCTCCACACAGTATCTTCAAAGATGAATAGGCCCTGAGGGAAATTATTTTCTTCAGAGCCTCCCGTGTGGAGTTAACGTTAAAAACAGAAAACCAAATCGAGAAATCTGTTTCGAAATAATCGATTTAAATTTATTTCACTGAATAAGTAATCCACCTAATGTTTCCCAATTTCCAAAATTTATTTGAATGAATTATAGGTCAATTTTCTTTTGTCGGTATTTTAACAGAAACAACGTCTTTTTAAAAATTGGAATTATAATATCCTGTGATTTCTCACGGGTCTGCTCTAGTCTATATATATAAAATTCAATATAAGCATAGGAAATGTTTGAAACTCTCAAAATACCTTCCACCCTCGCGAAGGTTTCTGGATTATTACAATCACACGACAATACATCTGAAACTTTTTTTATCATTACAAAAAAACTCTTACGAAACTGTCAAATACGTCACAATTTGAAAATGACATTTTGCAAACGATTGCTATATTCAAAATTCAATTTTCGAATAAATTCTTTAAATTTATGACTTTAATCGAAGTACTCACCTATGGTACTAACCAAAATCGAATACTTTGAATCCAATCAAAAATTATATTTATTTTAAATGTTAGGTTCCAAATTTGATTGATAGTTCTTATAATAGACAAAAATGAATGTTTGTAATATATTAAAGATGAAAATTTGTAAAAAAAAATTGAAATAGGTGGCACGCGAGCTGTTTGAAAATCTGAATGTACCGGGACTGAATATATTGAACGCGGGAGGAATTGAGGAAGACGGGAAGGTGAAGGGGTAACGCGTGAGTGGGAGGGGAAGGGGAATAGGACGAATGGGAAAAGACACGCAGGGAGAAACAATTTCTTTATTAGTGGCATTGTACGGCTCGCCTGGAACTCGCTAGTTATTTATAAACATCTTCCTAAAATTAACGTAATATTTTGTAAAATTTACGAACTTGCATACATTTGAAATCACACTCGGAAGTAGTTCACGTGTTTACAATGTCAACCGAATTGGACTTATTTTTGTTATGAATGAGTTTCCGGAATGCTTTCAAGTAAACAGATGTCCAACGAACACAATAATGTAATATATTGCACATACATTGTAATACTTTCCTGATTCATCCATCACGAGGAAAATGCCACGTACTAGGTATATTAATATGAATTATTTCACCATTTTCGTACAGTTTTTTTTTCAGTTGTATTACTCAGGTGACGGGCAGGTGCCCGCTGCGTATTCAGAACCGCAATCACCTTAACTTTCTGATGCAATTTTCCGTTCAGTTTACTGGCATGTTTGTAACAATCACTTCCGATGTAAGATTAGCGATATGTCGGCGATGCATCGACGATATGAAAGTATTTTTTATGCCAACGTGAATGCTTTCTTGACTTAGTTATTCCCGGGAATATTATCCGACCTAACATTAATTCTTAAAAGTCAGGACTTTTTTTATTATTAAGAACGTTATTCTAAATGTGGAGATCTGCAGAAGAGAAAAGCTACCATGTTGTTAAAGCTTGTCATCGTATTGTACCTGGGTTGCATGACGTTAGTAATAGATACGCAGATGTGGCAGATCTATTTAACAGCACGGAAGGTAGGTATTAGGAGGCTATGCTATCAAATCTTTTCATTATCTGCTCACGGGGCAACTGAAAAAAAAAAACATTTGGCAACTCAAGTCGCTACCCATAGGAGAGCGACTTGTTGATTTCAATGGCGGTCCGCACAGAGGCAACTTCTCAAAGACCAATTATCAACGGCGATGCAACCTTGTCACTCGCAACTCACGACCTGTCACTGGTAATCGTCACGATTAATTTGCGATGTGTCAAAATATCGATTTTGATCAGGAGGTTGATAAATTATTAATTATTATTAAGTAGGTATATATAAATTGAGGTTGATAATTGACAAATTATTAGGTTGATAATTAATAAATTATATTTTAGTTAAACGTTGATAATATAATTTACTTAAATCAAGTTGAGTTGCACCGTGAGAGAAGCTTTTTTAAGTTGCCAACCAATTTTAGTTGGATTTCGGGTTTCCCTTAAGCGAAGGGCCTAACTACTTTAATTATACATTATAATTTGTATGTACTTGTATCTCTTACTTTTACATCCATCAGAGCTTTTATTCATTTTCTATTCTCTGATGACATTTTACGATCAAATACCACAAATAATTTATATTATCGTTTTTAAATTACTTGTAATATTTTCTTATGCTGTATATTTATACAATAGATATTAAATAAATAAATTACAACTTAATTGAAAGCTAAATCGCACCTAGAATCGGCGTTTAACGGGGACCATTTGGTGCTAGTGTGTTACAGTGTTACTTATGAATTTCTGTGAAAAAACTGGTCCTACCATCGCAAGAACGATCAAAGTCTGGAAGATATCTTCATTATTAGTTATTGAAATAGTGGGACACATCTTCTGGAGCTCTTTTACCATCGTTACTGATTTTATTATTAAGGCCATTAGACATCAGTAATCAGTATCGAGGCCAATGGCACCCTGGTAACTAGTAAGCTGTTGTGTTCGTGACGTAATGGGAGTCCATTTTGAACAAAGAAACAAAGAGATAAACTCACGAAACACTGTTGTGATTAGCTGACGTGGCTGAAGTGTCCATCTCGTACTTCTGACCCCACTTAGAAATAACCTGAAATCTCACTGCCCTGTAAATTCCGTTCCTCCATCAGTAGGATAAGGCAATGAAAACGAATGGAGATGTGGTGCAATGACTGTCGCCGAACTATGACCAAGCTGCACGGACGGAAGCGGTGGAATCAATTAAAGTAACGTGTTGAGTTGTGTTGTGAGTGAATGATGTTGGCGACGGTTTTGCGCACTAGCTTTCATAGTGTTATAGCTCATGGTTCATCTCACTTGTTTCTATTTTCTGGGGGTGCAGGCATGTAATCGTCGAATGGCCCACTTCATGCATTCCTTGACTGATTTGATGAGATCCACCTGAGAACCTGCACTTGTTTAGAGATCTTGATGTCCACTTTTGACCTCCACTATTTGAAAGAAAAAAGAATAAAAAACGAAATCTTGGCTTCTAGTCGTTATTAATAAAAACTTATTTGATTTTTTGCTACCACTGTGAACGGCGGTGATTTCTCATCTTATCTTCCACTAGTCCTATTCGGGGACCCATCGCTTCGACAAAGCGCCTCCAGGGGCCATAGCACGGTCGATCGATAAAACGGTTTACCAAATTGACTATATTCGTCACCTATGGTTTTTAGGCGGTATGTGCGAACACGGCCAACAACAATTAATACTAAATATTCCGACAAGCGGTAGACAAAAGTCCGCCTAAATTATCCAGGTCTCTTGGGTGTCGGATAAACTTCGGTTACTGTCAATATACACAACTTTTTTTAAAATAATGTCGTTCATTAACCAAAATTACTGTCTTATTAACGAACAAAGGCAGACTAAAGAATCTCAATGAATCCGTTGGAACTTGGGGAACGGATTATATGTATGAAAAAAATCACAGTGTTTCTTTAAATGCTGTTTAAGACAATGCCCGCGAATTTTTTGCGCTATTTTAAACGAGTCGTGTTTTAATAAACATTTTCGCAATTTTCGCATCAATTTTGTCGCTGTAAATGTTAACGCTCTCCTCTAACATTCGTAATTTCGTATCTCTCCATCTTCTTCTTTTCGAGCCCGGTTGCAGAGCCTTAAGGCTAAAGACCTTATTGACCAGATTCCCCCTTTAATGTCAAAAACTACATGTGAACTGCCAATATAGGTAGGTATATTAAATTAAATAGAAGGTTTTTTTTAGTTGGTTGTTGTTTATCTCTATTATTATAAACGATTATAATTTTTAAAAGGTATTAGCAATTAGATAAACCCTGCGGTTTTTTTGCTGCAGACCAATTAAATTACACTAAATTATACTTTTTGACAAGATGGCGACCTTCCAAGTGGCTGTCTTCGCGTTCAGAAGCGAGTAGAACTGCAGCCGGTGTCTTTTCTAGGCAATGACAGCCACTTAAAGGTTGACAATGTCTCCACGGTCAACGATTAGGCAAGGCTACAAAAACAAGCTAGGCTTTTTTTTCTCCCCATCTAAATACTGTTTAATTGGTGGTTTTCAAGTTAATTAATAACAAATAAATTTTGTCTGTATTGAACAAAGTTATGCCATCTTATACAGATACGAGTATATTATTTCTCCTGCAACTCATAAACTTACGAATACCCACAGTAACAACACGACAAAATACACTATTCTACTGCAGTATTCATAAGCGTAACTACATTGCTCACTCTCCAATACAATGGTTTCACACTATGGGAAACAGTACTTGGGTGATGTTGTCATATTTAATACTGACTTGGCGAGTCTTGTGGATCGCGTAAAATATTTATTCCAACACTATTCCTAAACACATCTTGTATTTTTATGAACCTGTCAAATCACTGTATTTTTCAGTTTTTGTTTGTTGTATTTTTATGACTTGTAGGTATACATTTTTTTATCTAATGTAATTTTATTTTTATTATTTCTTATTTAAGTTTCAAAATTATCTGTCATGTTAAAATTGTCCCATCAATCACATAAAAACTAGAGATAAAACGGATATCCGATATCCGGCCTATCCGGACTAAATTTACTATCCGGCCGGATACCGGATAGTAACTCAATATCCGGCCAGATACCGGATATTCAAAAACTACGACAATTTCCTATAATAAAATGCAATACATTAATCTTTGTGAGGTAAATATCAATAAAAGGCTTACAATTATGACGGCTTTTATAAAGACGAAAAGTAACAAAAAAGCCATAAGGCCTTCCAAAAAACTAAAATATTCTTCTGAGATATTCACTCTATTGATAAATACATAAATAGTAAATATCTAAACTAAAAACTTACAAAAACCTCGCAGAGTAGCGAAAACTTAAATTAACTTGAACTAATCACAATCACCATTATAGTAAACTAAACTCGTCACGACATGCAACGAGACGCCATCCGGCCTTGCAGCTCGCCGGATATCCGGTATCCGGCCAAACAACTATCAGTTTCATCTCTAATAAAAACCCTTAAATAAATAACAATATTTGTAAAAAAATGAATTTTCCGGATTGTGTACTTTGTAAGTTTATTTATAAATACTACAATACGTATTTAACTTAAAATGAACCGAATTTGCGATCTCCGAATTCAATATCTTACTAATATTATAAAGCGAAAGTTTGTGGATGTATGTGTGTTTGTCACTCTTTCACACAAAAACTACTGAATGGATTTTAATGAAACTACAATAATATAGCTCATACACCAGAATAACATATAGGCTATAATTTATGTTGCTAGCTAGGAAGGGGACGCGGGAGTGGCCGCACGGGGAAAGTGATTCAGGGAGAAACAATGTATTTCTTTGAATATGGGAACCGGCTAGTCTATATAAATCTATCTATCTATATAAATAAAAATGAATCGCCGAAATGTATGTACGCGCATAACTTCCGAACGATTGCACCAAATTGGATAATTCTTTTTAATTTGAGTTCGTTATTGTCAGGACAAGGTTTGTATAAAGCTACTGGTAAGCTCTGGCGTTGTGAAATTTGTATTTAAAAAATGCAGAAGGTGGCACGTGAGCTGTTTGAAAACTGAATGTACCGGGACTGATTGTATGGAATGCGGGAGGGGGGGGAGTGGAGTGGGGAGAGAGGGAAGGTGGAGAAATCGGAGTGGGAACGCGAGAGGGGAAGGGGACGCGGGAGAGGAATGGGAGGCGAAAAGGGAACGGGACGAATGGGAACGGACACGCACGGAGGAACAATTTCTTTATTAAATGGCATAGCAACGCATGCCGGGAACCAGCTAGTATTTCATAAAACTGAAAATCGGTGTACTATAAAGTAAAAGAAAACTCTCGAACGGTGTGGTTTGAAGTAGTTTTTGATAGTGTTGGGAACTACATACTAGCAATGACATTACATTACTGGCGTATATACATATTTATTATGTATTAGTTCTAGAAAGTGAATCTTTTTTTATATCGTAAATTATTATCATTTGAGATTCCTCACAAAATTTGAACACATTTTCTCATTCCCATGTATGCGTCACGTAACTGGAATTGGCCCCGTACTAATCCGTCTTATTTGTGAATGAATAACGGGCGAAGGAATTAATACGATATTATTGTATGTAAATATCATTTGATGTGATTTGATGAATTTCATGTGAAGCCGCCTCCTCATGACTCCCACTGCATATTAGCCACTGATAGTGATGCTATCATTTTTAATACTGCCGGTTTAGGAATGTTGTGAATAATAAAAACAAATTGGAGAAGATGTTAGTTGGAAAGATATTTTTGTATGATCGTTACGATAGCTGTGAGGTCATTTTAGCTGCAGGATTTTCTCCGTGACAACGACCGTTGCAGATCTGTAATAATATATTTTATTTTACGGAAAATGCCTTTAAAATGCCGGGTGTGGGGAGGCAATTGTGCTCAAATAGGCCACAGTTCATGTTGGGATAATTTCAAACTTCAAAACCTCTGCTAAAAATATACATAGCGCCGCCATATTACCCTTGTTTTAAGGGGCCCGCAACCCGGATTTGTACCGATTTATTACATATTTCCCTTAAACACGGTAAGTTTTAGCTCTTAATTTAGCTCTTTTCCCTCGATAGAAAAAAATCGCAAAGTATGCTCCAAAAATTATTATTACCACGTTTGTTTCAGTTATTTTACAAGTTATATGGATGAAAAAATTCAGTGTTTCTTTAAATGCTGCTTCTTTAAATATTGTTTTAGACAACCCCCAAGAGATTTTTGCTCTATTTTAAATGAGTCGTGTTTTATTAAACATTTTCGCAATTTTCGCATCGATTTTGTCGCTGTAAATGTTAGCGCTCTCCTCTAACATTCGTAATTTCGTATCTCTCCATCTTCTTCTTTTCGGGCACGGTTGCAGAGCCTAGAGGAAGGATGAAAGTTGGTGCCAAGTCAGCCGAGTGCCAGTGTCGTTCCGACAACGCGCAAAGCGATTCCGCACGATTTTCGACTTTCCAGATTCGACACGTGTCCATACGGGACATTTCCGGCTAGCAGCCAATTTTAGAGGAATGCGTGCGCGAGTGCCACCAAAAATTGACAGACACATTGTCGATGAGAATGATTTCTATCTGCCGAGTTTCAGCTCGATCGGATGTCGGGAAGTGGGTTAATTTCCAATTCCAAGATTGGCATGCATCCAATTCATCCAGGAAAACAAAATCGAAATTCAAATGGATACATTTAAAAAAAATTACGTAACATATTATTATGTCTTTTTTTTACATGAGCTCCACACAGGAGGCCCTGAGGAAAATAATTTCCCTCAGGGCCTATGTCATCTTTGGGGATGCTGTGTGGAGGGTTTTTTAAGGAAAGTAAGGAGAGGAGAGTTCTGGGAAGGAAAAGGGTTTAAGGAGTGGGTAGGAATCTGGGGTTCAGTGTGTCCTGGTCATCCACCTCCAAGACCTAGACAAACCTCACCCCATGAACCCGGGCACCCCTGCTAAGTCACCAAACGTAGAGAACCACTTGGGGTGACCTATGGCAGAGGTGTTGGTTATCCAATAAAGGTTCCCTGGGCGGCGGTACCTATTCCCGCCTCCCAACATATTAGCGCCCTGGGATGCAATTTCGCAAAAATAGCCCTAGATAAATTATCCAAGTGTTATTTTTCACTAATATTTTTGCGTTGCGATGGGTATTTATCTCGTAACACCCCATTCTAAGTCAAACACGCGAATCTGCTGCACCGCTCTAGGAGGCCGTCTCCTAGAGCGGTGCAGCAGAGCAAGCAGAACATTGGAGCAGATAAACGATGTGAAAGTGCATGGAAAGAGATGTCGGAGTTAGATGTAAAACCTTGCTCGACCACTGACCAGGTCTCACACACCCGAATGAGGTCGAAGTCGTGATATACATAATACAATCGTTATTTTAACGGGCAAAGTATTTTTAAACTGATTTCCTAGCGTCATTGTTTCCTTTTCGCTTTGTTCACTCAGCTTCACTGTGTTCGTTTAGGCTTGTAGAAATGCCGTAGATATTACAAGTTCGAGATGTCATGAATGTTTTTTTTATGAATGCGCCCAAAGGGAACAATTTATTGGAATACCAACACCTCTGCCGTAGGTCATCCCATGTTGTACGCTACGTTTGTTGACTTAGCATGGGTGCCTGGGTTCATGGGATTTGTCCGGATCTTGGCAGCGGATGTGTCTGCCCACCAACTGCGTGGCAGGCCGTATCGAGAGAGACTGCTTGAGGAAGACCGTTTAACCTTTTCAACGGGACTCTCGTAACATCGCCTTGCACCGCAGTGGGACGGATAGATTCATACATCCGTCACTCCTGGAGACACTGACCCCCAGATTTCCACGCGCCCTGTGTGGGACTGCCCTTTTGTAAAAAAAGGTGTGAGGTTGAACACAGCAAGGAAGGAAAAGAGATGGGGAAGAATAAAAAATTGAAATTACCTGGCTATTCAGATCTGGTCACCAAACAGAGAGTTTCAATTCTGAATGGTGGTCTTTCACCAAACTGACTGGGAAAACCTGTAACTATCATATGTCGGAGTAGACCTTGATTTAGTTTCACGACATTTAATTACAATAATGTATCCGTCAGTTTTGCTGTATTTTTTATTATTTTATTGTCTCACTAGGAAATCCTGTTGAAAGCAGACGCATTTGATACCTAATATAAAAAGTTTACGACAAAAATATCAACACAATAATATTACATTTAAATAAAAGACAATCAACATTGTACAATTCGAAATATGTACATTATGCAAATATAAACAGGTTTTAATAAAATCGTTGAAATTTGATCTGTCTTCGCTGATGATCCAAGACTAGTGTCTAATTTATATTTAGAATAATAATTTATGTTATGGCCAGTGGAGGTACATTGTATATGTAATAGCTTTGTTGCAAAGTATTTAAAAAGAGATTATGCTCTTTGGTTCTAGTATCATGTTGTTGTACGTAAGTATACATATATTATTTAAGAGTTGATTTTCCTCCAAGAAGTCAACAAATGCTCGATTGCAACCTTTTCCATCGTTTGTCAAATTTTTTCCCGGAAGATAAAGAAACTTGAGGAAAATGTGAAATAATTTTATTTGACTTAAATTATTTTTGGAACAATTCTCTTGGATCATTTTCATAAAAAAAAAACAAAATTAACTGTTCTGAAAAACCTTGAAAATAATACAAGGACTTTTCAAGTTTTCTGAGGATATTAAAGCCCTGTTGTGATTTGAAATTCGGATGAAACGGAAATGACGCATTACAGCACCTGCGAAGCATCAAACTGCGCTCATTGGCGGCTTTGATTATGATGTCACTTTTGAAGGCTCCTATTGGTTGAGATATGAAAAGGAAATGACGCTAGGTCTGCGCTCATTGGTTTCTTTGATTATGACCCACTTTTGAAGTCTCCTACTTGTCGGAGATATTTGGTCGGGAAATTTTGTCGGGGGATGAAGACGCGCGGAACATTAGATAGTATACTATTAAATAGTATCTCAGTTTTAAATTTGTAAATCCCACAAACGTACATACGTTCTGGAAAACCTGGAAAGTTTAAAGAATTTTATAATCACAGTCATTTTTCTAACCCTATTTTCTCATCCGCTTATTTTACAAAGTATATTTCAAATTCAAACACGTTCATCGCTTCAAGACCTAGCCAATTCATTAATTATTATTTAATTCGGCCAAAATACTACTAGGTCTGCTTTCGGTTCAGAAATATCGACTTGTTGACGATATTGCTCACTGTACTCGCTGCACCGCCAGGTATTTCCCTCGAGAATTTCCATACAAGGATTCCAAGAGTAAGCCGGTTATTGTTTACGTCAGAGTTCGCGTCACAGCCGCCGTGACGCTTGCGGTGACGCGGCACCTATTCCGGCGCGTGACGCATCCTCTAATTAGGGCTGGTCAATACAGAATGTTATTATTTTCATCAGAGATGATATTATTTCTAGAATATTGCGTGTTTTTGTAAACATTGATGTTTTTAATGTCGATTTTTTAGGCTTAGTCACGATTTAGATTTTTGGTAATGGAGACACGTAAACATAATGAAATGTAACCACTATTCGAACATAAAATAAAATTTATAAGAGATCAGTTTTGCTGTCCGGTTTTGCACGAGATTTTTTCAAAGCAATTTCCAATATATTCAAATAAGTTCTCAGTGGGTTCTAAAATTCTTATAAAAAGTCCAACTGTATGAGCGCCATGACCCGCCGAACTTTGGAATATCCATTTAAATCCACATTGTTTATTCATATATTTTTTTAAATTTTGTTGAAACTCTGAAGAAATCGTTTTTTTTTAACGTGATAACTTTTCGATTCTTAATAATAAATTGTGTCTTCAACTGGAGCGATACCTATTTCGAGTATTTATCGTTAGAGTAGTAACACTAAGTAAAAAATCAATGAAAAGTGCATTTCTTCAAAAAATATCTCTTTCGATATTCTTTTCTATCTTAGAAATGCTTTCCCTAATAATTCTGTATCAGCTCCGTCACACAGCAGAGCCAAATAGCTGCACGCCTAGCCAAAACTTATCTTGTCAGAAACATTGTCTATGAAGAAACTTAGATGACTCGGAGTGGCAGGGCATGTTTCGCTTGATATTCAGCAAGTACAAAATCTACCGTGCCTGGCCAAAATTGGCCGTATGTGGCAAATTTCTGCACCGATGGATCGTCAGCTCGTCAGCTCGGTGTGAATTCACATCTCGAGTCGTGATGGAAAATACCTATTTTATATCTACCTTTATTATTTCTTACTACTTACGTACTTTTAAATATACCTTTGTTGGATGTTTGTGAAAATTTTATTTACCCACATTTAGTTCACAAGTTTGAGTTGTTCACTCGATGATGACATATATAGATCAAAATGGCCTGGCTTGATGTGGCTCGGCTCAGTCGTGCGTCCTCCTAATTTGGACTGTGTGTCCAGCTTTACGAATGACGTAGTTGTGACGTCACGTCGCATTCCCATCCCGTTTACGTTAAATATTTTAACTTTTTTCATGTCATTCATTCATTTTCGCGAGATTTCGAGATGTTGCATGCCTACGTAGTTAAAAATAATATCTTATACTGAACTATTTTACTCGTAGTGTCGGTCTGCCGGAAATTCTCCTTTTTTCATTGTATGTTAATATTTTTCTGATTTGAAATATTTTTGGTGGAGCGTGTGAATACCGCACAATAGTTCTAACTATCTGGAGCCAGTGGGTTGTGGCATCCCCAATATTGTGAGGGGAAGGAGTTGGACAGCTGACGTTTGAGAAACACTTGAGCCATGAACAATAAACGATAAAACTAAATGATTTAGAAATCCACACAGAATACATTACATAATTAAATTGATCTCGACTGTGAATCGAACTCGGAATCCTCATAAAATGCTTTTGTGATAACCCCCCCCCCCCCTCCAAGTGTGACCAAGCGTGGTATTTTGAAGATCCCCCCCACCATAAACGGGTCACGTAGTATGGGTACGTTCCCTTATAACTTCTTACTACATAATATTATTATCTTATATTTTGTACATAATAATAGATTATTTTCTTTAAATTAACAACCGCGCAGCTCAAAATCCGTGCTTGTATGTTTTGCAATAAATCCGTGCTTGCTAAAATCTTACAAAACGGTGCTTATTCACTTTTTTTCTTCAATATTATGGTCCTACCTGCCTGAAGAAAGTTTGAAAAATAATTGCCATTGAGATAAAGACCATTCTTTGGAAAAATTGTATAATCCCTTATTTAAATTTTTTTAAAGTAACTCATTGAGTGCCTGCTTACAAATTTTATGATTTCAAAGTGAAATTTTGGTTTTGATTTAGTAAATAAGAGAAAATTAAAACCGTGTATTTTTGGACGCTCTGTTCACAGAACTAGGTACTAGTAATATTAACGTAACCCCGGAATGCTTTTATTTGAAATATTTATATAATCCAACAATGAAACCGCGTTCGTATAAATAAATGTGTATGAACGCATAAAGATTTTCGCACAACACAAAATTGTCGGTTTCAATGTTACGAATTTTTGCTAGATGGACGTCTGCAAATCGCTTTGCTAAAAATATATCGCTGAAATTCTGACCGGTCGAAATTTTGTTTTTACGTTTCGGTCCTTTACGTTGGTATGTTGTACGTACACACTGAGGAGATATTAAGATAGAAGGGTACTGTGGGCGTGTCGGTGTGCTCGAAGTGAGCTCAATTTTTCTTTACTTTAGGTGAAATTGAACAAACGTTTTCAAGTACAGATATTCTTTTTTGCGCAGGAAATCGATTTGAAACTCGAAGAAACAGCATCTTCAAAGATGACATAGGAAAATAATTTCCCTCAGGGTCTCCTGTGTGGAGTTAATGTAAAAAAAATGAAAAAGCGACACTAAAAAGAAACAAACGCATACATCTATAGGATTTGGCCTGCGAGAAAATGAGATGGAATAATCGGTCTCGTCTTTGTCCGGTGCTTCGTAGCCTCCCACTCTTGTATACTTTAGATTTCCGAAGGTTTCACTTCTACCGCGTGTAAACTGCACACATATTTTTTAAAATTAGGTCTGTCTGGGTCCTCGATGTCGAAAGGTTTTAAGTAAATTGCCGACAAAATCGGTTTCCTTTTAAGTTGGCGTAGGTAGAGTGTAAATCGCAATTCTAGGGGTTTTCTATCCAGTGTATGTGCGCCTGTATGATTTTCTTCTAGACGATGTTATGTAGATATTTTCACGTTGGTATTTGGATTATGTGAGTTCTGTGATTAGTTTTATCACTTTGATTTCACGTTGGCAGGATGGTGGTATGTGTGTTTTATGTGTTTTTGTGATTGTTTTATAAGGCGATTTTTTTTTATATCTAACACGTGCCGATTTTAGAATGTTGCAATGTGCAGAATGCAAATTTAAGAAGCGCAAATAGTGCAGACCTTGATGCAGGACTGTTAGATAATGGAAAAGAGATAATAGAATATTCTACAGCTGTTTTTTTTTAAATTTTCTGAATATTAAAACTAAATGAACAAAAACGAATCTTTTTTTGACGGAAACTCGTGGAACCTAGTTATGTTTGTATTATTATCAGTGGCGGCTCGTGACTTTTTGGTGTGCTAGAGTGCTGATATTAAAAAAAAATGGCATTATTGATGTTGTTGTAGCCGAAAAAAAATTTTTTTTTTTTTTGAAAATCAGTTTTTTGTATGAAAAATTTCAGGTTAGTTTCAGTTTGGTGGTGCGCCGCACCGATTTCCTGAAAAATCTTCATACAAAACACCGATTTTTGAAAAAAAAAAAAAAATTATTTTTCGCATACGACAACATCCATGATGCCATTTTTTTAATATTAGCACCCTAGCACAACCAAAAGTCACGAGCCGCCACTGATTATTATGCGCCCTTTTGGTAATATTTCAGAAAATAGTACCACCAATTTTTTCCTGGTACCTTCCTTATACAGGGGTCCGGGAGTAAAGTGCCTAAACTTCGGGGGGCAATCCAAGGGTCGCAGGTTCGAAACCGGCGTGCGCAAATAAATTTTATTTGATTAATTTGTGTTATTTCACAATGAATTAAAAATAATTTGAAGTATATTTGTGAGATGTTCCAGATTGGAAGATACTCTCAGTATTGAAACGTTGCTTGAAGTGGCTTTAGCCGTATTTGTTGACTAAGATCTGAATAGCCAAGAACTTCCCCACCCTCCGCATCTCCTTCCCCTCCCTACTACCTTCAGCCTCACAACATACTCCGTTTGAGGACGCCATAGTCTCACTGGCTTCAGATGAAAGCAGTTGGGACTCTTCTGCGGTATTTACATAAAAAAAAATGATAGTAAAAGTAAAAATATAAATAACTTTGTTCGAAATTCCAACGTTTTAAGTTAGTTTTCGGGTTAATAAGTTGAATTATTTGCATGAAAAAAATAATATTCTTCTATGCAAAAATATTTTTGTATGGGAAAATAAATGGAATTTCGAAAAAAAGTTATTTATATTTTTTAATTCTATCATGTACAATCAATCACCTCTCGAAGTTAATGCATTTTATTCCCGGCACCTGTATATTACTGTTAAAGTTTAGTAAGACAATTTTTAAATAATTTTTTTCTCAGAGGTAAATACGCATATTGTATTATTGTTCTTAACCATTTTTAATGAGATATTGATTCAGGTTTTAATTTAATTAAATGAAAAATATTTTCTAAGATCATAAATGTCAAATTGCTTCATTTTATGGGGCGTAAAAATCTCTACATTATACTGGTGATGGTGAAACTGAGATTAAAAAATGATTGTAATTTCCAAGTTGTTACTTTATATGTGTAAAAAATAGTAATAATTCTACTTTTTTTATTACCTTGAAAATAACTTTTTATTTTACGACTCATTCCTGTTGTGCACAATAGCACTGAGCTGTGAGACGACTTGGTGGCTCTTGTATTTCCTTCATATAACAGCTCTGGGTCTCAACCCAAGAGGTTCCCTTCTTCTTTTCACACAGCAGATGATATTATACAACCTGAACAAAACAACAAAGGCCTAAAAAAATCTGTAAAATATAATTAAATTTTAATTTTTTTAATGCGAATACCTCACAAGAGTCTCAGCTGCTCCCGTCTGCCAGTGAGACTATGGCATCCCCAATTGGGGTATGTTGTGAGGCTGAAGGTCGTGAGGAGGGGAAGGAGATGGGGAAGAGAAAGTTGAGTTTACCCCTAGACCACGCCGGCCGTACATATATTATAATGTAATTTACTTGTTACCTGTGACAAATTACTGGATGTATCGTTCAGTTGATTAATCAGACATCTCCGAGTACTGATTTTTGAGATGGGGAGGGCAATATTCGAAAGGTCACCATAAATCTAATATAATTTACGTGTGTCTGTTTTACACTTTAAATATGCTATGAAATAACACCGGGAGGCATAACGGTCCAGTACGTTAATATGACATTTTGAAATATCCTCCTAGTAGACCCAGAAAACGTCAACATTTTGTTTAATTCACTGAAGTTTTTCGGCATTATAATTTATTTGGTAGTGTTTATGGGACATCCGAGTATTGTTCCAGATAGAGGGTACACTTTTACATATAACTGCATGCCCAACTCAAATTTCGATTTTTCGGCGATGTCTGACTAATCAATTGGATGATCGATGGGCACACCCATTTCAAATATAGAAATAAAAAAAATAATTCTCTTCAAAAATATATTTTAACTACCTACTCTACCTACTTAATCGATCATCAAAAAGGTTTTTCTTAATCTGATAATGTCAACACATTCATCAATTACAATTTTGATAAGTTCGTGCTTATATGGATGGATGTACTTGCAAATAAAAATTAAGCTGACATCCACCAGACCTATTCTATGATTTATTTCATAGGATGAGCCGTTTGTAAATGGAAAGGAATTGTTATACGTTCTACTTTTGCTCTTCTATGGTCGATTCTATATAGAATAAAATTTGAAGTGGATTCACTTGATCATACTGTGACTTCGCCGGGTTTTTTAGGTCCCGTTCTTCTAACATTTTTTTCCGCATTGTATATTCTCCTCGCAATTCTTTCTTTGTCCTTTTAGCTTAATTATAGTCTTGTATATTGAAATATACAAGACTATAATTAATTTCTCCTTATTGTAATATTTAATTTTTTGTTTCCAGGTCCGCTTCGAGTCCGGCGCGCCCAAGGTGCACAAGATTGTTGCGTGGGCGCACGCCTACCGCCAGGCACGCATCGGCCCCTGGGAGCGGTGCGCGCGCGACGGCGAGCGATTCCGCCAGCGCATCCGCGACACCTCCGTCTGCCTCGAGTGGGTTTTCCGCGCCGAACACCGCAACCGCATCTTCTTCCAGAGATTCCGTCCGCTCGTCATGAGAGCCGCACGCGAAGAACGGGAAGCCAAAGCGAAAGAAGACAAACGGTTAAAAGAAGAACTGAAGCTTAAGGAACAGGATGAAAGTTTGAATGATGAAATTGTGAAGCAGGAGAAGTTGAAGAAGGAACAGGATGCTATCGAAGAGAAACGGATGCACGCCGCTTTTCAAGCTATGATCAAGGCAAATGCAGCAGAACAGCAGAGACTTATGAACGACGTAGATACCGTTGGATGCGATTGATCATAGTTTTAAAGATAGCTAATCATTGTGACCAATGTGTACGCAGTACGACTTGAGGTAGAGTTAGAAGACGAAACAAGCAAATATAGAAAATCCGACATTAAGAATTGAATGGATCTCTAAAGGATCGTCTTATTTTCAACCAAACGATAGATATAACGGAAGAAATTTATGTGGAACAACAACTACTTTGGAAAATAATTTTTAACAGCATCGAAGTTTTTCCGAAACACTGTTCTGAAAAAATACGATTGTCGAAAAAGTACGCTTGCGGAAATAAAGTGTGACAAATATTTCACCAGTCTGATTATTTTGTGGAAACAATGTAACTACTAAACGAAAATCATTCACCGATGGCATTTTATCGTGTTTATCGGTGATTTTACAGAAAAATTACACTTATAATATGTTTACAGTTGAAAAGTTACGTCTTAATTTTTGCTGCATATATTTGTTATCACAATTATTTTAATTAATTTGTTGCGCTTTCGTTCGTAAGGTAAATGCTTGCTGCACTCGCTTTTCTCGGGCTTTGTTTTACGAGTCTCTATCGTGCATTATTATTATTATTATGACAATCTTTCAAATTGTTGACTTTTATGATGTATGGATATTTTGTTGGCAGCTGTATGCATAACCGGCCGTCTATTTATGTAAAGATTATTTCAAATGTCCAACTGATTCGCAATGTGATAAGTGATAATGCGATCTGTTCAAGAAGGAATGATGAATTATCACAGTGATAGAATGCATAAATCTTACTGAAACAATGAAATAATGCTAGTATCAAACTATGTACAAAAGCAGACATTGTTCTGGGAAGATAGTCTTACCTCTGAACTACCTGAAACTTCATAGATCTAATATTCTAAAGAAAGAAATGTACAAACTAAAAAAAGTATAACCATTCTTATGATCTACCTTCTCTGCCGAGCTATGAAAACCGTTTACGAACTTTGAAGGACTCCATAAATATATGTTTGTATTGTTGCAGTTTCTATGATGCCGATCGACTTCCAATTGCAACGGATGTTTTGGGAATTCAAAGTGATAAATTAAATGTTTTAATTAAACAAAGCCAAGCAGTAAACAATGACAATCTTCGTTAGTTTAACGGAAAGGTTTTAATGCAGTAATATACGGTACCGATGTTCCAAGTTTTATACAAAACTGTAAACAAATTAAATGTACAACTACAAACCATTTTCTACGACCGCTATTCGAGTTTCGGAATAAAACTTATCAATTTTGTCTCGTTTCTCATGTAACTCAAGGTACCTAGTTCCCACAATAACTGAACTACGATCGTAGAAGAGAAAGTTAAAAAAAAAATGTGTTAAGATTTGCACGGCCAAATAATTGTATTATGTTTTTAGTAGGAGTATCGAGACCTCCTTTAGTCAACTTTTCAGACAGCCTTGTAGCGTCCATCATCAGAGGGCAGAGCCAAACTCTAAATCTGCCGTATGCTCTGATGATGGACACCGAAAGGCTGTACGAAACGTTGACTCTAGAAGGAAGAGGAAGGGCTGAATGTAAAAATTCCCTTAAAGTCAAACAAAATATTAAATTGATAAATAAAAATATTATATCAATGTGAAAAAGACTTGAAAGTTTAACCACACAACATTGCTAAGATCATCGCTGTATGTGTTCATTAAAAGTTATCAATATTTAAATAACTGGATGTGTAGCGTTCTCTAAGTTTTTTAATAATATATATTATGTACATTTGTTCATTGTTAATATTTATTCAAGGACTTGGAAGGAAAATAGTAATCTACGATAAAAATGACATTGATCCGCAAAATAAATTATAATAATAATGATTTAGAAGTTAGTTAATTCTAAATTGTAAGTAATGTATTTATATTTAAATTTTATATCAATAATAATTATACATATTTTTAGATTTGAAGGGCTTATGTCTTTTTGGTTAAATTTCCTGTATTCTTTTATAACGTGCTCCACGCTCATACTGACAAACTTTGGGGGTGTTTATTAAAGTAATTCTAATTATCAAAAAAAAAAAATAATTGTGATAAAAATTGTCTAGTGTAATCGTAGTTCTTTTGGAAGTGATGCACGTTTTCCGATAATAAAATGGCCACCTTCATTTTTCAAATCTTAAATAGAATAGCTGACTGAGGGCAAAGAAATAATAATTATAAAGATGTGTTTATAGTAATGCTTTGTTAACCACACAAAGTAAGAAATTTTTCTTACGGTTAAACGTAACGTACGTTATCATCTATGCATTTACAGATGGCACCAATTAAATTATTGTTGGTTTTTAACCCTTTTTGCTTGTTATTCTTTAAAGTATTAAGGTTAAACGTCACGGAAGTTATAATCTACGCATTCACAGATGGCGCCAATTATATTATTTTAGGTTTTTAATACTTTTTGCACATTCCGCTTTAAAATATTAAGGTAAATTAATTGTTTGCGCCCGTTCATATTTAATATGAATATAAATAAATACAAAATTGAATTTTTCAGCCTGTCTTGAAAGATTTGGGTTTGTTTATGGACAAAATTATTAATTTGTATTCATATTAAATATGTACGGGCGCAAACAACTAATTCACCTCAATATTTTAAAGGAAAACATGCAAAAAATATTAAAAACCTAACATAATTTAATTGGCGCCATCTGTGAATGCGTAGATTATAATGTACGTGATGTTTAACCTTTATGTGAATTAATTGTTTGCGCCTGTACATATTAAATATGAATACAAATAAATAATTTTGTCTATAAACAAACTCAAATCTTTCAAAAAAGGCTGACAAATACAATATTGGATTGAGTCACCGATAAACAAAATTGGATTTTTCAGCCTCTCTTGAAAGATTTGGTTTTATTTATGGACAAAACTATTTCTAGTTATATTAAATATGTAAGGGCACAAACAATTAATTCACCTTAATATTTTAAAGCATTACATGCAAAAATTTACCTACAATAATTTAATTGGCGCCATCTGTGAATGCGTAGATTATAACATAAGTTACGTTTAACCTTAAGGTGATACTTAAAAAATGCCATATTTTACTCTTTCCTGGATGACGCATGTATAATTATTTTACGGATAAACGCTTTTTACAAGTTATGCTTTAAAAAATTAAGAATAATTGTTTGCGCCCGTACATACGCAATATGAATATATAGTTTTGTCAATAAAAAACTCAAATCTTTCAAGAAAGGTTATCAAATACAATATTGGATTGAATCACTGATGAAATATTGTATTTGTTAGCCTTTCTTGAAAGATTTGAGTTTTTTATTGACAAAACTATTTATTCATATTGCATATGTACGGGCGCAAATAATTAATTATTCTGAATATTTTAAAGCATAACTTGTAAAAAGCGTTTTTCCTTAAAATAATTATACGTGCATCATCTATGAAAGAGTAGAACATGAATTCTTTTGACAATCACCTTAAAAGAATTCATAATCTGCTCTTTCACAAATGGCGCAAGTAAAATTATTTTAAGAAAACACTTTTTGCAAGTTATGCTTTAAAATATTAAGGTGAATTAATTGTTTGCGACCGTACATACTCAATTTGAATATATAGTTTTGTCCATGTACAAACTCAAATCTTTCAAGAAAGGCATACAAATACAATATTGGATTGAATCACCGATACAATATTGTACTTGTAAGCCTTTCTTGAAAGATTTTAGATTAATATACAGGGTGTCCGGGGGTAAAGTGCATCAACTTCGGGAGGTGATTCTACATGATATTATAAGTAAAAAAGATAAATAACTTTTTTTTCAAAATTCCAACTTTTAGGGGTAGTTTTGTGGTAAAAAGATAAAATTAGAACGGCGTGTGCGACCAGCTCTATTATTTTCCGCTGTTACGATACAGGCGTACGAGCCAATCGCAACTATGCAATGTTGCCACAATCGTGCCTGGCAGGCTCTTAGCAAGTAAGATTGTACCTCACACTAAGGATTTTTAGTAGGTATGTCTTTTTGTAAGGGAAAAAAATGTTGGAATTTCGGAAAAAGATGTTAATCTTTATTACTCCTACCATCATGTATTTAATGCAAGTTAAGTTCCCGAAGTTAATTCACTTTACCCCCGGACACCCTGTATAGACAAAACTATTTATTCATATTGCGTATGTACAGGCACAGACCATTAATTCACCGTTATATTTTAAAGCGTAACTTGCAAAAGGTGTTTTCCTGAAATAATTTAACTCATGAAAATTTTTAAAACTCATAAAAATTTACGAAAGAGCAGATAATGAATTCTTTTAAGTATCACCTCAATATAAATTTCTTATTGTTTTGTGATTTACAAAGCATTCGTAAAATTTTATGACATGACTTAAAAAAGTGTTTTTTCCTAAAATAATTAAACCCCTGCCATTTATGAAAGAGCAGATTATGAATTCTTTTAAGTATTACCAAATTTTTTTATTTGGACACTAATTAAAAAAAAATGTCTACATTTTTTCATTAATATCACTCCCAAAGTTTCATAGTATGAGCGGGAACACGGTATATAATATTATGTATGTGCGAGAAATGCAATTTGTGCAAAATTCAAATTGTATCTCTTGTTCTTCTAAATATGTTTAGTTTTATTTGGCAAATCTTCACTAAATTGTATGCTTAAATTAAGTTTTTCTTTTACTGATCATCATATAATATGTATTTCTTAGTTTATAGTTTTTTTTTCCATTGCTTTCACAAAACTTGTGTCAGAAATATTTTTAACGTACGGCCAGCTATTATGCTGAGCTACGATGACTGATTATAAAACAAACTTACCATCTATCTCAACGTCCTGTTCTTTTGGTGGTAGCGGGAGAGGATATAACTCCGCACATCACATTCGGGCGTGGAATGATTATTATTATTTTCTTGGCATATAAATTTAATGTTGTGAAAATGATGTTTATATATATTAGAAATAGGATTTAGTTTATATTATTCTTTACACTATTATCTTTTAAATTTCATCAAAATCTTTATATTACCATTTTTAGACCTAGTTGTTTGACGCCGAATCACTCATATTTTTTAAACAAAATTATCACTTCTCGTAATGGCCCCTATTTATTAGAGATTCTCGGGCCGTGTGAGTGTTTGATCAAATGTTTATTTACCGTCGACCATCATAGCATGACTGTTATACTGGCTGAGAATCGGCTGTTAACAGGCAGTCAATTTGGTGTGGCAACTAGCAAAAATCCAAAATGGCGCTGATCATCAATTTGGGATCATGTCAAATAACTCATCATTTTTATTTTCTATTGTGACAATATTTCAGGTGTTCATAATTCACAATATTTTAAGATAATTAGAATGGTTTTTTGTTTTACAAAATTTTGACAGTTGACTATTTTTTTTCTTTTACAAAAAAATAACATGAAAAGATGTCTGACAATTTTTAAGTTCCTTTATCAAAGATGTTGTTTACAATTTTTTTGTCTGTAATATAGTATCAGTTCTTCTCTCAGGGGTAATATTTAAAAATGTCCTTTTTAAATTACGGGTAATATAGTATGAGGTTAATTTTTATCATCTTTGAAAATACATTGATCATAAAAGTAGAATAAAGCTCAAGAAAACATCTTAACATTGTATTATTTTTCTTTAATTATTTGGGCTTGATTCTGAGAAATCTGTTTTAGCTGTAAATTATATTTTTCGGGCACCAAAACCATCTTAAAACTAAAAAAAAATATGATAGGAATGAATATATTATGCATTATTTGGAACTAGTTTAGGGAAATTTATCATTTTTGCTCTCATCACTGATTTGAAAAACAAAAATTGTGTTTTACAGAATATAGAAATGCATTTACTAAATTCTGTAGGTAGATTACCAAGCAAGATTAACGGCCGTTGTTCCCAATCCCACTGTTGAGCCGAAATTTTGGCTCAACACTCCTCAAGTTCACAAATACGTTCTTCCCAACGCAGCTCTCCGGCCAACAGGCGAATCGAGCGTTACTAAACAAAATTAATTAACTGATCGGAGACTCAGATTGATCCATTGAAAAGTTGGGAATAACGACCAGTAGACAGGACCAACTAAGCTGTAGAAAAGATCAACTGAGACGTGATCAACTAAGGTGTAAGCATTACCAAGATGTAGAAGTGGCCCACTAAACTAAAGTAGACCGGAGATGATCAAAATCAATTGTCAATACATAATTATGTCAATTTACATAATTTAAGCGATTGACGATTGCTAATTGATCACGGCTTTCCATTAACGGAGGAAAAGGTGTGCATTTTGATTACGCCTTAGACAAGAGCCATTAACGCAGCGGTTTGATCCTTTAAGCTCTGCGGTTGGCTATCATTCGTTCAATTGCCCTTCGAAATTTAGTTTCATTGCGTAACTATACATGTTTTACTTATAATTACACTTCTGTCCAGAGTTATGGGAAGAAAAATCTAAAGATTAGTATCACTGTATTTGCACACTTTAGGTTATGCTTCCGCAGATGTCCACAAAGCAACTGGGGTGAAAGTATTGAAAGGTTGATTGAAGTTCTGTCAATTGCACTTCAATGCATATTGTCAATACATACATCTCCGGGCTCCATGAGGTGTGGAGATGAGTAACTATGTAAGCATGGCCAAGGGAGGTGTAGGAGTGGCCAACTAAGGCCGGTTACAGTGCTCGACCGACGGTCGGTGCGTACGGTCGGTCCTGACGACACGCATGCGCAAGGTCGGTCCTGACGATACGCATACCACCGACCGACCGTCGGTGCGTACCGTCAGTTTACGCTTGACCAACAAGCTGACCGGACGTCGTACGCGAAATTAATTAATTAATAGCTGCTTATTATCTTCGTAGACGTATTAGAAACAGAAGACGTAGATATCACGTACACCCGATCGTCGCCCAGAGAGCATTTCTAGCTCGTCGGTCGACCGACGGTACGGATGCGCACGCGCTCGACCGACGATTCTCATACGCACTGCGTAGCGATATACGCATGCGTACGGTCGGTCCTGCACTGAACGATTTATGAATTTTCATACAAATGACAAGCGCGACCGACGTACGCACTGACCGTCGGTCGAGCACTGTAACCGGCCTAAGGTGTGAAAATGAGCGTCGTATATGAAACAATAATATTTAAGGCATTTCTATATTCTGTAATAATTAAATATTTTCGTAAATCCAAATTAGAATATTATTTTCACTGTATTATTTAAACATGTATGTATGTATGTAATATTTTAGTTTTTTTTTACTATCATAAAATAAAAATCTATGTGTATTCTATAACATATAAAATAAGATAAGGTTAGATGTAATTGATATTTTGCACAGATAGATAGCCAAAATATTAATGTAATGAATATATTTATACACTTTTTTTCCTGTTTGATTTTTGTAAAATTCCTGGGTAATATTAAAAAAAAAATACACAAAAGTTGTTTTATTTCTTAATTTGACTGAATTTTTTCGAATAAGGTTTTATTTATTAGGTTATTTTAATTTTTTGGTTTTGAAACAAGAAAATGCTTAGTTCCTACCAGAATGTCATTTATATAGTTCCTACTTCCCCCTAACCACATCACCATGCTGGAAAAATATTTGAAATTTAGAACAACGGCAAGAAAATTATTGCAAAATTGGAGGGCATTTGTTTTGAAAACAGAAGAAGTTTATGTATTGCCTTATCAGCAACTTGTTGCTATTTTTCGTGTGTACAATCTCATTTTGAAGTAAAATAATGGAATTTTACCATCTCAAAAGTGCATAATATCGTTTGGTACTCATTTGTTTTGTTGTGGCGAAATTTACTTCGAGGTATCGCGGTGGAACTATATAACTGTACATTGTTGTTGTGTCCTGTGCTCCTTCGCAGAGATGTGGTGGTATGTGATTGGTCATTCCTTCTTTCCTTTCCTATACATACTATCACCCAATTTCAGCAAACACCATGATGTGTTCTTAGTATTTACAGTTCATAGTTTCGTTTTTAGTATTTACAGTCCATTACAAGTGCATCGGAGGCAGTTTCAGATGCAACATTTGGTCCAATCTTAATGGATACTTTCATTAGTTTTGTTGGAATTGGTTGCTTTTATTCCTTCTTCCTCGTATTCCTGGCATTTCGGCATTCAAATTAAGCATATTGTCATTTTCAAAGGGTGAAAAAAATCACTTTGTGAAAAAATCGTAAAAATCATATCGTTTTCTTTTGTTGAGTTCTATTTTCAAATGTTAGCATCTCATTTTGTTTTGGGTACCTACTTTCAGCTTTGAACTCTGTTCATAATTTCGAATATTGATCACAAATACGTACTTCATTTTCCATTGGGTATATTATATTGTTAAGCGTTGGAACTTTGTCCATAATTTAAAATGTTTTTTGTTTTTTTTTTACATACTCAATGCAAAATATTATTTATTATTCAATCATTGCATACAAAATAGAATGCATTAATATCATGAATTATCGTAGGGTCTGATTGTCAGAATAGTTTGTTTATTGATTTTAAATGATATTGATTAATATCATTTAAAATGGCTATTGTCCGGAATAAATTAGCAATTCTAGGAAGGTCTTCGTGAAATTCATGATTTGTCGAACAAAGCAATTAATTCTGGTAATTTGACAGATACAAATGGCTTAGATTAGATTTAAAGATATTGAAAAGTATAAGAATGCTTTTGTTGAATCATATGTAATCCTAGAAATGTCGAAAAAGTACCTAGGTAGATTTAACAGACATGGAAAACAGGAATAAGCAATAACGTTATGTATAATATACAGGGTGTCCAGGGGTAAAGTGCATTAATTTCGGGAGGTGATTCTACATGATGGTAGGAGTAAAAAAGATTAACAACTTTTCCGAAATTTCAACATTTTTTTCCCGTGTACAAAAAGACTTTCCTACTAAAATTCCTTAGTGTGAGGTACGATCTTACTAGCTGAGCGCCCGCCGGGCACGACCGTTGCAAATTGCATGGTTGGGACTGTCCTGTATCGTAACAGTGGAAAATAATAAAGCTGGCGGCGCACACCGGTCTATTTTTATCTTTTTACCACAAAACAACCTCTAAAAGTTGGAATTTCGAGAAAAAAGTTATTTTTATTTTTTACTTATAATATCATGTAGAATCACCTCCCGAAGTTAATGCACTTTACCCCCGGACACTCTGTACAGACTCACCATTGTCTCACAAACTCAAGATTGAATGTGGCAAGTAACAAACACTGGACCGGCTGTTTTTCGTATTTCCCCAAATACTGCACTCTACATCACTGGTGTGACGGTGTGAGATGCCAATGCTTATTTGCTTGAATGGATAAATACAGAATTTTATATGAGATACTGTCGTAGGTTGTCCTTATATTTAATTGTTTGCTATCGCCTTTTCTCTAATGGCGCTAAAAATCTTCAGGAAGCATTCGATATATGTACATAATTGTATTTTTTATAATAATAAACAATTTGCATGTATTTACAAATGAAATTTTATTCCTTGGCTTTTACTAGTGTTTGCCATATAACGGAAACATTTTCTCATCACAAACGAGGGCATTTTGGCACTTTTTTAAAGCCATTTGATCAGTGGTCATTTTTATTACTACATACAATGACAGTATACGTAATATATAGACAAGTGGTAGAATTCTCAAAGGTGAAAAGCAAAAGACAAGGTTTTTTCGTTATTTGTTTTTGGGGTGTTATGTCGTGTTATGTCCTTCTTTAGCCAATGTTTGGACAGTGTTGCAGTGTCCATCATCAGGGCAGATCCGGTAGATCTACCGCATACACATCTACCGGATCTGCCCTGATGATAGACACTGCAAAGTTGTCCGAAACGTTGGCTAAAGAAGGAGGTGCAACACGGCATAACACCCCAAAAACAAATAACGAAAATACTTTTGGCCGTGAAAATCTAAAAATGTATCCAAAAGACAAGGTATTTGTCTTCGATTTCATAGTTTTAATTCTCATCTGCCACCCTTCACACAAGGTCATGTCCTACCAGTAAGTAAATGGCTTTAAAAAAGTGTCAAAATGCCCTCATTTGTGATGAGAAAATGTTTCTGTTACATGGCAAACACTAGTAAAAGACGAGGAATAAAATTTAATTTGTAAATACAGGCAAATTGTTTATTATTATAAAAAATACAATTATTTCTATTGTTTCCTGAAGATTTTTAGTGCCATTAGAGAAAATGAGATGGTAAACAATTAAGTATAAGAAGGACAACCTATGTCATTAGGTCATCTCCAAGGGCGGATCCAGGATTTTTTTCTGGGGGGGGGCACAAGAGGCGGACGGGCAAAAAATCAACAATAATTATGTACTGTTCGGATTTTTTTCTGGGGGGGGGGGCGGCACAAGGGGCGGACGGGAAAAAAAATCAACAATTTATGTTAGAAATAAACTTGAAGTATCATACAAGTTCAAGTGTGTATAGGAAGGTTTATGAAAGTGTCAAAACAATTCAATAATTAAATGTTTAATAAAGACAGTTTTTGCTTCTGTAGTATGTACTGTGATGGAATCTCCACAGTACACAAAAATACCATCTGGGGGGGGGCACGTGCCCCCATGCCCCCCCCCCCCCTAAATCCGCCCTTGGTCGTCTCGTATAGCATTCCGTTTTCGTCTTAGTGTAAGAGAGTAAGCGTGTCTTGTCATCTCAGAATGTCGGGATGTAGAATATAGTATTCCTTGCCAAGACCTACATCTATATCAGTGGTTCTTAACCTTCTTGGTGGTACTGACCCCCACCAGTTTCATATTCACCGAACCCTTGGGTACGAAAACAAAGGTACGAGTATATATTTATACATAGGTGCACAAAATGAACATAACTATTAAAACATGATTTTCACACAAAAACTGATGGACAAGCGGGGCGTGTCATCACGAATCGTATGAGTTGGGGGTGTGTCTTAACCTCCGCCGAACCCGCGAGGTTGACTCACCGAACCCCTGGGGTTCGATCGAACCCAGGTTAAGAACCACTGATCTATATCGTTCATACCAACATTCTTTTAGTGTCTATCTTTATCATACATTAATAACTTTTGAATTAAGAATTTACTGAAAACAAAACAGTGTTTCTTACTTGCCACGTATCTTGAGTTGGTGAGACAATGTAATCTGTAACGCCATTAGCTGCTTTTAGTATTCCCGCGGAAATGGCACGGTAACAGGAATAGCTGGTGCCATCTCATTTCTTTAATACGAGTGAGGGAGAAGCAAGAAAATGATTACTTCTCTTACCTTTCACTTGTATTAAAGAAATGAGATAGTGCAAGCCAAGGGCGGATCCAGGATTTTTTTCTGGGGGGGCACAAGGGGCGGACGGGTAAAAAAATGTTTGATAGAGACAGTTTTCTGTACTGTGATGGAATCTCCACAGTACAAAAAAATACGGGGGGGGGGCACGTGCCCCCGTGCCCCCCCCTAAATCCGCCCTTGGCGCAAGCCATTAGCGTCGCCATGCCGTTTCTGCGGGAATTATTTGGGGACTATCATAAGTATCATTTTAAAGAAATTTCCCGAAGACCTAAGAAATAGCTTCGAGTGTATTACGGGTAAGAAATTGCATAGTTTTCGCAGTTATTGACATCTTTGGAATCGCAATCTAAAATTTACAATCTGCCGAGCAATTCTATATTTTTTGTGGGATCATTATCGAGATAACGGACGTGGTCTCCTGTCAGATTTGTGTGATTTTTACATATTTCTGTCACATAAGTTCAGATCGTTTTAAACACGAATTCCTGCAAGTACGCATGATTATTCATTTAATGTACGTTGTACATAGAAAAAGCAAATAAATCACACAAATCTGACAGGAGATCACGACGGTTATCTCGATAACGATCCCACAAAAGATCTAGAATCACTCGACTGTTCATGGCTACGGAATGAAAAATGAAGCTCCAAAAGCAAAACTCAATTGTGTATTAAATTCTTTTGTCAGCACACAATACAGGGAAGAAATTGTAAAGCTTTCGCAGTTATTATCGTTTTTGGAATCGCAATCTAAAATTTATAATCTGTTCATGGCTACAAAATGAAAATGAAGCTCCAAAAGCAAAACCAAATAGCATATTAAATTCTTTTGTTAGCACACAAACATCGTTGTGTTTAGTATGCGAAGGTGGGCATTTCCTCTCAAAGTGTGACCAATTTTTAAATCTACAGCCACCTGCTAGATTCAATATTGTGAAGGAAATATAAATGGTATCAAAATTATCTATCCACAGAATTTGGTTAAGAGCTGTTCGTCGCGTTTTAATTGCTTTCAGTATCATGAAAATCATCATTCGTTGTTGCATTTTTCTCGTGAGGTAAGTAGGCAAGTACAGGGGTCAAATAATAACAATTTCGATAACACTTCTAGACAAGAGATACTTGATTCGCCACCTGAGACAATCAATTCAATCGTATCGGCCATCACGGCGACCACATCGCATCTCTAGAGCCTTCATAATCCCAATGTTTTAGTGAGCCCAAGCCAATCGTCAGTTTTGTTAGCTAAGGCTATCATAGAAGCTTCTGTGAAAAGGGTAATTTTCACAAGATTAGTATATTACTGGATTGTGCAAGCCAGGCAAATTTTATTTCAAATGATTGTGCAGTTCGTTTGGGCCTCGACTATTCTAATAATAAACAAATTTGTATTAGAGTAATTGGACAGTTGTCAGCCAATACGCAGAAGTGACTGGTCAATTGTTGGATCCGTCAGTGTACGAATGAGCATTTTGATGGGGATTTCGTTGTGTGACCCTAGTCTCCCATTCGTCAGGGAGACTAGGGTCATTTGAGGAATTTAACTTTGGCTGATCCAATTTTCGATAAGTCCTCTGCAATAGATATTTTATCATTTATAGAGTGCTGGGTTGTTTCATCCGTTCTTCGTTCAGGACGGGTGGTAGGAGAATCTTTTTCGAATTCGATTGGTTTATTCAGAGGTGGTGGGCGATTGCAACATGCCCATATCGCCTCTAATGTTCAGCATCCTGCCAAGAAAAGTCATTAAAGCTTGTCCTGTCATTGTTTGTCCTTGCCTTGAGGTAGAGGAGTCAAAGTTTTGAAGGCTTATTTATTTGTTTAAGTACTAAGGCAGTAAGTACACTTAGAAGTTGTGTCTGATTTATCCTCAGAAGACTTTTTATTGGCTTTGGATCGCTTTGTAGCCAGAAGAGAATTCTTGTATCATTAGTGATAACGGCATGGCATTATGTTTGATGTTCTTTGTTGAACAAAAATTGAATTATTGTTTTTGTTAATAGGTTGTTGTTATAAACATTTGTTTGTTGTCAACCAATGCAAGTGTGTGATTTACCATCGGGAGATATGATATTTCAATCTCTTCTCGGGGGGGAATGTTTGGTTTTGAAATGAGAATATGCTTAGTTCCCACCGGGATGTCATTTATCCAGTTCGTACCCCTCCCTAACCACATCACCTTGTTGGAAAAGAATCTGAAACTTTGGAACAATGGCAAGAGAAATAGTGCAAATTTGAGTTTATTGGTTTTGAAAACTGAAAAATTTTTGGAACCACCTTGGTGCAAGTTGTTGGTGATATTTGTGTGCACAATCTCGTTTTTAAGTAAAATAAAGGAATACACATGTCCATTTCAGAAGTACATAATATTTATTATAAGCAATAATTATCAGCCTGAAACACTCATCTACATTGAAAGAATCTTCCGAGAAAAGATACTTGCCGCCAACGGGACTTGAACCCATGTCCTTCTGATTGCCGGTCAGGTGCTTTAACCACTGAGCTATGGCGGCTTATCTAATACCCGCCAAATAATTCAATATATACTAGTGTTTCATTCAACAATTACTGTGTTTCAGGTTGATAATTATTGCTTATAATAATTGTTACCCTTTGTGCTATGCATAAAAATCTTGTCTTAAACGTTAGTTTATCAATTAAAAAAAAATAAGTACATAATATTGTTTTGTACTCGTTCGTTTTGTTGTGGTGATAATTACCTCGAGGTATCGCGGTGGAACTCTATAACTATATTTTGGTTGTGTTGTGTGCTCCTTCGCAGAGATACAGTGGTAAGTGATTGTTCATTTCTTTTTCCTTCCATACCTTTTTTCTTTCCTATACATGCTATCACCCAATTCCAGAAAACACCATTTCGTTTTGTTTCGTTTTTGGTTTTTACAGTGCATTACAAATGCACCTGTAGCTGTAAAGCATAAGCAGTTTTGGATGCAACAGTTATTATGAATTTTAATATGACATAAAGTTATTCTTTGAAGCGAGCATTTGTTGACCACTTGTTCAGTGGTCTGCACCAACTGTATTTACACATCGTCAATTCTTTATGCTCCCACTCATGCATCATGCGATCAAAATGGCTGTAGGAGGATAATAATTATAATTAGCTAGTTTTAATTTTTGTTTTGTTGTTTTCTAAGTTGAGGCGTAATATTGTGGCTATCATTTCATTAAAGATCACAACAACCTTGTCTAAATGGCATATTATCAATTATGACCATTAAAATTTGTAGCGCAAATGTAAAACAATTATCATGTATTGTTTCAATAAATTATCAGCAATAAGTGAAGAGTGAATTTTAATTTAGGTTCTTGGAAAATCGTAAATTTTTTAATTATACAGCCTTTTTGAAGGTCTAATTTGCAATATTTTTCCTTCTCACCACAATTACTTTAATATTTATTGTTTTCATCAAACTGTTAGCACTAATAAAGAATGTCATGTGTCATAAGCAGTAGCATAGCTAGGGGGGGGGGGGGGGGGGGGGCGGACCGCCCCGGGTGCCACCCGAAGGGGGATGCCACTCGACCAAGATATTGCATATACGTAGCCAAGATATTGCATACACATGAAAACGGTTTGTTATTTATATTTTCGTAAGGCGGAATTGCTTATATTCTGAAATGCTCTAGCCACCCCCCCCCCAGGATGGACCAATTTTATAAAGTCGAAATTAGCGTTTTGAATTTCTCAAGTCAACTTTCATGAGGGGGGGGGGGGGGGGGTGACACTACGCCCCGGGGGGGGGGGTGACTTTCGCCCCAGGTGTCATAAGGGGCCGTTCAAGTATTACGTAATGCACTTGGGGGGGGAGGGGGGTCTTGTGAAACGTTACTGTGTGTTACGGGAGGAGGGAGGGGAGGAGGGGTTCGAACAACGCGTTATGTAACATGTTTTTCTTTACTTAGGTAAAAAAAACTAGGGAATTAAAATCTTCCAAGTTTGCAATCCTTTTTGTTCTCGAAATCTCTTGTTTTATTTATTACCGCAAACGCGATTAAAACAAGAAAAAAGGTATTTAAGCGACTTTCCAGTACTTTGCGCAACTTAATTGTAACTTTCAGGTAAAAATTGTCACTTGGGCGTTAGGTAACGTTTAGGAAGGGGGGGAGTGAAATGGAAAAACGTTACGACCCGTTACATGGGGGGAGGGGGGGGTCAAAAATCTTCAAAAATTGCGTTACGTAATACTTGAACGCCCCCTAACTCATAAGGGAACGTACCCATACTACGTGACACATTTAGGGGGGGGGGGGGGGGGTGTTCAAAATGTCACGCTCCATACAAATGAGCGGCGGATTGCTTAGGATTTTGGTCACCGGGGGGGGGGGGGGGGGGGTTAAAAATTGCAATAAGTTGGTCACGTAGTATGGGTATGTTCCCTAAGTCATAACATAATGAATTCCAAAATTTGTTCAGTTGGTCAGTAAATATAGTTTTAGCAATGTGCAGAGCTTTGTCAGTAATTTAAAAGATGTCGCCGATGGTTAGTTTTCAATATAAATATTTTTGTTCCTACTTTCTGTAATTTTTACTTTTTCAAATATGTAGTAGGTAATTTCAATCTGGGAGGCGGATATGGGTACCGCGGCATGTTCCAGAGTGGAAGATACTCTCAGTATCGCCCTGGTCTAAAACCACCATTCAGATTTGAAACGTTGCTTGAAATGGCTTTAACGGTGTTTGGTGACCAAATCTGAATAGCCAGTTACTTCCCCACCTCTCTCTTTCACATCTCCTTCTCCCCACTATCTTTAGCCTCACAAAATACCCCATTTGGGGACGCCATAGTCTCACTGGCTCCAGACCGGAGCAGTTGGGACTCTTGTGCCGTAATCACATAAAAATAGTAAACTTAGGAACATTATACAAAACATTCAAGGCTCCAATAAGTCACAGTGGCGGCGTGGGGTTGATTGGCACCCGGGGCGGTTTTAAATTCAGTACCCCTTCACCAAACACTAAACATGCTTACGAGACTTTATTTTACTAAAATATTCAATCACATTATCAGTCACAGTGGCGGCGTGGGGTTGATTGGCACCCAGGGCGGTTTTAAATTCAGTACCCCTTCACCAAACACTAAACATGCTTACGAGACTTTATTTTACTAAAATATTCAATCACATTATCAGTCACAGTGGCGGCGTGGGGTTGATTGGCACCCAGGGCGGTTTTAAATTCAGTACCCCTTCACCAAACACTAAACATGCTTACGAGACTTTATTTTACTAAAATATTCAATCACATTATCAAAATAGATTTCCCTGTCTTTTTCAATTGAGAAAATCGAAAGATTGGTTAGCCGCGCTTGACTCTTTGTGGATCTTAAGTAAGATTGTAATAATTTTAACTTTGAAAAGCTTTTTTCACATGAAGCCACCGAAACACAAATTGTTAAAAAAAATCTAAATAATAGCGCTAAACTTGGAATAGACTCAGAATAGCCCCATTTTACAATGAACCTGAGAAGCACCAATGTAGTAGATGTAGTACACTGAACTGCTTCTTGGGCAGAAATGTTGGCGGCTTACAAATGGATGGCGCCTCAATCGTAAAATCTCCAACACTATGTCCTCTGCTGAAAATTCATCATAAATGTTTAACAGATTTGGAAACATTCCACGAAGATATTTTTCTGGTGATATTACCAACATTTTAGGCTGAATAACACTAAATGTAACCAGAATAAAATCTATTGCCTATAACGATGGTCTAGTTCTTCGTAAAATCTATCGGGACATTCTAACATTGCTATCTGCAGCTCCTCTGGTAATGAGAGTCCGGCATCTCGGGCCATTTCTTCAGGCATGCGTTTTCGAAATCTCCTCCTTCCTCTTTTTCCTTCAATTGAAATGTCTAAGTCCTCATATTTTTTGTTGCGTAGCAAATAACCCTTTCCACTGTTTGGTTGCGTTGATTATGAAAAAAAAATTTAAGAGATTTAATTTTTATTACATAATTTTCCAATGACAGCCCAGATTTTTGTATATTCTTTTTTGTCTGATTAACTAGAACTTCACACCAAAAGGAAAGATAGCATAGAAAACTGAAGTCACACTAAGCTGGTATGAGTGTTGATGCTGCTCCTCTTCTTTCAACGCTTTCTTTGCTGGTTCACAACTCGTCGAGTGTTGATACAAGCTTCTCTTGTATTAACAGCGTCTTGGTTTAACAGCATCATGATGAGCACTCCATCGTGACTCTGAAAGTCGTTTAACGGACACGCCTACATTTTTCATTAATTTTTCCCACCGCGCTCGATGTTGTGCGCGGTATAAGGGGTCGTCCATTAATCACATGAGGCTCGAAAGGGGGGGGGGGGGGGGTTCGAAAAAAATCACGAAATATCACGATGGGGGGGGGGGGGGGATATAATGAGAAATCACGTGTATTTATTTTTAGTGATAATATTCTGAAAATTTCAAAATACTCCCTTGGTGCTTGGCACCCGAGGCGGACCGCCCCCTCCGCCCCTGTCTCCGATCTGTCATTCGCTATTTTGAAGAGACATGACGGCACTTTGATTCTTGATGATAGGTCGGTTAAGTTTAGTTAATCCATTAAAAAAATCTTCGATTGGAATTCCTGGATTATAATTAATAAATCTTAGAACTGCACTCTAGTTGACGAATCTTATAAAGTTGAGCCCAGATTACCGAATTATACTCTAGATTGCTTAAAATCGAACAACAAAAAAACTTTCACTATCATTGGTCATCATTCACCATGCTATCATTGGTCACTTAGCCGAGTAACTGCTTAACTTCACACCCCGACCCTATCCGTCAAATGGCTACTGTTTGTTTATATTTTTTTAAGTTGAAAAAAAAACATGAAAAATGTCACCGGACCAAAAAAAATTCATTTACATTTTGTACTTCAAATATTGTCAGGAATCACTATGTCAAGTACATCCCTGAATATCAACAAATATGCTTGGTTTTAATTAATTAAAAATACATAATTTTTAGCACAAACGAGTATTTTGGCCATTCTTCCGTAGTGGTAGATGCACAATAACACTCTGGTGAAAGACCACCGTTCAGAATCTAAACATTGTTTGAAATGGCTTTAGCTCTGGTTTGTGATCAGATCTGAACGGCCAGGTAGTACCCATTCACTCCTCCTTTGCCCCCTAACCCCCTCAGCGCACAGCATACTCAAATAGGGATGTCATAGTTCTAGTGGCTCCGAACCGATGAAATGCGGTATTAAAAATGTACAGACCGGTTTATTATAGGCCAAGTATCTTCTCTTTTGCTTAATTAATTTAATTACTTTGCGTTTTGTCATTAAATTAAACAGCGATCTTGACAACACAAATACTTACTTACCTAATTTATAATATGGACTGTTAGGTTGGAAGGACATAACCCACATTTACAACATTTAACATGAGCATTTATTACTCTTTTATTAATAATTACCGTTTGTTAATATGCCATGTTTAGGTACATTAATTAAATAAGTTATTTATGATTCTGTGAAAATTGTTATTGAATGCAATTACGTAATAAACAGCAAACTATCCATCATCTTTTGAAAATTGCGCAGCAATTTCAGCACGATTCGTTATAATATTATGAGGAAATCGATGGAAAATGTATTTATTTTGTGAGTAGCAGAGGGCTGCATTTCGTTTTTTTGCCATTTATAACGTAGATCTTTGATTGAACGGTAGATAATTGAATTGAACTCAGAATTCATAGGTCACGGGTGCGGATGGTCATTAACATTAAAAAAATGCAGAAGACGCCATGTCGCATGTTTCACAATTTAAAAAATAATGGCGAAGACGCCATATAGTTTTATTCTATAATTTTATAAATGGATACGACGCTGCCATATCGTTTTTTTACAATTTATAAAAATGATGAAGCGGCATATCAGTTTTTTACGCAATTTAAAAATGATGGCTAGGACGCCGTATCGCTTTTTTCGCAGTTGTGAAAAAATGGGGAAGACGCCATATCGTTTTCTCCACAATTGTGACGAAAAACATGGAGAAAACATCATATAGTTTTTTGATTATTAACAAAAATGAATAAGACGTCAAATCGTTTTTCACAATTTATAAAAATGGAGAAGACGCCATATCGTTATTGTCCACAAATTAAAAAAAAAAATGAAGATGACGCCATATCGTTATTGTCCACAATTTAAAAAAAAACGGAGAAGACGCCATATCGTTATTGTCCACAATTTAAAAAAAAAACGGAGAAGTCGCCATATCGTTATTGTCCACAATTTAAAAAAATGGAGAAGATGCCGTAACGTTATTGTCCACAATTTTAAAAAAATTGGAAAAGATGCCGTAACGTTATTGTCCACAATTTAAAAAAAAAATGGAGAAGACGCCATATAGTTATTGTTCACAATTTAAAAAAAATGGAGTAGACGACATTCCAATTCGAAAAGAGGCTTTTGGAATCGTTGTAATCTGCTGAGAAAATATAAAGTGCTAGGCTTATATAGTGCTAGAAAATATAAGTCTTTGATTATAATTGAATAAGATATTAAGTAGGTATTATTTTACTAAATTTAATTTAAACCCGTTTTGACTCGCTTTGACTGCTCGACGAATATTATTCAGTAAAAATTGCATGACAGGAATATGCAGTTATGGTCAATGACAGTGAATGACATTATATTATGGTTAGTTAGTTAGTAATATTTTTACGCCACGATGGGCATCGATTCCAGTCTCCCGACTCAAATGGGTAGACATAAATACACAAAAAACTAATATTTCCGTGAACAGCAGACCCATTTAGCGTCAAAAAATTGTTTCAATTTTTTTCTTATTTTAAATCAATACCAAAATTTCCTCTGAAATCATAAGAATTGTAATTAGATACATAAATACCTACCACTTAATTGTCTATATTTATAAAAATCAAAATGTACTTGCTTATAAATATTTATATGAGTTGTCTATTATATGTATTGCTAAATTAAGCTAGGAAATGTTTGAAACTTTCAAAATACCTTCTTTTCACCGCGAAGGTTTCTGGATTATTATTATATATACAACTGCATTCCAATACATCTAAGTATTTTAATCATTACAAAAACTCTTGCGAAACTATCAAAAATGTCATAATTTGAGAATGACATTTTGCAAAACAATGATTGTTTCAATTTTCGAACCTCTTTAAATTAATGAATTTATTTGAAGTACTCATCTAATACTTTGAATCGAATCAAGAATTATAGATATTTTAAATAAGGTACCTGTGTTAGGTACCAAATTTTTACCAACGGTTTGTTTTCGGTAGATGTATGTATAACATCGAATTTAATTTTTATTTATAAATATAATAATATTCGGGAACACGTGAGGGGTAGGGGACATGGGAGGGGAAGGGGAGGCAGAAGGGGAACGGGACGAATGGGAAAAGACACGCAGGGAGAAACAATGTCTTTATTAGTGGCTTTGCAACGCATGCCGGGAACTCGTAGTAAACCATAAATATTTTACGTAACATTTTTTTTTAAATTTGAAGTAAGGAGTTATATAATTTGTCCAAAGAAATTGCACCATCTCGATGACAATTAATATTATTTTTTTCAAAATTTCTTTAGGCCGTAATATTGATTATTAGCACTTAAAAAATCCGCTGTATAATATATAGACCCATGGTAGAAATCACAACGTGGTATTATTATTCAAAACTGCCAGTTATAATGATAATCATACCATTTCTCCTCACCCGGAGAGATTCACGAAAGTACAAATCCAATACCGCTTACGCCTGCCAGCCGACGTTCCTAACGCTAGCTGTTAACGTGGGTGGCGCCATCTTCTAGCATTGCTTTAATTCGGTACTATTACGAAAGTAGATTTGTAACAAATTTGTAGTCGATAAAGAAATGGGATCATCACAGATCTTTTCCAAATAAGGCTTGCACAGAGCTTACCAAATACTTCGTTCTTTTTAGATTTTCAAGATATTGCCAGTCAATTTTTGTTGATGTTCTTTTTCTTCATCTTTCCTCTTCCCACTTAACCTTTCGACTGCCCCGCATGTGCGCACATTCAAATAAAATCAATTCCTGTCCATTGGCAATCACTAGTACCGACTCCATCAGTACCTAGAACATACGAGTACCTACTCAATCGAGCAAAAATGATTGTTTTATTCGGTACATTATGTAGATTGCCATCAATTTAGTGTCGTTTCATTCATAGGACTTTTAATAAGTAGTTTCAATTCATATTATTACGAATTGCATTGAAATGTGACGTCAAAGAACACAAACAATATAACATAAAGTCATTTTAAATGAAAGTTAAATATTACACACTGGATGCTTTTAAAATCCCCATGGCAATAGCACGACGACGGCAGCGGTACGCGGCATCTCATTTCTTTGCTAAGAGTGAGGAAGATGTGTGATAATGCTTGAATAGGCGCTTTTATTATTCCCACGTTTACGGAACGGCAACGGTACAAAAAAGGAATAAACGAGTACACTCCTTACCACAAAAATGCTGCAGCTCTTTCTTACACACTAAAAAATGGCGAGACAAAAGGTGAGACACTCAAAGCATGTTTGTATGCCTCGTCTTTTGTCTAACCATTATTTAGCATGTAAGAAAGAGCTGCAGTGCGATTGTGATAAAGAACGTATGTTTAAAAAACTTTTTTGTACCGTTGCCGTGCCGTCGCATCGCCAGGAATACCAAAGTGCCCATTAGCTGCTTTTAATATTCCCGGGAAACGGCACGGTGACGGGAAAGGCTCGCGCTATATCATTTCTAGAATTCATTAAAACGTCCCAAGTACACAAACATTTTACACGACAACACGATAACATACGTTTAAACACCATTCATACTAACTACGGTAAGCAATCAATTAGTTACGAGGGGGGCAATTTATATAATTGCCTTCCAGATGATATCAAAAACGAAAAAAGTGTGTACAAATTCAAAAAAAAATTTTTCATGTTTATTCACAAAAAACAAAGTAGTGATAGTGAATAATATCGTATGGTAATATAATATCATGTAAATGTTAGTATTGCAATCTAATGTAATCTAAGATTATGAAATGTAAAAACTATGTAATATAATGTAAAAAGTACATAATTCAATATTCTAGTTAAGTAAGTGAAAATGTTATTTTCTTTTTTACTGGAATAAAAACTTATGAAAAAAAAAATCTTAAATACGAATGAGGGAGAGGCAAGAATAGGAATCCCGTAATTTTTTAATATTCCCACGTTTACAGAACGGGGCCGGGTACAAGCTGGAATATTATAGACTAATGTATTTTTTATTTCTATGTCTGAGAAATAACCAAATGATAAAATATATTTTTTTATTTTATTTACAAAATTAATAATATAATGCTATTGAAACAGTAAAAAAAACATTTTTTTATATTCACTCTATTCGTTGTTAATTTATTGTTAATTACATGTAATTAATGAATTAGGCTAATAAACAAACACATTTAATCCTCGAACGATGCCATTGATTCATAGAAGTTGTAAGCAAATTTTTACTAATATCTAATATTTAAATGCCAATAGGAAGTGATATTCATGACGTTATTGTTATTACTGATTAAACTATTATTTAAATAAAAAAATCTCATCTCGTAGCCTCAAATTAATTCGACCTTAAAATAGTTGTTTCCGCAAAATGGCAACATTTATTCATAAATGGTTTAAATATGATGTATTTTTAACTGTTTCAGTCCGTTGCATTGATGGCCGAATATCAAGATTATATACAGGGAGTCCCGAAACTTGTAGTATAAGCGGGAAAATGGTTAATCTACATTATTTTTTTAAAAAACTAAACGTTATTTTTTAAAACTAAACATTTTTTTTTCAATTTCAGCTACTCGTTTTTTTAAACTTAAAAATTTAAGGATAAATCTTTTGGAACCAATTCTACGCTTCGACACATTTTAAAAGTAATTAAATAGGCGGTATTAACCCCCAGCAACCGATTTTTTTTAAAATTTGGTCTGAAAAATTCCGACTTCGGACTCTATTTGCTCGAAAATGAAAGCTCATATAAAAAAAAGTTATTCTACAAAATCGACTCTAAATGTGATGAAGATTCACGAGTTGCGATAGATACCTACTACGAATTTCCGGTCACTGTGTTTATATTTAACGTTGCAACCGGATTTGAACCCACAATTTAAACGGTTCCGGAGTGATATATGGTCATATCGCCCTTGTGAAAGATCATCATTCAGAATTGAAACGTTGCTTGAAATGTATTAAGCCATGTATGACCAGATCTGAATAGCCAGACACTTCCTTACCTTTCTTTCTTCTAACAATATATCCCAATTGGGGATGCCATAGTTTCACTGTCTTCTGGGAGCAGTTGGGACTCTTGTGCGATGTTCAATTTTTAAATATATTTCTTATCAATATTCGCAATAGCCTTCTAACTCAAAGGCCAATTTGTTTAAAGCGCGTTTTTATGATAGAATTCATGTTTAAGTGTGATTTTAATGCCTTTCGGAAGCGTGCCAATTTGAAGCATAAGTATGTAAGTATGTAACAAAATTTTTCAAATTAATTAGACAAATTGCAGGAATATCCATGTAGAAAATATATCTATCCATTTGGGAGGCGGGTATGAGTACCACCGCCCCGGAAGCCATTTATTGGATAACCAAGACCTCTGCTGTAGGTCACCTCAAGTGATTTTGTGAATTTTCTATCAGATTTTTAAGTCTTGAAATTTTTAACGCTATACCTTATTTTTTGCGGGAAATAATATTTTTACATACTTAATACAAACCTTTTTTTTTGCAATTTTTGTCCGTGAGGTTCCCAAGCAGCTGCCTACACAGTACCTACGTAGTTACGCCACTGTCCTTCAATTTTATAGATCATATTTATAGAACACTGAAGAACCAGTTTTTGCAACCCGTTATATAAATCTCTAATAAGCTTGTTGCAATGAGCGTCTTACATTCTAGTTCAACTGACGTAGGTACAAAAAATATGCGATTGTAATTTTCTACTAATCACAGAGAAGTGCTAAAAGATGAATCCATTTAAAATATAGGTAGATTAATTTTTCACATAATCTCGTGATGTCACTTTTTGAAAACGAAAAATCTTTTCGGTTGCAGAAACACGACAAAAACCATTTTTAAGCACAGGTAATTTTTTAAGTGTTAGCGAGTTTTAGCAATATTGTAAGCTTTTAATTAGGTATTTGATTTGTTTCTTTGATAATTCATTCAAATTCGCCTAATCTTTTTTTTACATGGTTGTTCAATCGACGGAAATAACTCTTTTTAATAGTTAAAAAACAAAAGGAAACCGAAAAATGTAGGTACATCCTGGCATTTAAATCTAGAAATTTATTCAATTGGAATAAAAAAAGTTAAAGGATATTTGACGTTTATTGTTTCTTGTCAAAAATCAGAGAAAACTTCTACAAATGAATTGAAGACTGGTCGTGCCTAATAACAAAGTTTTAAAATTAGATATTTAAACAATATTTTTGTATATTTTAATTATAAGTGTGATCTATGTCCAGGTTTGAGCATGACAATTTATTTATTTAGTTTTTAACATTGGTTTTGTTTATTTTTTTTATCTTAAAAAAAACTTAAAATTGATTTTTATTTGTTAGATAACCTAAAATGGCTATTTCGATATATAAATTTCATAAAAACTAAAAATTGCCATAACTATTTCCATAACTTCCTTGCAAACAGTTTAAACAAAAAAATGTCTTAGAATATCATGTATGTGTAAAATAATCTCCTTTTGAAAAGGACCACTAATTAGGGCCTTCGCTTGTGGAGAAACCGAAAACTGGTTGGTAACTCCAATAAAGGTACAGCTCAATTTATCAACCTCCTGAACATACATAATCGATATTTTTCTGATCTGACATTACTCGAAAACTTGATAGGTCGTGAGCCGTTACCATGGCAACCTGCCAACCTGTCAACATGGCAACTGAAACGCGACAGCGACCAGCGGTGCTATTCACCGCGTCGCCCTTAACAACTGGTCTTTAACAAGTTGGCCTGTGTGCGGACCGTCAATGAAATTCACAAGTTCCTTTCCTGTGGATAGCGATTGCGTCGCTAACTGTTTTTTTCAGTTAGCTTAAAGTATAATATGTATTTCCAAAAAATTTCTGCGGCTTTAAAAATACGAATAAAAGTTTAAAATATACAAAATGCTTTAGAAATTCTTCCTGGACCGATTTAAAAAATAAATTGTGCAAGCTACTCATTTAGATGCGAATTATTTTATCATTGATCGCTCATCTGTTAGTAGCTCTTGGCAATAAAATTTTCATCATGACTCTGCAAAAAATATTTTCCTCAATAATTCTATCAATTTAATTATGGCCGATAAAAAAGTTAACCTTAATATCGGCCGGCAACAAGATGGCGTCGGCCAACGCGATCAGCTGATCGAAAAAACTGAATAATGACAGATCGTCAAATATAATGTAACTATTGATATCCAATGATACCATTCTCTTCCGTCATTAGCCATGGTAAACAATGAATTACTTCTTCTTCCGTATCTAGGCCCTGTCTGACTCTTGGCAATATGTTTATTGCTTTATATATATATATATATATATATAACGGTAAACTATTGCAGTATATTATAATAAAACGAATATTAACTATTGCAGATTGCCGATAAGAATAAGGCTTGTTTATTAATAATGGATCGTAGATGCGATATACGCAATAACCCCGATGAAGTAGAAAGAAAACATAGTCACTGGGTTTAGAAGCAACCCAAATTTCTTCCAGGGGTGTATAAATTACAGGTGTGCGTACAGGGGCTCTCAAAAGCGATAACTAGTATATAATTTTCAGAATCGAAACATCACTGAAAGTGGATTTAGATGTGTTTAGATTCAGGAACATACCTCCCGACCTCTATTTTCTTCATTTCCTTCCCCTCCCCACTTGTTTAAACCTCACGCAAATTAGGAATGCTATAGTGCCACTGTTTCCATGCAGTTGGGATTATTTTGTTAAGAACGTCATAATTAAAAAAAAATGTTTTTTTTAAATGTTCCACGAAAAGGCTAGTGTAACACCTAGGTTAATTTAGTTACAAAGATAGGATCTCAAACAACCAGTGGCGTAGCTAGCATGGGTGGCTAACGGTGGGGCGGATAACGTGGTGTTACCCCACCCCTCCCCCCAATTTCGATTTCACAAATGTGTAGAAAATTGGTCCCTGGGGGGAGGGGGGGGGGGGGTGGCTAGAGAATTTCAGAAATAGGCTATTTTCGTCAATAAAAAGACCGCCAGGCACAAAATTTTCCCTGTTTCGGGTCATTCCACAGGGAGCCATAGGGCTTCGATATAAATAACACTGTATTCAATTTTTTTGACCATATTATTCAATATTATACACTGTATTCAATATTTTTAACCATAGTATTCAATATTTTCACCATTACGTAATTTTTAACGTAAGGGTGTCACCTCCCGTCGGGTGTAGTGTCACCCCCCCTCCGTCGGGTGCCCCCCCCCCTCGCTACGCTACTGCATATAACATCTGAGTTTTATTATGGCACTGGTTTAAACGATGATTACCTACCTCCCTAAAAACCTAACGAAACAATTTCATCCAAGTAAAAAAAACACAAAAAATGTAATTTAGTATCTGCAACCATTTCCATTAGGGTTTTTGATTACGATTTTTCGGTGTCTAAAAGACCTTCGTAATTTTGAAGCAATTTTTAGCGGTTGTAAATTTTCAACAAGGGTCCCAATTCCCAATCAATGATGCGAAATGTAAGCCACCGACTAATAGATCCCACTATAAAAACATTGCCTTCATACTAAAAAATATTGAATGAACGCGGAACGACCGTCTCAGATCATTAATTCCAATAACGTCCTTTAACGTCCCATCGTAATTAAGAAAAGAATTCTCTGCTGTGCATGTATTGATTATGTTTAGCGAGTAATCAGGCAGAATGCGCTCACAAGTGGGTATCGGACTTGATCAACACGCGATTTATTTATTATTTCCCATTCGTTTTCCATCATAAACTTGCTTCACCATTCATCAATCGCTTCTACGCTAAGCCAATGAATTGAATCGGCCATGACCGAGCGATTTATTTCCGCGATTTTCTTGTTATAGGGTATTGCCGCGAAATGCAGCTTCCGTTTGTTTGGTTCCTTTCCCATATTTCGTGGTTCGACTCGCGCTTCGGTTCGCACGTTTATACGCAGCATAGGAGTCCGACCGAAACGAACATTTCAAATAAAATATAAATGTACAATGACTAAAAACCAAAAAACGGACATATTAAAACCAACGTTTACCTACTCTGCCTTTACTCAAGACCTAATGTTTAAAAAAAAATAAGTGGGACAAATTTATTATTTATTTATTTTATTTATTTATTTATTTATTGTTTCTTTACACTGTAGGTAAAAATGTTTACGATACAATTTGTTACCTCACTAGGACAAGCCTGTGTTGAGGTTAACAATAATTATACAAGTTAACAAAATAACACAAAATTATACAGATTTTGAAAGAACAATATTGTTGTATTTCTTACAGATTGAGTTTATGGGTACCCACTAAACTGATGGCGCTAGGTAGTACATTAATGTAGACTTTTAGGGTGACCATAGTTTTGAGATCTGATTCAAAATAAAATAAAATAAAGTATTTTTTTTGTTTTGTTTTTAAGGATTAAGTTGTAAATAATAAATATATGTATATAATTTAACATGCTATAAATTTGGCAGGAGGAAGATGAAAGAAAAACAGTTTAAACAAAAATAAAAATTATTTTAGCTTATTTTATGCACCAGATTTAAATGTCCGGGTTAAATTTTCCCCAAAAAAAAAAAAAAGGAAAAAAAGAAGGAAAAACTAAACCCTTTCACACACTTCCCCAAATGATCATCTAGTCAACCCACGCTATGCAATTGCACTATATAAGTATTATAAATACAAAACAATACAAGAACAACATGTCAACCTATAAATGGGAATATAATTCACCGACTCCAGATATTTTCATATCAGAGGGTTCGGCTCTGTGGCATTTCTAATTGAACCTATAAATCCTACCGATCCCTCAATATAAATATTTAAAAAATCCTTTGTAATCCTACATGTATTTAAAATGACTGATTTTTGCATTTTTATATACAAATTCTTTGACAAATCTAATATGCTTAAATTTTGAATCAGATTCCTAGGTATTATGCCAGTGGCCGAAATAACAAATGGCAATATTTTTATAGTCCGAGAATGCCAAATTCTTTTAATCTCATTTCCTAAATCTGTGTATTTTCTTATTTTTTCAGAAATAGTTTTTTGAATATTACAGGAATTTGGAATAGCTACATCAATGATATAAGTTATTTTTTTAATTTTGTCATGTAAAACTATATCAGGTCTATTATGACTAATTGTTCTGTCTGTTAGTATAGTTTTATCATAATATATTTTATAAAATTCATTTTCTAAAAATGAATTTGGTTCATATTCATAATATGGTACTATATTACGGCAGTCAATCAAGTTATGTTTAATTACCAAACTTTGGTGAATTATTTTTAAAACCTGATTGTGCCTAAATGTATACTCGGAAGGCGCTAATATAGAACATCCCGATATAATATGTTCTATAGTTTCGGGAAAAGCCAAACATTTTCTACATAAATCATCAATTTGATTTATATCTTTGATTATATGCTTTCTATAATTTTTAGTATTAATGACTCTATCTTGAATGGCAAGCATAAATCCTTCTATTTCTGCGCTCAACTCTCCAATACTCAACCATTTGTTTGACGAAAGTTTGTCAACATACGTTTGGTTGAGATAATTGAAGTGTTTTGCGTGAATAATTTTATTTGACCAGGAATCTAATAATTCCTGGTTAGTATTTATAAGAATGTTGGCATTCTCGTTATATAAATTTAAAGGTGTAATATTTCTATCTGCCCTGCAAATTATTTTGTGCATTTCTGAGCTATTAGCTTTCCTATGGAAAAAATTTCTAAGCATTTCTACCTGATTGTGTTTCAAATGATTGTATTTTGACTACACCTCTACCTCCTAAATTTCTAGGTAAATTAATTCGTTCTATAGCTGAATTTGGATGATGGCAATGAAATTTTGTTAACGTAGTTCTAATTAATCGTTCTAAACTATCTAAATCTGTATTGGACCATTTAATTATGCCAAATGAGTACGTTAGTAGAGGTATTGCCCAAGTATTTATTGCTTTTGCTAAATTTTTAGCAGATAGATTGCATTTTAAAATTTTTCTGATCCTAGTTTGAAATTTAATCCTAATATCATTTTTAATACTAGTGTGATCTAATCTATTCGATTGCGGGTATCCTAAATATTTATAAACCTCATCCCCTTTCATACTTTGAATTTTGAAATTTCTAAATATACCCTCGTCTCCATCTACAATTTTGCCTTTCTCTATATGGATAGTTTTACATTTATCTAAACTAAAAGTCATTTTAATATCATCTGAAAAAATTTTAACTACCTTAATCATTTTCTCTAAATTTGATTCAGAATTTGAAAATAATTTTATATCATCCATATATAATAGATGTGAAACTATACTACTCTCTCTTGTATTACCCTTAATTTTTATTCCAAACTTGCTTTTAATTAACATTTTAGAAAGGGGATTCAATGCTAAGCAAAACCAAAGAGGGCTCAATGAGTCTCCTTGAAAAATCCCTCTTTTTATTGAAATGCCCGGTACTACTATTTTCTTACCTTTTAAATTAACTAGCAAATCTGTATTCCAAAAGGACATAATATTTTTCAAAAAGCTAATTATAATTGGGTTAACTTTATATATTTTTAATATTTTGATTAGCCACGAGTGCGGGACACTATCAAAAGCTTTTTGATAATCTATATAACAAGTATGTAAATTACGCTTTTGATTTTGAATTTGTTTTAAAATTACAGAATCAATAACTAACTGTTCTTTACATCCCATATGTTTTCTGCGACAACCTTTTTGTTGTTCAGATAAAATATTTTTTTCATCCAAATGAGTATATATTAAATCTGTCAAGCAAGAGGTTAAAATTTTGTATATTGTCGGTAGACATGTAATGGGTCTATATTGAGAGGGACTATTAATATGTTCGCTTTTAGGCAACATATAAGTAATGCCCTTAGTTAGAAAATTAGGAAAATTTTGAGGTTCTCTGACAAGTTATGAAAGATTTTTTGCAAAAAGAGGATGTAAAGTAGTTAGACGTTTGTACCAAAAATTATGTATCCAATCGCAACCCGTGGCTTTCCAATTATGAGTATTTTTTATAATTTTGGCTAACAATTCAACCGATATATCAGAAAAACTCATTTGTTCAATGTCTGAACAATTGAGTTCTTCATTTTCTATCCAGTTACCTGCCTCATTATGTTTTATATCTTTACTCCAAATGTTTGTCCAAAAATCGCGCATATCTGATTCAGATGGCAACGGAATATTATTATTCGAAATAATATTCTGTTTATCGTCAAGTTTGGAATAAAATATTTTCTCATTTTTCTGAAATATTCTATTGTTATTTCTTTTATTATACGTATAATTATATCTTTTTAATCTACTAGCTTTTACACCTAATTTTTGTTTTAATAAATCTAATAAATCATTGATTATATTTTCATTATTATTACTACCAATGCTATAACCAAATTTTCTCCCAATTTCATCTACATATCTCAAAATATTCCTACTTCTATTTCCATTTTTATATTCAATTACTCTAGCTATACTACTTCTTAAAAATACTACATCATTTTCTAATCTAATCTGCCATTCTGGTTTACTATAACTATATGATCTATCATCAGAGGACATTAATTTAACTCCTAACTTATTACATATAGTGATAGCACTAGCGTACACTATTGTATGAAGATCTAAAAAACTAATATCGTCAAATATTATTTTTGGTAAAATTAAATTATTTAATTCAGAAATTAATTTAGATAATTTCTTTGACGTATGCAATTTTGGTAATTTTGGTCTAACTGTGGGCTCTATATCTATATATCTATTTATATTATTTTGAAGCAAGTTAGCTAATTCTATTACATTATCATCTAGTAAGTTTAAATTTGCAATATTGATTTCCCTAAGATTATGAATAATGTCTAAGTTATTTGAATCTACTCTAATATCATTGGATTCTTCTACTAGAATATTATCTAAACTATCTTCATTCAATGCATCTAATATAACATTACTACTCGTATTAATTTGTTCTAAATTATTCTCCAATTGCAATCTATCTGCTACTTCTTTTCTTATCTGATTTAATGTTACTACAGGAATTAAATTATTTTTGAAAACATATGCACCAGATTTAAATGTCCGGGTTAAATTTTCCCCAAAAAAAAAAAAAGGAAAAAAAGAAGGAAAAACTAAACCCTTTCACACACTTCCCCAAATGATCATCTAGTCAACCCACGCTATGCAATTGCACTATATAAGTATTATAAATACAAGAACAACATGTCAACCTACTAGAGACCAAATGGGAATATAATTCACCGACTCCAGATATTTTCATATCAGAGGGTTCGGCTCTGTGGCATTTATAATTGAACCTATAAATCCTACCGATCCCTCAATATAAATATTTAAAAAATCCTTTGTAATCCTACATGTATTTACAATGACTGATTTTTGCATTTTTATATACAAATTCTTTGATAAATCTAATATGCTTAAATTTTGAATCAGATTCCTAGGTATTATGCCAGTGGCCGAAATAACAAATGGTAATATTTTTATAGTCCGAGAATGCCAAATTCTTTTAATCTCATTTCCTAAATCTGTGTATTTTCTTATTTTTTCAGAAATAGTTTTTTGAATATTACAGGAATTTGGAATAGCTACATCAATGATATAAGTTATTTTTTTTAATTTTGTCATGTAAAACTATATCAGGTCTATTATGACTAATTGTTCTGTTATTATTATTATTATTATTATTATTAATAATAATAATAGTATGTTTATAAAAAAAATAATAGAAATTAAAAATTAAAAATTAGCTAATAATTTAGAAAGGACAAAGTAGATAATACTAGCTTTTGCCCCCGACTTCACTCGCATAGTATTAGGGGGGTTCCACTCCGCCTCCTCCACCTTCCCTATCCCCCTCCCCCCCTCCCCCCCTCCTCCCCTCCCCCCACCCCCTACGCCATCCACTCTCGCCATTACCCCTCTCCCCCCTCTCCGCCCCGTCCTCCGCCCCTCTCACCGACCCCCTCCCCTCACTACGCCGTCCATACCCGTTACATTCATTTTCATTGCAATTTTTTTAATACAAATTTCGTAATGCCAGAGCTCTGAGCTGTAGCCTATATGTTATTCTGATGTATGAGCTATATTATTGTAATGTTTCAATAAAATCCATTCAGTGGTTTTTGCGTGAAAGAGTAACAAACATACATACATCCATACTAACTTTCGCCTTTATAATATTATTAGGATTTTTTTGTTGATATAAAGGTAAAATAAAATATAGACGAAACATTAGTATAATATTCAAAGTACAACCGGCATGGCGGTTAAAAACGGAAGATGTGGAAGAGACTCTTTCACGCAAACAGGTATTTTATACCGCGTCGTACATTCACCGGGGATATACGATATACGTTCACCATTGTTCCATGCTCTACGACCTAGGTTCATTACATTTATTATTAATTAAGTTCTCAAAATCTTTCCAAAACTAATTTGGACAAGATTCTTAATACGAGGTGATCTGTATTCAGTCTTCAACCGGGACAACTCGTTGCAATATGGCAACAAATTACGTGCATATTATCTTCTCTTAATTATTATTTCTAGACGAAACTACTTCAATGGCCACGCTAAAGGCCTATCAGAATATATGCGGGGTGACATGCTGGTACCTTATTCGCCTCTAACTGGCTCCACCATTTATCATTTATCTTATTTACTCATAAGGTCTGGACAAAACTCTCCCAAACCAAGTTTGATCGAACTCTACATGTCGTGACTTAAAAGCGGTGTCCGAAGACTCGTAGTACAAGCGGCAAACTGACGAATCTACATAACATAGAGTTATGACTCTATGGAGAACCGATTTTTTTTATTGATTTTAGCATTTCGATTTTTTTTAAACTGTTTTCGTCTTTTTTCGGTAACCGAAGGGTTAAAAAAACTTTTGGTTTCATATGCATCGACTATTCGATTAGTATTTCTTATAAATTCTGCTTATTTTAAAAGATATTAAACAGCTGACATTAGCCCCACACGACTTTTAAAAAAGTTATACCACAACATGGACTCAAAATGTGATGTAGATTCACCAGTTTCCCGCTTGTACTACGAGTTTCTGGACACCGCTGGTAAAACTCTGCAGGAAGTACTACCTATTTCACCACCAGGAAAACTCACCCCACCATTGCAGCATTTTGCATAGATATTATAAGCGCTGTCTGGACCATTCTCAAGGTGACCTAAACCCTGTAGTATGTAGTACATACATCACCAACAACTAAGGTAAACTAGTAGCTAAACTAACGCTGCAGAAGTGAAACCTTCAGAAAATTAAATAAAACTAAACTAGTACGTGGTACCTACTTCACCAACAAGGAAAACTCGCCCCACCATTGCAGCATTCTTCATAGATGTTATTATCGCTATACAGACAACACTCTCCTAAACCAAACTTCACGAGGTGATTTTTACTTCACAGTACATAGCACCTGTTTCACCGACCAGAACAACTCGTACCATCATTGCAACATTTTGCAAAAATATTATTATGGCTGTCTGAACCCACATTCTCTCGAACCCATTTTGACGAACTCTACACTAGGTCACGAGGTGACTGCAGTACGTAACACCTATAGCATCAACCAGATATATATAATAGATATTAATAACTATTATTATAAGGCTGTCTGAACCAACACTCTCTCAAACCAAGTTTGATCCAACTATGCACGAAGTGACCACCCTGTACTGCCCTGTAGTATGTACAAAGTACCCACATCACCAACCAGGACAACTCGCCTCACCAATGCAGCATTTCGCACAGACATTAGTATCTCTTATTTATGTCTGCCAATAACAGTTCGTTCGAAAGGATTGGAGAAGTGAAATATTATTTGCGGCTGACCAATTAACACCATTTGAACCACTTGACCAGTATTTAAGAGATCAATGCGGTGGACAGTCGCTTCTGATAACAATATGCAAACCGAATATTGGCCTCTTGCGAAGTTATTCCGTCTTACCAATTTACGGAAGCGCTTCAAAGTTGAAAATAATGAAGAATTCTGCTGATTCATTATGGCAGAGATGCCGTATTAGGAAAATTATGATGTGTTTTTTATAGTGGATTAACTTAAGAGCGTTTAACCAGCCAGCGGACGAAAATCCACATTTCGTCGAAAGTTGTTCTTACAATCGTGCAGGGCGGTTACAACGAGAAAGATTAATTATTCTCCGTACCAGCTTTTTTTAAATTATAACTCAATATCGAATTTATTTCAATCCAAATTAGCTTTAATTTATACCTTCATCCAAAAATGTGGAAAGGCGTGATGATAAAACTATTGAAATAATGTACTTTTTGTAATTATTTTATGATTATGAGTATTTATCATTTTTCAATAATGTCTAAATTTAATAAGAATGTTAAAAAAATCTGAAATATATTAGTTTGTAATTGCGCAAATAAATACACAAATGGACCAATTTTCGTCAAGAAACACATGTACGTACATATTTTTTAATGATTTTATTGAAACTAAAATTAAAATTCTAAAACATGCGTTTACTAGATAATGTATTGATTTATTTTACTGCATGATTATATTATTTGAAATGGGTGTGGTATAATACAAAATCTTTTTTGAAAATTTAACAAATCTGCCAACGACCTATGGACCTAATTATACTAAAAATTAAAAAAAAATTCTCAAAATTTATTACATGCGAATGCTAGATAAAAGAACAATCTTTCGAAATCCATTTATAATTTTTTGTGGTAAAGAGTCAATACGTCTAAAATCTGATTTGAAAATGACATATTTCTGGTTTTCTCTGGTAATGCCCTCTTAATGAGTAAAACCTGAAATTGCTATATTTAATCATAGAAGACAATATTAAAGACTCTCGGAAGAAAATTGTGAAACAGTATAACGGCCAAAAAATATGCAATAAGAAAATTAAGATAATGTTGGTAGCACTCAAAAAGATGTACATAAGTTTATTTATTTATTCAATATCAGTGGTATATATATACCAATAACAATAATTGCATGTCACAGTCACATATGCATAAGAAAAAAGCTAAAATATTTAAAAAAAGTAAAATTCAATTTGGCATTAGGAAGCGTATAAAGAATTTAAAAAGTAAGAGGATCGCGTAGGTACATACAAAACTAATATATGTAGACTTAGGTTTAATTAATATTGATTGAAAAGATATGATTGTTTAGCCTTCTCGTACCTACCTTCCATGCAGTTAAACAGTTCACCACATCTGCGTATCTATTATGTCATCTAGGTACAACAGGCGAGTGTTTGTAATGCCTGTCAGCCAGTGGCGTAGCTAGGGGAGGGGCGGTGGGGGCGGCCCGTGAATACATGTTAAGGCGACCGTGTAATAAATATTACCAAGGTAGAATATTGTCACAAAAATATTTTGCACATAAACACGGTCCGTTATTTATATTTTCGTAGCTCTATGGCTCGGTTGGTCAGGGATTCCCCAAAAATTCTGTAGTTTTATTTTAGTTCCTAGCGCTGACTATTGCTTGGTTGGGGATTCCCCTGAAATATTCCTCACTTGTCACCTGTGTCATTCTCGCTTCTTCTGTACATTGTGATGGACGTGAACTCGTGAAAGAAATTATTACCTATTATTGGTTATTGAAAAATTTGTTATTCTGTTAGTGTTTTTAAAAATGTAGAAAGATATCTTTTAAAAAACAAGGCAAGTGGATTGGATAGTTAATTCTTTTGTAATAAACGATAAGAAAAAATAATAAGTATTTACCTAGTATTTCGAGGAGTTAGTAATGTTATTTTTTATGAAGTCGAAATTTGCGTTTTGAATTTCTCAAAGTCAACAAGTCAACATTAATAATGGGTGGGGGGGGGGGGGGGGGGTGACACCACGTTCTTTCTTGGGGTGACACCACGTTATTCGCCCCGGGTGCCACCCATGCTAGCTACGCCACTGCTGTCAGTTCTGGTATTGTTACATTTAAACAGGATTTTGGAACGAGTGAGAAGTTGAAATATTGTCGAAGTTCAGTGGTCAGGTGTGTGGTGGGTGGTTTGGTAAAAATGGTAAATGTGATATAAATGTATAAGCCCACCTCACGGATAATACGGAGCATTGCTTTTTTAATTAATAGACAATTAAGTAAGATATTTGTCGGAAGTACCAACCTTATAAAATATATTTTCGTCAAAATAAAAACAAAAAAGTACCTACTTCGAATTATTACTAGTACTATATGGGTTGAGGTTCAAGCTACGAAAGCTGCATTTCATACTTTAGGTATACATCCCAGGTTTTGAATGGTTTGTTTGGCAAGCAAGGTTTCTTTCCATGTACTTCTGTTATAAATACAGGTACAAACTTGTCTATAATGCAGTCACTTAATGACATGAATAAATTATTGTTTTATATGGCAATAATATTTTTTCTATGATTGACAGCATTGATTGTTGATTGATTGTCTATGAAATTTAATATAAAAATTATGAAAATAAAAATGGCGTAGCGAAGTTCGTATACCGCGCAAGCGAAATAATTTTAACAAAATTAAAATATAACATGTATATATTTCGTCTCCCCCGACATAAATGCTCACTTTTCGTGATAATAACGCTAAAAATTTTACTGTTTGAATAAGAAATATTGCGTATACCAGTAAGCGGTGTAAGACATAAATAATGAATCTTTTTCCACTGTTCAAATTACAAATGTTGGGTAGGTACTAACTCATCAATGTACATATCTCAATGTTGTATTTCGATGGTTTTGGACATGAAGGACGTATGGAGGATAAAAGGAGGGAAAATGGGAAAGATATTTTTTTCACTTTTTGAAATATAAGCAAAGAGAGCTCCGGGCCAAAGAGGCCCCTTTCTCTTTCATCAGAATTTTATAATAATGATTGTTAAAAAATTGTTTATTTGGTTTTTGAAAATGCTCGTTCAATTTCAAGACCTTAAAAATGTCTTCTTCAAACACAGCAAATATATTTTTTTCTTAGAGATTACAAGGTTGACTGAATTTTGCAAGAGTCATATCAGATGCATTAACTTGATGTTAGCAAAAACAGTTATGCGCTTACCAATGCATAATGTGTAACTACTAAAGTAAAAAAATAATTATAATATTGACACACACTGGTGATGGACATGGACACGACATGCATTTCTAAATGATTCTCAAAATAGAAACATTTCTTAAAAGTTAACCTGAGTGACCCGTAGAAATGACTAGTAGGTACATTGCATAGAGAAGAAAAATGATATGTTTTGCAATATAAATCACGGTTTATCATTCCATCAATTTAACCTCCTTCATTCTATCCTAAGAGATAAAACGAAAGTGTGTTATGCGCCCAAAATATACTCTTTTTAAAACAATTTGAACTTGATCAAACCGTTTCGAACATCGAAATACTGTACGGAATAGATCAGTGACGATCAATCCGTAGTCCGCGGGCCGCATGCGGCCTACGAGCCCATTTTGTATGGCCCGCAAGCTTTTTCATACTGCCCACTTAGCTAAATAAAATATCAAACATTTGTGGTAAAAGAATTTTCAACGGTTTCTCTTCGGCTTAGGATGGGTTGTTTCTCAGAATTTTAACAATTCATCAAATTTCATTGTTAAAATTCAAGATCTGTGAAAGCTCTATTATTATTTCATCATGGGCCGGTTGTTTCACAGTACTTAACAACAGATAATAACAGAATTTAAATAGGACTAATATTGACCGGTCAGTGGTTGAGTGGGCATAGCGCTTGGGTCCCACCCGAGCATCGCGTGTTCGATTCCTCGACTGGCTAAGTCCTCCATCATAACACAAGCAACATTTTTAGCGTTCTGTGGTGGTAGTAGGAGATTTTCAAACATTGTTGGGTTATTCGTAACCCGGGAATGTTTGTCTTTCTTTTAAAAAAAAGGACTTTTACAGAACTTGAAAAATAACTTTCAAATTTGATAATTTTTTAAAGTTTTATGAAACAACTGGTCCAAGATTTTCTTCAAAGTTTTGAAAGAGAAGCTCAAAATAATAAGATTTTTCTCACACCTTCTTAAAAACACAAAATTTCGTGATATACCTAGGCGAAAGTGTAGAAAAAATTTTACCTTCGCAGCGCAATTCTTGTTGAGTCTTAGGTTTAAGTTAAGTTTTCCGTTTTATAAATTAACTTTCTGAACGATGAAAATTAAAAGTAGTCAAACTAACAATTTGGCGTTTTGTTAATTGACATTTAAAATTGAAAATTGACAGTCAATTGTATGAGGCCTAGGAGCCGAAAAGTCTTATATTAGCTCAGCACCGAACGAGTACAGTCGCGTTATTTTGTAAGAAGTAAAACAATAAATATAATTACTTACATTAATAACTCGCCCACCTGGGCGATTCCATTAATTTAATATGGAAACCGAAGAAATTTTTAAAAATATTAAAGACTTAGTTAATAAGATCACTTCAGTGAAAGACTCAAAAATAAAATTAACACTGGAACAAAATATTGTATCACTGGAAGAAAAAATTCATCACGAACTAATTAGTCTACAAAAGAAGATCATAGAATTACAAGAAATTAATATTAAAAATAATCATCACTACACACAGAAACTCGAAGAAATCCATCAAAATAACAAAAAATCATACGCTAGTGCACTAAGTAACAATAAAAACTTCGCAGAAACTTCATATAATGCAGAACAGAAATACGCCATTTTAATTACCTCAAAAAACACCTTGAAGGCCGAGGACATAAAAATAAAAATTCAAAAAAATATTAATTTAAAAAAATAAAAGTTGGAGTAAATGGAGTAAAAAAGATCGGAGAACAAAAATTAGTGATTTCTTGCCAAAAAAAAGAAGATGCAGAAAAATTAACCGAAGAGATAAATAAAGTAATTGGAAAAGAAGTATCGGCCGAAGAAATAAAAAAAGGAAACCGTGCTTAATGTTGAAAAGCCTGCAATGCCAATTGACTGAAGAAGAAATTATAGACGGGATTGTACAACAAAATGAAGGATTAACCCTAGAAGACAAAAAAGACATTAAGCTTATCAAGGAATTAAAAAATAAGTACAATGAAGGAAAAGAAAACGACACCACTAACTACATTATCGAAACAACTGGACAATTAAGGAAAAAACTAATTGATAAAAAAAAATTAAACATCAAATTCCAAAGAGTGTACGTCAGCGACTGCAGCCCGCTCACACAATGTTACCATTGCCTCAAGTTCGGCCACACAGCTCAAAGATGTCTCGCCAGGACGCAGCCTCCCATTTGCCCTCATTGCACTAAGGAACATATACTATCCAAATGTGAAAACAAAGAACAAACTCCAATCTGCAACAACTGCTGTGTCCAAAACAAAAGGTTTGATATGAACTATTCCACCGATCATAGAGTCGATAGCATAAAATGCCTTTACCGGCAAAAAATGCTTCGAATTGCCAAAGAACGCATTGAATACGAATAAATATTGTAAATTTTCATTTCCTCAAACTCTTATCTATAAATTAACAATGAATGATTTTTTATGTAACGCATTAGATAAAAAAATATGTATTGAAAAAATATGTATCACTCTATAAGAGATTTCTATTTTATTTGCACTGAAAAAAGATTTACTCAATTTCATAAAAATATTAAAAGCGTAAAAATTTTTTTTGAAAAATTAATAACATCTTTAAAAGAAATATTTTTTTTCCCGGGCTTGATTGGGTTTACAAAGACCTACTCTACTGGCGAAACTAATTACTCCATTCCAGGGTACCAGGTAACAATAATAAGAATAAACAAAAACTCTGATATTGGAATATCTATTTCCAACCAGTATAATGTTCTCAATATTAATGAAGTAATTAATGATTATGATGTTAATATTTTAAATATAAAATTTAAAGACGTAAATAAATTATCGCATTATATTGCTATTTATCCTACACATAAGTCTACAGTACAACAATTTATAGTAGAATTAACAAAAAACGTTTTATTGAATTTTAGAAATATAGATAATATTATTATACGAGATATGCATTTAAATATTGTAAATGATTATGCTAGTAATGATAAAAATGTGATCAATCAATATATGATCAATAAAAAACCGGAACATTCTTCAACAATCTCTACACATTATAAAATCCGTATTTGTATTACTAACTCTATGTCACACTCTACTTTGAAAATACTCTATATATTTAAAAGAAATCAATATCACATTAATATTTTTACTAAATGGATGACTTCATAGCTAATGAATTAGAAAATAATTTTAAAATACAAGAATATGAGTGTGTATACACCGATTCATGTAATGACATAATCTCAAAGAATCTCAATAATATTTTCATTTTTCATAGTAATATACGAAGTATGGAACGAAATTGGGATGAATTAATTCTAAAATTAAACAATCTAAATAAAAAACCTGACATCATATTATTATCAGAAACTTTTACTAATGACGAATCACCCACCTATCATTTACCAGAATATAATTATGTTACAACCAAAATAAACATCAATAAAAATAGTGGTCTCGTCATATTCATTCACGATAAATTTAGTATTGTCAAAATAACTGAACATCCTATACATCTAGTAAACTGTATTGAAATACAATTAAAACTCGACAAAACAAACTACCACATAATAGCTGTTTACAGAACACACGGTTCGAATATCTCGTCATTTATAAATGAATTTAAACACATACTGTTAAAATTTAGTAATAAACTTTGCTTTATTGCAGGAGACTTCAATTTAAACATTAATGAAAACGTAGAAAATAATTTCAAAAATGAATATATTAATTGTATGACTGAATTTAACTTCATATCGTGCATTAATAAAAATACGAGAGAGATAAAAAATCACACTCCATCTTGTTTAGACCATATATGGACTAACATAAATATTAAAGATATCGACAAAATCAAATCAATTGTTTGGAAAACGAATATAACTGACCACCATGCATGCATTCTTCTCTATGATAACAAAATTAAACATAAAAAATTTAATCTAACAAAGACAATTCCTACACAAATATGACTATTTTATCCAAAAAACTAAGAAATGAACAATGGAACAACGTGTTAAATAGTTATGATACCGAGACTTGCTCAAAAAACTTTGAAAATATATTGTCTCAACACATAAAAAATTCAACTACTGAAACTACAGTCCGCATTAAATCTAAACTAAGAATTTTAAAGCCTTGGATAACACAAGGACTTATAATATCAATTAGAAACAAAGAAAAACTTTATAAAACAGCATTGAAAAATCCTCTAAATGAAAAAGCATACACTTTTTACTAAAAATTTAAAAATAAATTAACAAACTGTATCAAAAAAAATAAAGAAGACTATTTCAAAAATAAAATACTTTCTACAGACAATAACAATAAACAAATATGGAAAACAGTCAACTTAGCCATGGATAACACTAAAAAAACACAAAAAATAAAATACATTGAACATGAAAATAAAATAATAGATGCTAATATTCAACCTAAACAATGTGCAAACATCTTTAATTCTTTTTTTGCTAATGTAGGAAAAAATCTTGCGAAAAATATCAATAAATCTTTTAACCCGAAAAAACAAACGATTGAAAATGTACAAAATCAAAATAATTTATCAAAATTTGAAACAACCTCAGAAAGTGAAGTTTTAAAAATAATAGAAGGCATGAAAGGAGGTTCGTCTCCCGGATTTGACCTTATTACAGTACATTTTCTAAAATCCATGAAAATTCATTTGGTAAAACCAATTACTCATTTGATAAACTTAAGTTTAACAGAGGGAATATTTCCGACAAACTATAAAAATACAATTATTTCACCTATTTATAAATCTGGAGATCCTCAACAAGTAACTAACTATCGCCCAATTTGTCTAATCTCAAACATTGGAAAGATTTTTGAAAAAATTGTGAAAAACCAATTGGTCGGTTTCCTAGAAAGTAATAAAATTCTTCAAAAAAACCAATTTGGTTTTATAAAGTCACTCAGCACACAAGATGCTATTGCTAATGTAACCTCATACATCAATGAATCATTGGATAAAGGTGAAAAATGTGCCGGTATATTTATTGATCTCAGAAAAGCTTTTGATAGTATATCCCATGAGATTCTACTAAAAAAACTAAACAATATAGGTATAAAAGACAATGCAATTAAATGGATTTCGAACTACCTAAAAAATCGACCGCAAGTCGTAAAAATAAATCAGATTAATAGCGATAAAGAAATATCAGACTTTGGAATCCCTCAAGGTACAATAATCGGACCAATCCTTTTCACCATATATGTTAATGACATTTTTTTTCAACCACTACATGGCCAAATTACTTCATACGCCGATGATACGGTACTAATAATTAGCGATAAAACTTGGGAAAAAGTAACATTTAAAGCCACCGAAGACATAAATATTTTAAAGAATTTCTTCGACGTAAATTTACTATCACTAAATGGTGATAAAACATTTGTAATTCCATTTGCAATACACAAAAATGATACCCCTAAAAACATTGATATCATCATCCATGATAATTCCAAAACACATAGTAAAAATTATTGTATCCAAAACTGCACAATATTAAAAACAACAAACACAATCAAATATTTAGGAGTCATTATCGATAAAAATTTGAAATGGAAGGAACAAATTTGTCAAGTTGTAAAAAAAATTAGAAAATTGATTTATATATTTTTAAGAATCAGAAATTTTTTATCTGTAAAAAACTTATATCTAATATATTACGCTTTGGTTCAATCAACTTTACAATATGCTATCATTAGCTGGGGATCCGCATACAAAACTAATCTTTCCCCAATTGAAGTTGTGCAGAGGCTAATAATTAAAATCATATTAAAAAAACCTTCTGACTACCCAACGGATCAATTATTTAAGGAATTCCAAGTACCATCTTTCAAAGATCCAATTAATAAACACTGTAAAAAAATATTTTAAAGATAATCTCAAAAAAAAAAAAAAAAAAACAGTTTCCGACTAATCTAATCTACTTATAACTCAGTTTCCAAGTGATACTCCATTCTTCAAATAAGTTAAATTTTGTATTGTTTTTAGCAACTAATTACAATAATTCTGGACACATTATCCAAACAGTAAAATTGTTTTGATAGTAGATAAATACTTATAATCACATATCACCGAACTTACAACTTATTGTTTTTTACATTCACATTGTAATTTAAGAACTTAAATATAGCATTAAAAAATGTACACTACTCTTCCAGACACAAGCTAACGCTTCCATGGAAGAGTGGTATTAACATATTTGAATATGAACATGTAAGCAAATTAATACATCATCTAAATGTACATTATATTTTATATGCTAAAAAATAAAAAATAAAAAATTTAAAAAAAAAAAAAAAAAATTTTAAATTTATTTGGCGACAACCATTTTTACTCAAATCGGTGAGGGAGAGTAGTTCTCACAGTTCCGAAACCCTTTAGTTATTTTCACTATCATGATCATCATTACATAGTATTACATTACTTATTTTATTTACAGAAGGTTTCTTCGACTGGTCATAGCCGTTATATTTATTTTTCTTTTACTAACACTATTTATCTCTTTTTGATGTTACCTATTTCAGAAGAACTATTCCACGGGCTGCTACTTCTATTTATCTTTTGTATAATGTTAACGTAAGTACTTGCATACTGCTTAATAACCCCATATGCATGGACATTGGAGGGTCTAGAGTCGTTCAAATAAATGTAGCTTCGTTCAAAAAAAAAAGTGGAGTCTTGACGTTTGCGGTGAAGGAGGAAACCACATGTTTCCTTATAACGTTGGGAAAGTGGTGGGTCCCCTCCAATTGCATAGTATGAAATAATGTCGCTCAAAATGTATGTGCGCGTTAATCTTTTAAACTACGCAACAGATTTTCATACGGTTTGCACCAATAGATAGAGTGATTGAAGAGGAATGTTTATATGTGTAATACATGTAAATTATATTAGAGAAAAGCCGAGAAATTCAAAGAAAACATATTTTTGTGCGATTTAAAACGGCTGGCGGGCCGTACTATAGTCACTTTGAAATTCGTTCTACGGAAGAAATTGGAAAATAGATGTCCTAGAGTAAGTAGGTATTTGATTTTCCCTTTTCAAATATCCAGTGTTGCATTGCAAGCATTGTATAATTGGTGGCGAGTTAATTAGTTTATATGTATAATGCATGCAAATATGGGGTATATAGTAGAGAAAATGCAAATATATAGTAGAGAAAAGCCGATAAATTCAAATATGGGGTCGTCCATTAATCACGTGACGCTCGAAAGGGGAGGGGGGGGGGGGTTGGAAAAAATCATGAAATATCACGACGGGGGGGGGGGTATAATGAGATATCACATGTACCTATTTATTTTTCGTGATAATATTCTGAAAATTTTCAAAATTCTTTGCACTAAAAAAATACACGTGATTTCAGGGGGGAGGGGGGGGGGTGGAGGGGGGGGGGTTAGTCTAAAACCTCACCACATATCAACAGGGGGGGGGGTTAAAAAGTTGCTTAAAAAACATTACGTGATTAATGGACGACCCCTATTCAATTCAGGCAGCGGGCAGCTGGCAAGTGGGTGGTGTTGATTTTATAAAGATTGAGTAACGGCGTTGTGTTTCGTTAGCCACAGCAATGCGGCCGGGTTTGCTAGTATTTACTAAAACATGGAAATTAATTGACCCCATTAGATTTTTTCTTTCAAATCAGGAGTTTAGGTAATCAGAAGTATTCAGTTATTTTCTTCTTATTTCGAAAGTTAAAATTTGACCAAGAAGCAACGAAATTATACGAGTAGGTATATTGTAAAATTTCATCAAGAATGCATTCCGAATTTATACCGCTTTATGACATATTTCTCTTGAAAGTTTTTAAGTTCCTAAAAAAGTGTATGTTATTTGTGAATATAATATCTCTACATTTCTAGAGCTGAGACGATAATTATATGAAATTTCCTTCATAGAAAAAAATCGCTAATTATGCTCTGAAAATTATTAAAAACCGTTATTTAACGTGTTTAAAGAACGTCATTGGTTAAAAGTATGAAAAAGGCACAGTGTATCTTTAAATGTATTTAACGTGTTTAAAGAACGTCATTGGTTAAAAGTATGAAAAAGGCACAGTGTATCTTTAAATGTAACTTGGGCATTTGTCGATTCGTAAATTCGTAAATGTAAATTCGGCATTTTTAATCTATTTTAAACGAGTGGTGTTTCGTTTAACATTTTCACAATTGTTGCTTAATTATTATAGTTTTTTTTTAATATTAGCGCGCACATTGTTTTACATATTATACTTCCTTTCAAACTATCTCTTCAGAGGCGTAGCGTGGGGGGGGGGCTGGGGGGGCGGCCCGCCCCGGGCGGCACTTTTAAGGGGGGCGGCAAATTTTCACAATAAATAATAACATTATCTTGGAAAAATTTAAACCATTTCAAATCATTATTTGAACATGTTCTACGATCCTTTCGTTTACGAATCCAACTCTTTTCTTAATTCATTAAAAATATCAATAACAATATTTTTTTAAGCTGCAAATTTCGCAATTCGTAGGAAATCCGTACGCATATTATGAGAGTAATACTAATTAAAGCTGATAACTCGCAAACACTCTTAATTAAAATCAGAATTGTGTTCAGAATGTATTAACGACTGAATTTCAGTTGTGTATTCATCTGCTGATACATTTCGAAAGAGACCATTATTTTATTCGAAGTGCAGTTATAAAATTCTAGTTGTAGATTATGTATGTGCTGCCAGAATCAAAGAGAAACCATTTTCATTTTCTGGGTGTAGTTTTAATTCGGCAAATACAGATTTAATTTGACCCGTCTAATCACAGGAGACGCAAGTTATCCCACACATTTAATTTTAAAATAAAATTGTGAAATTATGTCCCACACGTTTAATTTTAAATAAATATGTGATTGCAATAAAAAAAGTTAAGTTACAGTTTTATAACATTTTTTAAGAAAAGGAATCTGTATTTAAAATTTTAAGTTTTTTTCTATTTTAGGTACTTTAATTCGAATATTCGCAGGCGTGTATTTTTGAGCCAATTCACATTTCCAATATGAAAATTTTAATGTTTAGAAACAATAATGTTCTAATAAGCACGTCGAAAAAATTACTTTATCTAGATTTTAGAACAGTTTTGTTTTTATAAAAAGGAACATTGCATGGGACGAACCGGAAATTTTGTGCGCAAACATTGACAGGCAAAAGTTTATAGATATTTTTTTCTTATTATTCGAAGGGTTAAACCAGTTTTCAGGATGTAAAATTCCATTTGAGAATTCATCTGCTGACACAATTCAAAGGAAAACATTATTTTATTCGAAGTACAGTTATTAAATTCTAGTTGCAGACTCTGTATGTGCTGCCAGAATCAAAGAAAAACCATATTCGCGTTCTGAGTGTACTTTTAATTCACCGCATACAGATTTAATTCAAACCAATTTTGTGTTGAGAATGTAAATTTCCAGTTGTGGATACATCTGTTGACTCATTGCGATGGAAAACATCCTCTTATTCGAAGTTCAGTTATCATATTCTATTTGCAGACTATGTATGTGCTGCCAGAATCAAAGAAAAACCATTTTCATGTTCTGAGTATAGTTTTAATTCACCGAATACAAACTGGTTTTGTGTTCAGAATAAAACGATAAATTAAATAACGAGTTGCAGATTCATCCTGCATCGAGTGAAGTTTCATATTTGAGTTATATAATGCTGTAAAATTGTGAGAAATTGATTGTTGCGTGTGTAAGGGGACTCTAACGCAGTATCAATCAATCAACTTTTGAGTAGAATTTATAAACATGATTTTCGTTGAAAAAATACTCGTCAAATGTGATTATTAAAAAAATACGGCTCGTTTATAAATAGGTCGAAATAAAAAAATAGGATTTCCATATACAACCCCCCCCCTCGCTTGAGGTCCCAAATAAGGAGGCGGCGAAATTTTCCTCCACCCCGATGTTCTGAGTGTAGGTTTAATTCACCACAAACAGATTTAATTAAAACCAGTTTTGTGTTCAGAATGTAAATGCCGGCAGAATCAAAGAAAAACCCTTTTCATGTTTTGAGTGTAGTTTTAATTCACCGCGTACAGATTTAATTCAAACCAGTTTTATGTTTATGGAAAAACCATTTTCATGTTCTGAGTATAGCTTTAATTCACCACATACAGATGTAATTAAAACCAGTTTTGTGTTCAGAATATATGTGCCGCTAGAATCAAAGAAAAACCATTTTTATGTTCTGAGTGTAGTTTTGATACACCGAATATTTATTTTAATTTAAACCAGTTTTGTGTTATCAATATATCAATAAGTTGCCGATTCATCGTGTACCGAGTAAAGCTTTGCATTCCATACGTATGCGCGATGAAGTAGCGATATTCTTTTACAAGCATGCAATTCTCGATTTCTGAGAGCAGTTATATACAGTTTATACTCGGCACATAGGATTATAAGAATAGGCATAAAAAATAGGATATCTACCCCCCCCCCGGTCAGCGTTTGAAAATCTGCGGAAAAAGTACCTGTAGAAGTTAGGGGGGGGGGCGGCAAAATTTTCCTCCGCCCCGGGCGGCCGAAACCCACGCTACGCCACTGTATCTCTTATTTTGTGTGAACGCTTACTCCGGAGTCTTAAGGGCCATTAACTAACCAGCCGCCGAGAATTCACATTTCGTCGAAAGACGTTCTTACGATCATACAGGGCGGTTCCAATGAGAAAGATTAATTATTTTCAGTACCAGATTTTTAAAATAATAACCCAATAACGATTTTATTTCATTCAAAATTTATTTTAATTTATACCTTCATTCAAAATTGCTGAAAGGCGTGATGATAAAACAATTAAAATTATGTACTTTTTGTAATTATTTTTTGTTCATAAATATTTATACCTTTTCAATAATGTCTAATTAAAATAAAAATGTTTTTTTTTAAATATATTAGTTTGTAAGACCATAAATAAAATGACAAATCGAAGTATTTCCGTCACAAAACACGTGTGCGGATCTTTTTTAAATGATTTTATATAAACTAAAATTAAAATTCTGAAACATGCGTGTATCAGATAATTTATTGATTTATTTTACTGCATGATTATTGTTATGGTACGCCCTAAACGACAGAATTCGAGTCCATGGGAGCACCACCGCGGACAGCAACACCCCGCTCCCCCCTGTTTCCTGCTTCCTACCTCCTCTCCTCTCTGCACTCCCGCGCGCACCAACGCGTCCCGCCAGTCGAGAATTGCAAGCGGCCTCGGGAACACGTTACGCTCCCCGGATCGAACACCGAGTTCGCGGCTAATTTCTGTCGACCAATTTGAACGCAATTACATCTGCGATGTTAATTGAAGTACATACGGGTTTTAGCGCTGGTATTCTGCCATGCCTGTGTGAACTTCGGGTCCTGTCCTAGACTCGGAAGTGCCCCTGCTGAACCCGGAAGGCGTGGATCCCCGAACATCATGTAAGCTGTACAAATATTCCCTCTTCTGTTTGTGTCCTTTAACGATAGACTGTAAACCCTCGCGAAAAGCCATCACTCAGGGAGTTTCGTTTCAGAGATCACGAGGTATAAACACGATAGCTAGGTTTGTGTAATATGCATTTCTTGTATTGAATTGTTCTGTAATAACCTATGAAACTGTGTTTTGAATTTGCAATACATGAATCTATTTAACTCAATCCTGTTGTTATTCTGCCTCGGCAGGAGCATTTCCTAGAGTGTATTTCCCGGACGACCGTGGGGGAGAGAGAGAGTTCCGAAGCATTCGTGCGACCTGCCCCTGGAATAGAGGGTACTTTTGTCTCTGCTGTGAGCTGGCCTGGGACATGTTAGGGCCCATCATAACAACTGTCGCCATAGCGTGGGGCCTCGGAATTTTTTCTTCTCTCTATCACGATCGCTTCGAATTGTTTTGTGAACATTAATTATACCTTGATATTCTACACCCAGTGTACAGTGAATTCTGTGAAAAAACCACAGAAACCTATGTGTAAATTGGATCCATAACACAGATCTGATTGTAACCATGAATCACGCCGCAATTGAAAACACGGCCATTTTGGAAGCTACTAGAAAGCGCCAATACTTTTAACCGCGAACTTGACTGCGCATGCGTGACCCTTTTGTTCACCAAGCTACGGTCAATTTCGCGCCAATCTCAACGGCAAATGTTCACGCGGTAAATACCTATTCTCTGGATTGCGCGCGCAAGTGCTTTGTCTCGCGCCAAAATTCCAACGGAAAAAAACCCGTCGGAAAGAAATAATTAACTGTTGCTATGCAGCGTTTATAATCAAATCGCCCTTTTATGACTGAACCGGATAGCAACGGAAATTATTATTATAAATTTGATTCTGGAACCCCAGTTATTTTGCGAATTCCTGAATCAAAAATTTCGGACTTATGTTTTTTTTGTTGTTTCTGCACAATATACCAATTGGCCCACTTGTGTCTGTCAAATTAGTGCAACTTATATTTCACCAAATGGACAAAATAATGACTTTTTTTTCCCATTCTACATTACAGGTACCGTTTTTTTCAGCATAAGTGTAAAGTGAATTGTGTTTTTTTTCCTTACATAAAGAAAAGTGAAATAATAATAAAACAAATGATTGATTCCATGAATAAATAAAATAATTTTAATGTGGTTGTCGTAACGAATCCCATATTCAGTTATTTTCATCCGGAAGTTTGTTCTTATTTGACAGAAGAGTGCCTTTTGTGAATTTTAGTGCCTTTCTCAGTGCAAAGTGAAGTGAAAAAAATAAAAAAGCCGTTTTCTAAAGGTCAGTCCTGGCAATTTTTTTTGAAAATAAATAAATACTTGTGAATTTCACAGTTTTCTCAAAAGTGGTCAGTGAAACACAGAAACCTTTACTACTAAGGTCTTTCCACGCAAAATTTTTTTTCGTATGCCTTCCTTTGACAAAGATTCTGGTGTCATTTATACCAAATTGTAGTATGAAATACAGTTTTCTATAACTATTTTAGAAGTGCCAACCAGTGGTTACCAAGTGAAAAGTGCCTCACAAAATTAATTTTGCGTTTGCTAAAGGAAACCCCTGGCAAAATTTTTTTTCACCACCCGGGAAACTCACAATGGAAAACAATCAAGCTATGGCATCATCCAATTTGGGTATCATTCCCAACGTGCACAACTTATCCAAAACTCACTTACAAACTGCTTTAAGGGATAGAGGACTCTCGCCATCAAGCAAATCTAAATCTACATTAAAGGCTTATGCACTTCTATTTAACAAAAAGTACATTAAGAGAATAAACCTCGCCCCCTCAAGCGAAAATAATTCACGCTCGGCTACGCAAGTTTTGGATAATCTTGTTCCTAACAAAGAACCTATGCCGCAAGTAATGGTAAAACATGACATCGCACCCACCTTGACACAAGATAAAACTTACGATTTATCCTCTTGGAAAGTCAAATATAATGGCGTCTCCGATGTGCTGGATTTCATCGACCGTATCGAAGAAACGGCTACAATCAAAAATATCCCATTCGAGATTCTACGAAAAAACTTCATAGAACTCATCTCCCCAGAATTGATACCCTGGCACCGCATTCAAAAAACTAAATGCAAAGATTGGAATAAACTCAGATCTGCCCTAATCTCGAGCTTCGGAAAAACAGAAGCCCAGCACAGGATCAAATTATCTTTACTATCTATTAAACAGCTGGTAAATGAACCTGTAGCAACATTCATAGAAAGGGCTGAATCCATTAACATCAAGCTTTCACATCCCGTTTCGGAAGCTGAACTATTACCAGTCATAACTGATGGCCTTTTAAGCAAATACGAGAACATCATCACCTCGCAGAAAATTGCATCCCTGGCCCAGTTAAACGAGGTCTGTCTCCTTCTGGAATCATACCAGGATAGGAAGAACATAAAGAATGTGTCAAATAATGTAGTTGTGCCAAGCCGTTCGTCTGGTTTAAAACCAGAATTCGACAACAAAAAAGTGTGCTCTTTTTGCAAAAAAGTAGGCCATCTGGCCACTACTTGTTTCAAGCAAGCGAGGTTTCTGGAATCCAAGGAACCCCGAACTTTCAAGAGGCATCACTCTAGGGACCGCTCTCCTCCACGCGACGAACTGCGCAATATTTTCAAGAAATCAAGGCACAACATGGAAAGGTTACAAAACCCAAGCGATGTCAGACCTCAGGTGGATTTCTCCAAGCCCCCAACAAATTTCTACATGAAGAGGCCAAAAAACTAAATAATAACCTCTCAGGCACCCATTCTGAACCAAGGTCTAAAGAATGGACTGATTGGTTAGCACACATTAAGTATTTTAACCAGACCTTAAATGTTTCTTCGGTTTGTTGCAAACAAGCTAAAGATGGGAGACCCTATGCTTCTTTCTCTGTTAACAATGTGACCTTTTCCGGATTACTCGATAGTGGGGCATCTATCAGCGGTCTTGGCAACAATGCTCACTTGCCTTTTGTTAACAGTGATTTTAGAATTTCGCCCCAATCGACACACCTGACGACTGCAGATAATGTTTCTCAGCCGGTCATCGGTGCCCTTGCCCTGCCAATTAATTGTAACAATAAAATAGTTACAATCAATTTTCTAATAGTGCCCTCTATATCCCAGAATTTCATCCTTGGCGTTGACTTCTGGAAGGCATTCAATGTTGCTCCCCAAGTATTTAATACTCTTGGCGAAACCTCCACTGCCGCTCAAATTAGTGAGATCCGCACAATAATACCTCACGAAAATTTAAGCACGGACCAGGCTCTCCAACTAAAGGAAATGGTCAATAAATTCGAATCAATATCCTTCGAAAAATGTGGACTAGGTTTGACAAATTTGGTGGAACACCATATCAAAACCAATGGCCCACCCATCAAGCAACGTTATTACAACTTAGCCCCCCAAAAACTTAAACTTTTAGAAAACGAACTTGACGAAATGTTAAAAATGGGTGTGGTGGTTCCCAGCAGAAGTACATGGACCAACCCAACTCTTTTGGTTCCTAAAAAAGACGGCTCTGCACGTTTCTGTCTCGACAGTAGACGTTTAAACTCTTGCACGGAAGCTGATGCGTATCCCTTACCTCACGTTCACGCAACCTTAGACAAGCTGCGTAACGCCAAGTTCATCTCTTCTGTCGATCTCAGCAAAGCGTTTTGGCAAATACCCTTGGACGCAGAATCGTGCGAAAAAACTGCTTTCGTTGTACCTGGTAGGGGAATGTTCCATTTTAAAAGATTACCCTTTGGTCTAAAAAACAGCCCCGCCGAGTTACAAAGACTGATGGACAAACTTTTCGGTCCTGAAGTCGATAATAGCCTGTTTTGTTACCTTGACGACCTCATCATCGTCAGCGATACCTTTGAAAAACACCTATTAATGCTGGAAAAAGTTTTCCAACAACTCAAGTTCGCTGGTTTAACCATCAACTTGAAGAAGTCTGAATTCTGTAAGTCCCGTCTACGTTATTTGGGATTCATTGTCGACGAAAAAGGTCTAAGAACAGACCCCGCTAAGGTGGAAGCCATGGCAAATTTTCCCCGACCCAAAAACGCGAAGGAAGTCAAAGGTTTCCTTGGACTTGCAGGTTACTACAGGAGATTCATCAAAGACTTTTCCACTATTGCAGCCCCCTTAAATAAAATTACCGGCATTCGTAAAGGTGTCAGCAATTTCCGATGGTCTGTCGAAACTGAAGAAGCGTTCACAACTTTAAAAAATGCCCTTCAAAAAGCTCCCGTTCTGAATTGCCCGGATTTTGCACTCTCTTTTACCCTCCACACGGATGCCTCCAATGTAGGAATCGGTGGAGTCCTTACTCAAGAATTCCCAGATGGCGAACACCCTGTAGCGTATTTTTCCCGTACACTAAACAAACACGAGAAAAACTACGGAATTACCGAGAAAGAATTATTGGCTGTATTGGATTCTGTTCACCATTTCCGCGGTTACATAGACGGTAGCAAATTTACTGTAGTCACAGACCATAGTAGTTTGAAATGGTTGATCTCTTTAAGTAATCCCTCCGGTAGGCTCGCTCGCTGGTCCTCCCGTTTGTCTCAATACAATTTTGATGTTTGTGATGTAGAGTAATTAAGTATTTCATATGGAAAGAATACGATAGATGGCGGTAAGCATGTAGCTTGCACCATAGCTCGCCAGATGGCATTGGCGTACAAGAAGCAGTCTCAGAGATATACTTTGCGAGCTCCCGTGGCAAGGCTCCAGAGATTTACCTACCCCCGAATAGTAAACAGACGTAGCTAACCAGCTAGGTTATTCCAGTAAATAAACACTTTTATATTCAAAGAACCTTATTTAATAATTACTATCTGCCGAGGAAAGGGCAGACATAACAATTGGCGCAGCCGTATAAGTATAATTGTGTGAAAGTTACGCGTGCGAATAACAATTGGTGCTGGACACGGAGGACTAAGTCACTGCTGGAGTGACTTGCAGTTTTGGCAAGGAATCGTAAGAGATTCTGCTCGAGATTAAGGAGCATTTGGTTCCGTGGCTACGGGCTGAATAAGAAGATTTTTGTTTTAGGAACAGAAGTGAAATACCGCAAGGAGGCGATCTGGTTGTGGATCATTGGATTAATCAGAAGTTTTAAGGTCAAAACGGATCATTGGATTAATAGTTTCAAGGACGAATCTGTGGATCATTGGATTAATCAATTAATCAGAAGACAAGGATAAAACCCAGAGGGAGACCAGAAGAGTTCCTGAGATAAGTATTTTTGATTCTTTGAGAGGGATTATTTGTTATTGTTTTCTTGTTGATTTTTCTTTGCCGATTTATTTGTTGGGAGTTATGGAATCGGGTAGAATACCACCGTTTTGCCATCTCTCCGGAGACTGGGGGTTGTTTCGACTTCGGATAGAGCAATTTTTCGTGATCCATGATGACGAAGCGTCTGTGGAGAAAAAACGGGCTTTTTTATTGAATCTCCTAGAATCAGAAACGTTGACCTTACTAATTAATCTGTGTTTTCCAAGTAAAGTAACGGACTTATCTTTTGATAAACTTTTAGCGCTTCTCGACAAACATTGTAACAAAAATCGTTCAGTTTTTAAAGAACGGGAGAATTTTTTTTTAGCGAGGCAACAACAAGGCGAGACGATAAGAGATTTCGCGGTTAGACTTCGTTCTTTAGCAACGTATTGTCAATTCGAAACGAGGCTTGAAAAAAATCTTATAGACATGTTTGCAATCGGGTTGTTACCGGGGCGCGCGAAAGAGAAAATTTTTGTGGAAGGGCAAACGTTATCGTTTAATGAAATAGAAGGACTTGCAGTTAGTATGTCAACTTTGGATAGTGCTAATACAGTAAAATCAAGAGAACTCCACGTTAGCCCCTTCAACAAAGCTGAGGTCCCCAACTCGTCTGAAGCGCATTTCGTGACCTCAGACGCGGTGGGTGGGTTATTATCTTCACTCTCCTCTTCCCATCTCACAGATAAACTCTTTAACTGATCAATATGTCTCTTCCAAGTCAACGGAGTACCACAGATCCTAACGATATAAACTTTTTTACCCACTTTCCTTTCTACAATACCTCTAACCCAACCAACTTTATTCACCTGACGGAAGTCCTTGACCAGACACTTTTGACCAACATGTAAATTCCTAATTTTTACGCCCCCATAATTCCTTATTTGATTATCTTGACTCCTTTTTATATTATCGTTAGCTATTTTTCTCTGTTCTGACACATCTTCCTGAGTGGTTTTAGGAATTGAACTTTTTTAGTAAAATCAGAAGTAAACCTAGTAAAAAAACGAGTTACTAGCGATGGGGTCAAGCGAGATCAGCGTAGGGAACGATCGTCGAGCCCCAAGGGTAGTTTTAACACGAAACCAGCTTATAGGTTAGGATCAAATTCAGGTACGAATTTTAGATCACCCGTGGGTAGTGTTAGAAAACAGTGTTTTATTTGCAAAAGGAATGATCATCTATCGTTTGATTGTAAATTTCGTAATGCGAAATGTTTTAAATGTAAGGGCGTTGGGCATTTACAGAAATTCTGCAAGAATAATCCAGGTACGAATTTTAGATCACCCGTGGGTAGTGTTAAAAAACAGTGTTTTATTTGCAAAAGGAAGGATCATCTATCGTTTGATTGTAAATTTCGTAATGCGAAATGTTTTAAATGTAAGGGCGTTGGGCATTTACAGAAATTCTGCAAGAATAATCCTATAAATCCCATTTTTGAAAATCACAGGGATAGTAAAGTTTTAGTTGCGTCAATTAGTCCGATTACTGCTGAAATTGAAATTAATAACAAGAAGTTTACGGCAATGATTGATTCCGGTTCATCTTTATGTGTGATGCCGGAGGGTATTTTTAAACGACATTTCAGTTCAATCATTTTGTCACAAGACAAGCGGATTATTTCAGGTTATGGAAATAATCGTTTAAAAGTCGTAGGAAAGGCGATTTTTGATGTGAAATTTAAGGGTAGGAACAAAAATATTAATTTTATTGTAGTAATAAAAGGAACAGAATTAATTGTGGGAAGAGATTTTATGGAATGTTTCGATCTTGGGATAACTTCTCAGGAGACAATTAATTTAGTGACGCCGCAAATGGGGAATGGAGAAAAGTTTATTCAAGATTTCCCGGAAGTTTTTTCTAACTAGTTGGGTAAATTTAAAAAAAAAAAAAAAATTTAATTTTTTTTTTGTTTTTGTATTTTTTTTCTTGTGGTTTGTAAATTTTTTAGGTGTCTTTTATAGTGAATAAAGACGCGGGTCCAAATTTTTTTTTTCAATGCTAGGCCGATCCTATTAACAATAAAAGTAAGTTGAGTCTGAATTAAAGTCAATAGTAAAAGACGGAATAAATTCTTCGATTAATTAGTGGGGAGTTTGCTTCCCCGAGAGTACCATTAAGTAGGAGGAAGGGTGATATCATTTTGATATTAGAGTTGTTTGTACATGGCGTTACTTAACAACTTCACCGATCATATTTGTTTGTAGAATTTGTTTGTACATGACGATACTTACAAGATACCCGATCTCGTTCGTATTAGAATTTGTAGTACATGGCGTTACTCACAAATTATGCGTTCATTTTTTTTATTTTGGAAATTTTAGCTTTTTGTACATGGCGTTACTTAAGTGATAATTTCAAGATACCCGTAGCTTACGTTGGTACATGGCGATACCTTCGAGCTTTAGCTATAGGATTGGGGTTGAACAAATTTTTTCGGTTTGGTACGGAAGAGAATGACATTATGGGTAGACATTTTGTCATTAATGAGGATTTTAGGTGAACATTCCGGTTTTAGCGGCTAACAGATTGCAGCGTTATGGAATTATATTAGCAGGATTTGCGTATAAGGTAGAATTTGTCAAGTCATGTCATAATCATGCGGATTTTCTATCTCGGCTTCCGGTAGAAAATTCTCAAGAAGAATTTGAAGATGATTATGGATCAGATTTTGTGTGTTATGTAGATAAATGCGAGCACATAGATATCAAGCTCATTTCCACAGCTATAGAGACAGACACGGTTATTCAGGAAGTTTTAACGTGTTTGCGTAAGGGCTGGCCAAAACGAGTTGGTCGAGATGATGTACTGTGGAGATTCTGGGTTAAGAGAAACGAAATGTCCATAGTCAAGGATTGCCTTTTCTGGCAACATAGAATTGTCATTCCGAGTTCCTTACAAGAACATGTGCTAGAGTTATTACACAGATCTCATTTAGGAATAGTTAAAATGAAGGGCCTAGCAAAAGCTTATTTTTGGTGGCCATCACTGAACAATGACATTGAAAAAATGGTTCTAAAATGTGATGATTGCGCGGCTATGAGGCCGGCACCTTCTAAGAGTCATTTGTCAGTGTGGCCGAACCCTGGGGCAACTTGGAGTAGGGTGCATGTAGACTACTGCGGACCGGTAGCAGGAAAAATGTTTCTTGTAATTTGTGACGCTTTTTCCAGGTGGATCGATTGCTTAGAGGTTCCAAGGGCGGATTCGTTTAACACGATTAAGGAATTGAGAAGAATTTTCTCTAATTTTGGTAACCCTGATTGCATAGTTTCGGATAATGGAACAGCATTTTCTAGTGTAGAGTTTAAAGAATTTCTTAAAGAGAATAACATAGAATTTTTAAATTCACCGGTAAAATTCCCTCAGTGTAATGGACAAGCTGAAAATTCAGTTAGAACGGTAAAAATTTTTTAAAAAAAAATTATGGTTAGGAATAATTTTCCAGTAAATTATGTAAGTAGATTATGTGATTTTTTATCTGATTATCGAAATTCGCCACATTGCACAACGGGATTAGAACCGGCAGTCTTGATGTTTGGTAGGAGACTGAAATCAACTTTCAGTAGTTTAATTCCTAAAACCACTCAGGAAGATGTGTCAGAACAGAGAAAAATAGCTAACGATAATATAAAAAGGAGTCAAGATAATCAAATAAGGAATTATGGGGGCGTAAAAATTAGGAATTTACATGTTGGTCAAAAGTGTCTGGTCAAGGACTTCCGTCAGGTGAATAAAGTTGGTTGGGTTAGAGGTATTGTAGAAAGGAAAGTGGGTAAAAAAGTTTATATCGTTAGGATCTGTGGTACTCCGTTGACTTGGAAGAGACATATTGATCAGTTAAAGAGTTTATCTGTGAGATGGGAAGAGGAGAGTGAAGATAATAACCCACCCACCGCGTCTGAGGTCACGAAATGCGCTTCAGACGAGTTGGGGACCTCAGCTTTGTTGAAGGGGCTAACGTGGAGTTCTCTTGATTTCAGATTACCAGCGGATGATCGAGAGCAAACTACTCAACTAAGACCTTGGGAAGGAAGGCTCCGTTCAAGGCGTTCATAAAGGTCCCTCCCAGAGAAACAGAAATATTTAAGTTGAAATATTTAAAATCATGACTATGTTTGGTTGAATTTAGAGTATAAAATCATGTATAAATGAAATATTTAAAATCCTATTTTTTTTGTCAAATTGTATAACTTCTTTGAAAAGAACATGTCTTGTATTTATTGTAGCCAGGGCTTGAGGTTAGGTGGGGGAGGGTGTGATGTAGAGTAATTAAGTATTTCATATGGAAAGAATACGATAGATGGCGGTAAGCATGTAGCTTGCACCATAGCTCGCCAGATGGCATTGGCGTACAAGAAGCAGTCTCAGAGATATACTTTGCGAGCTCCCGTGGCAAGGCTCCAGAGATTTACCTACCCCCGAATAGTAAACAGACGTAGCTAACCAGCTAGGTTATTCCAGTAAATAAACACTTTTATATTCAAAGAACCTTATTTAATAATTACTATCTGCCGAGGAAAGGGCAGACATAACAATGTTGTTCACCGTAAAGGCGCGGACAATATTGTTCCCGACGCCCTTTCAAGAATTGAACTAGCTTCATTAAATGTTGACACAATTGCCCCCCCTCCATCTACAAAAGATGAATGGTACTTGAAAATCTTCGAAGGTTGCAAAAATAACCAACAAAAGTTTCCTAATTTTATCATAAAAGAAGGACAACTATACCGTAATTGCAAGGCACCACTATCCATCCTCGAAGATTACTCGTGGAAACTTGTCGTTCCCCTCGAAGGTAGAGAACAAATAATCATTGACAATCATAGTGCTCCCGACTCCATACACCCAGGAAATTTCAAGACGTATAAAAAAATCGCCTTGAAGTATTATTGGCCTAGTCTCTTTAAGCAAATTCGCAATTACATCTCTAAATGTGAAACCTGTAAAGCTTATAAACATAGCACGGCAGCACCTGCCGGCCTAATGGGTAATCCCAAACGTGCCGACAGACCCCTACAATCATTGTCAATGGACCTCGTCGGACCCTTTCCTCGAAGTTATGCCGGACACATGCACATACTTAGTGTAGTGGATGTTTTCACTAAATTCTGTTGGATCTTCCCTTTAAAAAGAGCCAACGCGTCCGCCATCATCAAACTCCTGGAAAAACACATTTTTATACCTTACGGAACACCCAGAACCATAATAGTTGATAACGGAAAACAATTTATTGCCCAAGAATTCAAAGATTTTCTTGCCAAATACGGAATCAAGGACATTTACTATAACACCTTGTATACTCCACAGAATAACACTGTCGAACGTTATAACCAGACAATCAACACAGCTCTAGCTATTCTAGTTGATAAAGATCAACGTACTTGGTGTAAAAACCTAGATAAAATTCAGGCTGCTATGAACAACACGGTTAACCTGGCCACTGGTTACACACCTTTCTTCTTAAAACACGGTATGGAACAAGTTGTTCACGGTTCTCTACATAGGGACACAAACTTTCCTACGTCAATTGCCGCCACAAGCAACCCTACCGCGGACTATGCCCATCGTCTGGAAGAACTGTCGGCCATCTACAGTGAAGTCACTGATGCTTTACTCCTGGCTCATCAAAAGAGCGCGGACAGATACAACCTACGTAGGAAACATGCCACCTTCAATACTGGAGACATAGTTTGGAGAAAGAACAACACACTTTCCCAAGGAGCCATGTATTTCTCTGCCAAGCTGGCACCACGTTTCGTGAAGGCCAAAGTTCTAAGAAAGATATCAGATCTAGTGTACTCTTTGTCTGACTCCTCTGGAAAGCACATTGGTAATTACCATATTAAGGATATTGCAAAGACTGGAAGTGAGGAGTCAAGTAAAACTGCCCCCACTATCTCAGCAAACTCAAAATGATCCAGTGTGTATCACCACAACCCTTTGGTAAGCACATCAAGTCTTACAATGACTGGCGTGTAAAGTGTCAATTACATGTCCACCCTTTCGTTGATGAAACGAATATTGTTAAAAAATCATTTTTGTAAATTTATGTACACTCCACGGCGTAGTTTGCCCCGTTCATGTTTATGAATTAGCAACCACCGTAATTTTTGCTCCACACGTTTTTTGTTTTTTTCTTTTTTTCTCACCTGTTCCAAAATTGATCACTTTAGAGCAGAGACACCCCTCGAGTCACAGTGTTTGGGAAGTCATGAACCCAAATCATTGCCTCTCAACCCCTCACACTACGCAACGTTCATGCCATGGCACGCTTTGCTATGTAATGCAATATTGTAATTTTCACCATTTTTGTTTGTTGTTTTTTCATCATATCGGAAGGAATCTCTTCAAAATTTTTTCTTTTATGTTCTGTAAGTACTGGAGCGTCGTTCTAAAGTCGGATTTGGTAAACTCCAAAGCGTTAAATCACGACCCAGGACTAGTAAACCATCTTAACATGCTCCATATTTTACTCATCATGGTAAAAATAAGTGGTTACTCACATAATCACATTCCTTGTGTACAGTAGTTTTCAATTTTTCTCAAATGTTAAAAAATTGATGGCGTCCTACCCGAGCTCTTTGCTAACAAATTGGATTTTGACACGTCCATTTTGAAATCATATGTATACAAATAAAGGAAAAGCCTTTAAATTGGTCTTTCCACCCTTATACAAATCTTCTTGGGCCCGTTTCAACTAAAGTACGTAAAACCAAATACTCGGTCTTTTGTTGTTATAAGAAGTCCTCGATTTGTCCCTCTTCACAACATGTATGTCTTGTATTACATGCCTCAACCCTGACGGAAAAGGTTAATAAAACCTAACGGCAGCCCTGTTTTCCGTACATAAATAACCGTAGTTTAACGTAAATCATCAATGTTTTGTTTGATCATCGTTTTGCAAACATAGGCATTCAACTCTTGTTTCGCCATTTAACCAAGTATTTGCAACCTAAATTGCACATAACCTGGTATGTTGTAACTGCACAAAGGGTATGTAAAACCACAATTGGTCCCTTTTGTTTGTCCCCACCGAAGTTGCTACAATAGACAGTATGTAAAACCATATAGGTCTGTCTTTGTTTGTCACATGGTGTAAACAGAAATGTACTCTGTCATCACCCCGCCTTTATAACATACGAAGTGACATTAAATTGTTTACCTCCTTGTTATTCTATCGTACGCTCCTGGGCTACGGAGTTAGTTAATCTAACAAATCTTCATATACTGTGTTAAAACAAGCATTGTTAACGTTTATTGTGTTGTATTTAAACGCAACCCTGTTACATTATAGGAGGGATCCTTAAAATACCTGCCACAATACGAGAAGTTCGTCATAATCACTTTTGCTCATAGCTAAATGTTATTGAGTTGGTCGTGTGACATATTTGTCATGAGTACCGTTTTGTACATTCTATTTTGGTCGTGTGACATATTTGTCATGAGTACCGTTTCGTACATTCTATTTTGGTCGTGTGACATATTTGTCATGAGTACCGTTTTGTACATTCTATTTTGGTCGTGTGACATATTTGCCATGAGTACCACCCTTTTGTATAACCTGTTCTGGTCGTGCGTCATTTATTTGCCGTGAGCACCGCTTTTATGTATAATTGTGTATAAACTCTGTACACTACACGTGGAGACGTTAAAACACTTACCGTGATTCGTGTGAACGACATAATATCGGCTTTGCCATCTTCTTTAAGATGCATTGTATAAGCTCTTTGACTTCTGTCTATAATTGAGTTATATCTTGTGTGTACTTACATATTTTGTACACTATACGTGGAGACGTTAAAACACTTACCATGAGTCGTGCGAACGAAATAATATCAAACCTTTTGTGTGCGATCTACGAAATGTAGTCCACAACCCTTTGTTGTCATTCAACGCCGATGCCCGTGGACTTCCTGTTTTTTTACTTCTTTGCAAAAGGAAAGAAGCCCAGGAATATCTACTATCCCAAAAGGACTAGTTTTCAGCTTCACTGTCAATTATGAGGCATAGTGCTGTGGGAGTTAATCGATTGAGCACAAAACCACCTAACTCGTTATCTGGAGAACGAATAAGAAAACCCCCAGGTTTGTGAAATTGGAGCAAGGGTCTGTCTTTTCTCACAATCATGTAGAAGTTTTAAAATGACCCCTAATCTTTTGCCCAATACACGCGAAAGATTAGCCTCTTTGTTATAATGTGTATTCAAATTTCTCCTCACCCTTTTCTGATAAATGTAAAGAGTCAGGAAATCTGCTGGTTGATTATGTTTCATTTTCACATAGAGCTTGAATTGGAAATTAGTCCAGTCTCTAGCAAATTTCGTAACTCGTCTCCCTTCTCCCCTCCTCCCCCCATTCCCCCATGTTCTCAGATTATGTTATGAAGTGAAAAATCTGTCGTTGACCATATTTCGCCCTCACTTGGAGTTCGAATAGGTAACTGTCCGGTTATCTACAGGTTTTCCCCCTCAATCTCTGCATATGTCTCACCTTTTTTCTCTTTCTCAATTCTACAAAACACATTCATGAATGTTGGATATGTACGATATGCACTTGGCGTAACGTCTGTCTCCTTTTTGACAACCTTTATTCATGAATTGGTTTCCCTTTGCCGTGAATAGTTCACGATCCTTTGTCTTGTTCTTTGAAATTCTACGAAAATGTTACCATCTTATGTTAACATAGGCCATAGAGGGCCGGTTGTTTTTTAACCAAGACATATTGTCACTCGGCAAGCGCCAAGTCATCCTGGAAAAGGAAAATGTTCATGTAATCACAATTTAGTTAGGAATCTCTCTTCGTCACTCTCTGAGTCGGTGGTTAAAATTTCGTTTATTTCATTTTCTGGACACATTTTGTTTCTCTCCAAACCTTTTCTTCATTGGTCCCTAGGCAGGTAAACTTCAAGAATTTTGCTCTAATAATAATTTCTCCCGGATTTAAAAAGAAGCCCAGGCGGATGTCATCACCAACAGCCAAGCTGAGCTTCACTTCCTGACAGCACGCGCTGTGGTTACAAGGTCCCTCCTGCTGCCATTTTCTACGTATTTGTTCCTGAAAGCACAGACCATATCGCTCATATGTATGTTGTCTTGTCGTGCCACAGCAAGCTGAGTTGTCCCACCATACATTATGACACTCTAAACTACCTTTTGGGCACGCTAGCTCCTAGGTTTGTTCTTACTCTTGCTATCAATGCCAACCTTGCCGTCTCTTGCTCTGTCATGCAGTGACGCATATATCGTCATGTGTAAACCATCATTACCTTGACCCACCAGTATTCGCTGAATGCGTACCAATACAAGTTATCCTGAGCTACATTATGCTTCAATAACCATTATATACGATCCGTGTTTACCATAATAACACTTAGGATTCGTACTGGCATGTCTGCAGATACTGGATTCTTCTCTTCAATGGCCTCTGTAACCATAGTCGCGGCACAGCAACCACAGTCTCCACTTTGTGAACTTCAACGTCTTCAACCAAACCAGGTGTTTTCTAAGGCCTAAGTGTACTCTTGAGTGTTATCTCAAATGGGTCTGATTGCAGTGATAATGTAATCCTTAGAATCTGTGAAACCACGTCCTTTTCTTCGAAATTCCCCGAAACCAAACAAATCCACGCTTCGCAAACTTAGCTCCCAGACCAATGAAACCTTAGAATCACACTTTTTCTCTTCTCTTGTACAAATGTATTGTCATTCTTTCAATTGCATAACCATGTGTATTGTCATTTTTTCAATTGCATAACCATGTGTATTGTTATTTTCAATTGCATAACCTTGTATGTTGTTTTACACCATGTACTTTCCCCAAAGTTGTCTTTTCCAAACATTCTATGTACCCCCATCCATTCCCTACAAACATTGTGACCTAAACTATAGCATAAACTGTATGTTCTAGCTAGGCAATCTCTCAAGCAACGAATCTCTCAAAAACCCCGATGGAAGCATAAGAGGATTTTTTTTCCCTACAGCTCCATTGCCACGTCGCTTTTTTTCCAAGCGTGGGGGGAAGTGTTATGGTACGCCCTAAACGACAGAATTCGAGTCCATGGGAGCACCACCGCGGACAGCAACACCCCGCTCCCCCCTGTTTCCTGCTTCCTACCTCCTCTCCTCTCTGCACTCCCGCGCGCACCAACGCGTCCCGCCAGTCGAGAATTGCAAGCGGCCTCGGGAACACGTTACGCTCCCCGGATCGAACACCGAGTTCGCGGCTAATTTCTGTCGACCAATTTGAACGCAATTACATCTGCGATGTTAATTGAAGTACATACGGGTTTTAGCGCTGGTATTCTGCCATGCCTGTGTGAACTTCGGGTCCTGTCCTAGACTCGGAAGTGCCCCTGCTGAACCCGGAAGGCGTGGATCCTCGAACATCATGTAAGCTGTACAAATATTCCCTCTTCTGTTTGTGTCCTTTAACGATAGACTGTAAACCCTCGCGAAAAGCCATCACTCAGGGAGTTTCGTTTCAGAGATCACGAGGTATAAACACGATAGCTAGGTTTGTGTAATATGCATTTCTTGTATTGAATTGTACTGTAATAACCTATGAAACTGTGTTTTGAATTTGCAATACATGAATCTATTTAACTCAATCCTGTTGTTATTCTGCCTCGGCAGGAGCATTTCCTAGAGTGTATTTCCCGGACGACCGTGGGGGAGAGAGAGAGTTCCGAAGCATTCGTGCGACCTGCCCCTGGAATAGAGGGTACTTTTGTCTCTGCTGTGAGCTGGCCTGGGACATGTTAGGGCCCATCATAACATTATATATGATTTGAAATGTGTGTTGTATAATACAAAATTTTGTTTGAAATTTTAACAAATCTACCTTATTGTACTAAAAATAAACATATTTTATCAAAATTTAAAACATAGCCCTACTAGATGAAAGAACAGTTTTTCGAAATCAATTTATATTTTTTTGTGAAAAAGAGTCGATAAGTCTAAAATTTGATTTAAAAATAACATATTTCCGGTTTTGTCTGGTTATTCGCTCTCAAAGGTGGGGAAAGGGAAAAAGGGATGATTTATCGAAATATCAAGTAGACGGTGTTCTTCCTCTTGTTTTGAAGGTTAAGTGTGCAAAATTTAATTAATCTCGAAACGAAACTGTAGATTTGTTTATAAATCAAATCCACGCCGCCTGCCTGTCACATACGCTCTTCTTTATATAAATATACATACACAAATAAAATAAATAAATTAAAAAATAAAGCGGGAAGCTTGTGAACGTAGATAACTTTTGGAGTCGATTTTGAACATTCGTTTAGTAAACGGAGTCCAAAGTTCAATTTTTTTGGTAACATTTGAAAAAAAGTCGGTCGCTAGGGGGTTAATACAGCTGTTAAAGTACAGGGGGTTAATACTGTCTTTTAAAGTCAATCGAATCGCAGACCTTGCTTCAAACGTGTTTTTTAACACTTTAGTTGCCGAAAAAGATTGATTTCTGATTTTTTTGGTTCTGTTCTGTTGTAAATGTGGTGTAGATTCACCAGTTTTTTTTAATTTTTTTTTTATTTTTATTATCTTTTATTTTCTCACACAGGAGGCCCGGATGAAAATAATTTACCTCAGGGCCTATGTCATCTTTGGGGATGCTGTGTGGAGGGGAGGAGTTCTGGGAAGAAAAAGGGTATGAGGGGTGGGTAGGAATCTGGGGGTCAGTTTGTACAAGAGTGACGGATGTATGAATCAATTTCTCCCACGGCAGTGCAAGGCGATGATCAGTGAGATTCTTGCTGGAGAGGTCAAAACTTCAACCAGTCTCTCCTGATCCGGCCTACAACGAAGTTGGTGAGTGGACGTATTCGCCGCTAAGACCCGAACAAACCTCACCCCTATGAACCGGGGCACCCCTGCTAAGTCACCAAACGTAGCGAACCACTTGGAGTTATCCAATAAATGGTTCCCGGGACGGCGGTACCTATACCCGCCTCCCAAATTGAAATCTGCGAGTTATCTACTTGAACCATTAGTTTTCGGACAGTGTGTACATTCAAAATTTGAAAGCAAAACTTTTATTTGTGGGTTTTCAGCGTTTCACTTGGTTAATTCTAGATTAGCAGCATCCAAACGGACCGATTTCTATTCAATAACAATTAATTTATAGCGTTTGGGACTTCCTCCGAGCTGTGCCTTCAAGGCCAACTCCTTCATACCCACTAAGCCGGCGGTGAATCACTTCCGTTATCTTAAAACACGATAAAACGTTACACGGACCTAACAAACAGAATGGATGGACATCAAGAAATTTTGAGATTAGGGCGTGTCTCGTAATTCAAAAGTCAGACCGGATCGATCGGATGTAAATTTCAAGTTCAGAAATTCGGTTTCTCAGTACAAATTCAAAATAAAATGGATTGACGGTTGCGAGTCGAATAGCGGTATACGATTAGTTTAAGAGAGACAAAGTATGCAATTTTGATTGGCAGTCTCGATCCAATAGTCAAAAGGTACTAAGTCGGTGACGCAACGTTTTTTTAAATTATTTTTTAGTACCTACCTCACTGAGACTATGGCATCCCAAGTTATAAGTTGTTAGGCTGAAAGTACATGTAAGGATATGGGGAAGAAGAGAACATGATAGGGAAGCACATGGCTAGTCAGATCTTGCCACTTAACACGGCTAAAGCCATTTCAAGCAACTTTTCGATTTTGAATGGTTGTCTTTTACCATGGTGGTACTGAAAATATCTTCCGCTATGGATCGTGCCGCAAATCTTTCTATTTATTTGTAAACGACGATTGTCTGTGGCGGGCGGGCGTCGTTTGTTTGATTTCTGTGCAAATCTTCAGTTTTATTCGAGAGCAATTCAATTTTGATCACTTTACTTCGAAACAAGAGGAAGATCACGTCTGATTTCTAAAAACTCTGTGTAAAGCCCGGGAAACGCCGGGACTTCAGCACTTTGTATACTGATACTTTATATTATTTTTAATTAATGAATTGTGAAGACAAATTAATCTAAAGTAAATTTACTTATCTACGTATGCCGGGATTTGAACCCGCTACCTCTGGATTCTTAACTGAGAATCGTAACCTCCTAACCACGAACAACGTAATATTTTTTTGGAACGGATTATATTTTGAACCAATATTAACCGTTTTAATTATTACTCTCTATATTCAAATAGGTAGTATTAGCTGCCTCCACATGTCCGAGCTCCGTGGGAACCAGTCACTGCTCTGGGATATTTAAGGCTTTTTGCATCTGAAAAAATCTCAAGATCACGTCTTGTTTCGGAGAAGCACCATTATTATTATTGTCTGCTATTTGTTTCACGGATTCGTGCTTGTTCCGGGTTGGATTTAAACACTTAATATTGGGTATCAGTTGATTGATTGCCGACTAAACACATTTCCTTACCTAGTTTTTCATTTTAGGAAAACAGTTAAAAGATTTGAGGTTTAGCTATTGAGTTATTGATGCATTATACGTAGTACGTATCTACAATTTGTACGTACGTGAAAAGTAAGCTATTTGCCAAATACGAATGAAACTAATATTGCCTTTGTAAAAAATGTACCACGCTAACCTGATTTTAAGAATTATTAAAAAAAATTAATTCATGAATCGGCCAAAAATTTATTTTTCTCAATGGTACAGGCACTGTTAGTTTTATTTTGAACTTAGATCAAAATCACGGTTGCGTAGTAAAAATCAAAATCTTAGGATATGGAATTTTATAGCTGTGGCACGCAAAACACTAATCTAAGATGTCGATTTTCACAATTCATCAAGTACCAACATCTCGAAAACTAACGGTTTTAACTAAAGTCATATTTTGATATTCTGTCATGAATTGGCCTATCAGTCCTCCAATGGATAACGTTGACTTTTCGCCAAGTCGGGGGCATTTTTCACTTTCCCGTACCGTTTGTATCATTTTAACCCGATGTATGCCCTTTTAACTTTAAATTCGTGTTTTCCTTTCTCTTTCCTTTGTAAGTTTCTCTATATAAATGTTGTCTTTCCACTAGCTTAAAAAGAGCAAATTGCCTTGAATGAGAACATTTAAAAGTGTTTGGCATACATATATGTATGTTGTACCGTGTAGGAACAGTCGGAGGCTTTCAGAATCTTTTTTTAATTATTTATTTAATTTAATTTAATTTATTTATTTTTTAATTGAAATTTTTTTTGATACAATACATACAATAGATACATAAAATAATGAAAAAAGTATATAAAAAAGCTTAATATAATAAATGTACGAACAAAAAAATGTCACAAACCGTAGCTTCGTTTTAAAAACAAAGTCAGAGTCTTGACTTGAAAACTGATAGAGCGACCCGTCTGGTCTTTAAAATGGTTCGGGAAAGCGGTGGGTATCCTAGACTAATGGGTGCCTCTACGAAGTCTTCTCAAATCACTACTTAAAAAAAATTAAGCTACAATTTAAAGATTCTAAATGTCTCCGATCCTCCCTGTTAATTATAACATGAATCAATACACACTATAAAAAAATCTTGTGTATTCTAACCTAGAGCTGTGTTTGTTCTTGGTCCTTGAAGCCAGAGGAGAGGCAACATAGACACAGAAGAACAGCTTAGACACAGTAGATAAAAAGGAGAAAATAATCTTGTTCCCATGGCAGTGTAAGCTCAAGAAAAGAAGTTATATCTTCTGGCGCACCAATGGCATGAGGTAGTCCCTACGAAAGAGTAATCAGCACCGGGATGGTGATCCCTTAAGCTTTCACATTTCAGAGATGGCCAGAAATGACCCTTCTGAAGGCGGTGGAATAGTGGAGAAGAGACTTCCGTTGAACCTTGCTAACTAGCTTGTCTCTATACGGAAACTCCTAACAGTGAGACAGGAATAGCAAAACCATTGTTATAAAATGTTAACAAAATGTAAAGAAAAAGATTAGATTCACAAGTTCAGCAAAAAGAGAGGCTACGCCTGGAGTCGAACCCACAACCTCGGCTCAAAGTCAAATGGAAGCACTAGACCATTGCACACGAAGGCCGTCGGATGGTTTGATGTCCTCCGTGGTAGAGAGGTAAAATCCTTGACCTGAGACCCAGAGGCTACAGGTTAAAAAAATATATAGGTTATTCACATTTAAACTTGGAATGGAGTTCTTTGTGAGAGACCAATATTCAGGATCAAATTATTGGACGCAAAAGCTTTAGCTTTCTTTAGCAACTAGATCTGATTACCTAGGGAATTTCTAACTAACCTTTCTGTTCTCTTTCCCTCTCCAATTTACTTCTACTCAACCTCAACATTCTTAAATTTAGAGGTTCGATGACTCATTGGACAACACTTATTTAACATTTAGGTATATAAAACACATTTTTAACGAGGTTAAGAGGGTATAACTAGAGAAAACCAGAAATATGTCATTCAAAATCAGATTTTAGACGTATTGACTCTTTTCCATAAAAAATTATATATGGATTTCAAAAGATGGTTCTTTTATCTAGCATTCGCATGTTATAAATTTTGAGAATTTTTTTAAATTTTTAGTATAATAAGGTTATTCCATAGGTCGTTGGCCGATTTGTTAAATTTTCAAAAAAGATTTTGTATTATACCACATCCATTTCAAATAATATAATCATGCAGTAAAATAAATCAATACATTATCTAGCAAACGCATGTTTTAGAATTTTAATTTTAGTTTCAATAAAATCACTGTGTTTCTTGACGAAAATTGGTCCATTTGTGTATTTATTTGCGCACTTACAAACTAATATATTTCAGATTTTTTTAACATTCTTATTAAATTTAGACATTATTGAAAAATGATAAATACTTATAATCAAAAAATAATCACAAAAAGTACATTATTTTTATGGTTTTATCATCACGCCGTTCAGCATTTTTTGATGAAGGTATAAATTAAAGCTAATTTGGATTGAAATAAATTCGATATTGAGTTATAATTTAAAAAAGCTGGTACGGAGAATAATTAATCTTTCTCATTGTAACCGCCCTGCACGATCGTAAGAACAACTTTCGTCGAAATGTGGATTTTCGTCCGCTGGCTGGTTAAACGCTCTTAAGTTTCGTTAGCCACAGCAACGTGTGGCTGGTTATGCTAGTTGAGTTATAATTTTAAAAAGCTGGTAAGGAGAATAATTAATCTTTCTCATTGGAACCGCCCTGTACGATCGTAAGAATATCTTTCGACGAAATGTGGATTTTCGGCCGCTGGCTGGTTAAACGCCCTTAACAGTTAAGGTTAATTTATTATATTTTCATCATTATTACTTTAAAAATTATCGTTATATTAATTTAGCTATGTTCTGTAAAACATCTAATCGGGCGTAATAAAGAAATAATTATAAACATGCTTTACAAGATCTTATAATAATAGATTTTATAATAATAACAAACTTACTTTTTGTGCTCTTTTTATTACACTATTATATTATACAATTATAGATCTCATTTGTATAACTTTGCATGACATTGTAACTACATACATGTACTGTATGTACTTATATCCTTTAAAATTTTTTTCATGTGTATCTTTTAAGGTTGTACTAATTTAACTATGTTCTATAAAACATCCAATCGGGCGTAACAGTGGTTTGCTAATTCTCTCTCTGGTTTCAATCCTGGGATTGGTTTGCAGCAATTTCATCTATTCGTCTCTTCCACTCTTCCCTGTCTTGTGCGGCTCTTTTGAAGTCTACATATGATGAGCAGCGCACGTCCACCAGCAGGTCCTCCAGGTACTCTCGGCGTGGGCGTCCCCTAGAGTTTGTCCCCTCGGTCATACCCTCCATTATGGCATGCAAGAGGCCTTCTGTCTTATTACATGGCCGATCCATCTTGCGCGCCTTTCGGACTAGGTCCTGAGCAGGTGCCTTCCTCCTTCGATTCTTTGGAGAGCCTCATCATTTGTAATGTGGTCTCTCCAGGAAATTCCTAATAGTCTTCTATAGGACCACATCTCAAAGGCCTCTAGTCTCCGTTTATCTCTTTCGGATAGGCACCATGTTTCGCAGCCGTACATCAAGATACTCCATACATAGGTCTTAATGAGGAGTATTCTCAGTTTTAGGTATATATTATTCGATTCTACTATTTTCGACCTTTTATTGAATGCAAGCCTAGCCTGGTGTATACGGCTGTTGACCTCGCTCTTAGACCGACCGTCCCATGTTATTTTGCTCCCGAGGTAGACAAACTCCTTGGTGTTTTTTAGTGGAACTCCTGACATCTCTACTCTCATCTGATGTTGCGTTCGGCCTACAGTCAGCAGCTTTGTTTTGTCTTTATTTATCTTCATGTTGTAACTGTTTTGAAGAATGCTTTGCGTGGTTGTTAAGGCCTCTTGCAGTTCTTCTTCGCTTTCAGCAACCATAGCAATATCGTCAGCAAACCTTATCATATCCACCTTTTGCCCGTGTATCTTTACACCTTTTCTGTGACTCATTCTCTCTCTGAAGTCATCAATCGCACTTTGTATATAAGCGTTAAAAATAACAGGTGACAGAGAGCATCCCTGTCTCACCCCTTGTCTTACCCCTTGCTAATTACAAACTTGTTTTACAACAAACTATTCATGATATGTTTATAATAACACCAACGAAGATGAATTTCTTTATTAATAAACAAATAAATTCTACCAACGGGTAAAGAAAACTTGGGTAACTTATCCTATACATAGCCACTATTCATGAAAATTATACCGAAAATTGGACTCATGAAAATTATACTTGAATTATACTGAAAATTATACTCATGAGAATTACACCCATGAAAATTATACTCATGAAAATTATACTCAGAGTCCCCACCAGAACCCCTACAGCTTATGTTTTTAAAGCGCTGAATTTAATGTCACTGAAACAATTATATACAAAAGATATTCTAATGTATACATTCAAAAACCACGATAACTATACACAGACAAACTCGGGCCGATTCACAAGATCTATATTACAACATACTCGTATATTCCACCTACCTTCAACTAACACGACTATTGGACAAAGAAATATGCAATACTTCTCTATACAATTATTTAATATACTCCCTCTTGCAATAAAAACCATTAAAAAAATAACCGACTTCAAAAGAAGCATAAAAATATGGATTATGAACATGGGAAAATTGTATTGCATTGCATTATCTTTTAGATTCAACTTTATAATTTTCCTCTCTGTTATTTTAACATAGGTATTTACTTATATTTCAAACAAGAAAACTTGTACAATGTGTCCTTAGAACGGGGTACCCCAGTAAGGACACATTTTTCTCTAAAAAACTGTAAAATAAACAATAATCAAATAGGTTCAAGTATCGAATAGAACTCAGATTTAAAAAATAAATAAATCGTGTTTAATTAATGTACCTTATCGTATGGATAATCTTTGAGGAGGATGGTGAAATACCCTCTCACACTTATTGAACTCTTCTGCAAAACTTTACTTGATATTGAAACTACATACCTACTTATATTGTAGGTATCGGTTTATATCTTTTATATTCAGTTTATTATGTTATGTTATTATATTATTATTATATTCCTGAACAACTTACCTATAAAAATGTATACATGTAAAAGCCTGAAATAAATAAAATAATAAATATTTTTAAAAGTAATCCACAAACATTTGTTTTGTTTGTGTTACTTTTGGCATAGATACCTGTGTTTCATTTATATAGCGTCGTTTCGTAAAATAAATTTATATTATTTGTGTTTGGAAAAAAAAATTCGAAACTTTTCTTACTAAATTGAAAAACTAGCAGACCCCTAATTATTATTAGGTATTGAACAATTGCTTAGTTACTTTGTAGGTAGGCACTATAGGTAGATATCTCGTTTCTACATATATAATATTGTGCATACAAAAAACAGTGTCCCTGTGGCGGGTGGTGTTTTTAGATTTTTATACAAATCTACAGTTTATTCCGAGATTGTTGAAATTTTGCACATTCGAAACAAGAGGAAAGAGACGGTCTACATGAGATTTCAACAAACCACACAATCTCCTTGTTTGAAATTTTGCGCACCTAATGTCCAAAATAAGAAAAACAAACAAATTAGCCTGAGAGGTTAAACCGCCTCAGTACGCTGCCCAACCGGGTGGCGACATAGTTCCCCAAGCTCTATACAGTTCACAGACTGTCGCTCTTGTGAAGTGTAACATACATAAAACCACGTTATCTAAAGGGCCATTCCTCTAGCCCTTGACTAATAATTTATTTATTGCCCTTGGCACCTACACAATTAATTATCTTTATCGATCCATCTATCAATCTGTATACAGTTTAGGTTCACTTGAAAGGGCGTTTCCGTGCTCATAAATAACAATATAAAACGGCCCACACACTGAGATGTGATTACGTTAACACATTCATGATATTTGTCTGAGAATCCTGTGTCCGGTTCTACGACCGGGGAGGACCTCAACACATAAAAAATGTGACCTCACACTCGAATATCGTGACCTGGTCAGAATTTTATTATATCACCTGCACCCACTCAGATTAACTTAACCTTCAAAAAGTGACCACGGTAAATTATAGTTTAACGGTAGCAATAACGAGGTACAAGTTGTATACGCGGTAAGTACTGCAGTTAATAAAGTCAACATTGAAATTTAATGGTAATAATTATGAAGGAATTTATTAACAATGCTTAATGATTTTTTTTATGAAGTTCTTTTTCAAATTATTTATAAATTTAGCCTCAGGGTACTAAAGTATAAATGCACCAGGTATCTAGTTGTATTTTAATGTACTTAATAAATACACATTAAATTGGCCTCCGTGGTCGAGGGGTAAGGCTCTCAAATAAATTTTATTTGATTGATTTGTGTTATTTCATAATTTTGCTGCAGACCGAAAGATACTCTCAGTATCGGCCTGGTGTAAGACCACCATTCAGAATTGAAACGTTGTTTGAAGTTGCTTTAGTCAAGTTTTAATAACCAGGTACTTCCCCACCCCATCTTCCCCACCTCCTTCCCCTCCCCCTACTTTCAGCCTTACGACGTACCTAATTTGGGATGCCATAGTCGCAATGGCTTCAGACGGGAGCAGTTGGGACTCTTGTGGGGTATTTATGCAACAAATATAGATACCGTAAAAAGGGGCTTACAATGGGACGTAAAAAACTTAGAAATTACCCAAATAACTTTTTTAAAACTCACTTGTGTCAGAAAATTTCAGTTATATTTATTGTACATGTCTATAATTTATTGTGCAGCTATCGAAATATATAGTGCGTAAAAAAACACATTTATTTTGGTCGTATTTGGGGAATCACAAAATCTTTCGGTTGGGGGCAACTTGGTATATTTCTTTTTTTTTAATTTTCAAGACATCAGTAAAGTAAAAAAAATATTATAATATTGATAAAAATGGCACGATGAAAAGGGTTTCGGTAGAATAATTGGCATCAGCGCCGGATCTGCCATACGTTCAAAAACGTGCAAAAACCTGGCGCCAACTCCGAAGGGGCGCCGTGAAAAAATAAATATTGTATTAAAAATTAATTATAATATTCCCTGAATCGTTTAAAAATTACCCATAGTACGAAATAATTATTAGCAACACTTTCCAAAGAAACAGAATGCGCACGCATCAGGTTGGTATCAACGGCTTACGAATTTATAGTCAGTTACAGAATTTTTTTACAAATTCCATATATTTAGTTTAAACGTAAGATCTATTTTTCCATATATCTTTTACCGTCTTTTACGACGAATAGGTGCGATCCAAATTCAATAACCAATCACAGCGCGGTATTTTTGTTCGTAAGCCGTTGATACCAACGTCAGTGCTTAGTTTTTGTTCGCTCAACACAGAGGAAATGCAAGGTACAAATTTGAGGTTATATTCTTATTATCACTGCTCACTATCTCTCGTCGGGACTGCCTGTTGCTAGTCAGAAGCTGTAGATGCTATTCTTGTGTTGTATTTGCATTTGATTTTTCTAATATTCGCGTTGAGTATATAGGTACATAAACGCAGTAAATCTCAAGAATGTCTAATGGACCTAGTTCAGCGAAACCACCCGCATTGTCTCGTAACCTATATTTTAAATTATGGTACGGGCACAAACAAACAATTCGTTGTATTATTTCAAAGCATAACTTGCAACGAGTTTTTCCTAAAATAATTAAAATAGCACCATAATTTATGTTTACCCAATAGATTCAGAGAGTAGGTATAGGGCTCCTGGCGATCCTCTCTTTAAAAAAAAACGAGTGTGAGAGCTACCGCCAGGTCACTTGGAAAAGTTACACACTTTATGTGTCTTGATTTTATTTGATAAATTAGTGTAAAAAAAATAATAATTAAATAAAAAAAAAATAAAAAAAATTTGTTAACGAATTTTTAATCAAAATAAAAATGTAGGGGGGAGGGCGCCATCGGTACCTACTGCACAGGGCGCCAGATTTCGTAGATCCGGCCCTGATTGGCATTGCGTCCTGCGCGATTAATTTATTCGAGTGTTGGTCGCAATTGGTTTTCTATATAATTTTGGATTTTTTTGTTGTTAAGAGGGCATTACCAGAGAAAACCAGAAATATGTCATTTTCAAATCAGATTTTAGACGTATTGACTCTTTTCCACAAAAAATTATAAATGGATTTCGAAAGATTGTTCTTTTATCTAGCATTCGCATGTAATACATATTGAGAAAATTATTTTTAATTTTTAGTATAATAAGGTTATTCCATAGGTCGTTGGCAGATTTGTTAAATTTTCAAAAAAGATTTTGTATTACACCACACCCATTTCAAATAATATAATCATGCAGTAAAATAAATCAATACATTATCTAGCAAACGCATGTTTTGGAATTTTAATTTTAGTTTCAATAAAATCATAAAAAAATATGTACGTACATGTGTTTCTTTACGAAAATTGGTCCATTTGTGTATTTATTTGCGCACTTACAAACTAATATATTTCAGATTTTTTAAACATTCTTATTAAATTTAGACATTATTGAAAAATGATAAATACTTATAATAAAAAAATAACTACAAAAAGTACATAATTTTAATAGTTTTATCATCATCCCTTTCAGCATTTTTGTATGAAGGTATAAATTAAAGCTAATTTGAATTGAAATAAATTCGATATTGAGTTATAATTTAAAAAGCTGGTACGAAGAATAATTAATCTTTCTCGTTGTAACCGCCCTGCACGATCGTAAGAACAACTTTCGACGAAATGTGGATTTTTGTCCGCTGGCTGGTTAAACGCTCTTAAATGCATCCTTTAGAATTTAGATTTTGTTTTCTTGAATGAATGCATGAATCAAGTGGAAATTAACCCACATCCCGACGTCCGATGGAGTTGAAACTCAGAAGAAAGGCTCGATGTCGATGACAATGCATTCTATCAACGGTGGCACTCATGTGTACACACGCGCGGCAGTGCGTTTTTCTGAAATTGGATTACATTATGTTTAAAAAATTACAGTAGTTAAAAGGAACCCGGGCGGCCGGCGTTTTGTCCATACAAACGAATTGCGCGATTGCTCTATAAATTTTGACACCAGTGCAATATTTGTTTTTAAATTAAAAAAAAAAAAATACAGATATCGACCACTAGCGTGTCGGTACGATTTACTTTTTGAAGAAACTTCTATAGCCCCCGTTGTTACCGCGTGTAAACTGCACTCGAATTTTTCGATAAGTTAGGACTTTTATGAGTTAGATTTTTTTTCCAAAAATCATTAAAATTGCCTGGTTTGAACGTCATCAACAGATCCTCAGTATACAAAATGGGTGGAAAGATTCAGTCCTAGGTCAAACCATTTTTTTCTTTGAAATTATCTAAGAGATGGCGAAAATTGAAAATGTTTGTAATTTTACTTGTTGATTTTTTCTAACTCATAACACAGGCACGTGCCTGGTGGTTTAAAATCCTTAATTCATGTAACAAACAATTCAATGAATTAAGAAAACATAAAAAAATACTATTAATATTTTTAGTAGTGATCGACCGGAGTTTCTGAAAACCGGAAAAAACTTCTCTTCGGCAAAAAATCTAGTTTCGGCATCAATTTCGGTTTCGGCACAAAATCTGCCGAACCTTCGGCCGCACCTTCACCGATAACTCAGTGAATTATCGCGCGTCGTTCGGCTGCCTTCGGGTGAGTTCCTGGCTCGTGTGTCACCCGCTATCATCAGCTGAGTTCGCCGGCCGGTCCGGTGTGATTGTGTTCCAAGAAGTAGTGTTAACATGTTTGTTAATTTTAAAAAATATTTTTGCTTTATAATAGCATCTAATATAAAAATAAAATTATTTTTTCACATACTTCAATTATTGTTTTTTTATTTCATTACACACGTGTTAACTGTCTGTATACAAGTGTAAAAAACAATAGATTTTTAACGTGTCTAAAAAATTTTCGGTTTCTGCTGAAACTGAGACAGATACCGAAGATTCGGTTTGGTTGGAAAGTCCTGTTTCGGTTGGACAATAATTTTTAGTAATAAATAAGATGAATTAACCACTCGGACCCATAAGCTTGTTTACATGTGAATGTAACATTATTAGACATACGTATGACGTATGAGGCGTTATATTTCATGTTTTTACTTTGTACCCAGTAGAATTCCTCGTGTAACCCCAGGGGCAAGTCCGTCTATTATACTCGCAAGTCCATGTTACAATAAAGTCTTCATGGTATAAGTTTTTAATTTAATTGACGCCGAATTAATGACTTAGCATTTTGCAAGTGTGTGCAACTGTTTAATACAATAGAACGGTTGCGGAATGGGAGATAGTTGATTTGGGTAAGTAGAGAAGGTTGATCGTGAATATAATGATCATTATACTCATTTTAATTACACAACTTTCTGTTGCTAAATCATTCCAAATTCGTTAAGTCAAACCAGGCAGTTATGCGCATACTCTCTGTAGTTAAGTAAAGAATCTCTGTACCTAGTTAAATCTTCTTATTTATAAAAATCTCGTGTCACGGACTCGTGGTGGTCGCACTCCTCCGAAACGGCTTGACCGATTTCTATGAAATGTATATTTGGTAGGTATGAGAATAGGTTTTAAAGTATATTTCATACCTCTAGGTGATTAGGGTGCCCCTGTCCAGAAAAAAAAGTATTTTTTTGACAATTTTTTTTTTCTTTTTCAAATTTTTTTATTTGGCATCAAAAGATACCTATAACCTCAAATTTTAACCCTCCTATCCCCACCCTCCCACTTTTTAATCGCGATTTTAGTATTTGTGTATGAACAAATTTAACCATCTTTCGTATTTCAAACAGAACGAAATTATTTATGTTGTTGAATGACAGATGGCGCTACGTCTGCCTCATCGAACTTTCATACACACATGCGCAAACGTCATTTTGATATTTTATTCGGCATCATGTTCTCGCGTGGGCAAACCATTGGGCTTTTTTGTGTTGGCTAAAGACGGACTGACAAAGTACACTCAATTGCTCTTCGAAATTCATATTGATTTTATTCATTTCATTTTCTTACTTTAGTTGATGTTTTTTTGTTTTTATCGGCGGTCATCGTCTACACCTACACTACAGCGCTTCATTCCTCTTTATGTCATAGATCCTATCCCCACACACATACAATACATTCGTTATTTTTTATTTCAACAATCGAAATATTCACTAGAAATAATTTATATGGCAGAACAACGTTTGTCGGGTCAGCTAGTAAAATATAAAAATGAATGTTTCTTTGTTTGTCCATTTTGCGTTCCTAAACCATTCACCCGATTGCGATGAAACTTTGGCGATTTGATGTGCGCATGCCCGCGATGGCTTCTATATACAATAGTGAGATTTTTTTACATGAACTCCACACAGGAGGCCCTGAAGAAAATTATTTTCCTCAGGGCCTTTGTAATTTTTGGGGATGAGGTGTGGAGGGTTTTTTTAAAGGAAAGGAAGGAGAGGAGAGTTCTGGGATGGAAAGGGGTTTAAGGGGTGGGTAGGAATCTGGGATTCATTGTGTCATGGTCACCCGCCTCCAAGACATAGACATTCTAGACCTCACCCCATGAACCCGACCACCCCTGCCAAATCACTTGGGGTGACCTATGGCAGAGGTGATGGTTATCCAATAAAGGTTCCCGGGGCGGCGGTACCCATTCCCGTCTCCCAAATTTAAGTGAGATCTGGCGTTATGAAATTATTTCCTGTATTATTCATACGATTGCGATGAAACTTTGGTGTTTTGATGTGCTCATGCCCACGATGGTTTCCATATATATTAGTGAGATCTGGCGTTATGAAATTATTTTCTATATTATTCATCCGATTGCAATGAAACTTTAGTGATTTGTTGTGCGCACGCACGCAAAAGTTTATATATATACCGATGAGCTTTAGCAATATGAAATGTGTATAAAAAATTTGCAATAAGGGGCCATCCATAAATTACGTCACACGAATTTCATGATTTTTCGACACCCCCCCCCGTCCCGAGTTTAGCGGCAGGGAGGGAAGGAGGGAGGGGTATACGTTTAATGTGTAAATAACAACAAAAAATCCCACAAGAGCAAGGCCGGTGTGTGGGTATACCAGATAGGATTATATAGATTACTAGCAGACCCGGCCACACGTTGCTGTGGCTAACGAAACACAACGCCATTTCCCAACTTTTATAAAATCCACACCACCCGCTTGCCCGCTGCCCGCTGCCTGAATTGAATATTTGAATTTCTCGGCTTTTCTCTACTACAATAAGCATGTAAAACCTTCTCCTTGAATCACTCTATCTCGCATGAAAATTTGTTTCGTAGTTTAAAAGATCTATGCGCACATACATTTTGAGTGACTTCATTTTATACTATGTAATGCAATGCTTGCAATGCAACACTGGATATTTGAAAAGGGAAAATCAAATACCTACTTACTCTAGGAGATCTATTTTCCAATTTCTTCCGTAGAACGAATTTCAAAAGTGACTATAGTACGGCCCGCCAGCCGTCTTAAATCGCACAAAAATATGTTGTCTTTGAATTTCTCGGCTTTTCTCTAATATAATTTGCATGTATTATACATATAAACATTCCTCTTTAATAATAATATTTGGCTGATTTATAAAGCGCCGTTTTCATGAAAAATCATCTCAAGGGCGCTTAACTCTATATATTGGTGAAAACCGTATGAAAATCCGTTACGTAGTTTAAAAGATTAACGCGCACATACATTTTGAGCGACTTCATTTTATACTGTGTAACATATATACTATGTAATATAATATATATGTAATGATGAAGAACGTCTCAATAATCAAATTGAATTCGAAAAAAACATCCGGCTCACGAATAACTTGGCAATGTTTGAAAACTCCTACCTACTGAAAATAAGGTAGTTTAGGCAGTCATGAAGAACTTAGCTGGAAGAGGAATTGAAGCCAAGATTCATAACTGGGAATCCATCGCATCGGTACAACCAACTGTCGGTAATTTTGTCGGTAAGTTCGGTAATTTTATCTTAAATGTACAAAAGTTATCAGTTTGTGCAAAAATTTAAAGCAGTTAAAACTCTGGAAAGGTCAGTTCTGACGTAATGAAATATGCCCAGATTTTTCTATCTGGAAATTCTAGGTCAAAGGTTTTAAAACAAGACCTACTGCACGTTTTGCTCGCGCTAACTACAGGCAGATAAACTTCAGAAAACGAACATGTGGCAGACTGCACGTAATCTTAACGTATTTCATGCTGTTCTAAAACTCTCGATCGGTGAGCTCTGGCGTCGAGAAAAATGCAGAGCTGTTTCTGTCAGGAATTTCTTAAAATATTTATTTAACTGTCAAACATACCATGTTTTGTCTTCTATAGCAAAAAGATTGTTGAAACTCAGATGAAACTTCGTGGTAACTTGGTGACCTCCGTGTCAGATCGATACGTTATTTGACAAAATAGAAAAAAATTATAGGTTTGTTGGTGTAATAGATTTTCCCATTATCGACCTGGTAGGATTTATTATTATCCCATTCATAATCGAAACTTTGTTGCTTAAAATGATTGAAGTCGCTCCTGGTGACCAGACTTAAATAGCCAGATACGTAGCAATCTTTCCCCAGCCATCACCCTTGCTATCCCACTTGGTTTAGCCGCACAACACTACTCAAATTGGAATTACCTTTATCTCACTGATTACTTTAAGGTCACCCAACATCCAGCTATTCGGAAAAAACGTCCCCTGGGTAAAACATATTAAATACCTCAGCGTTACCCTAAACAGTAGACTCACCTGGAAAAAACATATAAGTGAAACTCTAGCCTCAGCATCAAAAACCTTTGCAGCCCTCTATCCCACGCTATGCAAAAGAAATAGGGTAAAGGGGGGCTAAGTGGAAGGGGCGGGCAAAGTGGAAAGTTAACATAAAACAAAAAATAGCGACTTCCCCCCCCCCCCGTTGGGCTCACTTACCACAAGTCGCATGTCGCCCTTGTGCCCTGATGAAATTTAGCACTGCTGCGGCGACCCAGCGCGGTGCACGTGTATGTTTAGTGATTTGTGCAGATTTCTTACGAAAACATTCAAACTTCAACGGTTGATTTTTCATTGAAAGGTGAGCATTTATGTATATGCTATTTATTATTGCATTGCATATAAGTATTGTCCAACCTTATTTTAATACGTCTGTGATATTTTGATACGATTTTTCGATATATATATTTTTTTGTTCCTTTCACACCATTTGGGCAAAGTGGAAAGATGTATGTGAGGGCAAAATGGAAACCTTTCCACTTTGCCCGCGCTCGTGAGATGTCCAGTTTTACTCTAACATAACAAAAATCAATTGAAAGAAAAAGTAGCCAAAAAGGTGAAAATTATCTAGGAAAGAGAGCAGAAAGTAAAAAAATACAAAAGAAAATAAAAATTGAGAAAATGGAACAGAAAAAGAAAATTTCAAAAGAACAAAAAATCTGCAAGAAAGATGAGAAACCATTTTCTCGAAGAGGAACAAAGTTAAAGAGAAAATTAATTTTCAACCTCTGCCCGGCACATCAAAACAACAACATTTTACACTTTGCATGTTTTGCAAAGAAATTTACATTGATCCTCCAACTGAATAATGGATTCAATGTAATGTCTGTCAAGAATGAGCACATGAACTGTGTGTCGATATTGGAATGATGGAAAATTTACCTGTTTTAATTGCCAATCCCATTAGAGGAATCATGCTATCGTATTCTGTATTTTATTGTTCTATATTATATGTTTCCACTTTACCCTTTCCACGTGTCCCGCATAGTAGGGCAAAGTGGAAAAAAGTTAAGTTTTCAAAACTGGGTCTCCATTACCAAAACTGTTCTCTGTTAGTGTTATTTTTTTTCAATTAGCAAAAATATGTAAGTTTCTTGTTTTAATAAACTTTTAACTACTAAAAGAAATTACATTTTCTTAATTAATCTGTACACTGAAGTTAAGTTTTCCACTTTGCCCCCCCCTTCCCCTAAACATCTTTTAGTTAAAAATAAACTCCTCATCTACAAAACAACAATAAGACCAAAACTCACTTACGCAGGTCCCATCTGGGCAAACGCCGCTGAATGCCACATGAAAAAACTCCAAACTTTCCAAAACAAAGTACCTAATCCGTACAGCCCTGGGCGCCCCCAAGTGGTTGAGAGTGTCCCAAATCCACAAAGACTCAGAAGTCCCATTATTAAAAAAACCACATCATAAGTCTCGCGGAAACCCACCCATGTTAACCCGTCTATCAACTGCCTCACCCGATACGACGTACCTAAACGAAATCACAAAACATAAAAAACCTGAACAAATCCTTCGTAAAGATCCTACCCCATATAGGAGCCATGTCTCCCAAGGGCGGATTTAGGGGGGGGGGGGGGGGGCACGGGGGCACGTGCCCCCCCAGACGGTATTTTTGTGCACTGTGGAGATTCCATCACAGTACATACGTAGAAGCAAAAAGTGTCTTTATTAAACATTTAATTTTTCTATTGTTTTGACACTTTCATAAACCTTCCTATACATACTTGAACTTGTAGAAATAAACTTGAAGTACGATACTTCAAGTTTATTTCTAACAGTAATTGTTGATTTTTGAACTTGTGCCCCCCCCCCAGAAAAAAATCCTGGATCCGCCCTTGATATCTCCCCCTTGCAAATAATTAGTAAAAAACACCTAAATTCATTTTTTCTACAAACATAATTTAATTATAAACTCATGATGAAAGAGAAAGGGGCCTTTTTGGCCCGGAGCTCTGTATGCTAGTATATCAAAAATCAAAAGTCACTTTAATTCAATTACCAGCTCAGAATAGCCAGGTGCTTACCAACCTTCCTCTACCGGCTCTCCTTTGCATTCCCGACTCCCTTCAGCCGTATAACTTTCTCCAAATTGGGTTTGCCAGTTGCCATGGTCCAACTGATTCCAGGAAGTTTGGTCTCTAAAAATGAAAACTAGGTACTCATTAAAATCAATGAAAATCTTCAATGGGATTCCCACATAAACAGCATTACAAAGAAACTCAGGTTCATACACTTCTTTAGAAACAAACATACGCGATATTATACTAAATAAAAATAATCTGTATAAAGTCTACCATGCTCTTTGTCAATCACGTTTAAAATGGAATTATTGGATGAGGATCTGTCTCAGTTAAAACATTAAAAAATAATATTAATTCTGAAAGTAACCACAAGAAGAAAAAACAAATTAAAATACTTTAATGTTTTCAGTATTATTAAATTCTGCTCAAAAAATGCTCTTCTCAAATTTATATGGAAACTACGAACACTACATCTACTGAACATGCCGTAATAAAATATATCTTTGTTCTTATGAAGCAGATACGTGATTATAATCCTATTGATCCTATTATAATTTATAAAGGCGAAAGTTTGTATGGATGTTTGTTTGTTACTCTTTCACGCAAAAATAATTAATGGACTTTAAAAATTCTTTCACTAATGGAAAGCTACATTATTTGCGAGTACCATAGGCTATATATAATGGTAAGCTCTGGCGTTATGAATAAGCTCTGGCCTTATGAAATTATTTATTATACGTTTATTGTCCAGACGAAAAGCAAAGCGTTGCTAAGTAATTATTTGACGTGCGCTGTCATTTTCTAATATTATTGTAATGTTCTATAATTTAGTGGCTCACTAGCCCACAATAATAAGGATTACAACGTAAGTTCGATGTCTTCAGTTTATTGGTAATTATAATGGATTCAAGTAGTATTGTATTTATGTCAATAGTAGCGACTGTTTACTAAGGCTTCTAGAATGGATATGCGAGCGGTGGGGCCCCTCAGCTGTTCTCTTGTACTGAGAGCCCGCTCGTCAATCTTCGGAAACCCGAACGTTTCCGAGCGGCGTGATATCCAAACACACCTACATTTACATACACTACAATTATAAATGCGAAACTGCGCCTGTTTAATTGTTACGTTTTGATAGTTGGCAGGCGAGCTGTTTGAAAAGTGAATGTAACGGGTATGTGAGGGGGAGGAGGGGGTACTAAAACCTAGTACAAAATAAAACAATAACTTAGTAAATATACTTAAAGCCTTTTATATACTTAAAGCCAACCAGGTTTTGCTACAACTTTAGCTTCTTCAGTATAATACTGCCCTGAAGAAGATACGATTGCGGCGAAACCCGGTCAGCATTAAGTTCATTAAAAATAAAAGTGGTGTTTATTTTTATTGTTCTATTTTAAATAAAATATATATTTTGGTCAGAAAGACAATAAATTCCAAGCTTTAAAATTATGTATTGATGTGCCCTTCCAAACGAATTTGAAAATACCATGGAGATAAACATATTTAAAAACACCATAAAAATATGGCTAAATCAAAGATGGTGAAGTCATTAAAAATGAAGGAACACAACCTACAATCAACAAATATGAAGATGAGGAAAATAAAAAACTCGAAGAAGAGGAAATAAAAAAAGAAGTACAGTCAATACAATCTACAGTGAACAAACTTGAAGATGATGATATCATAACGTAACACCAACACTACTACCTACAGTCCGAATCTGAACAGGTATCTATCCTTAGAGAAGAGGATTTTTTTTTAAATAGTCATAAAATAAAATTTTAAAAAGTTATTTTTAAAAACCGGTTTAAAAAAAGCATTGTCCGTACAGTTAGGAAAGTACATTGCACTGATAATTACTATAATAAACGTACACAGGCCTTTAGGTTCAACCTTGCACCGTTCACCTTGGCTCTACCGGGGCATACAGAGCATGACAGAGATCTCTGTCTTCCTACATCGACTCTCACCAATATAGAATACGACGCGACGTATCTGTAGCATTGCAGAATTGCATTTGTTGGGACGCCATTATGGTATCAACAAACATCGGGAAATCAATTTAGGGTCATAAAGATTATATTTATTTATGGGCTTTTGATACCGGATATAAGGATTTTTTTATTCAGTATTAAAGTCGTAATGGGGTTTTACAGAAGTCACTCGTGCGTATTAAGTATATGTATACCTGCAAACATAATAGCAACAAGGAAGTTGGGTCATGAAGCATCATTAGTTTGAAACCGGGCTCACAAGTGTCGTCAACATCGCTCACTACTGCAAATCGCGTCTAAGCACAGTTTCGCCCTTCCTCTGTTTCTACCTACAACTTTGATTGGCTGTGCCGCTTTGATAGTCTGTGGAGTTTGGTCGTAGTTTGGCGACAGTTGGCAAGCTTCCATGCCATATTTTGCCGTGCTTTGTTTCTCTTATCTATGGTGTTCATAAATAGCACTCCTACAAATACACAGCCCCAAGTTAAAATATGTCAACTTTGAAGTTTTGCATCTTCATGTTCTAAAATCTCTACATGACATTGCGTGGTGTAATGGGGCCTCCATGGTTAAGCGGTTACGATCTTGGTTCAAATTCCGGCGTGCGTAAGTAAATTTATAAAGATTAATTTGTATTATTTCAAAATTAATTAATTAAAAATATTACGTAGTATATTTGCGGCACGTTTCATAGCGATACATACTTCCAGAATCTCAATGGTTAAAGGTCACCATTCAGAATTGAAACATTGCTGGAAATGGTTTTGGCCGTGTTTAGTGATCCGATCTAAATATAAAGTAAAATAAATATAAATAGCAAAACTAGTCACTTCCCCACATCCCTACCTTCCTCTACCCCATTCAATTTTCCTTCCCAAAGTGTGAATGGCTCTAGACTGTAAGGAGCAGTTTGGTTCTCTGTGATTCTCACATAAAAAACAAAAACGAAAAGCAGAATTCGAACAGCGAAAACGTGTATTTATAAATCTATATACCAGCTTGTCATATTTAGGATCGGTATAACAGTTTATTTTTAACCCTTCAAGACGTCGTGGGATATCGAAACTCCCCCCCCCGCCCTCGTTCTGCCTCATTCAATCGCCACTGAACCCCGCGCATCTCAGTACCTTTCTTTTGCCTATTGTCTAATTTTACCTGTTGCATTTAGTGCAAAAATGCGTCTAATTTTACCTGTTGTCATTATTTTTATGTTCAAGATTATTTTGGGTACACGAGCTTTTAAAAATTTGTAATTTATTATAATTTTTACTAATGACGATCTCATAGTTTTGCAGATTTTAATCGTCTTAATTTCGGTAGTGAAAATACTAATGAACGAGTATTTATTTAATTTTGCATTAAATTTCTGATAAGTTGTAAAAAAATGTGATTGATATTTTAAAATTTTAATAATAAACGTGTGTAACGTGTAACATTTACTTTTTTGAAAAGTATTGGTCTCGGGGACCCACGACGTCACTTACGTAAGTTTTGTTCACCACGTCACTTAGGGGTTAAGCTTGCTAGATAAGTCCAGTGATATCATTACTAAAATTACTGATATACCGGACATACATTAGTGTAGTTGCGGAAGTGGCAAATGTCGAGCAAGGATATGGAATACGGATGTTGAAAGCGTGTTTGTTGTCGTCGAACTGTAGTAATAATGTGCATTTTATATGTTCCCTTGAAAAATAAAGTTTGTCACATTCCCTATAACTTATAACGTATGATCTTTGTAAAAGTGCATTCCTGTATGTACATACATACAAAAATACAGGAATGCACTCCTGTATGTACTGTTACGTTACGAAGTGACAATGTTTTCCCCAGTTCACTGCCTTCCCCCAGCCCGTAGAGATTTAAGCTTTATTTCAGGGAAGCCACACAAACGCCTCACAGATCCTACCACCCTGGTGGTGAGGGCCTCTCCCGCTCTACTGACTATCCTGAGCTAGTCTGTCGGCAGAATGTAGGGACCCCAGGTAGGTCCACTAACAGTACGTACGTACATTGTACATATCACTCATGTACTACGAAAAAAGCACATGTGCGAAAATCGCGGTTTTAAGTTAAAAATGTTAAAATAATTTGTTGTGTAAAAAAGAACCCTGTTATTTATCTAATTTTACTGTTTACAATAGGTAAGTATGTTCCTTTGCAATTATAACAAATTTAATATTTAAAGTTTTCTTTTATATATCAGGGAACGTACCCATACTACGTGACCAACTTTTTGCCATTTTTAACCCCCCCCCCCCCGGTGACCAAAAACCTACGCCGGCCGCCGCTCATTTGTACCAAGCGTGACATTTTGAAGACCCCTCCCCTAAACGTGTCACGTAGTATGGGTACGTTCCCTTAAATAAAATTTATGTTCAATTCATAATAAAACTGGTTGATGTGTAAACATGTTCTGCTGTGTAATTATTATTACACGTGACAGCTGCTTCGCCTTCTGAAGGCATTATCAAACTGCTAAACTATCAAAATACATTATAAGACTATCACTTTCAAAAGGCGATAAGGGTGTCACGTAATAATAATTACACGGGAGAACTTGTTTGTATATAAACTAGGTATATTTAAAAATAAAATTGAATTATAATATAATTGAATAAAAATAAAAAATAATATGGCATTCTAAAAATTAAACTTGATAACAAGAAATTAAAATTTTAAATATTTTTTTCTGAAAAATATTAAAAAAGTAGGAAACTATTTTATCCAGATTACAGAAATACAATATCTGTATATTAGTTGTGTGATTTTCCACAAATATTTTTTAATTCCCAGACACCGTTTTCTCAAAACATGAGGAATGCAGGTAGATATGTTTCTGTTGCATTACAAGGGCGATGGATATAAATATTAAAGGTTAGGTTACGTTTTTGAAGTGAAAACTTCTTTAGCACCGTTGTGATTTGAAACTCGATGAAATGGAAACGAGCGACACTAAAAAGAGGCAAACGCATTAACGCATACATCTATAGGTTTTAGCCTGCGAGAGAATGAGACATTAAAAGCAATAAAATATTTATTTAATTCCCTGGTACTCGGTTCCAATATAAAACGATAAATCCACAATCCTACGCAAGTCTTCTTTGGTGTTGTGGTATAAGGATATATAAGATCTGCAGACATTCAATAGCGGACCAAGAAACGAACCCTACGAAATCCAAAAAAATAAATATTAAAAAAATGTGAAAAATATTAGGTCCTTACATATGAAATTGGCGTTTTGTATGGGAGGAACAGGAACAATCGAACAAAATCGATTTTATTTTAATATAATATATTTATTTAATCAAAGTATATACCATTGCTATCTATACACTTTTGCCATCTCATAAGTAGTTCATCGATCCCTTTACTAAAAAAACCATTCGGACGGGAATCAACAAAATCTTTGAAGGCGGTTTGGACTGCCCCATCGGAGTTGAATTTTTTCCCTTGCAAGAAGTTATCTACGTTAAAAAAAAAAAATGGTTATCTGTTGGGGCAAGGTCCGGAAAGTACGGTGGATGTCTTAGACATTCCAATTGAAGCTCCTCTAATTTGGTAGCCGTCTGTTGTGCAGTGTGTGGTCTAGCGTTCTAACGCGCGTTTGTTGATTTGCTTTACTCAATTCGTGAGGTACCCACCTTTCAAGCTTTTTCACTTTCCCAATTTGCTTCAAGTGGATTAAAACAGTTTTATCACTTACACCGCAACCTGCAGCTAACTCGGACGTGGTTTGCGTGGATCTGCTTCCACAATAGCCTTCAATTCTTCATTATCAACTTTGATCTCCGGCCGTCCACAGGGCTTGTTCTGCAAGTCGAAATTTCCAGAACGAAAATGTTGGGACCAAAAATGCACTGTGTTTTCTTTTGCGGCACCGTCGCCATACACATCATCAATCCTTCGAGCCGTTTCTGCAGCACTAGTGCCACGGTGGAACTCGTACTCGTAAATAACGCGATATTTCAAGTTTTCCATTTTGTAAACTAAGTGACGCAAAGAAATAAAAAACAATCAAGGAAAAAATAAATGAATTATAATTTTTGAAACACAAATACACGAGTAAATAGCTGTATAAATTTGAATTTGGAATTCCTAACCAAAGAGAAGATATATTGAGATCAAAGTTGTCAGTACGGCAAAACGCCAATTTCATATGTAAGGACCTAATATATCTAATCTTCACACAACTCCAAAATGAACAGGCAGAAGAAAACACAAGAGAAAGCGACAAAGAAGAGAAAACACAAATACTAACAAGATGACCAAGTGTATAGGTAAAGTTGCACTGGAATTCGACGACTAAAATATGGAAAAATCATCCTTCACATTGATAAAAAGTGCTTCATAGTCTCCCTACTCTTGTCAACTTTAGTTTTCTGATGCACTTCTGATACACTTCTGCCGCGTATGAATTGCACAATCTGTTTTTTTCCTTATTGTTCTATTCGGTATTACCATGACCCTCCCGTCTCACATTCATATTAATCTAAATAGTGATTCGATTAGCGTCGTTGAATTGACAAGTCGTTGACGCCCCCCTTAAAGTTTACAATAAAAGGGTAACAGACCGGAAGAAACACAGAGGATGGTGTCAGCTGGTACTCTACCACACTGTACACCAATACACACCAACCGGAAGGTTAACTTGAGGAGTATCGACCACTAACTATAAAATAGTTCTAGTTTAATGTTGCCATGCAAAGGGCCACTTACGTGATTATTAAAAAAAAACGGTTTATGAATGGCATGCAGCATTTTAAAAACTTTGACAATTATGCATCTTGTTTATCTGTCAATTTGTTAGTTTATTCCGTTTCCGTTACAAGATGGTGACCGGTTTAATAAAGATTATTTTATGTGTGAAATGGTCGTGTTTATTTGGACTTTCTTATTAGTAATATTGGTAATAACCTGTCTGAAGAAATTTTGAAAAAATAATTGTCATTGATATAGCGATCTTTCTTTGGACAGATTGTGTAATTAATCATTTGAAATTAAACAAATGTAACATAAAATATGTAATTTATATTTAAATAGGCACGTATTTTTGTACCTACTTAAAAATATTTATTGGATAACCAAAACCTCATCCCGGGTGGTTTACTACGTTTGGTAACTTAGCAGAGGTGCCCGGGTTCATGGCCGGATCAGGAGAGACTGATTGAGTGAGATCTTTTGACCTCTCCAGCAGGATTCCCGGGACAGTGGGAGGTATGGATTCATACGTCCGTTACTCATGGACACACTGACCCTTAGAATCCTACCCACTCCTTATACCTTTTTCCTTCTCAGAACTTCCTCTCCTTCATTTTATAAAAAGACCTTTCACACAGCATCCCCAAGGACGACATTGGCCCTGGTGGGCATTATTTTCTTCGGGGCCTCCTGTGCGGAGTTAATGTTAAAAAATCCTATGATTTCAGAGAAAATTTTGGTTTTGACTTGTTAAATAAAAGAAAATTAGAAATATATTTTTTCGAAGCCAAGTCTACTGTTGTTTAAATAGCATTTTAATATCTCAGAAATTGAAGCGTTTTTATATTATATGAAATTTATTGTCGTTTGAATGGCCTTGGAAATTTAAATATGGAGCCCAGGTGGTTCTTATTCTAGGTTTTATTTTGCAAGTACCTATCGGTGCGCTCTTTGCTGAATATACATAATTATGTGTTTATCTTTTAATTATAGTAACTACTTTATTTTTTATTTATTTTAAAGTTGCATACTTGCATTAACTTTATTTAAGAAGGGTTGTTTCAAACCTAAATAGAATTTTCCAAGAACTTGAAAATTAACTTCAAAAATTTATAAATTATATGTATGTCTATTTTTAAAATTAGTTCTGTCAAAACCCTGAGGAAGTCAGCTTTGCTGACGAAACATGTCGGTTTTTATAAACAATTAAGTGGTTAATACAACGTAATTTATTAATTTGAATTTATAAATTGTTATTTTTTTACCAATCCGTCCTTAGTGTTTACTGGATTTATTTCGTTCATCTTCAGATTGCGTCACCTTTGAACTCTTAAAACTTGTTACCAAATAATTTGTGTATTTTATGTACTGATAATTTAAAAAATTTAAGAACGTTATGTAAATGGTTTATTCACCCCTTATTCTCACCGCTTAAAGCATTTTGATGCTTTTCGTAGAAAATTTGCACACGTTCAAAATAAGGGAACAATTACTGTCTACATCTGATTTAAAACTTTGCGTAGGTGGACAACTCTCGGAACTTCGGTTGGTAATAAATAAATAAGGTATAAGATCGTAAACCAAAATCAAAATATTAAAAATTATTTCATATTTTCGTCAAATCAATGTGCCCTAGCAAAAATCTATAATTTCATAATCTGTTTTTATGTTTCTTTTATTCTATCCTTTTTATGCAAATTAATGTACTTATAATGCTGGGAGAATTTTCACTTAGTGGCTATGAACTGAAAACACGTATTTATTAAATTTAAAAGAAATCGTAAATATATATGGACAATATTTATAATTGCATTTCCGTATCTTTACGGTGTAAAAGTTTATTGTAGAGATACATTGAAAAATTATGCAAGTTGCTCATTACCATTAACATCTTGGTTCAGTTAACTTGTATTATTTCACCTTGAGGAGCGGTTTTTTATGAAGCACTTTTCAAGTTCATTTTTGATGATTAATAATAATAATAATCTAACAAATCACAAATGAAAAATACTTCGTATGACGGTGGACACTATTTCATATGTTTTATTAACTTTTTTAAATTTTAATGCGTATTATTGCATTTAACATTTATGTATCTTTGTATTTTTCTAGAAGATTTTTTTATTTATTTATTTACTTTATGCATTCTTTCGTTTTTCTCTAACTAACTGGGGCTTATGACAATACCCTTTTATGTTCCTTACTATTTAGTACTGCGGCTATTTGGCCTTATGACTATCACCATCTGCCATGCGATTCTGTATCTTTTTTGGATATGGAATCGAAATATGCGAGATTATTAAATTTATTGCCTGCAATTGCTTTTTCCATGGGTTGATATGTCAACTGTCGGCATGGGCGTAGCCAGGGGGGGGGGGTTTGGGGGTTCAAACCCCCCCCGAAAAGTTAAAATATTAACATAAATAATATTAAAATAAGTAGAGTTAAGAGAATGTTATTTGTAACACTGACATCTCAAAACGATATGCGGTTGATTTTTTTTTGCAAAGTGATTTTTATTTGAAATTCCGTTTCTAATCAGTGGTAAGTGTATACGTACTTTGAAATTATTATTTTACTTAGCAAAAAGTGTTAAATAAACATATATCAGGATTAGTGTTACAGATAGGTGTTAGTGTATTGTGATTAGTGTTACAGTCAGTCAGCATAAATGTGATTATTAGAATAATTTGACTGCTTAAAATGTTTTAACATGTACTACTAACGTTCATTATGTATTTTGTTTTGAAAAGTTTTATTTTCTATACACACATTTTCTATACAATAAAAGTTTTCAAAGCAAATACAAAGTCCGACCAACCCCCCCCCCCCCCCCGACGCGAATTTTGAGTTTTATTTCCTTGAACCCTCCCCGAAACTAAAACCTGGCTACGCCCGTGACTGTCGGCGCTGTCGTCGATTTCAACTAGTTTAGAACACGAAATGCCGTAAATATATGATTATTTATTCATTTAATGTACGTTTAAAGTTATATGTCATGGATTTGACATTTGTGAAGTTTCGTTTCAATCTAAATACGCATGAATTACTTAGTTTTTAAGTATTTAGAAGAAAATTTAACTATCTTCTCTGTGAAAGACCATCATTTTTGACGGCCGGCATAGTCCAGCGGTAAGGCTCTTGACTCTTACACCGAAGGTCGCGGGATCGAATCCCGGCGTGGCAAATAAATTTTATTTGATTAATTTGTGATATTTCACAATTTATTCATTTAAAATAATATATATGGTATATTTGCGGCACTTTCCAGAGTGGAAGATACTCTCAGTATCGCCCTGGTATAAGACCACCATTCAGAATTGAAACGTTGGTTTAAATGGCATTAGCCGTGTTTGGTGACCAGATCTGAATAGCCAGGTACTTCCCCACCTTCCTCTTCCCTATCTCCTTCCCCTCCCCACTACCTTCAGCCTCACAACATACCCCAATTGGGGATGTCATGGTCTCACTGGCTTCAGACGGGAGAAGTTGGGACTCTTGTGCGGTATTCATATAAAAAAAAATCAGAAACCATACATATGAAATGCTCCATATCTCACATCTCCTTCTCTCCCACAATAACTTCAGCTTCACAACGTAGGTAGTAGGTACCCCAATTTTTGCATGATATGGTCCAAGGAGCAGTTGGGACTCTTCAGCGGTATTTATATTAAAATCATTTTTTCGGTTTGAGATATAAAAAGAATGGCTGAGATTAGGTTAGAATATGCATGAATATACTGAAAATGTGTTATGGTTTAGGCTGTCTTTGTGTTTTGTTCACAAATGTTCAAAGAATCCATTAAAAAAATATACAAATTTGTTTTTGCAAATTCGTTTTTCGGCTCATGTTCTCCATAGCTTATAATCTGAGCAGGGCCGTATTTACACTTTTCATCAGTATAGGCCACTTCATTTGTGCCGCCCCTTTCCTCCTTCTTAGAAGTTGCCACTTGCCACCTACCATGATCACTCACTTGTAGGCTTTTATTAGGTGACGCACAATTTTAAAAATAAATATTCAAATATACGTTAAGTAGGTATTCAAAAATGAAATAAAGAATTCGAAAAATAAAAGCGTAACATGAAATAAAAATGACAATTTTTTACGGGATTTTTTATTTGACTAAATTATTAGCTTCATAGTTGCTTCTATGCATAGAAGATCCGAAGAGTAAAGTTCTTCTTGCAATAATGAAGACCTTTGGTATTTCTTCACTCGCTTTAAACAGGAAAAAACCCCCTTTCTCCAGAACAATTTGTGGTCGGAGTGCAAAATGCGACGCGGAGAGCTATATCCAAGTTTTGGTAAACGTTGTACAGAGATGGTTTCCTCAAAAACTTTCCTTAAAAAGATTAAGTAATGTTGTAGATTCGAGTTTCTCTTCCGTTTAAGGGAACGTACCCATACTACGTGACCAATTTTTGCAATTTTTAACCCCCCCCCCCAGTGACCAAAAACCTAAGGTCGCCGCCGCCGCTCATTTGTACCAAGCGAAGTATTTTGAAGACCTCCCCCCCCCGAACAGGTCACGTAGTATGGGTACGTTCCCTTATTAGAGAAAACGTAACCTTGAAAGTGTACCCATTCCTAAACTAAATCGTCTTGTAAATCATTGCACAAGAGACTGAGCTTTTTCTGAGACTCATTGTGTTGAAAGTTCACCCATTAATTTAAAAAAAAAAAAAAAAATTCTTTAAAGTATTATGCTTTCATATTATGCCTTATGCCTTCGCATATGCCTCTCTCTAATTCAGATCTCATCCAGGAAGTTGATTCAATATCCTCACTTGATGTTTCGTCTATAAAGTTTTTTCTCTTTGGGTCATCTTACTTTGAATGTCGCCCTCACATTGCTAAATTGCGCTCATTTCAATTGCACTTTCTTCGAAATAATCAAAGTTTTCTTGCTCTGGTATAATAAACTCGAGAAGAGATCCACAAAAATCAGATACCGTCAGTAAATCACCAGATGAGCTCTGAATCTGAGCACTCATTTTATTAAGTCCGAAATAGCATTCCAAAATATGATTAGTAACCAAAGGTAAAAACTGTAAAAACTGCCCAAGCATTTTTTGTGAAATATTCGCACCATAATCGCACGACGCAATCCGCGGTGCCGTACGGGATCACTGGATCTCTAAAGGTTCCATTAAGGTGGGAAAAAGGCGTAGAAGCTTCAAAAAATTACATTTTTTCATAAATCGATGGTTCTTCATTCAAAAATATTTTCTGAAACTTTCAAACCAAAATTCCACGCCATTTAAAAGTTTAATGCGTTGCGTTTGACTGAGTGTCCCTCGGTCGAACTACCACCATTTTACTTCCACTTTTTTTTTCAAACGCATTTTTCTCGAAATTACCTTTTTAGAATTTCTGTAACCTCTAGCTCCTACAGTTTTTTATCAATCTTTATCAACTCAGCACATAGTTTCTTTATATAAACGCGCTATATTTGAACACTAAATCCTAAACAATATCTGTTTTTATGGCAAAAAAACGTTTAAAAGAATGTTAAAAAATCATTAGTATTAATTATTAGTAAATTTTCACATTTCTCAAAAAAATTTTTTTTTTCGATTTTTTTGTAAGAAGTGAGGTTCAAATAGAAGAAGCACTTATAAAAAACTTGTCCAGCCGGATGGCGACTTACAATGCGTATGCAGTTGATATCTCCGTTATTTTTTGAGGAAAATTTTTGAAAATTTTAGAATATACTCTTGAATACGCATATTATGTAAAATGACCGAAAGGTATAAATAAAAAATATACATTCCTTATGTATTTAAAAAAATAATGAAAATCACTAAAAATACGAGGTCCTACACCTATTTCTCCCCACGCTCGTGCAATAAAGATAGCCCAATGCCAAAGCCTTTTTTGTGAAATATTTGCACCACAGTCACCGGTCCCGAATTGAACTGTTGGGCATTGAACGACACAAATCCGCGGTCCCGTATGTCTGGAGGGGCGTCTAAAGGTAAATAGATTGAAAATTCTTTCTATCCACAGTGACTTTTGTTGTCGTTTATAATCGTACACAAAATTAACGGCTTACCAAAGCGAGTGGGCGCCGCCCCCTGAACTCTGCCGCCCCTAGGCCGCGGCCTATAGGGCCTATTGACAAATCCAGGACTGAATCTGAGGTGTTTAAGAGCGTTTAACCAGCCAGCGGACGAAAATCCACATTTCGTCGAAAGTTGTTCTTCCGATTGTGCAGGGCGGTTACAATGAGAAAGGTTGATTATTATCCGTACCAGCTTTTTTAAATTATAACTCAATATAAAATTTATTTCAATCCAAATTAGCTTTAATTTATACCTTCATCCAAAAATGCTGAAAGGCGTGATGATAAAACTATTAAAATAGTGTACTTTTTGTAGTTATTTTTTGATTATAAGTATTTATCATTTTTCAGTAATGTCTAAATTTAATAAGAATGTTAAAAAAATCTGAAATATATTAGTTTGTAAGTGCGCAAATAAATACACAAATGGACCAATTTTCGTCAAGAAACACATGTAATTTTAGTTTCAATAAAATCATTTTTTAATGATTTTATTGAAACTAAAATTAAAATTCTAATACATAACTTTGCTAGATAATGTATTGATTTATTTTACTGCATGATTACATTATTTGAAATGGGTGTAGTATAATACAAAAACTTTTTTGAAAATTTAACAAATCTGCCAACGACCTATGGAATAACCTTATTATACTAAAAATTAAAAAAAAATCTAAAATTTTATTACATAACTATGCTAGATAAAAGAACAATCTTTCGAAATCCATTTATAATTTTTTGTGGAAAAGAGTCAATACGTCTAAAAACTTTTTCGAAAATGACGTATTTCCGGCTTTCTCTGGTAATGCCCTCTTAATGAAAATGTGAATCATTTGCATAAAAGTATCGCGCTACATTCTTCAATAAATATTTTTCTTCATCTTTTAATATTTATAATAATTATATCGTCAAATCGATAAATTGTGGTCATAATATAACGTATGTATTTTCCACAATTATGTCGTGTAAATAAGTTTTTTCAAATACAAAAATTAAGATGAGCATTCACTAACTGAGCGTATAATATCTGTGATTATTTGAAAAATGATAAGTAATTATTATGCTATTGCATGGCCACTGTAAAAGAATTATATGTCAGCGAGATTGGTCTCTGCGTAACTAAATGTACCTGCATTACTCGGACCATATATGTATAATGGAAACAAATGGAGACATGGTGTGGACAGCGCCGAGCTGCAACCAAATTGCACGGACTCTAGAAATGGTGGAAACAATTAAATTTATGCGTTTGGTGTGTAGGTAGAAAAAGGCAGGTCGCCGTTTGCGTAGATGCGATTTGCTGTAGTATGGGTGAACGATGTTGTCGATATTTTTTAGCGATCGGTTTCATACATGGTTCATAGCCCATCTACCTTGTTTCTATTATTCGTGATGTGAACACATACAAACTACAGAATAATGTCGTAAAATAAAGTACACTTCACCAGTTTCCCGGGGACACACATAAGCTTAATCGAGTGACTTCCGATTCTGTTGACTGGTTGAATAATCTCAGCATTCCACCAAGACCTATTTTAAATACGCGAACGAAAGGCTCCGGATCTGATCGGAGTTAGTGGACACTATGGTCCTAATAAGAATTGGATTCTTGTGGGTTAATTTATTATTAGAAGGACAAACATTTCCGGTTTACAAATAACCTAACAGCATTTGAAATTTTTTTACTTACATCATGTAAGCGGAATGTTGCTTGTGCAAAGATGGAGGACTTGGACAGGAGAGGAATTGGACCGGTCACATTCGTCAGCTCTGCAACTGTCCGGTTAATGACTTTACCTACGTTAATAATAAATAATATATTATTATTAGTGTGAAATTAAATATACTCGTATCTCCGCTATGCTGAATTCTTTCACATAACTATTTTTGAACAATAAATTTATTGAAAAATGAAATAATTTAACTTTGTATAAACCACTTATTTGATGCGCAAATCCGACCGGTTTCGGAACAAACGTTCCTTCGTCAGGGAAAGCTTATACTAATTTGACAGTTTCGAACAATGTTTTATTATGGTAGGGGTGGAGCTGTTGCTAGATAATAATGTAGATTGGGTAGGTAGGTATTAGTGCAGAGTGGGTGGGTAGGGGAACAAATCCATGATTGGGCTATATGACAATATTTTTTGTTTGTTGATAATAGATTCATTATTTTTAAGGGATTTTTTAATTTCCAAGGCTTCTAAGTTATCTAAACGTTTTCCTTTATGATTAATATGAAGAATATTTATCCCTGTATTTTTTTCAAAACTATGGTTATTTTCAATGATATGGTTAGCAAACTCAGAAAAATTATTATTATTAAAACACCTTAAATGTTCTTTGATTCTGATTTCAAAATTACGAGTGGTTTTTCCAATATAAAATGAGGGACAATCATTGCATTTGAGTTTATATATTCCGGAATTAGTCAATTTATGGTCTTTATCTTTAGTATTTCTCAAAAAATTACCGATATTATTTCTTGTATAAAACGCTGGTTTAATATTAGAAGGATGATTTTTGCAACATTGAACTGAAAAATTATTAATATACAAAATTTTACGCCATTCTTTATCATTAATATTATTAGAATTGTATAGATATTTATTTTTTTAAATTTTGATAAGTTTTTTATTTAGGATGTTATCAATTAATTTTGGTTCATATCCGTTATTTATGGCAATTTGTTTTATTATTGAAAGTTCAGAAAGGAAATTATTATTAGACATTGGGACATTTACTAAGCGGTGTATCATGGAATGGAAGGTGGAGTGTTTTTGTGAGACAGGGTGGTTGGAGGTCCTATGAATTACTATGTCAGTGTATGTTGGCTTGCGATATATACTAAAATGTCCTAAACTTAGTAAATGTCCCAATGTCTAATAATAATTTCCTTTCTGAACTTTCAATAATAAAACAAATTGCTATAAATAACGGATATGAACCAAAATTAATTGATAACATCCTAAATAAAAAACTTATCAAAATTTAAAAAAATAAATATCTATACAATTCTAATAATATTAATGATAAAGAATGGCGTAAAATTTTGTATATTAATAATTTTTCAGTTCAATGTTGCAAAAATCTTCCTTCTAATATTAAACCAGCGTTTTATACAAGAAATAATATCGGTAACTTTTTGAGAAATACTAAAGATAAAGACCATAAATTGACTAATTCCGGAATATATAAACTCAAATGCAATGATTGTCCCTCATTTTATATTGGAAAAACCACTCGTAATTTTGAAATCAGAATCAAAGAACATTTAAGGTGTTTTAATAATAATAATTTTTCTGAGTTTGTTAACCATATCATTGAAAATAACCATAGTTTTGAAAAAAATACAGGGATAAATATTCTTCATATTAATCATAAAGGAAAACGTTTAGATAACTTAGAAGCCTTGGAAATTAAAAAATCCCTTAAAAATAATGAATCTATTATCAACAAACAAAAAATATTGTCATATAGCCCAATCATGGATTTGTTCCCCTACCCACCCACTCTACACTAATACCTACCTACCCAATCTACATTATTATCTAGCAACAGCTCCACCCCTACCATAATAAAACATTGTTCGAAACTGTCAAATTAGTATAAGCTTTCCCTGACGAAGGAACGTTTGTTCCGAAACCGGTCGGATTTGCGCATCAAATAAGTGGTTTATACAAAGTTAAATTATTTCATTTTTCTATAATGGATAACCACAAAGTAATAGCTACATTCAAAAAAATAATAAATTTATTGTCTTTTTACCGAATATCTATTTTTTCCTAAACATTACTACCACCTAGGTTTTTGCCGTTTCATAAAAAAATGAATAAATAATTTTCGAAATTTTATGCATTTTTCTCGAACTGCTGTCGGAAATGTTGTTTTCATAGAGGTGCACATTAAAAATGTTCCGGGGTTAAATTCTTGATTTGAATATAAAGCAAGTAGTTTTTCTTTCTAACACCGCACCGTTTAGGTTTAGATTTTAGATGATATATCTCACCATGACAGCACGAGAGATACAACGAGGAACAAAATTGGCCCCAAATGCGAACCTTGTGGAACTCTACGTGTTATCTTAAATATATGAGAATTACGTATTTAATATCCTTTCAGTTAACTCTCAAAACCAACAAAGAATAATATCACGTACACCTAATTTCTTGAGTTTTCGTATTAGTTTTTAAATCCAGATGCTTCCTATGCTGCCTATGTTAGGCTGATTGTGGTATCTTGTATGTGCTATTGGCCCTAAACTACCTAGTTATCTCTATTTCGATGTTTAGTTGGTCTCTATTTAGAGTTCGTTTGGATATTACCTGTAATGCTGAGACGGCGACATGTCATGTGAATTATTCTCGTATATTGGGGTCATGACAATATTATGTCTTTTTTATAAAGGTCCGCACATTATAATGTTTGACAATAATATTATTTTAATAAGCCATCATGGTTGATAAGGACGTAGGTAGGTACCTCGGCCGAAATAGCACTCTGAAAAATAATGCTTGCTTTTGTACCGCACAATAGAATCTATATTTCAAGCTTCTCGTTATTAAAGAAACCATTGTGTGAACAACATTGATACAGGTAACGGAATCAAAGTTGAATCGACCACAGTTCTCACTTGAATGCATTTCACGCATACAGCATCCAAATTCAGTGAAAACGAAAGAAGTTCATTAAAATAATAAAAAAACCACTTTTCGAATATTTATGACAGTACACCTTGTTGTTCCTTTCTCGTTGATAACAATGAGTGAAGACAAAAGGATGCATCACAAAAAAGGGAACATATTAGCTCCACACAAGGGGCCCTGAGGAAAATAATTCCTCTCAGGGTCTATGTCATCTTTGGGGACGCTGTGTGGAAGGTGTTTTCAGGAAAGGAAAGAGAGTAAGTTCTGGAAATAAAAAGGGCGTGAGGGGTGGGTAGGAATCTGGGGGTCCGTGAGTCCAGGAGTGACAGACGCATGAATCCATCCCTCCCACCGCGGTGCAAGGCGATGTTTCGAGAGAGTACAGCTGGAGAAGTCGAAGGGACTCCCTCAACCATTCTCCCCGATCCGGCCTGCTGGTGGGCAGACGCATCTGCCCCCAAGACCCGAACAAACCTCAACCCATGAACCCGGGCACTCCTGCTAAGACACCTGTATATATGCACCAATACCCAAAATATTACGTCTGATATAAATATAACATAAAAATTGCGCTACATGACATTTTAGCCAATCAAAATACCTCAAACTGTGAGCTCTGGAATCATGTAATGTGCACTGTTTTATCAGTATGAAATTTTCGCCAATGCAACAAATTTGTGTTACACCATTAATTAAAAATACTACTTTCGAATTTATAATATTTTTCACATTTTTCAACAATAGCACAACAATTGCGCAACACTCGACAACATGCGCTCTACGCACGACCACACAGTTGTTATATAAGTTCGTCACAAACAATAAAGAAACGTACCGAAAATCATACGAGCGTACGAAATAAATATAGGTAATACTTTCCATTCTTCAAGGGCGAACCGGTGACCTTGTGCCCCAATGTCACGAGCGAGTACCACACGATGCAAGACCGGCAGACGCGTCAGATCTAGGGATTGCAAATCCGGATCACGAAAATTCCGGACTTCCGGATTATTCGCAGCAGTATCAGAATCCGGATTTGCCATAAAAAAAGTTTTTTAGAAGCAATCCTATGAAATAAAGGCGCCCAACAAGCAACAGGCTCGCAAATCAAGAATATATTTCGGTTGTATGTCTGTCTGTACGTAACTCCGATTCAATGATCTCTAGAACTCAAAATTTTCGTCATTTTCAAAAGTGGAATTTATTGTGTAAAGAATTTAGACTAGCGATGATGAACGTGACGGAACCGAAACGCACGTAAATAAAATGAAATATGACCACGAATTTGTCTTTGATCATGTTACTTCTTTTTTCATCGTAATGATAATAACGTTACATGCAGTCTGACAAATGATAAGTACTTAGTAGAAGAAATTGAGGGCGCCGCACTCTTAAATCTATTAAAAATCATTATGATCGTGTACCTATACAGTATCTATCGTACATCTATCGGTTATCGTGTCTCAGAACTCAGGGACCTAATATAATATTAGAACTTGTGTGTATTTTTTATATATTTTACATGAATGATTAAAATAAACTTACTGAGTGCTAGATACTCTCAGCGTCGCCCTGGTGAAAGACCACCATTCAGAATCGAAATTTTGATGCTTAAAATGGCTTTAGTCGTGTTTAATGACCAGATCTGAAGGGCCAGCTACGTTCCAACCTTCATCTTTCCCATATCCTTCTACTCCCCGCTACCTTCATCCTCGCAAACTACATGACATGTGAAATAATTTTGTTGGTTTGTTTAAAAAAATTCAAAAAAATAAAAAAATGCCAACGAAGGCGGAAATTTCATTTACATTTTTTAATCAAGTTTAACGCCCAGGTGGGATTTTACGTGGAATTATATTACCTAATGAGAATGAAGTATTGAAAATTTCAAAAAAAGTTTTTAAAGCATAAGATAAATGGCCGGTCGGTGGCTGAGTTGTCATCGCGTTTGGGTCCCACCCAGGCGTGGCGTGTTCGATTCCTTGGCTGGTTAAGTCCTCCATCACAGCACGAACGACATTTTCTGTGGTAGTAGGAGATTTTCAAATATTGTCGGGTTTTTTTCTTTAAAAAATAATAATAAAATAAACTAAAAAAAATTAATGTGAAACTACGTTAGTAAAACATGTAACTTAACAATAAAGGAACTAAAACAATATTATAAGACAAATCACAATTACCTCACACACCCTACTATCATTTGTAGGATTCTGAAAATGCAATGAGTTGGTATACATAGTTTACGCAAAATGGAGTCAGTAAATATATCAATAGTAGCCCCAAACTTGCTGCCCATCCATCGCATGTATCCTATTAGTTAATGAATATGTCTGACAGTTGGTCGTGGTTGGTCGTGTGTGCGTTACGGTCGTCAGCAGATTAATGTTATTGTCTTGGGTTCCTAGTAGGTACCTACATGGAATTTAATAGTAACGACAATGGCTAGGCTGTAAAATTAAGTTGTAAGACCGAGAATTCAAATTTCTTCGAAAGATGATATTGCAATCGCACCCTTGCAACTTTACAGGGCGGTTCGAATGAAAAAGATTGATTATTCTTATACATTCTATAACTCAAAATCGATTTTATTTCATTCATAATTTGATTAAATTTACATATACCTCAACATTCAATTCTATAAAAAGGTTCAAACGGTGTTGGTTGATAAAATTATTAAAATTATGTACTAATTATAATTACTTTTTGATCATAAGAATTTATAATTTTTTAATAATGCCTAAGCAAAATAAGTGTGTAAAATATCTGAAATACATTAGTTTGCAGGACCGTAAATAAACAGAAGAAATTAAGTATTTTTCGACGCAAAATACGTGCACGGATTTTATTTTTAATGATTTTGTTTGAACTAAAATTAAAATTCTGAGAAGATGCTTTACTAGATATAATTTATTTTACCCTATGGTTATATGATTTGAAATGTGTGTTCTATAATTCAACATTTTGTCTGAAAACTTAACCAATCTGCCAACGATCAACGGTAAAACCTTATTATAATAAAAAATAAACATATTTTTTCAAATTTTAAAACATAACTTTACTAGATAAATAACAATTTTTCTAAAACCAATTTATATTTTTTTTGTAGAAAAAGTCGATACATCAAGAATTTGATTTTAAAATGACATTTTTCCGGTTGTGTCTGGTTATTCCCTCTAACTTGACTCTTGACTCTGTGTAATAAAACTCTTGTCTGAAATAATACTCTTGTCAGACAGCGTTATTGGAAGCAATTGATTCCTCAAACTTACATAACCAGTGTGTTCAATTGGAATTTTGATCTTAAAATTTACGTACCTAGGGCTAGTGCTCAATGTTCGTTTTGTATTGCTGGTTGAACTTTATACAAAGGGGAACAAATAGGTAGGCTTGTTGAAAAAGTATCGATATATCGATGTATCGAAATTTTTAATTCGATATTCGTAGTCGATATATTTTGATCCGATATATCGATACAAAATATCCAATATCGAAAATTGTATCAAAAACGATATTTTTATTTATTTATGTAACAGTCACTTGAATCCAAAACCGTATATGAACGAACGGAAAAAAGTAACTGTATTGAGTCATGACATATGGCGGTTGGAATTTTAACTATTAATAGCTTACAAATCTATTGTCTTTGCATTAGTATTTGTGATCACTAATACTATCTCATATGTGTAGGTATTACATAGAAATGTATGCTTTTTTCGCCATTTTTTTCTAAGCCACTCTTATATGTTGGTTTCCAATTGTCTACGATTATTGACTACACCTTGTTCCAAACACGTAGTCCTTTTTGACAGATTAATAATATAGAATGTTACTGAGAAGCATACAAACTTTGTATGCATCTCAGTTTACATATAAGTTAGAAGACAGCTGTTTAGTTTTTGATATTTTTGTAATTATTACCTAATAAAAATGAATATTGATAAAAATACCTTCATTTTTATTGAGATTTTTGTACATTAAAATAATGCACATTGTGTATAATAATTACTATTGATAATATTGAGCTGAATACACTATTATTTTAAAAACGCAAAATCTTTTGAAAATTCGACCGATATATCGATACATCGATATATCGATAATTTTTTTCTCTTTCGACATCCCTACAAATAGGTGAATGTAATACTCCACTTGACTTTTAACTAATGAAAAATAGAGTGTTCTCATACAATCTAAGGACTTCAATTAATCAGGAAATCAATTAAGGTTCCGCAAAAACAGCCAAGCTATTTCTATTTTAATTTTTGTATTTATTATAATTAATAATAAATGCCCTAATGGGTGTTTTATTTACATAAGTTTATATTTTACATGATTTGCATTATACGTGATACAGAGATAACAAGAGTTTTTAATGTTTAGATGGTGTAGGGTCGCAGGTTGTAGTCTCCAGACAGTTTACCGTCAGGTGTAAGTTGAGCAGCTTTTTTGACTTCTTTCGTTTCCAAACCCAAGGGGTTGAGTACAGAGAGGTTATGTTTGGTTTGAGAGTTATCCTTTGTTAATAAAAACACTTATGTTTTGTACTGGATATTGTTGTAACTTTAATTCAGATGAATAGCAAGTTTACAGAGTTTTTATTCTAATCTGAGCACTAAGGTTTCAATTTGTGGAATGAGTTAGCAAGAAATGAAATTGAGAATTTATAAACATGAAAAAGAGAAAGAGACGGATGACCACAGACAAAAGAGCGCGTCGACAAAAAAGCGTCGAAATATTTAGTAAAAGATGACACACATCTCAAAATTATGAGTAAAAGAGACTGTACATGGAAGTAAAGAAAAATTATGAAATGTGAAATCCTAAATGAATTATTAGAGATATAGGACAGCACAACACACAACAGATAGAGATACCTAACAAAAACTTATATAAAATTAACATAATACATGATTGCATTCTAACAGCCTTACTAAAAAACATCGTGAAAATTTTTGTCATTTCTGAAATGTGTAATGTGAAATGCTAAATGAATTTATATATAAGAGATATAGGACAACTAAACACACAACAGATAGATAGATAATATTTTATAAAATTAACATAATACATGGTTGCATTCTAACAGCCTTACTAAAAAACATTGTGAAAATTTTAGTCAATTCGGTCGTTTATCATATAAGAAAATTGATAAACAACCTTACTAATTAAAAACGGACAAAAAATTGTTCATGGAAAGCTATAGACATAGCCTGTACCCTGTACAGCCAAAGAGGGTAGTTTATCTGTTGTAGATACTTGTATTTATAATTTCTTTTATTTCCTATTTTTGAAGAGGTCGTAAAAATAAAGGTCACTTTAGAAACTAGATAAAAATGCCTTTTAGATTTTTGTATGTGAAATATTCTTTAGTGTTTAAAAATTGCAGTATTTTAAGGTTCAAATATCAAAAGTTGGAAAAAAATTTACCTTAGACATTTCTATTAAAACGTCGACAAAATTATTCGGAAATGCAAAATTTAAAAAAACACAAACTATCAGTTCGTTAGTTGGGAACAAAACTATCTCTTCACTTTTTATCTCGTTCGTACAATTAAAAAAATATATTAATATATCCCCAAAAATAACTGAAAAAATCTGACATTTTGGATTCACTTTTGCACAATTTAAATGCTTATTTCTCGAATTTGTATTTATTTACACACTCACAATGCATTTATGTTATTAAATAACATTTCTTTTATGGAAATTTTTATTAAACTCGCGGAAAAATTAAATTAAAAAATAAATAACATTTTTTATGTAAAAAAAAATAAAATTAACAACAAGATGGTACAAAAGTACTAAAACTGACAAAATTAACGCAAAAAATATATTTTATTATATTCATATTAATATCTATTTAACATGTAAAAAAGTATAATTATTGTAAAAACGTACAAATATTAAATAAAAAAGTAATTATGTTGAATTATTCTAATATAATAGTGAATGAATTGGTCATAAGGATATAAATTATGTTAAAAACATTATACTAATCGCAAGTCAAGTATCATAAGTCAAAAAAACATGGCGGTCATGGCGAATTCGCGAAGGCGCGGATATACCGATGTTCCGTGATAAGTGACATAATTTTTTTATAAATAATAATAAGAAAAACAAAATGTTTAACGGTCGTGAAGTGTTTTTTGTAAATAGAGAAAAGAGAAAGAAGAAAATGATGGTATAAAAATAATGATATAGGTTCACAACTACAAGTAGAAGAATATAAAAAATATATTATGCAATCGCACTTACGAAATGTTCCTAAAATGTGCTACATAAAAATATCATTCAAGGGTGGTTTGTATATTTATGCAAGTATCTCTCGTATACCTATTGGTAAACAATTAAATTGTGAATTTGTGGTGAATTTGTTTCAAAGTGTGTGAAAGTGGTGCGCGTAAGTGGTAGTCAGTCTCGGAATTATTGTCACGGAATAAAATATTTGACATGGTTGCTGGATTTGAAATTTTTAAATATATGAGGTGCAGACTCCTGAACTCTCTCAACAGTTATTGAGTGAATAATTTTAAACACAAAAGGAAAGTCATTTATTTTTCATCTGTTTTCTAGGGAAAGTATTTTAAGTGGATTTTTTAAAATTTTAAGTGGATTTTTAAAATTTTTAAGTGTATTTTAAGAATGTATAGTTTATATGTTGAATAGATATGTGTAATGTGAAGTTAATAAATCGTAAAGATTTGTGCTGCACACGTTCAATATTTCTTAGGTATACTCGCATGTATATGGCAGTACGGGGACCATACTATTGCATTGTATTCTAACAAACTGCGATTATTCTTATCGTTAATGTGTACAGTGAATGTCAAGTTTTCATCGAATATTGCACCCAAAACACGAATTTGTGACATTGGTATTTAATAGTACTTTAAATTTGTGAATGTTCAAAAATAAAGTATTTGGTTCACGACACTGATGTTGTTATCATTGGTGTGAATAGTAATCACTGGCTAATCCTTTAACACCCTGTATATTTTATAAGATTTCGTCATTATTTCCATGGATCCACTAGGCATCTCGTATGGTCGGTGTTGTGGGTAATGCTGGGTAGCTACCAACCAAAATATCTAGTGAATTTTTTTGACAAGGCGAATCCGCAAAAAACTTAGCCAATCACCAATCTTCACTATGTTATCGCCTTGGCGGTCAATTTAATGGATTGATAGCTTTTTATATATGTATTATTTACAGTTTGAAGCAACGGTGTAAGAACGACGGAGGATGCTTATAATATGTTGCATGGTTCCTTGATTATGTTGAACAATTTGAAAACTGATTTTACAAGACGAATGTAGTTTTAGATCACTTACAAAAAGACATGTTTTGGCTTCGTAGCTCTTTATTTTATACAGAACTATTCAACCAAAAAGGCTCTGATAAACGAGCAGAAACTTTTCACGACAATTTCTTGCCGACGAAGTATTTCCGTTAAGATTTCTATGACGTCGTCTTGCCCTGTCTTAACGATGAGTCTGCCGCGTGTTCGTAAATACCCGACGCGTTATTTCGGCAGCTCTTGGGCGCTCGGTAAATACCCGGAGCAGCTTCGTAAATACCAGATGTGTCGGACGCTAATACGTCAATTATTTACGAGAGCGCATATGCGTCATAACAAATTTTAAGTTTTTTTAACGGTTTTTTTATTGTATACACACGAGAGTACAATCACATTTTATTCCTAACCAATCTAACCTGGCAATTCAATATTCTTTTAAAGTATCTGAAACTTAAAATTTTATAACACGCATATATGCAATACGACTTATTATATAATATGCAATCGTCTTTATCCTAGGGAATCGTTCCGTGCATCGATATATTTACGATATTTGATCGATGATTGCATGCGTTGTACGCTGATAATGCGGTTCTTATTTTCTATACAGTGTTAACAAATTAGTTATGCACGCCGAATAATTTATTAAATCAGTTATTGTATCTGATCTAATACCTACCTACATGTTTTATCTATCTATATAAAGAAGAGGGTTCCATGACAATTGGTCCGGCGACAATTGATCACGCGACACTTGGTCCGCCGACAGCTGATCCTTCCGACAGTTGGTCCGGCTGACAGTTGGTACAGCCGACAGTTGGTACAGCCGACAATTGATCCTTTAGAAGATTTTTTCTTCAGCTGGTACCTAAGTATGCAAAGAGGATATACGGCCGTACAACCAAAGTCGATATAGGTACTTATATCTGAAGGCATCTTGAGTGAAAATCCGCTGTAAAAATATTTTTGCTAACAATATTTTCGATATTTTTACTTATTTCAACTGTCGAAAGGATCAACCTTCGGCGGACCAACTATCGCAGGATCAATTGTCGCCGGACCAATTGTCATGGAACCCTCTTCTTTATATAGATAGATAAAACGTGTATTAGATCAGATACAATATCTGATTTAACAAATTATTGCGTTTATTTGATTTTTATACTAATCGATAGTTTTAATTTAATATTGATGAAATTTTGTACATTTGACCTTCGAAATAAGAAGAAACACATTGTCTACTTGAGATTTTGACAAAAACTTCCCTTATCCACCCCTTAAAGCAGAATTTGTACACTTCATTATGAAATTTTTCACTCTTTAAAATAAGAGTAAAATAACTGTCTACATCTGAAGTCGAAAAACTATGCGGAAGACCTGAGCAACACCGGATACTTCAGCTAGTTATAAGAATGGGTAACATTTCTTTGTCGTTTCGCAAAAATAAACAAATCCTCTACGTGTTTCCAACCACCGACCACGAACGAGAGCGCTGCACAGTTTGTTGGTGGCTAGTTTGGCTGAGATCTCGTCTCGAGGAAGAGCGACTCTAGTGGGGACGCCCAACTTATCAGTAACCGCTGAGATTTCGACGGAGTTTGTCGCCTTTTATCGACGCGTCGCGGCCAGTAGCGCTTTTAGACAATAATAACACTAACAGGATTACGGTCAAATTAAAACAAACATTGGCAAATTACACCAGTTTTACAGTTTGTATTTTTTTATGAAAAATAATTTAAAATTAAAAACAGCGGCTTCTTCTTTCCTGTTCCATCTGAAAAACCAGTTTTGTTATTTGTTTTAATTAAAAACTTATACCATTTTGCGCGCATGCTTACAATTAAATTTAAACAAACAGATTTGTGAAATTACATTAGTTTTACAATTTTTAATTTTATGAAAAATAAGAGTTCCAATTTCACCCGTCTCTGTTTTGATTTGAAAATAAGAAGAAATCTATGTACGACTTCTATTCGTATTGGCTAATTTCGAAACGAGATATTATTTGTTTTAATTAAAAATTCTGACATTTTGCGCGCATGTTTGATAATAATAGAAGTTAACAATAAAAATTTAAATTACACCATTTTTACAGTTTGTGTTTTTTAATGAAAATAAGCATTTTTCTGTTCTGAATAAATTGGAAATTTTGATGTAGTTTTTTTAGATGTAGATTTCTATTCTGTATTGGTTTGTCAATATTTTATTGAACAAGTTATTTTTATGTGTTTTGATTTTTAAAAATCGCCACATTGTCTATTAGATTATGTCATCAATTTATTACTTAGAAAATAAATTATTGTTTTCTTTTTCATTTAACGTTTTGGTTCGGAATTTAGAATCCAGCTGTTTTTAATTTCAAAATTGTTGTCGGTTTAAAAGACTTTTTGTGTAATTTTGAAACTGTTCGTTTTCTTTCCTTAATTTTAAAAGCGTTTTGTGTTACAGTTTTAGTTTGTTAATATAAATAAATAAATAAGATGGAGGAAAGTGCAGTAAATCAGCCGCAAACTCAAAATAGAGACATTTTTGGAGGGAAAAACAAGAAAAGGATTTCTGTTGGATTCAGTGGAAGGTTCAAGAAGTCACCGTCAACCTTGGATGACTTGTAAGTGAACTTTAATATTATTATTTATTACCAATTAATTTGATATGATTTGACTTTTTTACGCACAAAACTATTATCATGATTTATTTTTGGGGTATTATGCCGTGTTGTGCTACCTCCTTCTTTAGCCAATGATATGGACAGCATTACAGTGTCTATCAGCCTATCAGGGCAGAAGTGTAATGGCTAAAAAAGGAGGTAGCTTAACACGGCATAATACCCCAAAAATAAATCATGATAAACCTATTAATTTATTTGTGTTGCGCTACCTCCTTCTTCGCCAACGTTTCGGACAGCCCTATAGTGTCCATCATCAAGGCCGAAGTGTAATGGCTAAAAAAAGAGGTAGCTCAACACGGCATAATACCCCAAAAATAAAACACGATAAACCTATTAATTTATTCATAAAGCTTACGAAAAAAATGTACGTGTTATGCAAATGTTTTTCTCAACCCACATATTTTTAAGGGTGGGTAAACTCATCTAAAGGATTTTCAGAAACCATTTCTTGAAAATTAAATTTGCGGAAATCATTTTTTTCAAAAGTCTTCATTTAAAAAAAATATTTGTCGACACATCGGTGGAGTTTGAAAAAAAATTGGAAATATCGTAATGAATTGGTTGAGAGTACTTGGATATCCATATCTTGTCACTACCACAGCTAAAACGATTTCGAGTATCGATTCAATTCAGAATGGTGGTTTTCACCAGGACGATACTGAAAGTGATGGCGATATGATGGTTGGGTAGAATAAATGTTGTGAAGTACTTAATTATTCATATTTGAACACTAAACGCGGCTAAAGTCATTTCAAGATTCAATTTCGATTCTGAATGGCAGCAGTTTTTCAAAAGGGTAATACTGACAGTACCCGTTGGTTTGATGGTTGGTTAGGTTAGGTTATTTATTTATTTATTCACCTCGTATCGTCAAGTGCGGCGTCCCTCAAGGCTCATGGCCGATAACTCCATATGTGTGGGTATAACGCCTTTAAAGGGAAAGGCAGGCGTTGACCCGAGTCTTGAAGAGATCCAGCTTGCATAAGGAAGGGAACAAAACGTTGAAGACTCTCTCAAGGATATTAGATAGTAAAATATAACTTATAGATCATAATTCACAATTGATCCAACGAGAAAGGCAATACAATGCGTGTCGGAATAATGCATACAGTTTGACATCAAAATAATATGCATAAATTTATTCATTTAAAGTTTATCAAACTATTTCATTTTGGTCTTTATTAGAAGTCAACTTGATACAATTTTCCCGTCTAGAACCCACATTATAATTTTCATATAATATGTACAAAATAAATTCTTACGATTTCCAAGTTATTATAATTAACTATTCCAGCAATTTTGTTGAACTATACATAGAGCACTATTTTATGATATTATATGCTTAAATTGTTTATCTTTGTAAATAATATTTTCAAAGATCGCGATCTCCCGATGACTATAGAAAACATATATATATATAGCATTCAGGTAGACAGTAGTTAAGTTTTCCAAAGAAAAAGAAACACATTCTCCTCTATTAAAATCATAGACAATCCGTTTAATACAGGTGATATCTAGGCTTGCGACCTGTACATTGTGTACATATACTGATTACGTTCGATACTCGACATTCCAACCAAGCCGAGCTTAAAATCAACTAATATACCGGGCCACATAAGCGTTCGGATGAAAAAATGGTTATCCTCATATTAAAAAACTTGGATAGAATAGTTGACCGAGTCGGAAGAAATAATAATTATAAAGGTGTGTTTATACGAAAGCTCTGTAAGGCAGCTCGCAGACGAAAAACTTTAGTTGCATTGCAACAATTGCGAGCATAAAAATTCATTACGTTATAAGGAGGTGCACACATAAGGGAAACTTTTTTTGAACTTGTATGAATTGGGAATAGTTTTCCAACTTTCTCCGCAACTGAAGTCTCTCGTCTGCTGCCTAAATCATACAAAAATAAGTCATTAATTATTTTTTTTTTAATTTTGGCACTAACTTCTCCCATCTTAACAGACGGATTGCAAACTTTAGAGCACAGGCGCCGGGTGGGAATGCTATCCTTGTTCTACCGGTATTACAACGGAAGATGCTCCGAGGAACTAGCATCATTGACCCCTTCGGCACCGGTGCATAGTCGGGAAACACGCCAAACGCGTGCCCAACATTTGTACACAGTTGACATTTGTCACATGAGAACGGGTCGTTTCTTCGACTCGTTCTTGTGTTCAACAGCTCGGCTGTGGAATGATTTGCCGTCCTCTGTGTTTCCTCCTTCCTACAACATGGGTCTCTTCAAGACCAATGTTCATTCCTTCCTCTCCTCAAAAAGACCCTCCACACAGCATCCCAGATGACGTAGGCCCTGAGGGAAATTATTAGGGCCTCCTGTGTGGAGTTAATGTAAAAAAAAAATAATGAAAAAAATGTGTTTTGAAGATATTGATTTTTTGGCAAATTTTTCATGAAATAATCATCCCCCAATGTTTCGAGGGATAAATGTGGAACACGGTGTATTATGCTCTTGTATAAGTACGCCTAAAAGATTCAATGACTAAATCCCGGTGAAGAAACTTTTCGTTCTTAAATAAAAGTATTTTCGTTTAACAAAAATCAGTGTTCGTCAAAGAAACATTGCTCTTAAAGGATGAAGAATCTCAATATATTACAGAACGATATATTTAGCTGTGCTATTGGGTGCGTCACGTAAATTGGGTAGAAAAACTACAACGAAATGACACCAATCAACAGACGGGAACGGTCCCATGACAACTCAGAATCAACTCAACTCAACACCTATTATTTGAAAAGTCATTGAGCTATGAAAAAAAATTGAAAATTGCCATTAACCTAACCCAAAGTAATCTATTAAACAATTTTTTTTAATCACTTTTAATGACTTTTCAAAGGAGTTATTGAGTTATGAATTCATTCTGAGTTGTTTGGTCACCGCGGGAACTTGTCAACAGGCACTTTAATGGCATTATTGGCGCTTTTTAATTATTTCAATGTCAATGAATGTCTTTACCTTGATGGCAATGATTCTGGCATCATTTTTCACAGTTTTTTCCAATGTCACCACAACAAAATAAACAACTAACATGAAAACAAAAACTACGAAGGACCAATCGAAAATAATTCGACATCGAAATTATAAAAAAAACATGACTTTGGTTTCTCTTTTAAAAACACACGAATGTCATGAAATTTGCACAGCTTTTCTGTTCTTCGTTTCTGGATTTTGAACAACGCAACTAATTTTCGGCTCCCATATCCGTCATGAGCTATAGAGCCTTGAAAAATATATCAACTTGGAAAAAAAGTTACTTTAATTAAAGTTAATAAAGTGGAGTTAATTCACAAAAGTGGGACACGTTTAATACGCACTTAAAAAACACTGTTTCTGTTAGTTTTCGTTAAAATTAAAAACGATTGTTGTTGTTGATGTGAAAATTTTAAGGTTAGTTAAGAAACGACGTCAAATTTGCCGTTTTTGAAGTGAAAACTTCTTTATCGCCACTGTGATTTGAAACTGGATGAATCGAAAAATAGCGACACTAAAAAAGATATCATCACTCCTTTCTACTTTAGTTTTCTGTAGGTTTCACTTCTACCGCGTGTGAATTGCACACTCTATTTTTTTTAACGAAACATCTATTTAAAATGCATTATTTTCCAATTTTGGATTCTGAAATAGTTTTTTGTCAATGTTGGTCTTTTTGAAAAAAATGAAGAAGAGAACTACGATCTTAAATAAAACCATGTTATTAGAGGGAGGAAACACACGTTCAGCAAATAAACATTCCACAGCCGAACAGTTGAACATAATGACGAGCTGGTTTGATATAAAAGACTCACTAATTTATTGATACATCTATCACCAAGCCACGTCAATGCAATATATTAATTTTCCTATATTATCTAACATACCAATGGTTATCTAGATTTGTTTAACTCAACAATTTAGATGAAGACAATACATTAAACAACTTTAGTATTTAGGAAAAATTAATCTGTCAATACTGAAAAAACGGCACGCAATGAAAACATTAGAATCAAAACACATCTAAGATGTTTAAAAAACTTATTTTCAAATCTTTTCACACTTGACAATGATAAATTTGCAGGCGGCCAGAAGAGGAACAACTACTAATGACGTCATGTTTCTAGATCATTCGGATATCGATATGTTTTCAGTTGGGTTTCTTCAAACTTAATTGTTTAAATCACATAATAGGTATTATATATATTAAAACTTTTAGACTTTTTTGAAAATTGTTAAAATTGAAAAACTAAAGTGTCCTGCTCTTCGTAAAGCAATATCAGCCTTGATGATGCTCAATGTGAAGCTGTCTGAACCATTGGCTAATCACGGAAGAGCGCAGCCAAAAATGAAAGAACATTTATTTCGGAAACCTGTTTTTTAATATGAAAATTCACACGTAGATGAATAATAAATAATAATACTTACCCAAACTATAAAGTTTTGTTTTATTATTTACTAGCAGACCCGGACACACGTTGCTGTGGCTAACGAAACACAACGCTACGCCAACCAACCTTTATAACCAACGCCATCTGTTAAATCAAGTCCACAACACCCGCTTGCTAGCCCTTAATTATATATTTCAACCAATGTACAGATACACTTGACAAATTATGTACCTAAAAACCTTCCCCATGAATCACTTTGTCTATTGGTGAAAACCGCATGAAAATCGTATCGTAAAAGATCTATGCGCGTAGACAGCGGGTGCGACTTCATTTTATGCTATATAAAGATTGAGTTAGTTTACATTACATTTTACGTATATAAACTTACGAATCGTACATAGTTACATTTCATTGTTTATTATATTATATTTTTACAGAAAGCATAACATTTTTTTTTAAATACATTAATTCTTCAGACTTTCAGTAACCATGCATTTTTAGTCCTCCATCAGCAGTTCTGTGACTGTGTTTTTCTCATATACGACAATGTAATTCTATTAACATTTTTGGTTTCATAAGTATTTTGGCTATTTATAATTTTATGTACAAAAACAAACACACGATACAGCAATCTTTTTTTATTGGAATCCAATTTAGCTCTCCTCTCATTTGATTAATTTTTGCATATATTTGACTTAGTACAAATCTTATAGCTCTGTTTTAAATAATTTCTGTTTAGGTTTCCTTCATTTGCCAAAAATATAATACGTAGAGCGGTAATCTAAATAAACAACTATAATAGGTAGTTATAAAAATGAGCTCTCTAGTATTTCATTTATTTTGTTTCTTAGTCTTTAAATAAATAGGAATAGTATGAATGGAATTTTTTGGTTGAAAACGCGTTTATACAAAATATGATGACTGGTGATTTACCTACTTGTTAATTTAGAAGTAAAGGAAATAAAGAAAGTTGCCAATTACTTTCCTTTCCTCCGGTGTTGTCTCATCTTGCAGTTGGTCTCACTCTGTCATATAATGCTCGACGCATGTTTTACAAACAAAAAATAATTTTCTGATTTGTTGATGGTTTAGTAGGCATATGCAAAACCGGTAGGTGACAAATATGTTAATAAATTGTTAATAAATAAAATCGGTAGCTCGGTGGGTAAGACGCTCGACTCAACAGTTTGGGTTGAGTTCGATGCTCACAGCAGGACCCGTCTTATTCCCTTTTAAAGACAAGCTGTGCTTAGTGAATTGCTATTTGGTATTTGCTAAGAACATTGTTATTATTATGTTATCATTGGAGACAATATTAAAGTCTCTCAAACGAAAATTTGAAGCAAAAAATCAGAAAAAGATTCGGTCACATCTAGGATTCCTTGTGTGATGCTACCGTATCTATTTCTGATTTTTCTGTAGCAAATTTTCGTTTGTATTGCGATTACTCAGTTTACTCATAAATACCACCAAATCAATTATTTGTAATGCAGAAAAACTTGTAGTGAATTAAACAAAATTTTGATGTTTTCTGGGTCACCAGTAGGATATTACAAAACGTCATAATGTACCGGACCGGCATAACAGTCCTTTTGTTATTTTACAGCATACTAGCTGAACCGCCTCAAATCAATAACTGTTGTTTTAACTTATTAGCTGAATTAAATTAAGTTTTTAAGTTAAAAATTACACAATGAAGCAATTATCGATGCACAACTGTCCGTGTTTTGATTTTGTCAGAATCAGAGATGGCGTTGTGTACATACTTATATTTTTATGATTTTCTTAGTTTTTCACTTACATACTTAAGGGAAATGCGTATCATTTTCTTTATACGTGTGAGGGAGATTTATTATAATTATTGTATTTTTCCTTTGGAGGGTTGCAGACATACTTCACCGTTTGTCTCATTTTCGACTGCTGATTTAAATATCAGCAAAAGTGTGTAAAGTGTGTAAGAAAGAGGGACAGCATTATATATTTAAGGCGCCGCATCCGCGCTCAAAAAGAAGAAGATGGAGAGACGAATGTTAGAGGAGGGCGCTAATATTTAAAGCGATGCGACAATTGCGAAAATGTTTGATAAAACACGACTCGTTTAAAATAGAGCAAAAACCTCGTAAAATATATCTTAAGTATCATTTAAAGAAACATTGTGAATTTTTTCACAACCATAACTTGTAAAATAACTGAAACAAACGATTAATAATTTTTGGAGCTACTTACTTACTTTGCGATTTTTTTTCTATCGAGGGAATTTTATATAATTTGCGTTTCGGCATGGAACGCATCTAGATATTATCTTCAAAAATAACACATATTTTTTAAGAGCTTAAAAACTTCAAATCTTTAAGGAAGATATGTAAGAAATCGGTAGAAATTCGGGTAGCGGCGCCTTAAGAGGGCATTACCAGAGAAAGCCGGAAATACGTCATTTTCAAAAAAGTTTTTAGACGTATTGACTCTTTTCCATAAAAAATTATAAATGGATTTCGAAAGATTGTTCTTTTATCTAGTGAAGTTATGTAATAAATTTTTAGAATTTTTTTTAATTTTTAGTATAATAAGGTTATTCCATAGGTCGTTGGCAGATTTGTTAAATTTTCAAAAAAGTTTTTGTATTATACCACACCCATTACAAATAATGTAATCATGCAGTAAAATAAATCAATACATTATCTAGCAGAGTTATGTATTAGAATTTTAATTTTAGTTTCAATAAAATCATTAAAAAATATGTACGTACATGTGTTTCTTGACGAAAATTGGTCCATTTGTGTATTTATTTGCGCACTTACAAACTAATATATTTCAGATTTTTTTAACATTCTTATTAAATTTAGACATTATTGAAAACTGATAAATACTTATAATCAAAAAATAACTACAAAAAGTACACTATTTTAATAGTTTTATCATCACGCCTTTCAGCATTTTTGGATGAAGGTATAAATTAAAGCTAATTTGGATTGAAATAAATTCGATATTGAGTTATAATTTAAAAAAGCTGGTACGGAGAATAATTAATCTTTCTCATTGTAACCGCCCTGCACGATCGGAAGAACAACTTTCGACGAAATGTGGATTTTCGTCCGCTGGCTGGTTAAACGCTCTTAAGAACAAAAGCAAAGCAATCAGCGCATTGACATTTGATATTTTTGAATTTTTGGAATTCACTCATTTAATATTATATTTATCCACAATATTGCTGCAGCTTTTTCAAAAGATGAGAATTCGTTTCATGTTTTAATAGCTATTCTGTTATTTGGGTGGAGACAAATCCAACAAATTAAAGATCATAAAAATCAGTCCAGCCGTTCTTGAGTTATAAAAGTTGTAAATAACCCGACTTTGTTTTACCTATATACGAGTATTAAGATTTAATGTGTAAAACACAGGCATGCGTAAATAAATTTTGATTTATGGAGAGCATTCGAATATTGTTTTCCTCATTATCTCAAAACTTAGTATTAACTGGACAATAATTAAATATTAAATTTGAAGTTAACTCATTAAGTTATTCCAAAAATAAATACAAATAATTTTTATAAGTTTATGACTTATTATAAATAAATAACGTGGATCACACAACTTGAAATATTGTAGAACATAATATGAAAATTACCAGAATTCTAGATACTCTCAGTATCGCCCTGGTGAAAGACTACCATCCTTAAGAAAACGTTGTTTGAAACGGCTTTAGCCGGTGACCAGCTTCTAATAGCCAGGTCCCTACTTCCCAACCCTGCTCTACCTTAGGGAATGTACCTATACTACGTCACCCGTTCAGGGGGGGGGGGGGTCTTCAAAATACCACGCTTGGTCACAATGAGCGGCGGGGGCCTTAGGTTTTTAGTCACCCGGGGGGGTAAAAATTGCAAAAAGTGGGTCACGTAGTGCGGGTACGTTTCCTTATCTGCAACTCATCACGAGTGCTAGATACGTTGCTTGAAACGGCTTTAGCCAAGACCAGATCGTAATAACCAGCTACCTACCTACATCTAAATCTTGCTCTTTCTTATCTCACCTTTCTCACTGCATTCAGCCTCACAAAATACTCTAATGGGGATGCTATAGACCAGTTGCATTCTTGGGCGATTTTCGCACAAAAAAGATAATACAATATGGCGTCCAAACTACCGGCACAATATTCAACCAGTAAAAGGAAAAAAAAACTGCGCATTTTGTTTACATTTTAGTTTGCATTGATGTGACATAACAAGTTATATTATTATTATCATCACAATCACTTAATAATTAAATTATTGTGGTTACGATGTTAGTAAAGGGGGGGTTTTCCCAAAACATACGCCATATTGTATTCATCAAAATACAGTAATTAAAAATAAATTAGTTACCTTTAGCCTGAAGCTTGCAAACGGTATTTAAAATAGGTACTTACAATTAAATGATAATGAATCTTGTTGAATGTAATGGCACGGCCACGACCTCCATGGTCGAGGGATAAGGCTCTCAACTAGCAATACGAAGGTCGCCGATTCAAATCCCAAATTTTATTTGGATAGTATGTGTTATTCCCCAGTTAATACATAAAAAATAACAAATATTTCCGTAGAAAAAGGTCGTAAGTCAATATATTCTGTTTTATAAAATTTAATTTTTATCTCTGAATAGTAAAGTAATTGTGATTATCTATTCCCACGAAGACCGTATTAAAAAAAAAAAAAGGGAAGGAAAAGGGTTTAAGGGGTGGGTAGGAATCTGGGGTTCAGTGTCTGGCCATCAGCCTCCAAGACCTAGATAAACCTCACCCCATGAACCCCTTCTAAATCACCAAACGTAGCGAACCACTTGGGGTGATCTATGGCAGAGGTGTTGGTTATCCAATAAAGGTTCCCGGGGCGGCGCGGCGGTACCCATTCGCGCCTCCCAAATCGAAGTTAGGTCAACCTCCTCGAGATGTCACTGGTGTCTCTTTTCGACGGGAACGCTTATTTCGTCGATTATCATTTGTTTTCGCTCTCCTTTAAAATTAACTTTTTGATTTATGACTCTCTTCTACGGTATGTGCGATACGATATTAACGACACTTTCCAGAGTGGACGACACTCTCAGTTTCGCCCTGGTACTACCATTTACAATTGGAAAGTTGCCTAAAATGGCTTTAAATGGCGTGTTTGGTGACCAGATCTGAATAGCCAGGTACTTTTCTATCTTCCTCTTCTCCATTTACTTCCTCTCCCCACTACCTTCAGCCTTACAACCTACCTAAATTGGGGATTCCATAGTGTCACTTGCTCCAGATGGGAGCGGTGGGGTACTCCTTTCAGACTATTCTCATATATATATTTTTTACTCGGGATGTCTAAAATCTGCTCAGGGCAAATCTAGTATTACAAAATGATATAGTCTCAAATTCACTTTTTTTTATTTTATTTTATTTTTTTTTAATTATTATTAAGTTAAAAGAAACATGATATTTCGCTTGCTTAACTTAAATACAGAGCATGTACAGTAGTAAGAAGTAATATTTTTAATTTTGTTCCAACATTTTGAGTTTAAATAGTTTTTTTTTAAAGGTTTTTAAATTATTTTCCGTTTTTAGGTTATCTGGAAGGAGATTATATATATGAACTCCCTCGTGACCAATACTTCTCTTGCCACTTTCAGTCTTGACAGTATTTGTGTACAATTTATTGTGTTGTCTAGTATAATGTTCGTGTACTTGTGATGTTTTTATAAATGTTGTGTTTGTGTGTATAAGTCCATTTTGTATTTTGTAGATTAAAATACATATGTTATATTCGTACAATGTTCTTATTTTCAAAAGGTTCATTTCCTGGTATAGTTTTTTTGTGGGAGTGTCTGGGTTATAGTTGAAGAGTTTTTTAATAACTTTGTTCTGTATTATTTGCAAGTCGTTTAAGTACGTAATGTATGTGTTTCCCCATATTTCTATTAAAAAATTTAGGTGGGACTGGATTAAGCTAAAGTATAAGCCCCTCTTTACCTCTGTTGGTAGAAGAAGGGATGATTTTTGTTTTTAGTTTTTCTACGTGTTGTTTAAATGTTAAATGTTTATCAATATATAAGCCCAGGTATTTTTCGCTATCTAGGATATGTAGGTCTCTTTCTTCTATTTGTAATGGTTTATGCGATGGTATTATTCTTTTAGGTGAGCTTAAGATCATGTAACCGGTTTTATTAATATTTATTGTTAATATATTTTTTATTAGCCAATCGTTTAGTACATTAAGATCCGTTTGAGATTGTTCTAATAGACTTTCTAAGTTTTTGCCGAAGTAAAAAATTGCCATGTCATCTGCGTATAAAAAGATTTCACCATGTAGTTTTAGCTGACAGATGTCATTTATGTATATTTGGAATAAAAGTGGCCCCAGTATTGATCCTTGTGGAACTCCGTAGTTTATACTCTCGAGTTGACTGTTTTTATCCCCTATGTTAACACATTGTTTTCTGTTGGACAGATAGGATTTTATTAGTTTGATAGCTGAACCGGTTACACCTGTTTTTTCTATTTTTTTAATCAGTATTTCATGACTTACGGTGTCAAAGGCTTTTTGAAGGTCTACGAGAATTGCTATGACATAGTTTTTATTATCTATGCTAGTTCTAAGTTTATTTATAAGATCATTAGTTGCAGAGAGAGTATTAGATTTTTTTCCGAAACCGTATTGTTTGGCATATAGAAATGATTTTTTTTTTCAGAAAGTTGTCTAGCCTATCGTATATTACTCTTTCATATATTTTTGATAGAATCGGTAGGACAGAAATGGGCCTATAGTTAGATGTTTGAGTTTTCAAGCTCCCTTTATAAATTGGAATAACCCTTGCAATTTTACAACTGTCCGGAAATTGACCTTCTTTCAGGCTTAGGTTAATCAGTTTAGTTAGTGTAGAAGTTAGTAGTGGGGCAAGTTTTTGTACTGTTGTACATTTTAGTTGATCATGTCCAGCACTCACGTTTGATTTTAAGGATTTTATAATAGCTAATATTTCGGATTCAGTTGTGGGTTGTAAGTATATTGATTCCGCACTTTGATAATTTAGTGTAATTTTATCATCCAGTTTATGGGTGTGTTTGTTGATTATATTATCAGCCAAAGAAGCGCCAATATTACAAAAATAGTTATTAAAGTATTCGCATATCTTGATGTCTTCTGTGATGATTTCATTACCGTTCTTTAATTTTGTACATGGTTTACTTTGCGTGTTTGTTTGGTTCTTGATGATGCTGTTTATTACGTTCCAAGTCTTTTTGGTAATATTTTCACATTTTTTAAATAGGCTGCTGTAGTATTGTTTTTTTAAGTTTCGTTTTTTTATAGTTATGTCGTTACGTATTTTAGTAAATTCTGTTTTTAGTAATAGGTTACAGGGTTGTTCTTTAATTTTTAGGTGCAGTTTATTTCTTTTTTTAATAATTTTTAATAAGTCCTTTGTTATCCAATCAGGAAGACAGGTTTTATTTGTTTTTATTGTTATTGAACTGTTGCAATTAATTTTGTTTATCAGATAGTTTACAAAGTTATTGTAGTTCAGTTCCGAGTCCTCATTATTGTTTATAGAAAAGGGGTTTTGTCGAATATCCTCCTATAATAATCAATTTTTGTGTATTTGTAAGAGGATTTTTGCGATCAGATATTGAGGTGTCACAGTTTGTTATAGTATACGAAAGGTTTACGTCTGAGATGATGTGATCAATAATGGTGTTGGTGTTTTCTGTAATACGTGTTGCATGTAATTTGTTTATTTTGTTCATTGTAGTGAAATCGTTTGACTTGATGATTTCTGTGTATTTACAAGTATGTGAGTTTGTGGAATCAAGTAAGTTGATATTGAAATCCCCCAGTATTATGGACCTTTTGTGAGTTTTCAGTTGTATGTTTAACTTATCTAGAAAATCTTGAAAATTTGTGTTCGGTTTTTTATATATCACTCCGATGTTTAAGCTAAGTTTGTTTAAGTGTATCCAAAGGAAGTTGTTATCTGGATCTACTATATTATCGATTAAGTTATATTCTAAGTTTTCTTGAATAAATATGGATACTCCACCACCGATGCCCTCAGGTCGGCAGGATGCTTCGTGTTTATAGCCTTCAATATTGATGAATGGTATATCCGTTTCTTTGAGCCAAGTTTCTGACATAAGTATGATGTTGATCTTATAGTCAATTGATTTTAATAAGCACAGGATCTCGTCGACTTTTCCTTTCAGGCTTCTAATATTTAGGTACAGGAATGAAATTGAAGTTTGATTTTTTTTTTCAACTAATGAGCTCATCTCCTGTATTGAAATTTCATGTATTTACCAATGTGTCATATTAATTAGAGCATGTTGAGGACAGAATTTTTTAAAAAATTCCAAGTAATAATATTTACCGTCCAAATGTTGATATTATGCTTTCATCGGTAGCAGCTAAATAATTGTACTGCGCATAACATAATTTCATACATTTTACCAATATTAATTTTGAAATCCTATAATTTGGTCATTTTTGGAGATATCGAAATCTAATTATAATGTCATTATTAACTCTAAACATAGTACACTTTCATTAAAAAAAAATTAACCAAAAAACATCTTCTATTTCATTTGTAAGGTGCAGGACATTTTTAAATGTATTTTTTTCCATACCAATTTGGAGATCTTAATTTGCAACATTATTCAATTAAAATGAAATCGGGAAAAGGGTTCGTAAGTAGGAAATCCGACACTTAGAAGTAGCGATGGGAAATATCGATTGAATATCGATGTTGTATCCATCTTTTTTACCATCGATGCATTTCGATACATTATCATAGATAAATCGATTCTTGAACAATCGATTCTCGCATCGATGTCAAATCGATTAATTCTGACCAATCACAACGCTTCTCTCACATCGATTATTTCTGACCAATCACAGCGTTGGATTTACATCGATTCCATTTCCGAATGAATAACATCGATATGACAATAATCGTATCGAATTCACAATCCGATATAATCGTTTGAAATGTCATCGTAAGTAGAATCGATTCTCGCTTATCGATGTCTATGTTCATATCGAATACAGTTCGATACAATCGTTTTGAAATGTCATCGAAGTGGAATCGATTCTCGCTTATCGATGTCAATATTCATTCGAATGCACAGTCCGATATAATCGTTTTGAAATGTCATTGAAAATGAGTGATACAATCGTTTTACAACTGTCAGAATTCATTCGTAAACGCAAATTCTAGATCCGAGAGGTTGTATTTCAAGATACGTCAAAATATCTGAGATTGTGATAAACTGATAAAGCATGTTGATGTTATCATCATCCCGCTTTGTTATAAATGATGAATTAATACTTTTAGGTAACGATCTACGTTTCCAGTTTTAGTTTATGTTTAAAGATTGCCATGGTGAATGTTTTTCACAATTTAAAGCTTATTACTTATGTTATTTTGAGGTTATGTATAATCTAGGGTAGTGTGTTTTAATTAAAACAATAACTAAGTACACATAATTTATAAATATAATGCAAACAGGGTTACGCTATAAGTGTAGCTTCTTCTGGGAAGTATACAATAGTCTACTAAAATAAGCAAGTAATACGTGTTCATATGAACATATCTGCTTCACATGAACAAATATATTTAATTCATTTGAAGTTAACATAGGTGTCTCTTAGTTTATAATTAAAATAAAAAAATTATATGGTAGAAAAACCTTATTTAATAATAATTTGTTAATTGCATACAAATGAATACAACAATTCAGATTGTTTAGGATTAGATGCCTACAACGTACTTACATATTATTTATAGGTTGTTTTTAACAAAAACGACATGTTATAGTTATTAATCATAATACTCGTATATTATCAATATTAATAAAGGTAATTTAAACTTACTAACTAAACTAAGTACCATATCAGCAGGAGCTTACAATATTATATAAAAGAACATTAAATTGCAGTACAATAAAAATGGTACAGGTAGGTTACCCGTTACATCATAAGGTACAGGCAGGTACCCAACATTAAACACGCCTCTAAAATATGTAGATATGTAGGTTGAAAAAATAAAATAAACAGTTTTTATATCTAATTGGACTTATTTGCGGTACATAACCTATAAACCTAAATAACGTAAAATAAATTAGAAAATACCTTTCTATGTTCTTAAAAAACATGTATAATATTTTCTTTTAAGTATACGCAGGTATTCGAATCTTATTTATAATAATATTCGATCGTAAAGCCTTGCGAGACGCAAACATATTTGAAATTCGCGGGTAACAGAAATAATATTAATGTTGCTAGGAAATAATAAGGAAATCATTGCCAGGAATAAAAACCATTGACTGCAGGCAGTACTTTGTAAGTTTGTTGCAGTACCTACACCTAAATAACGTAAAATAAATTAGTAAATAGTTTTCCTTGTACTTAAAAAACACGTATAATATTTTATTTTAATTTTACGTAGGTATTCGAATCTTATTAATAATTATTTATAATAATGTTCAATAAAAACCAGTGACCGATTTATTTTTTTTGCAGTACCTTCTTACGAAAGTGTTGCCATTCCAATGCACCATATATTTTTTTAGTCCAACCCCCCCCCCCCCCACGCGAATGAAAAATTACTGCCCCTGACCGTAGCTATTGCTCCCGAACTCTGAGCAATTAATCGATATATCATTCGATCATTCGATCATTTTTGTGTATCGATACAAATATATCGATTATGTAAATGTATCGATCATGCCCATCACTACTTAGAAGCATTTTGACGGCCGGCGTAGTGCAGCGGTAAGGCGCTCGACTCGCATTCCGAAGGTCGCGGGATCGAATCCCGGCCTGGCAAATAAATTTTATTTGATTAATTTGTGTATTTCACAATTTATTAATTTAAAATAATATAAAGTATATTTGCGGCACATTCCAGAGTGGAAGATACTCTCAGTATCGCCCTGGTGTAAGACCACCATTCAGAATTGAAACGTTGCCTGAAAATGGCTTTAGCCGTGTTTGGTGACCAGATCTGAATAGCCAGGTACTTCCCCACCTTCCTCTTCTCTATCTCCTTCCCTCCCCACTACCTTTAGCCTCACATATCCCAATTGGGGATGCCATAGTCTCACTGGCTCCAGATGGAAGCAGTTGGAACTCTTGTGCGGTATTCACGTAAAAAAAATTTTTTTTTTTTTCACGGCCATTGTTCCATATTTTTTCAGGGCTTATAAAAGAATATACCTACAAAAACTTAGATAGGTACCTACTCGATTCAATTTTAGGCCAAATATATGTTTTGCAGTATTTTATCGAATTATTTTGGCAATCAATTTGAATAATTCTAGGCAACAACAAAACGTGATTTGAAGACCGTGAACCAACCCATCATTGTTCCAAGAATATTATTTTAACGCGTAAATTGTTTATTTTATTATTTTATGTCTTTCTACATAGTGATCAAAATAAATAAAACTCATTTTGGATTTTCTTACCTAAAATGAGTTTTAAAAAATAAATGTGGAAGGTAATACAGTCAGACGAATTCTTGATTCGGAAACCGAATTACAAAAGTAGCTTTTTGATAAACTTCAAGTACGAAGATGGTTTTGCGTACGGCGTGGCATCAGAGTTGCATTCTCAGCCGGATTCTTAAATTTCAATCGTACAGATGTTAGCGTAATAATAATAGCGTAATAATAATTTTGGTACACTTTTAACAGATATTATAAATAAAAAATAAAATACCGCCATAATTAAAAAAGGTCTTAGTAAGGCTAACAATTAATGCAATTTTTTTTTTTATTAATAATTTTTTTAATAGTATAATAATTTTTTAAATCATATTTTTTTTTATGTAGTGAAACAGTTTGCCGAGTTTCAGCTCAATCGGATGTCAGGAATTGGGAATTCGCACTCCCAAGATTTGTATTCTTTCATTCAAGAAAACAAAATCGAAATTCAAATTGATGTACTTAAAAACATTTACATTTTTATTATTTTTATTATTTTTTTTATTTTTTTATTTTATTTTTTTATTTTTTTACAGTTTTTTAGAGAAAATGTGTCCTTACTGGGGTACCCCGTTCTAAGGACACATTGTACAAGTTTTATTATTTGAATTATAAGTAAATACCTATGCTAGAATATTACCGAGGAAAATTATGAAGTTAGATCTAAAATAAAGTACAAAACAAGCATTATTCTTTGTTTGGTTGCAAAATTGATTCTATTTTCTTCCTTCCCATGTCCATAATCCATATTTTTATGCTTCTTTTGAAGGCGGTTATTTTTTTAATGGATTTCATTGCAAGAGGGAGTAAATTAAATTATTTTATAGAGAAGTATTGCATATTTCTTTGTCCAAAAGTAGTTTTAGTTGTAGGTTGGTAGAATGTATGTTGTAATGTAGATCTTGTGAATCGGCCCGAGTTTGTCTGTGTAAAGTTATCCTGATTTTTGAATGCGTAAATTAGAATATCTTTTGTATATAATTGTTTCAGTGACATTAAATTCAGTGCTTTAAAAACATAGTCTGTAGGGGTTCTGATGGGTACTCTAAGTATAATTTTCAGAATTGCCCTTTGTGCTATGAGGACTGGTTTTATAGTGGAATCGCATGAGCTTCCCCATCCAATAAGACCATATTGTAGTTGAGATTGGGCTAAGGAACATATACACCGGGCCTTAAAATTTTTCACAGGTATTTCTGTGAAAATTAGTCATATAAAGATATAATATTTACTCAGCAACAAGCCTTCATTTACTTACTTAAATATAAAGCAGAATATTAGAGCACGAGATAAGTTAATAGAAAAATTGCATTGATGAATGATAAAGCGCTTTAAAGTTCATTAATCATTTTTTTTAAATTGTTGCCAAACTGTCAAAGATGATCTTGGAATTCAAATTAACGTTCACGTGAATTGGAATTAAATACCATTTAGAGATAGACAAACTTATCTGTTTAATCTATAATAACTATACTGACCACACTATCCAAAGTATTTGAAAAAATTATCAATGCACAGTTGGTAAAATTTCTGGCGAGCCATAAAGTACTCTCAGAAAATCAATACGGGTTTCAAGAAAACAAGAGTACTTCTGACGCTATTGCCGCCGTAACTGACTTCATTGTAAAAAGCCTTGATAAAAGCAAAAAATGTATTTCAATATTTTTAGACCCTTCTAAAGCCTTTGATACAATATCACACAGTAAATTTATAAACAAACTTCAAATAACCGGTATTACAGGCAATGAACTTAACTCTTTTAAAAGCTACCTTGATGACCGCAAGCAACAAGTGAAAATAATGAACACACTTAGCAATCAGTGCTCAACTCACTATGGGATACCTCAAGGTAGCATATTAGGACCATCTTTGTTCCTTTTATATATCAACGACTTATGTAACATTAACATTCAGGGAAAAATAGTTAGTTTTGCCGATGACACTGTTTTACTATTTGAAGCTGACACTTGGCAAGCTGTTTACAAAAAAGCTGAAACGGATATAAACATTATAAAAAAGTGGTTAGATACAAATACGCTCACATTGAACACGGAGAAAACTAAATATGTCACATCAAGCATAAATATAACAGGTCAACCTCATGATGACGCCTCTATTAGAATACACACATGTTTAAATTCCGATGAATCTTGTCAGTGTCCCTACATTGAGCGCACTACACAGATTAAGTATCTCGGCCTCACAATTGATCCATATCTCAAATGGAATATTCACACTTAAATAATTGCAAACAAAATAAGAAAAACCATGCACTTTTTCAGAACGATACGAAACTTTCTCCACTTACAACACTTGAAAATGATTTATTTTGCAGTCTGTCAATCTATTATTGAATATGGTATCATAGCATGGGGAGGCGGTACTGCATCAGCACTAGACCCAATCATAAAGGCACAGAAAACTATTATAAAATTAATTCTTAGACTACCTCTAATTACAGACTCGAACTTAATCTTCAATATTATGAATGTGTTTGACGTTCGGCAGATATATGCAAAAACAATCCTCACTCATCTATATACAAATATACACAAATACTACGAAAAAAGATTAAATACTCGCTGTACTCGAAACAATAACAAAGATTTACTACAAATTCCCATAACTCATACTACTTTTGGTCAACGAAGCTTCAGATGCCTTGCAACAAGGCTTTACAACATTCTTCCAATTTGTATAAAAAATGTGATTCACAAAAAAATTTAAAAAAAAACATAAACATTTGGATAAAAAATAATGATAGAGCATTTACCGAGCATTTACCGGTGCACTCACCCAAATTCGAAATTAGTATTGAACCAATGCTGTTATTATTGTACCAATGTTATTGTTATTATTAATGCAACCATTGTATTGCGTGATTTTATTCTAATATAAGTGTAGGTATGTTCACAGTATAATAAATTGACGTAAAATTACTGCCTCAACACAGGCTAGCCTAGTGAGGCAGGTTACGAGAAACCTAAATTTATAATTATATATCTCTATTGTTTAAGTACCTACTGGATATATGTATTTTGTTTTCTGTTATTAACTTTTGTACTTATCCAACTTTTAAACTGTACTTTTACTGTACTTATGATGTACTTTTTGTTTTTGTAGTTATAAATCTTAATTTTTTTTTGTTCAATAACAATATATTAAAAAAAAAAAAAAAAAAATCTGGGTCTCACAACTGTCGATTTTGGAGATACATAAAACATGAATTTAAGTAGCTAGTGTATATATATTAGAGCATTAAAATCAATAAAATAATGTGTTCCATATTAGCACTAGATCTTCGATTAGCGCAGACCCGTGAAAAATCACGGGATATTATAATAGCATGATTTGTGAAGCTGAAAGTATTTATATAAAAATATTTAAATCCGGATCATTGAATTTCAAGAAGAAATTTACAAAATTCATTAAACTAACATTTGTCAAACATTTAAACAAAAGAAGCACAATTTAAAAATAAAGAATTATTAATTCATAACATAATTTTGATACCTGCCTCATCACTTGTCTAATATGATTTATTAGGTACTTATCGGTTCCAATTTTAAAAACTAAAATTTCTTTGAAATTGAATAATTTTACCTATTACACAGGAATATAATTTCAAATCACGCACCCATGTATCGACAACTGAGAATCTTAGGACGGGTTGTTTCATAGAATTTAAACAATTTATCATATTTCAAAGTTAATTTTCAACTTCTTTAAAGGTTCTATTCAAGTTCCATTATTATATCATTAGTGGACAGTTGATTCATGTAACTGAAATAAAAATGGAAGTTAAATAGAACTTACATAGAACTTGAAAATTAACTTTTAAATTGGATGAATTGTTCAAATTCTGAAACAACCCGACCTTAGAATTCGCGGTAAATCTACGTGAATTTGATGAATAGTGTTGCAAGTACAAAACTTCTACGTAACTTCTCAATTTTAGCTGTTTGAGTCTTAGGACGGGTTGTTTCAACTGGCAAAAATGATATAATAACAGAACTTGAAAATTAACTATGAAATTTGATGAATTTTTATAATTTTGTGAAACAACCCGACCTTAGATTTGGTAATATTTTAGTCTACATAACTTCCCAACGAAGTTTAACTGTATGTTTAAATGTATATAACTTTAAGTATATTATGTATATCTTAGGACGAGTTGTTTCACAGAATTTGAATAATTCATCAAATTTGAAGGTAGATACATTTTCAAGTTTTATGAAAGTTCTATTTTAGTTATTATTTCAGTTATGTGAAACAACTGGCCAAAAATGATAATAGAAATTTAAAATCGTCTTTACAGAACTCGAAAATTAACTTTGAAATTTGATAAATTTGACCTGTGAAAAAACCCGTCCTTAAACACAGTCCCAATTACTCACAATCGCAGTGTAAATATTAGGCGGGGAGTTAGGTCAGAATAGAGATATGTTTTGGTCATTTTCATTTCAGTATATGTTTTGGTAATTTTTCAAGCGAAATACCAGATTAAATGAAGTTTTTTTTATAAATTTTCTTTATTACCAGATTAACGAGTTTAAATTAACAGATTAGCGATAATTCAAGAGTTAACCAAAACTTATATTACATAGGTTTAATTGACAAACGGCCTTTTATGGGGATTAAGGCCAGATTTATTATACAAACGCTGAATCTACGCTAATAATCTATTATGGTTTGTAGATGGTATGTAGATAGGTACATCGAATAAGAACAAGAGAAGGGCAACATATGTTTTAATCAGCAATATGCGATGAATTCGCATATTGCTATTGCTATTGCTATAGTTGCTATCGGAGTGACAACTTCAGTTACTTCATTTGACACTAACTCGTTACGAAACACGCGCTAATGAGCGTCTCACAATGTAAAAGCACATTTAATATCAATGAGTCGCTGTTATGGCATTAGATCTGAGATAAATATTATTACAATTATGTTTCTGTGACCTAGTGCTAAAAAATCCGTGAAAATTTTCCAGTATTGAGTTAGGAATTCTTCTTGAATCCTTTTTTTCTTTACAATAAATATTTTTTTAAAATTTACTTCATTCATTTCTTTTGATTACCTCCACACAGGAGCCCCTGAGGAAAATAATTCCCCTCAGGGCCAATGTCATCTTTGGGGATGCTGTGTGGAGGGTTTTTTAGGAAAGCAAGGAGAAGAAGTTCTGGGAAGTAAAACGGTGTTAGGGGTGGGTCGGAATCTGGGGGTCAGTGTGTCCAGGAGTGACGAACGTATGAATTCATCCCTCCCACTGCTGTGCAAGGTGATGTTCCGAGAGAGTACGGCTGGAGAAGTCAAAGTCGAGACTCCCTCAACCAATGTCTTCCGATCCGGCCTGCCATGCAGCCAAGACCCGGACAAACTTCACCCCATGAACCCGGGCACCCCTGCTAAGTCACCAAACGAGGCGAACCACTTGGGTTGCCTGACAATAGTGACTCCCACTCCATTATCCCAGATCCCAGATAAACCTGTCTCCTCCTCCTCTGATTGGTTCTGCGCTGCATAGAGAGCCAAGGACGTTTGCTTCTGGGCGCCTATGATACTTGATCACACCAACACATCGTGTGAAATTCCTCTGCTTCTCCTGCCTTCGACTTTGCCAGTGACCAGTGACTATGAGTTTCTCCTGGTTAGAGTTGTCAGGTTAGCGAGCGACGCGTCCAAAGTATTTTCAAATACTTTACAGACAGAGTTAAAAGCCTATTGTGGATGCCTAGCTCTTCCAGAATGTACACATTAATGCGACTGGCTGCCCATCCATGGAATCCTGCGCATTTTTCTTTAGCGTCACATTCCGCTTCCTTTCGCCTTTTCAAAGTGTGATTAGACCACTGCTAGACGACTTATTTATATGATTCTATTTACCCCCAAGTTTGCACAACTGACCAAAATTAATTTAATATATCCGGTACATAATAAAATATTAGAAAAATTACACGTCTTGAATTTATCTGTAAAAAAGCAATATAAATTAAAAATTCATTACTGATGTTCATAAGGAATTATGATGCCCATCGTTTTCTGCTAATGCGTATAGTGTGAATATATGAACATTAAAATATTTTTCCGTTAGAGGTATTTGTACAAATTTATTAATTGAAAGCAAACGTGGGTTAAAATTAAAACACTAAATGGCTGCTAGGTGATGTCAGATACATATTTTGCCGGAAAACAATAATTTACATAAATTGACAGCTAATTCGAGTTGTAGTCGAATATGGGTTTTGTAAACAATATCCAGTTTGGATCCATAATTTATCACATGCGTAGGGATTTTGTTTTAAAAGCTTTGATTAACACACTCCCTCACTAATATTACATCATGTCCTTCAAAAAATAAGATTTTCAAACTGTGGTCAAGTCACTGGACAAACGATCAATATTTTTATTAAAAATCTGTTAACGCCTGAGAAACTTTAAAGAATAGTTTTTTTTGTGTTTCCGAAGATATTGATTAAATTTATTGCTGACTATTGGGTTCATGGGATGAGGTTTGTCTAGGTCTTGGAGGCGGATGACCACGACATACTGAACCCCAGATTCCTACCCACCCTTAAACCCTTTTCCTTCCCAGAACTCTCCTCTCCTTCCTTTCCTTAAAAAACCCTCCACACAGCATCCTCAAAGATGACATAGGCAATTATTAAGGGAAATTATTTTCCTCAGGGCCTCCTGTGTGGAGCTCATGTAAAAAAAAAAAGATTTTTTTGCTTCTCTTTTTAAATCTTGCTGCTTTTTTAAAATAATAATTGAAATATAAGACACAGGCGATATGACAAGCCGTTTTATTAAAATAAATAGGTATAAATTAGTTTTCAAAATTCCATATTATCTTATGATGGAAATGAATGTGCGAACTGTTTTTATTTGGATTTTCTACCTTTTTGTTCTTCGGCTTAATATGAAAAAAGTTATTTGAATTTCATGACGCCAGAGCTCACTATTCTATTGATTTCGCGGAGACAAATAAATTTATTATATAATTATTGACGAAGATTAATAAAACTAATGAATCAAAACGATACATGAAACACAACAAGACAACAAAGGTAACGGTCGCAACTGGGAATCGAACCCTAATTGTGAACTGGCAATTGTGACCTGATTTTTTAACGTCATTTCTGTCGACTTCATATTTCAAACTCAATTGATAATATTAACTACAATTAATTTTCCCATATATGTATATATTATTTATTATCTGTTCGTTCGGAATTGGAATGGAATGGAGTTTATCAAAAAAATAATGAAATTTAAATGTGCTTACTTATGTCTAATATGTAAAACTAGAACACAGTTCGGCTTACTTTCGATTTTTTCACAATCTGCATATTTAAATGCATGAGAATGCAATTTATAATTTGGGAGGCGGGAATGGGTACCGCCGCCCCGGGAACCTTTATTGGATGACCAACACCTCTGCCAAGGGTCACCCCAAGTGGTTCGCTACGTTTGGTGATTTAGCAGGGGTGCCCGGGCTCATGGGGTGAGGTTTGTCTAAGTCTTGGAGGTGGATGACCAGGACACTGAACCCCAGGTTCCTACCCACTCCTTAAACCCTTTTCCTTCCTAGAACTCTCCTCTCCTTCCTTTCCTTAAAAAAACCTCCACACAGCATCCCCAAAGATGACATAGGCCCTGATGGAAATTATTTTCCTCAGGGCCTCCTGTGTGGAGCTCATGTAAAAAAAAAAAAACAAAATGAGCCCTTTGTTATTTATACAATATAGGACCATGAACAAACTATAACATAACAACACATTATGTATGTTGGAATTTCTTGTTTGAATATTTTAGACTTTCTTATGCAATCTATTGTGAGTCAGCAGATTAAATCAGATGTTAAATTCTTGAAACTATATCCGCACTGGAACTGGTACAGTCCAGTAAATCCGATAACTCAAGCAGGTAGATCAAGGTTTCCCAAACTTTATCAAACTGACTCATCGCCCCCCTTTTTAGACACGAATGTGTCTTCATCACCATTATCAGAAAATTAAAGTTGCTTTTTTGAAATTGGTATACCTACTTAAATGATATGCTTTTGAAGCGAGTCAAATACTCCAATGTTACCAATAACCTGACAATATTTGAATTCATCTCACCAACACCATTACACGGTGTCCGGAAACATGGAAAATCGGAAACATGTAATTTATAAATCTGGGCATTTCTATTTTTTAAACTTTTTTTCGGTAACTAAAGGGTTAAAAAATACTTTTGGAGCCGGTTCTCCACTATAAAGAATTTAAAAATTCATTGAAAAGCCAATGTTAACCCCCTACCGACCGTTTTTTTCAAATTTGATCTAAATAGTTCCAACTTTCGACTCGGAAGCAATAATAATAATAAAATCACCTCAAGGGCGCTGTAAAACAAAAATGTAAAATAATTAACATAACAATGGCTTACAACTAAGATTTATAATTATAACTAGGGACTTATATCTAGTAATGACAAAAGTTCTACAAGTAATAACAAAAGTTCAAATCATAAAAAAAATTTACCACAAAATCGACTCCAAATATAGCAAGGTTAATTAATAGGTACAATGAGAGAATTTGGAACTGAAAATATAATACTAATATAAAAATAACAGAAACTTTGAATTACAGATAAAGATAGTGGAATAAACAGTACAAGATGCAAATTCAATGTGTTTATGGTTGGGGGTAGGTACTCCCTCACTTCAGAAACGGTTCTACCCACGTAGATCTTTCCGGTCACCGCCCTCAGGGGGCGATATCGCCCACTTTGGCAATCACTGTGATAGACGTTATTACTTCGGTATCTACTACAGATATCTGCTTCGTATAAAATCAAATATTACTTTCTATGATAATTTTCATTGAATGTTCATCTGTGCGTCCCACGCAAGGTGTCAAAATCAACCAACAAAAAGATCAATTCGAAGTTCACTGAATTTATTTTCTTCAATTAAGCTAAACCTACCCATATTTTGTAAAAAATGTTAACGTAAGTGTACGAACTTGGAGAGAATACTTCTTCTAATCGTACAAATAGGAATCATTCCTTTAAACAATATACATGGTTGATTTTAGTTTCGTTGATCTCAAAATATTTTTTGTGCCATTTTTAATATATAATTTTCAAGATGGCGTCTTATAAATATGTACATACAAGATGACTAATAATATGAGACTATCAGGGATGGCAAATCTGTTTTTTCAACAGTGGCAAAACAAAATCATAAAAAAATGAATGCCAGATAAATGAATAATCTGCTTGCACGCACGCAACAGAGGCTGTGCGATAAATTCACCGCACGCACCAACAGTCGGGTAAGGATCATCGATACTCGGGTCATTAGCAGAACGATAAAAAACAAGATAACCATCTTCGTTATTTGTTTTGGGGGTGTTTTTTAGCCAACGTTTCGGATAGCGTTGCAGTGTCCATCATCAGGGCAGATCCGGCAGATCCGGTAGATGTTCACACATCTACCGGATCTGCCGAAACTGCCCCGATGATGGACACTGCAACGCTGTCCGAGACGTTGGCTAAAGAAAGAGATAGCGCAATACGGCATAACACCACAAAAACAAATAACGAAAATACTTTTGGCCGTGAAAATCTTAAAACGTATCAAGATAACAATCATATATTCATAACTCAAAACTCTAAACGCTCAACTCCTTTATCTACAGATGCATGAACTTTATCATCCTATATTCTAACTTTATCATTTACTTCGGTCCTTCGTTCGTTTATCATAATCCAATTTTTCTCACCCTCCCCACACCCCCCTCACTCAACACATTTTGTTACTGAAGATAAAGGGACCGAAAAAATGCAAATAGTAAATTTTGCCAAGTATAAACTTTCCACTGCTGATAGTAATAAACAAAATTTTAACAAAACAAAAAACGACTTCAAAAAATGCACTAAAAAGTAAAAAAATAATTTCGTATTCTTCTACAACTTCATAATCGACTTATTTTTTCTACTCATCAATATGTAGGTACGATTGTCATTTTTGGAATCGGTGTCAGTCATGGTAGGTTTGTAACTACATACATAGTTATAGGTGAGATGTGCTTGTGTCGCACACGCGACTTGACGAGGCGAGAGCGGGGCCGCGGCGTGAGGGGAGCTGTCAAGTAAACACGCCGCGCCGGGCCGGGTACCTTTGCTGACACCGACTCCAAAAATAACAATCGTACCTACATATTGATGAGTGGAAAAAGTAAGTCGATTATGAAGTTGTAGAAGAATACGAAATTATTTTTTTTACTTATTAGTGCATGTTTTGAAGTCGTTTTTTGTTTTGTTAAAATTTTGTTTATTTTTTGATTTTTAGTGAATCCGAAGTACACTAATTTGTCTGAATATGGGTAGATCTACTAAACGTGCTGCTCATATGAGACAGACATAATTTGACCATAACGACATTAGGGTCAAATTAAGAGATTCGGCCGAGTTTCGTTAATTTGCTCCTAAGAATTGAAGAGTTCCGTTACTTTGTCATGGATCTGATAATCAGAACCTAACCAAACTCTCATCAATTATTCTCGAAGTACATCCTTTCCAATAAAAAAAGAATCATTGAAATCGGTTGGCGTGATATTGAGTTATTCGTCCATTTGTCGCGCACATACTTTATGCAAATTTAAGACTTATGTGGTTTTCTCATGGATGCCATTCAACTAGACCAAATTAAAATGGGACTACACGGGAAGCACCAGCTTTCAAATAAAAAAAGAATCATCAAAATCGGTTTACCCAGTCGAAAGTTCTGAGGTAACAAACATAAAAAAAAAAAAAAAAATACAGTCGAATTGAGAACCTCCTCCTTTTTGAAGTCGTTTAAAAAATGATATAAGCGTGACAAAATAAGGGAACGTGCCCATACTACGTGACACGTTTAGGGGGGGGGGGGGGTCTTCAAAATGTCACGTTTGGTACAAATGAGCGGCGGCGGGCTTAGGTTTTTGTTCACCGGGGGGTGGAGGGGGGGGGGGGTTAAAAATTGCAAAAAGTTGGTCACGTAGTTTGGGTACGTTCCCTAAGTGTAAAGTAAAAAAAACGCTTGTTTTGTCACATGTTACTATCAGCAGTGGAAAGTTAATAATTGGCATTATTTACAATTTGCATTTATTCCGTATCTTTATCCGATGCCCCCTTAATGTACTGTCTTGGGAGGAGATTACTTCTTTGGAAAGAATAGAGTTCTTTATGTTATTCTGAGATTTATGTCATACTTCGCGTGTACAAGTGGTGACCACGAAAATCGACCCATGGCTAAATGGAATCTAAAACGAATGAGCTCCTGTAAACTGCACCCGGGCCCTTGGCCCCCCTGGTACCCAACCTCCGAACTAAACTAACTGCCATCTAGAGGATTTTCGGGACAGCTCTTAGCACTGCCCTCTAGCTCTTAGCACTGCCAAGCTCGGAAGCTTTTAGATATACCACATACTGCAACTTCTGATTATTGTGGAATTCACTTTTTAGTTAAAATTTTATACACTGTTTATTAAAAATATATAAAAAACAACGAAATACTCAAATTGCTTACTATCACCAGAGGAACGTTTATAATCAGTAAGGTTTTCATTATTTCCGGTAATAGGTCTGTGATGTAACTCTGGTTTAATGAACTCTGATTTGTTTTGAATTCTACCTATAATATAAATAATTTTCAGCGCTCTTGAGGCGATTTTTCGCAAAAACAGCGCTATATAAGTTGTCCAAATTTATTAATAATAATATTTAAACAGAAAATTATTTTAATTATCATTTCCAAAATTGAAACTGAAGTGTAATTCAGACAAGCGGAAAACTATCTAGGTACTAGGTACCTACCTGCAGCATAATATTTGTTTATCAGAAAAATAAATTCTATATTTAAAATGTGTAAAGTCAGATTTCGTGATTTTCAAAGGTCTGCGCTTTTTAGCTAGCATGCTAGGTATTTATTATTACCAATTCCATAATAATTACAATATCCCATGATTTTTTAAGGATCAGCGCTAGTTATTCTGTATACAATGTTGATTTGGGGTAAAGTTCGGATTATGGGCGAAATTCCTAAAAAATAAAACTAGTTATCTTTATACTAACTTTGGGCGGGGGAATCCGAATCTGAAAGAATTAGGTTGGGGCAAGCAAATACAAACTGAATTACACGACTTAAAAATTTTCGATACACAAACATTCTGCAATAAATTAATGACACATCTTTTTATGGGCGATACTCCGAAAGAAGAAATTTAATTATCTTTATACTAACTTTGGGCTGGGAAATCCGAATCTGAAAGAATTAGGTTACACTCGGCAATATTAACTGAGTTAAACGACTGTACAATTTCACACAATATAACAATTGGCCCCTTTCAATAAAGATCATAGAAAAAACCAAATATATATCATATTACCACATAAAATTAAGTGTTGCCATTAAGCAATAATATCAATAACGTAAAATAACATGTTTATAATTTCAGTAATTATTTTTTATAAATTTTATTTACTTTTGTATCACAAACCATGTTACACAAACCTAGCTTTGCCGCTAAACTACTTGAAAACTGGGATGTTTTCTTGCCTTGACGCGAGTAGGCGCTACGAAGGGGGCACTTTCTTTTGTATCACAAACCATGTTACACAAACCTAGCGTAGCCGCTAAACTACTTGAAAACTGGGATGTTTTCTTGCCTTGACGCGAGTAGGCGCTACGAAGGGGGCACTTTCTTTTGTATCACAAACCATGTTACACAAACCTAGCGTAGCCGCTAAACTACTTGAAAACTGGGATGTTTTCTTGCCTTGACTCGAGTAGGCGCTACGAAGGGGGCACTTTCTTTTGTATCACAAACCATGTTACACAAACCTAGCGTAGCCGCTAAACTACTTGAAAACTGGTATGTTTTCTTGCCTTGACGCGAGTAGGCGCTACAAAGGGGGCACTTTCTTTTGTATCACAAACCATGTTACACAAACCTAGCGTAGCCGCTAAACTACTTGAAAACTGGGATGTTTTCTTGCCTTGACGCGAGTAGGCGCTACGAAGGGGGCACTTTCTTTTGTATCACAAACCATGTTACACAAACCTAGCGTAGCCGCTAAACTACTTGATTGGTGGTTATTGTGCCTATGCTTACTGAAAATTCATATGTTTGTTGATTGTTTAGTTGGAATTTATATACTGCAGCGTCGACAAGCAATTATTCATTAATAATGCTTAAAGGAACCAAAAATAAAAAGGGGTACTGGCAGAAGTACACCAATAAGTACAAGTAACGCGATGCTACTCAATAATTTCAACAACATTACAGTATATCATTTATCAATTATTATTGAAATATCCCTAAAAAAAATTTTAGGGGTTTTTTTCAAATAGTTGGCGGGTTTTTTGGGGTTTTTGATTTAGTTTTACGGATAAATATTTTTGAGAGTTGGTAACACTGCCGGCACATTTTCCGGTACATTGAACATAAAATATCTTTGGTTTTTTCTATGGCATTGTTGAGAGCATCAAAAACGTCAAAATTACCTGTAAACTGTGTATGAATTCAAAATTTTTAAGTCGTGTAATTCAGTTTATATTTGCTTGCCCCAACCTAATTCTTTCAGATTCGGATTCCCCGGCCCAAAGTTAGTATAAAAATAACTAGTTTTATTTTTTAGGAATTTCGCCCATAAACCGAACTTTACCCCAATGTTGATTTGCAGTTAATTTTCCTAAAAGTAAAGATAATAATTACATAATACCAAATTTGAACTCGAATCTGTCTTATTATAGGTTAGCCATCTCTGGTTTTTCTCTACGGGTACAGAAACCACAGGTCGAAACAACAATTAACCTCCTGACCGTCGGGAAAAACCCCAAGTTGTCTGAGTTCAATTATGTTGCGTTGGTGAGATTTATCAAGTCTTCAGATGAGATATTTACTAGTACTTAGCACCAGAGATGTTCGGGCGCAAAAATACTATTCTCAATATCATGGCCGCGGTAATTCGGATGCATTTTTTTAGCTCGGAACTCCATACATGACACTACTTGCAGACATTGAGCGGTTTTGTTTTCACCGTAACGATTCACGATTACGGTACCGTACGGCATAAAAAAAGCAATAAACATACGTTCTTTATAACAATAATGCTGTAGCCGTTTCAAAAGATGAGATACAATGAACGTAGGTCTGTTTCCTCCAAAGGAAAAAAGTAATAATTTTCTTGCATCTCTCTCACACACCGCACTGTGACGTATCCGTAGACTCCTACAATACTACTAGCAGTGACGATAATTTTGAATGTATGGAATATAGTTACAAAGATAATATTGAGGTTTGAATGAATTACAAAAATTCAAAAACGTCAAATGTAAATGCGCTGATGGTTTTCCTTTTTTTCTTAAACAAATATAATGCTGCAGCTCTTTCTTACAACTAAATAACATCAGTCGAAAATGAGACAAACGATGAACGTATGTCTGCACCCCCCCTCCCAAAGGAAATATACAATCATTATCATACATCTCCCTCACACGTAATCGTAAAGAAACGTAAAGAAAATGAAACGCAATTCCCGTCGCCGAAGCCGGGCCGTAATAATATATAACTGTTTCTCCCAAAGGAAAAAAGTAGTACTTTGGAGGAAACAGTCACATGTATTTTGTATGTCTCATCTTTTTTTCACCATTATTTAACGTGTAAGAAAGAGCTGCAACATTATAGCGATAAGGAACGTGTCTTTATTGCCTTTTTGCCGTCACGGTACCGTAAACGTGGGTCGTCACGGTAATAATAAAAGCGCTCATTGTCTGTTTTGAAAAAAAATCTTCAAATGGTTTCCGGCGGTCTGAAAAGCTTCTTGCTTTCAAGAACTTTTTAATTATACCTAGGTTTACGAATAATTTGGCAAAAAAAATCATGTCTCAAGCTATGTACTGTGATATAACTAGTGAATTTTAATCACATTTGGAGTCGCTTTAAAGCAATAACTTTTTTTGACTTGAGCTTCCGTTTTCGAGTAAATCGAGTCCGAAATTGGAATATTTTTGGTGAATTTCGAAAAAAAATCGATCGCTGTGGGATAATACCAGCTATTTAATTTTAAATTGCTTCGAAGCGTATACCTCTAGCTTCAAAAGCTTTGTATGGCTTTAAATGTCGAAAAGATGGCTAAAAAGTTTATTAAAAATAAAAATCGAAATGTTTAAATCAAAAAAATAAACATTTTTTGGGTTCTATGTTTATTGATTCTATATGATGTAGATTTACCTGTATGTATCGCTTTGTTGGGAACGTTTTGAAAGGGTGATGGTTAATAAATAGGGTATAAAATGATTTACGGGTCTGGAAAATGGTGAATACTGGAAAAGGTCACGATAGCACCACTAGAATCTGCTTCTACGTATATACATACGAGTCCCTATAAAAATGTGGTTATTTTAGTGTTTAGTCCTATTTAGAACGTCAGATCGTGATAATGGCGATTACAACTAATTACCCAAGTATATTTCCCTAGAACACGTCATTATGATTTAATATGGAAGATGTAACACCGTGTGCAAAATATAGTCACTATTATTATTCTTTATAAATATTTCCATTAATGCTGCGAAGATTATCGTTTCTGGGAATAATGATGAAGACGTTTATTTGTTTTCACGGTATTAAGTTTAATTACAATATTTTGTACCGCAAATCGCACATTACTATTTGTTATGCCTTGGCGTCACCTACTTAATAAAAAAATATGCTAGTAATAATTATTTTCCAAAACAATTTCCTCTGCGTGCAAAATTCTGTGTAAAATTATCTAATAAACACTAAAGTGACCTACCAGGTAAGTATGGTCCTATATAATATTATTATCGACCTACCTGTAGGTACATTATAATACGAGTATAACTAAATAATAATATTATGTTCGTTTTGGTAATACATTGTACGCATACTTTAAAAAAAATATGATTGATCTATGAGCTGGTCGGTGCAATCTGTTTATTAGCAGGGCCGGCTCTGTGTATTTAAGCCGCCGCTCTCCGAATTTCTACCGATATATCCGAATTTCTACATATCTCCCTGAAACATTTGAAGTTTTTAAGCTCTTAAAAATATATGTTATTTTTGAAGATAATATCTAAACGTGTTCCACGCCGAAACGCCAATTATGTGAAATTCCCTCGATGGAAAAAAATCGCAAAGAATGCTCTGAAAATTATTATAAACACGTTCATTTCATCTATTTTAGAAGTTATATGTTTGAAAAAATTCACAGTGTTTCTTTATTTATTTATTTATTTCTATTCGCAAACATACACTTAACAGATTATTACATTGGTTTAAGTACATATATAATAAGTTTCAGTATAATAAAAAATAAGAAAAATGTTATTGATCCGTAACTGTACGTAAATTGGTTAAAAGTAGTGTTTTGTGAACACCTCACTAGGCGAACCTGTGCTGAGGTGTTCCCATTTTAAGGATAAGTGCTCTTCTGTCGGCAAGAGTCGAAGCACAGTATCCTCCTTGATTTTGTCAAGAGTTCTTTAAATGCTCTTTTAGATGTCCCCCCCCATGATTTTTGCTCCATTTTAAACGAATCGTGTTTTATTAAACATTTTCACAATTTTCGCTTCAATTTTATCGTTTTAAATATTAGCGCGCTTTCTCCAACATTCGTAATTACATTTCTCTCCATCTTCTTATTTTTGAGCGGGGATACGGCGCCTTAAGCAGTCCGCTCCGGGCACTGACGGGCGCCAATGAGTCAAGGAGCCAAGGCGCTGAAAATCCCTAACATTTAATATGGCGCCCTTGAGCTTTTTATTAGCGCCAGACGCCATTGGCTCAAGAACGGCCCTGGTTATAAGTTGTTTTAGTAGATTATTTAATAGTAGAATAAAGCCTTTGAAAAAAAACCCTTTGTACAGGTGTACATTGTGATTTCACTAAAATCATTTAAATAACTTTTCACTATTCTTTGATTGGTGACCGGACAACTCAGAATGAAACCAAATCAGAAGCACCTCAGAAAGGTGGTCATTAAAGTGATGATTAAAAAATATTCAGGATTAGTTGTTGCTTTTAATGGCATTAGCCGTGTTTGGTGATGAAATCTGAATAGGCAGGTACTTCCCACCTCTTTCCTTTTTTCACTTACTTCAGCTCTACCACGTACCTCAATAACAGTCCCACTGACTTCGGTCGGATGGAACTCTAGTGTGGTATTCTCAGTAACAAATCAACCAAACAGCTGAATTTTTTTGTTTGACTCCAATGCATTTGTTCTCCTGACAAATGTCATTTTCGTACTTAACATATTTTGAAACCCATAAATGTCATATTTGCACTTATCATATTTTGATTTCAGATGCGATGGACAATTTCTATACACTAATTATATGTTGGAACAAAAATGTGGGAAGCATTACGATGCTGGATTATATGTTTTCAAAGCAGCTCGCATTACTTTTTGGATTCGTCTACATTCTACATCCATAAAAGCGAATGCACTTCTGTAAGAAAAGAGAACAAAACAAAAATAATAATGGCAAATTGTGACATGTTTTCGTGGGTGTTTTCGTCAAAGAGAATAAATAAGTAATATGAACTACCGCTCTCCATACTAGCGACTAAATTCTTATTTCGGTTACCACAGTAGTTGCTACGTTTGGTGACTTAGCAGACCTCTGGTCCATGGGGGAGAGGTTTGTTCAGGTATTAAGGAGTGGCTGCTTGTGGAATATTATTTGACTTCTCCAGCCGGGCCCTCTTGACCAGAGGTTCCCAAACTTTTTTCCTCGTAGATCACTTTTAAAATTTGTCTTGTTTCGGTGGACCCCCTGCTGCTACATTTTTACCATATTCCCAAAACTCGTCAAAAAATGTGAAGATGAAGATTAGATCTAACGATGGAAATTTGCGTCGTGGCTGAGTTACAAGCCTAAATTCGGAGTGATAAAATTTAAAGAAAAATAGTAATAGTATTTTTTCTTGTGCTTTATTTATTAAAATAATATGATAACAGACATAATAGAAACTTCAACAATGCAAATCAACAATAAAAAAATAGTAATATTTTTAATGGGAGGAAACAGCAAATTATCAATATTTTGCTTCAGTTTAGTAAGGAATAACCGCAAATCTCTCCGTTCTGTAATTAAATCTCTTTTTTTTTGTTAATAGGTTTGTAACGACACTAAAACTTTTTTCGACAATGTTATGATAAGGGAGACGCTGTCAAAAGTTTTCTCGCAATTTCCCACAGCCCAGGATATTTTTCTGGTATTTCTGGCTGCAGCCAAAATGTTTTAAAGCCAAGCCAACATTTTTATTCTTTACTATCGAAACCAGATAAATTTTCGTGGACCCCTACTTACAACTTACGAACCCCCATTTTTTTATCACGCCAACTTAGACCCGCAACGAGTCTCCCGTGAATCCCTGGGGTCCACCTGGACCACTTTGGCAATCACTGCTCTACATCCAACGCCTGGAACCGCAGTGGGAGGGGTGGATTCATGCATACATCACTCCTGGACGTATTATCCCTAGATTCTTACCCACCCTTCATACCATTTCCTTCCCAAAACTTCCTTTCCTTTTAAAGATTACACACATTTCGTTTGTCGCGCGAGGTGCTTCGCCGTCAAAAATGTCAAGTTGACTCGCTAAACCAGTTTATATAATGTTAAAAGTAGTTATTTATAGAAATAAAAAAAATTGCAGACTGTGTGATGAATATTTTAGATTTTCTGTCGTTGCAAAGACTCCTACTGTGCCTTTGCTAGTGCTCTCTCTTTTGGCGAATGCTAATAGTTATGATAAAATGTTGAAATATGCGTTCGCTAATTTATTTTAAACTAACAAATTTTACAAAACTGATAAACACATTTAAATAGGTACCTATTTAAAATACCTATAATTCTTACATAGATTCATAGTATTCGATTTTGGTTAGTATCATAGGAGAGCACCTCAAATAAATTCATTAATTTAAAGAATTTCGAAAATTGAATTTTGATTGAACAATCATTGTTTTGCAAAATGTCATTCTCAAATTGTGAAATTTTTGAGATTTTCGCAAGAGTTTTTGTAATGATTAAAAAACTTTTCAAATATATTGTCATGTGGTTGTAATAAACCATAAACCTTCTCGGGGTGGAAAAAAGGTAGAGACAGACGCGGTGGAGGACTTTAATTTATACTATGTAGAGACGAGAAATTAAAACTAATTTGTAACACCTAATTTACAACAACTGAAATGCAAAACCATTATATTTACTAAGCCATACAATTAAATCAAATTAAACTAACAACAAAAAATCAGTAAACTTATCGCAAAAATCGTGTCTCACTTATCAGACACAAGAGTTCCTCTTTTCTGATAAGGTATACATAATAAGACCAATAATAGTTTATGTAGGATATTTTATGGCACTGTTTTCAAAAGGTCTGAAAACCGGAATCCGGAAGAGTTGGCATTATGGATTTTTATAGGTGACCTTTAGTTTATGCCCCTGAGTTGCAAGTTGCAATATAGTCTACCTATAGATCTGCAGAAAAAACGTTTTTCTGCTGTTTGTTATGTACGGGTTCTATTAAAAAGCATTTTAATGCAACGTTGTCTGTAATTGTAATGGAATCGCTCTTCTACTGGGTTCCTCGCACAAAAAAGCATTTTAATGCCACGTTGTCTGTAATTATAATAGAATCGTTCTTCTACTGGGTTCCTCGCAGACATTTGAACATATCAATTGGTCGAAGCCGATACCAACTTAGCACCATTACATTAGCGAGGTAATATAATCAAGTTTCAAGTAAATGTAATGTTGCGACAGTACCTACCTGTTTCAATAGTGTAATGATGACTGTATGTCTGTAAGAAGTAAGTACTATTCGAGACGACAGGTAAATGCGCTATATCTGCTTCGCTTGTCCAGTGTTTATTGTACACATGCAACTTCTCGCACAAACGGGTGAGTTTATCAACTCTGGTTGATTTTTGATTGAATTGACATATATTATATTGTTTATTTATTACCGAATAATTAGGCTCCACGCTCTTTCGAAATAGTCAACTATTATGGGTTGTTGAAATAAGAGTTAGTTTTCATTTTTATTGTTGTGGAAAGCATAATGAACTATCTTAAACCGTGGTCGTCAAACTGAGGCACCCTTGTTTTTTTTTTAAATACATTTTTTTTTCAGGTACAATTATATTAATCTGGTTTTTCTTTTTTTCAAATATTTTGGGTTTATTATACTTGTATGTATGTATGATTTTTAAACGTTGATTTTAATTGATTGACATTTGATTTTAAAATGCCCATGGTTTTTGAACACATCCTAAGTCGATTTTGAACGCACGTATAGTGTACGTCATAGCGTCATAGGTTCTCATAACGCCCCCTTAGTTAAAGACTTTCAGGGGGAGGGGGGGGGGGGGGGCAGTAGAAGACCCAGAGAAAATTAGGGGGCGTTGAGATTACACAGTGAGGGCGTGGGCAGGTTAAAAAAATGATCTAAAAAGACAAAAAACACGCTAATCACGTACTAATAAGCAAAGAAAACTTTGATTTTGGTTAATTTTTGTTATTGTATGTATTGTAATAATTTTTATCATGTGTGCGAAAATACACATATTTCGGTAGTTCGGGACGTGGATAAAAATTGAACTGAAAGATTCCTTTACTTTCAGATCTACATTAAATTGAATGATATGAATTTTTTTTAATTATATAATATTATCATCTTAAGTGTATTATTATTAAGAATTATGTCATAAATACTGAAGGAAGGAGGTAGCAACCGGGTACCTACTTCAAATACAAAAGAATTGCTTTTTTTAACTTCTTAAACAAAAAGGCATAACATATAATTTAATACATCGGATTATTGATTTCATATCAGTTCCCTCCCCCCCTCTCCATTTGATGACTGTGTTACATTTAATGACAATGTGACATACGAATTTTTGTGAAACACCCCAAACTACAAGTTCCACAACTTTGAAATAGTTTGGGTGTGGTTTTTTTTTAAACTGTCCAACTTCAATTGAGAGGTTCGTTTGAAAAACATGGACTACCAAAGTCTGATGCAACGACCTTATTTGTTCGCCCGGGGCCTGGAATCTATGTCACAGTATTTGCATACGGACAGTCGGACAGCTGATGCAGCGCATTGTGCCTGCTTTATTATGGGCAACGTCACGGAAAGTCCTTGACGGGGTGGCCACTCGGCCAGTGAAGTTAATAGCCGCCGTTTATGCCTATTTCATCTGTTATTATTTATGCCCATTGATGAGATTGAACGCGGCTCGGTTAGATGGCCATAGGTGGAGAAATAACTAGATTGGAAAAGGACTTCGACAGAGTTTTTAAAAGATCCATTCCCAAAGGCACGCAGATCGATAATGTAATGTTAATATTATTTTGTTTCATACCATTTTAAATTACGGTTTTCCGTAATTCGGTGGAACTACACCATCCCCATTTAAGGACTTGGATTTTCAGAGGGGCTGATAGAAGAAGTGGAGGAGGGGGAGAAGTGAAAGAGGAGGAAGGGAAAATTATTCCCCTCGGGGTCTATATCATCTTTAGGAATGCTGTGTGGAGAGTTTTTTTGAGAAAAGGAAGAAGTGAACCTGGGTCTTGAAAATACCAATGTAGTAGGAGGAAGGAAACACAGAGGCCGCCAAATTGTTCCACAGCCGAGCTCTTGAACTCAAGAACGAATCATATAAACGACTCATTCTATGTGACAAATTAATGTTAACCGTGTAAATATTGAAAAGCTTGGTAACGCCCTTTACCACATATATGTTGGGTACGCGTTTGGCGTATTTCCCGACTATGAGGCTTATCAAAGTATTAGGTGATCTATCAAATAATTAAGCAAGAGGAAGGTCGGTACCAGACTAGTCAGACCTGGTCACAAACTGAAGCTAAAGTCATTCCAAGTAACTATCGAATTCTGAAGGGTTGACTCTAAGTCGATACTGTTGTGCCTAGATGTAACATTATTTTGTATAGAGTCAAGGCACATTTAAGGACCCTTACTAGTGCGAGAGAAATAATAATTGTATAATTTGTATTGCGCCGTTTTTGATGAATATCATCACTACGGCTCTCCATTGTGAGAGTGTGCAATTTTTAAATTTTATTCTACGTATGGTATTATTAGGTATTTTTATTATGCAAGGAAAATAAGAACCATCGTGTGGAATATAAACCATCGTGTGGAATATAAACCACGAATATAAATGTGAGTCAACTATAATAAGTATAATAACCAATCATATCTTATGAATTGAATAATATTAAATATATACAATATCCATTGTAGATTTTGAAGCCGCGTCTTATGGTCCAGAGCCAATAATTTACTGTGGTAAACATTTTCAGATTGTGCTATTTCTGCTGTTAATGCATACGAACATTGTTAGTTTTTTATTTTTTTATTTAGATAATCTAATTATCAAATATGAAATTAAATGCGCCCATTTTAATTAGTTCGTAATTGCTGGCGGAGGTCCATCTATGATTTGGTAAATCAATGGCGTTATGGACGGCAGATAATAAAGTTTATGAATAATTCAATAATTATTTACCTTATGATTATGTCGCACTACCGCAAAAACACTGCCACAATTTAAAATATTTCATACTGGGATAACGTTCATTCGTGTCCAAGTGGTTAAGATCCTTAACTATGAATAAAAAATTCGAGGGTTTGAAACACACCGTGCTCTATTTCACAAATAAAATATTATTATTAAACATTATAAATTTGGTTGTTGGTGCAAAAATAAGGTAATTTTTTCTGTATATTTGGTCTCGTTGCAGAGTGTTAGTTACTCTCAATATCGCCCTGGTGAAAGACCACCATTCAGAATCGAAACTTTACTTGAATTGACACAAGGCACAACCCTTTTTCTCATCCCAATCCCTTTCATCTTCACAACATCAATCCTAATTGGGGATGCCATGATTGACTCCAGATATTTGGAATACTAAAATTTTGGAAATTAAGAAATAAAAGTGTATTCAGCAAACTCTTGTAGATTCACATTTCGACCACGTTCATTAATCCTGCTTACAATTTCGAAGGCTTTGCAAGAGTGATCAATTATTATTGTAATTATTTAATCAAATCTAAATTAATATACAAAACCTACATAATATTCCTATAATACAACCTTTGCAGTCGTTTATATTGAAAACCTTCGTAACGTCCTTTACCACAATTATTTTAAATAATAATTAACTTAATTGTGTCAAAGTATTTTAATGAGACCATTATTTAATTGTGTCACAGAAATATGATAAAGGAATGTCGATTTTCATTAAGTTATGCTGAAGTTTTAACTTATTTAGTATTGAAAACAAGATCAATAAATAATATCACAAAGAAGCGTAAAACTTTAGTAAGATAAGAACATACCTTAATCTAATTTATTGTTCACCAGGAGCCCCCGGTGTGGTATTACATATTGGAAAATTATTAACCCACTATCCTAAAACGGGGATTCATCCTAGTTGAACATTCAAATAGCTCTCATATTTTGGATTAAATTATGTAATGAATGAATAACCAAATAAATTAAGCACCTAAATGTTTAACAATTTGGAGTGATGACTTTATTGGTCGATGGGTGAAACCCTTAATAAGATGGATTGCTTTTAACCCTTTGAAAGAACTGTGTGAGAAAACGTAATTTAGATATTTTTTTCTTCAGATTTATTGGCAACCTTTTAATATCTTTGTACTAAAAATGAATTAATAGAAATGGTTTTAAATTGAAATTAAAACAATTTTTTTAACTTATTTCCACATATTTATTTAACCAGTACCGGTTTCATCCTGTTATGGACATCTTCAGGCTGGCAATTGACATTCTTTTGTTAGAGAATAAAATTGAATAAAATTTGGTAGGTAGGTACACAATATTAGAGTAGGTACATATGTTTTGGTGATTACATTAAATATAATTTTTTTTTTATAAAATTTGGTAGGTAGGTACACAATATTAGAGTAGGTACATATGTTTTGGTGATTACATTAAATATAATTTTTTTATAAAATTTGGTAGGTAGGTATACAATATTAGAGTAGGTACATATGTTTTGGTGATTACATTAAATATAAATTTTTATAAAATTTGGTAGGTAGGTATACAATATTAGAGTAGGTACATATGTTTTGGTGATTACATTAAATATAAATTTTTATAAAATTTGGTAGGTAGGTATACAATATTAGAGTAGGTACATATGTTTTGGTGATTACATTTTTGGTGATTACATTAAATATAAATTTTTTTTTTTTTTTTTTTATAAAATTTGGTAGGTAGGTACACATGTGTATGTGTACCTACCTACCAAATTTTATAAAAATTTATATTTAATGTAATCACCAAAAATGTAATCACCAAAACATATGTACCTACTCTAATATTGTATACCTACCTACCAAATTTTATAAAAATTTATATTTAATGTAATCACCAAAACATATGTACCTACTCTAATATTGTATACCTACCTACCAAATTTTATAAAAATTTATATTTAATGTAATCACCAAAACATATGTACCTACTCTAATATTGTATACCTACCTACCAAATTTTATAAAAATTTATATTTAATGTAATCACCAAAACATATGTACCTACTCTAATATTGTATACCTACCTACCAAATTTTATAAAAAAATTATATTTAATGTAATCACCAAAACATATGTACCTACTCTAATATTGTGTACCTACCTACCAAATTTTATAAAAAATTATATTTAATGTAATCACCAAAACATATGTACCTACTCTAATATTGTGTACCTACCTACCAAATTTTATTCAATTTTATTCTCTAACAAAAGAATGTCAATTGCCAGCCTGAAGATGTCCATAACAGGATGAAACCGGTACTGGTTAAATAAATATGTGGAAATAAGTTAAAAAAATTGTTTTAATTTCAATTTAATACAATATAATTCCACCAAGTATAACAGAACAATAAATAAACTCAGAAATGGTTTTGCAAAATAAAACTAATTTCTTATTATTTTATACAGCTACGTATTACTTAACTACCTACATTTGGTTTTGTTTTTGTTGCCCCTTTGTTTTTTTTAATTAATGTCATGTTTATTTTATTATCCAAATCGATTACATGAATGTATCTTTATTTTTATCTTAATACTAAGTATAAAATGAAGTCACTTACGCTGTATGTGCGCTTAGATCTTTTAAACTACGCAACGGATTTTCATGCGGTTTTCACCAATAGATAGAGTGATTCATGAGGAAGGTTTTTAGGTATATAATTTGTCAAGGTTTTGTGTTAATTGGTTTGAAATACATAATATATCTGGCCAAGCGGCAGCGGGCAGCGGACAGCGTGGTGTGGATTTGATTAAACAGATGGCGTTGGTTATAAAGGTTTCGTTAGTGTAACGTATCTCCTTGTTACCGGAATCTAGCTCAGCAAAATTATTGATATTCAAATAAGTGCAGTTTTTGTACCTACTTCTGTACTTTCTCCACTCTGCCTTCTCATCAGTTCGGGTCGCTTGGGGTGGGACAAAAGGGGGATGAATTTAATTATAGAGATTTTAAATGTTAGGATTTAATTAGGTTTGGCAAGGATACATAATCTTAATTATACTTAGATATACTTACATCTAAATCTTAACTAGTTGTCATATGGTTCGGGGTTGCTTCTCCATTGTTCACATCGTCATAGTTAATTGTTCACTGAACTACCTTCGTGTCACTGGGTTCTCTGCGGGTGCCTTGGTAAGGCTGAGGTCCTCGGTGGCAGCTCCTCCGGTTCAGCAACTCAGGCCTTCCTAGCCGAGTTTCCTGCCTCTGAAGTCTGAAGTCTCCTGAAGTCGTCTGCTTCACTTCGCACCTTGGCCACTCGCCGCGTATGGTCACCGCACTTTCTTCGTCTCACGCCCAACTTTACGTCGCCGGGCGGAGGAACGTATGTTTTGCGAATCATTTCCTTGAACTCCACTATAACTTCTTCATCCACCGCCCAGCACCACCTCGCTGGGTGGGGAACCCGTAGTTGGTGTTGCACCACCACTCATGTCTCCTCTCTTCCCCGTCTCGGTCTTGACTCCTGTTTCTTCATCCACCGCCCAGCATCACGCCGCTGGGCGGGGAACGCGTACTTGCCGTTGTACACTATACGTGTCTCCTCTCCGTCCCGGTCTTGACTGCTGTTTCTTCATCCACCGCCCAGCATCACGCCGCTGGGCGGGGAACGCGTACTTGCCGTTGTACACCATACGTGTCTCCTCTCCGTCCCGGTCTTGACTGTCCTCTCTCGGCGTGCCCTATGAACTCGTAAGACCGTGGCTCTACCCCGCACTTCTTTCTTCCTCCATTTTAGTCCTTGCACCCACATCTGTCATCACTTTCTTTGTCTTTGGTGCACGGGGCGAGACTCTTTCATAACACAAAATTATTTATTCAAATTTATTTGTGACGAAATTTGATTCGTCACATTAGCCACAGCAACGTGTGGCCGGCTAGTAGGTAATAATAATTTTAAATTCACGCAACTAATGAGATTAAACGATATTCATTCTCATCACTCAATATAATTAAATCAATTAGTGGAAAGCGTTTAGCTCATTTTGGTCAAACCTCATCCTGTGATTAATGATAATAATAATTTGTAGAGTCCCGCGGCCTGTGAAAAATCACCCAAGGGTGGTGTACAAATTATTATGAATTCTTAGGCTCTATCTAATTTTATTCCTTACAAATAGATACAGAAAACATACTTACCTGGCAGGTCACTTCCGATCAACACACTTCATTTAGAATGTTCATGCTTGGAAAAGACACGCCTTTGGATGCGGAGGTTACTATATTTAAAACACTGAACTTTGCATGATTTTACGTTGGTTAACCCATCATTGTTGATATTACATACATATAAGAAAATTAGTGCCAAAAGTAGAGTTAATATTTATTTTGAAAAATTGGAGAATTTAGGACTCATTAGGACTGGAGAATTTTTATGAAATGACCTTTAAAAAATCTTATAAATAAGAATTTGTTTACATTTTCACACAATTGTTTGTTTACAATGTCGCGGGCTGTGAAGGTGGGGTGAACGATTTTTGAATTTATGGATACAATCGTCTGAAAAGTACAATCGTTCTAAATTCCGTCTAGTCGGTGACGATTATTAAATCGTAATAGGGCCGTTCTTCTTTTTTTTAATTTTATTTTTTTAATACCACTTTTACCACTCTGTCACGTTTCTACCTAAAGTGAGGATTTTGTTTTTACTATAAATTAATTATCTCTGTTTCTCAGACGGGAAATTGTAGCAAGGGGGAAGTAGCAAGGCAAGGCCTAAAATTCCTTTCGGGGGTGACAAACTACCTATTTCGAATGAAAATCCACGTGACTGAATTAACGTACGACATAAAAGTTGTAGGATACAAGTTTTGAGAATTTTTTAAATATTTTATTAATCATCATAAAAAATAATATTCGCTGTTTCGTGATAGGTTATATATACCTTTTGGAGTTTAACAATAAATTAATATTTTATGTCGCCATATAATTATTTTGTAACATTATTTTATTTTATTTTATTTTTTTTTTTTGTACAAAAAATTTACAACATTACAGATATTTTATCTAATTAATTGTAATAGTACCATTTTCACAGTGAGAATGTAGCGCCATAAACCTTACAAACTTATTGAATTTTTCGAAGAATATGTCGAAATTTTTATCTAATATATTTAAATAGCGTATCGCTCTCCCTTACCTTATTATATCTTATCGTATTATAGAATATACGCAAGTCGAGGTGGCAGGAGACAACTGTGATTTATATAAATACACTTCTATCACGAGGAGCTACAACTCTGTAACGTAATTTTTACTACGAAAATACGAACACATATTTTTTTTAAATGCACACAGTCGTTACGTCTTTAGTACAGTAGATTTTAAAGTAATTATTAAATAATAATATTGGTAATTCTGTTGAATGGAGACACCTGGTGGAGACAACTTTGTGTAGGTTAAAAAGAAGAACAACCCAATATTGTTAATAATTAATTATTAACAAAACTTACTGTATATAAAATCTAGCAATTTTAGTATTTTCATATTCAAGTCGCTGAAATAAAAAAATTTTTTAACGAAAAATGGGAAGGTACAAATCTCAGTCAAACCAATTTTTTAAAATATTTTTTTTTGTTTTAATTAATAGGCATTTGAAAATACTCGTAGTTGTAAAAAAACTTTGATTTTACGAGTTTGCCTTTTTTTCTTATCTAATAATAGCGTTCAATAGACGTACAAATTGCTGTACTACAACTTTAATCATTCCTAACACGGCACACAATTAAATAATCAGGAAGTATAAAATAAATATCTGTGAGCCTATCACTCTTATGAAAAAGTTCACCACAGGTATTTTAGTGCGGCACAGTAAATAGTTCAACGCAAGGTGAAGCACAAAACCCGGGAATCGATGACATTATTACTGTTTGCTAAGCTATCTTTGATTTGATTTTACACAAATAATTCTGTTTTATCAACCAGCAATAGATGTGTTTCGTGTATAAAACTTATCTTCAAAAATAAATCATTATATTTTGAAGTAATAATAAGATGTTTTTAATATAGGTATGTGTTCTTTTTTGTAAGATTTTATTTGGGTCAATTTTAACATATTTTAAGGTACTCACTTAACTAACTAACTAACAAACCATCGCGCCGTTTCCCCGCAAGGGTAGGCAGAGAGGATGGACCGCCAAACATCCCGGTCTTGGCACACATTCCTTGCCTCGTTTACATTCATACAACGTCTCATACATTCTCTTCTATTATTCTGCCTCTTGACATGGCCCGACTCAAGTATCTGATTCACTTGGTCGTGCTATGTCTTTCTTGGGCGTCCTCGTCTTCTTCTACCATTTACATTTGCGTCATATATTCTCCTTGCACTCCTTTCCTCGTTCATTCGCTCTACATGCCCAAACCATCGGGGCGCTCCTTTCTTGATCTTACTCATCACGCTTACATCAGTCTTGCATTCTTTGCGGATTTCCACATTTCTCACACGATAATACATGGTTTTACCACACATACGCCTCAGGGATCTCATTTCTACAGCGTTCAGTCTACTTTCATCCTTCCTCTGCCAGTTCCATGCCTCACTGCCATACATCAGGGTAGGTACCAGTACTCCATTATGGACGGCTAGTTTCGCGTCTTTGGACAGTTTTTTGTTGGTGCCAACGGCGTTCAGTCCTCCATTAATAGAGTTACCTGCATTCACCCTTCTTTCAATATCTCTATCAGCCTTTCCATCTCTCGTAATAATTTTGTAATTTGAAAAAATAATGCCTGCATACTAAGTCTATTAAAGGGAAAACTAAAAATGATTTAAAAACCACTTATTCATAGACGGCGCTAATTTCATTATTTTGGAAAAAAAACTTTTTGCAAGTAATAGATGAATTGTTTGTTTGCACCTGTTGTACGTACGGTATACTAATATGAATAAATCGATGTGTCCCTGTAAAAACCCCATTCTAGCCTGAGAGGTATTATAGAAAGACAATTTTAAATTAAATCATAAATAAATTATTGTATTTGTAAGCCTTTCTTGAAAGATTTGTGTTTGTTAACGGAAACAATTATTTACTCGTATTGATATTGTGTACGTACAAGCGCAAAAACATAATTCACCTTAATATTTTATAGCGTAGCTTGCTGGGGGCGCTGCTGCTGCGGCCTACCCCAGGCCCTATTCCTGTAAAACACACACAATAACAGCCGTCGGTTAGCTCAAACCGGCTCGAACATGATTCCTCCTAAAAACAGGGCGAGTGCCAGTGGTTCGCTTGGTCAATTCTTCCTTCCCCTCCTCTCCTCAAAATCCCCGGGACTCCCTCTTCAATCAGTACACAGTATTTGCATTTAAAGGGTTTATTCAATAAACAGAACAGGGTGATACACATACGGCCAGTGTCGGCACAAAACACAAGTTAAACTACCCTACTGACCTAACGAGGATTTCTCCCTCTCTCTATGCGTTTAAATGAAGTTACAAACGGTTCAAAGCACACGGTGGGGGGGAGGAAGCGAGTTGGTACTCACATAGCTAGATGCGTGGTCTGCCATCTTTTCTGGATTCCGTTCACAACACAATTGCAAACAATACATCGCGGAGTTAATATCGTGGAGCACAAATAGCGCAAATCGCGCGTGGCGCAGTCGCTTGGCCGAGGGCCAGCGAAGGAATGGCGGCCGGCGGGCCGCCCGGCGCTTTGGTGCTTGACGCGGGGTGGTCGCGCGGTGCGGGGAGAGGAAACGGTAGGCACGTGTAGTGGGGACGATTCACTTAACCTTCCGCTCGGGAGCCGATTCTGTTACGTAACACTTCCCCCCTCGCCGCAAAAAAAGCGACGTGGTAATGGAGCAGTAGGGCTAAGAAATCCTCTTACCCTTCTAGCACTTGTGCCAAAACAAAACAAAAAAAAAAATTTAAGAGAAAAAGGAGAGAGAGAGAAAAAAGGGTTGCTAGCTACAAAATAGTAGAAACAAAAACAAAAGAGAAAAAGGCATGGTGAACAAGGAATTATACATGAATGAACAAGAAAGAGCAGTGACATACATAAATATAAACAAGGACCTGTTGGAGAAAGGTACAAGGGTTATGCAGTGATAGAAAAAAAATGACTCTAATTGTATCATTGGTCTGTGAGCTATGTTTGCGTAGCGTGGTTTGCGTAGGATGTTTGGGGTGTTGGGACGTTGCACTGAAGTTACACGGTTACTTTGTCACAGTAACCTGGCCCGTTTGAGATTACACTCAAGGAACACTAGGGCCTTAAAGAAAACACGAAGAAGAGAACGCAGGATGAGGCTTCTTGGTGGTGGAGAGGGTTCTACCTGTCACAGAGGTCAAAAAGGTAGCTGCTTCCGGATCCTGTGGGTGGGCCAGTATGACGTCATTGAGGTACTGGAGAGCGGAATTGTAATTGGTGGTTGGTCCTTTATAGAGGAGGTGGTTTGTGTGCATGACAGCCGTTGTTGTGATGGTGGTTGGTACACTGGTTTGTATACAGTGGGATTGTTGGATGAACAATTGTTGGTATTGTTGTTTGCGCAAGGGCACAGGAGCATTGGCATGATGGCAACAGAGCAATTTGCAAGGTGCAGCTGGAACATTTGCAAGATGCAGCAGGAACATTTGTACAATGGCAACAGGAACATTTGCGAGATGCCGCAGGAACATTTGTACAATGGCAACAGGAACATTTGCGAGATGCCGCAGGAACATTTGTACAATGGCAACAGGAACATTTGCAAGGTGCCGCAGGAACATTTGTACAATGGCAACAGGAACATTTGCGAGATGCCGCAGGAACATTTGTACAATGGCAACAGGAACATTTGCAAGGTGCCGCAGGAACATTTGTACAATGGCAACAGGAACATGAACCAACTTAGAGCTGACGTGCTCGGGTTTGTTTGAGTGATGGTTTTGTGATGATACAATTCGCAACTACACGCACGACTCACACTTGGTTATGTTAGGTGTGGTCGGGTGCTTTTGGTACGTAGGGTTTGAAGGCATGGGACCTCCGTGACGGTAGTGAAGGCAGCATGAAGAGAGGCGCAGGTGTAGATAGGGTGAAGAGCTGCTGGTCTTCTTATTAATCCGGCGAAAAAATTATTATTAGAGCAAAATTCTTGAAGTTTACCTGCCTGGTAGACCAATGATGAAAAGGTTTGGAGAGAAACAAGGTGTGCATATTGAGAAAAATTGGATTTGTTTGACGCGTAGAGAGAGAGAGAGACGGAGAGAGAGTTAACTAAATGCAACTACAGACTTATACATATTACAAAGGTACGTATTCAAGGAAGGTTCTGTTTAACCCATTTAGTTTTTTTTTTAAACTAAATACATTTCCAAGAACACGTAGGTAAGGGTTTGTACGTATGACAAAATGCCCCTTTTCGAAAGAAGTTGGTCTTCCATGACCTATGCTCACGTCTATACGGTAGCATTTTTTCTACTTTCGAAGAACAAAACATTGAGTACAAATAAGTTATGAAAAGTGGGAAAGGAGTAGGAAGTTGAAAAGATCCGTGAATGAAGGTTGTCCCATTTGACAAACGAAACGCCAAGTGCGTAACGCATATATCCCCATTCACGGATAATTTCGAGGAAAGGAAAGAGTGACAATTGGGAACATTTGAACGAAGAAAACTGCTGAGGACTCGGCTATTTCCGAAATTCGACCTCTGAGTGAAAGGTGAAACAAGGTCTACAGCAACTTTCCTGGCACATTACAATACAATTGGTAGAGTGGGACAAAAGGGATACACTGACAAAAAGAGTCTAATCCACTACGTGTATTGGGCAGAAGATTAGAAGGTCGTTTTATTCTCCTACTTGTTTGCGAGAAATGACAGACCCTTGCTCAAATCTCACAAACCTGGGGGTTTTCTTGTTCGTCCCCCAGACAACGAGTTAGGTGTTTTTGTGTCCATCAACTTAACTCCTACGACACGATGCCCCATAATCATGAGTGAAGCGTATGATTAGTCCTTTTGAGATAGTGGATAGTTCCTGGGTTCTTGTGACAGGAAGTCCACGGGCATGTTAATGAATACTCTGCTGCAAAAGCAATAATTTTCTGATAACAGAAAATAAAAGGCGTGTGATCTACGCTTGGTAGGTCACACAAACATGGGGTAGATATTATTTCGTTCGCACGATTCATGGTGAGTATTGTAACGTCTTCACGTCTCATGTACAGGAATGAACGATTTACAACAAATTTTGCCCAGTATTGAAAGACAGTAGCCCAATTACGTTCGAAAATGTGGGTCCCCATTCAATACAGACGGCGGGTTGAATGAACGATTTACAACAAATTTGCCCAGTATTGAAAGACAGTAGCCCAATTACGTTCGAAAAAGTGGGTCCCCATTCAATACAGACGGCGGATTAAGCGGTTCTCATGCCAAAGGACACACGACCAACTTAGTAACATTTAGTTATGAGTATAAAGTAATTATAACGAGCTTCTCGTATCATGGCGGATGTTTTGAGGATCTCTCCTATGATGGTAGATATTGTCACGTTTTCACGTCTCACGTGACAGGAATGAACGATTTACAACAAATTTGCCCAGTATTGAAAGACAGTAGCCCAATTACGTTCGAAAATGTGGGTCCCCATTCAATACAGACGGCGGTTTTTTGCAATGATGTAATTAATACGGCACTGCTGTAGCTTAATAATTTCATATTAGCATACGTTACAAGACTTGCCAAAAGGCGATAAACACAAATTTTATTGAAGATCTGGCCAAGATTTTAAACTTCAAACTAGAATAATGGTACAATAAGGGACAAAAGAAACTGATGTCATGATAAAATATGTACCTCATAATGAAGTTGTATATGTACAAGGAACAAAGTTAATGAAGGGACAAAACATATTGTCACTTTTATAACAACAAAAAAAAAAAATTTTCCGAATCCGACAAAATATGATTCTAGAAAAATAAGAGCAATTGGGTTGAGCGCCATTCTAATTTTTTGGAAAAAGAAGAAAAAACCACAAATAGCAACAAGGTTGCTCTTGAATTGTCTCGAATCCAGCGAATGTGACCTGATAGGTGAGTACATTGGGTGTATTCGAAACGATTCCCAATATACAACATTACTATGAATGTGTAGGATGGGGTGAAGAGGGAAAAGAAAGAAAGAAAAAACGGGAGGATTTCCTATTATAACAGAAATCGTCGCGACATTCTTACAATATGGTGCTGTGACCATAGTAGCGAGCCCGCGGCAAAGGTCTGAAACCAATGGTTATTATACAGACTTGTGCTTATGATTTTATATTTACAACATTAGGGTAGGGACGTACTGGTACGACAAAACCCGACACAAAACAAAAAATTAAAAAAGGGGTGATATGACAAGATGAGGCGATGAGGTGAGGAAAAAAACGCGCGGATGCTGCAAGAATTGTGAAAGGAAAAACGACGTCTCGGAGCAAGAGTTTTCTGGAACCGTTGATGGTAGGAGGAAAAAGGAGTCCCTTTCCCGAAGTGATCAATTTCAGGAAGAGGATGCATACAAGCATGAAAACAGTGCCCCAAGAGGTGCTCTTGTGGTACAGCAGGCAAGGCGCGCAGGATGTAAAAGAACATATAAAATTATGCACAAAAAAAAAATGTACAGGAGTTAGGCTACCGTTGACATTAATGTGCCTTCGGGTGTAAGGATTTCCTTACGAATGCCCATATGGGTGATTATTTACATTAAATATTTACATGTAACTCACGTCACTTATGACAAGAGTTTTGCCAATTTGATAACGCCTGAGAACTTGATGTGATGGAATTTACTGATTCCGTCACAGTAAGGCATTTTGGAATTATTCCTAGGAGAAATCTTTCTATTTCTCAGGGCCTGTAGTAGTTCCTCCTTTTTTGAAGTAAAAATGTGTGGGATTATACCCAGCGTGACTTGAGGAACTTCCATGGTGTATAAGGTCGTATCAGAGTGACCTTATGTTGGAAAAAGTGAGAACTAGACTCGCAATTGGAAAGAAATTGGGCAGAGATTGACCACTGGGGACGTATTTTTACAAAAAGTTTTTGAAAAAAAACGCGTTTTTTATAAGTGTTTGGTTTATTTGAAAATTTGGGCAGCGGTTCCCCTCAAAAAACGTGATTTTGGGAAAAAATCCTGATGTTTTGAAAATTTGTAGAAAATTTTTCTAAGTCCGAAAACGAGAAAAATTTGGGCAGCGGTTTCCCTCAAAAAACGTGATTTTGAGAAAAAATCCAGATGTTTTGAAAATTTGTTGAAAATTTTCAAAGTCCATAGACGAGAAAAAAAATTGGGCAGCGGTTTCCCTTACAAAAACGTGATTTTGAGAAAAAATCCTGATGTTTTGAAAATTTGTAGAAAATTTTTCTAAGTCCGAAAACGAGAAAAATTTGGGCAGCGGTTTCCCTTACAAAAACGTGATTTTGAGAAAAAATCCCGATGTTTTGAAAAAGGTTTGCAAATAAGCAAAAGTCCGGAAAAGAAAAAATAAAAAAACGGAAACGAGGTTCGCCTTAAATGAACATGTTTTTGGAATATTTCGATTAGCCTTCCAAAGGGGGGGTTCTTTAGAAAGGAAAGGAAATATTTTTTCTTTTATACAAGTTTTCGTGGAAGTATGTTTGAAAATTCAACAATGTCTTGGGGAATTGTTCTTTATTTAACGTGGCTATACTGCAGCCTGATTTGAGCATACACCATTACTGGTATTTATCCGCCGACTTCCTCTTGTCATAACAAGTTATATGCAGATGTGCATACGTAATGTAATGCCTGACTCGAGGAATCGACGTCAACGCGAACCGAACGTCTTTCAAATTATGTCGTCTGTTTCTTACGAAAGAAAAAAAAGCTAAATGATGAAACAGGCGGCAAAATTAGAAAAATGCTCAATTGTCAAAAGGTAGAAAGAATTTAATCCACTTGTTTCCCTTAAGCTGCAAAATATGCCGTTATATATACAGGCCAGTATTTTGCGAAATAGACCCCTATTCGCAGTATATGTCGATATCAAATACAGACCAGCACACTGCGGAATAAGTTTATTAATGAAAACTGGTTAATTAACTTTCGGGAAACGAAGCGGGTAATTGGTTTATCATATACAGGATTTTAATTGTTGAATAACTTGTTTTAAATATTTGTGTACATTTCCACTATTAATCTTGTATTTGAAACTAGCAAATTTAGTCGGTCGACACTTGTAAACACTATATTATTCACGACGGCAACTTTCTTGGTTGAGCACTTTACGTAGGAATACCGGTGATAATGTTTTGTCGAGTGACGACTCGAAAATGAAGGAATGTGCCCGCGATAGTTTAAATTTGCAATTCGAAGTTACACTCGCGTCGATGTTTTTTGATGGTAATGCTAGACAAATTGGGAAAAAAACAAGACAAAACATTATAGATTATACAGTTTAAACAATGGCTGATTGAAGAACGAGGCGAGCGACTGTGAAGAGGGAGGAAAAAAAATTGCCCCTAAGTTGGGAACGCCAGTGCTGGGGGCGCTGCTGCTGCGGCCTACCCCAGGCCCTATTCCTGTAAAACACACACAATAACAGCCGTCGGTTAGCTCAAACCGGCTCGAACATGATTCCTCCTAAAAACAGGGCGAGTGCCAGTGGTTCGCTTGGTCAATTCTTCCTTCCCCTCCTCTCCTCAAAATCCCCGGGACTCCCTCTTCAATCAGTACACAGTATTTGCATTTAAAGGGTTTATTCAATAAACAGAACAGGGTGATACACATACGGCCAGTGTCGGCACAAAACACAAGTTAAACTACCCTACTGACCTAACGAGGATTTCTCCCTCTCTCTATGCGTTTAAATGAAGTTACAAACGGTTCAAAGCACACGGTGGGGGGGAGGAAGCGAGTTGGTACTCACATAGCTAGATGCGTGGTCTGCCATCTTTTCTGGATTCCGTTCACAACACAATTGCAAACAATACATCGCGGAGTTAATATCGTGGAGCACAAATAGCGCAAATCGCGCGTGGCGCAGTCGCTTGGCCGAGGGCCAGCGAAGGAATGGCGGCCGGCGGGCCGCCCGGCGCTTTGGTGCTTGACGCGGGGTGGTCGCGCGGTGCGGGGAGAGGAAACGGTAGGCACGTGTAGTGGGGACGATTCACTTAACCTTCCGCTCGGGAGCCGATTCTGTTACGTAACAAGCTATAAAATTGAATTGCTCCATCTACGAAAGAGCAGATTATGAATACTTTTAAGTATATACGCTTGAAGGAAAATCTTTGACCTCAACACTATACGGTCAGTAAGAAGCAATAGAAGCAACTATACGTTTGATTGTATAATTCTTGGTGATCAATTTAGTACGCAAATATTAATATTGTATTGATGATATTTTATAATCATTATCCTTTGTCCTTGACTACAAGATTGTGCATTATTAGCTGTAGTAAATTTCATGGACATCGATGATAAATGCCAATTCACTCTATATGTAATTATTGATGAGTTCTACTCGTGCGCAAATTATCCAGTGGCGTAATAGTGATACGCATCGGTTTTAAAATTTTAAAAATTTCACACACACAATAATATTTTATCTTGCAAAAACTTGCTGTTGCGGTTACTCTGTCCAAATTTTAGTTCCAAATTCCATTGACTATTATATGTGAGATGTTTGGAGAGGATTGTTCATTGATTTATCGGGATTAAAATGATAAACCATTATTTTATAACATATTCATTTATTAATTACTGTAATAGTTCGAGCTACAAGGCATAGATGGTACTATTGTAGGAAGATCTCACAGGTTATAGACTTATAGATTTCGGTAGCACATAGGTTTGCCGCTCTATGTTCAGAACCAGGGGTGTTACGGATATTTGCATCCGAATCCGCATCCGCAAACGCGGAATATCCGCATTAATTCAGACATCTGCATCCGCAGATGTTTTTATTTTTTTTTATTCAGAAAAAGATTCATAAATTACAATAAATTTTAAACAATAATTAATTACGTAGTATACGTATTTGATTTACCCCCATAAATAAGCAGGGCTTGTGTGTATGGGGGGTGTCTAATAATTTGAACGTCTAATAATCCGCATCCGCGGATGTCAAAATGTTTGCATCCGCAACAACCCTGTTCAGAACTGTATTGGGCTAGTAGAGTGTATTTTTTTACATGAACTCCATACAGGAGATCCTGAGGAAAATAATTCCCCTCAGCGCCTATGTCATCCTATTTTTTTGGGGGGTGCTGTGTGGAGGGGCTTTTTAAGAAAGGAAGGAGGGAAGTTCTGGGAATGAAAAAGGTTTGAGGGGTAGGTAGGATTCTAGGGGTCAGTGTATTCAGGAGTGACGGACGTATGAATCCCTCCCAATGCGGTGCGAGGTGATGTTTTACTGGAGAAGCCAAAAGGTTTCCCCCAACCAGTCTCTCCCGATCTGGCCAGCCTCACATTTGGTAAGCAGACGTATCCGCCGCCAAAACCCGGACAAACCTCAACCCATAAACCTGGGCACCCATTCTAAGCCACCAAACGTTGCAAAACACTTGGGGTGACCAATGCCAGAGGTGTTGGTTATCCAATAAATGGTTCCCGGGGCGGCAGTACCATACCCGCCTCCTAATTTGTAAATATAATTGCAGTGCCCACATTATTTTGATTAAAATCTGACAAAGGATATCCCGAATTTGGGGGTTATCCCAGAATATAAATTCATTTCGTGGGATATGTCTCAGCAAAGCTTTGCCTGAAGCCCGGGAGTTTTTCGTTAGGCCACTGGGTAGCAGGTAGCAGGTAGCAGGTAGCAGGTAGCAGGTAGGTTTGCGAATAAGATTTCTTAGAACATCGTTAGACAGGAATGTTATAACGGCATAGGCACTTATTCATCACCTAAGATTGTAAGGTCGATGTAAGCGGAATCAATCAAATTATATACAACATTTCTTATTTTAACATATTAACATTTGGGAAGAAATAACGTGATCGAAATTTCATTCCTCTTGTTATGCTATGCTTTTCTACCGTATGGTTTCTTGTACGATTGATAATGGATAAAGAAAGGAGTCGAAGAAAAATATATCACACGCAATAAATTTAAAAAAAGGCGTTTAGTGCACGTCAGAAAGACATGACACGAACAAGAGAAGGAATAAGTAAGAGAATGGTATATTGGCCATGCAACATTGTAATATTATTTCATTAGCTGCTGTGGCTAACGAAACCCAACGCCATCTACTGGTTGGTTACCCAACCTTTATAACCGACGCCATCTGTTAATTTGCACACAAATCAAATCAACACCGCCCGCTTTCCAGCCCGCTCCCTTTATATATTATATATTTCAACCAATTTACAAAAAAACCTTGACAAATTATATACAAACGTTGACAAACCTTCCTCATGAATCACTCTATCTATTGGTGAAAATCGCATGAAGATCCGTTCATTAGTTTTTGAGTTTATCGCGAACAGACAGACAGACGCGTTGGATGACTATAATTTATAATATGTAGAGATAAGGAAATATTATTTCATAAGGAAATATATAAAATAATAGCATTCATTTATTTTTAAAAGAGACGTGAAAATTTGTATTCGAAGTAATAAACATACGAGTACATTAATGAGTATTTTAAATCATTATGTGGTTTAATTTGACATGAATCAATAAATATACACAATTTACTATACATTTTATCTGTGCATTTAGAAGCTGCGTGCCATAGCGAACTTTTTTTATTAAATTATGTTTAATTTTTTATACAATATGCGGCTCGCTCCAGAGTGAATGATACTTTCAAAATCGTCCTTGTGAAAGATAAATGTTCAGAATCGAAACGTTACTTGAATGGATTTGGCCATGTTTGGTGACTTGATCTGAAATTCCTGGTACTTATAATCCTTCTTCCCCATCTCGTGAGTTCCCCTCATATCACTCTCAGCATCACAATTACTCAAATTAGGAAAGCCGCAGTACCACTGGGTCCGGGCTGTTGGGACTTTTCTGTGATATTAGCAATGTTGTGGTGAGGGAAAAGAGATGTTATAAAGCTATTTCGAGCTACGTTTCGATTCTGAAATTGATTCTGCTTTGATTAATTGCTGCTTTATAAGGTTAAATGTAACTCTAAACGATAATATCGTAAAACCATAAATTATCTCCAAGAGCTTTAAATGCAATTATGTTCTAGCAAGGAAGTTAATAAATCAATGTCGATGGCTCTTTGTAGATTTGCAGTTGAATCGTTCAATGACTAAAAAGTGTTTATTTATATCATTTTGTTTTCAGGAAATGCTACAATTTATCGGTTGGTTCTTGTAGTTGTGATATATTGCTTGAAGAATTTATTCGTTCAAGTTCAGATCAAAGAATGGGTAGATAATGTAAAGCAGGTACAGCAAAATCTACGTGCCAATTGCCACGACTGGTATCAAGGGAACCTGTGTTAAGAAAGGCCCACTAAAGGTATGCTTCTCACCATCTCAGGGTTTATAAGTATTATTCCTTGCAATTACATCGATAAATTATCGCATACTTTGAAACTTCGCAGAGCAGTGATAATAATTCTGGGTAACATCCATAAAAAAAAAACATGTTTCAGTACGTATCTACTTTAGTTATGAAAACCCCTTTGTTATTCAACCCTGCAGCTAATTCTATATACACCTAATATAGATCTGATAGATAGGTACACAGAATGCGTACAGGTGAACCAGGTATGCAATAAATTGTTATAATTTCGTCATTTTTCGTCAAATCATTTGAGAAATGATGTAATTTTGTTAAAATATAAATTAATGCAAACTGTTCTGAGGAAATAATTTAACAAATCAACTTTCAGAATCCGGGTCGTTCATTTTATATTCAAGACGAAAATCTTATTAAACTACTAAGTGCGAATAACACATAATCATGATGATTAAATTAATTGTAACTAATATTTTTAAATTACCTGCGTGGCAACTTTTCCTTGCCCTTGTCCTTACCCGTCCCAATCCAAATACATATTTCGCAGCCTATTTAAATATAATCGCATTTATTATATTGTTGTGTTTTTATATTTAGGTTTATCATTTTATTTAATCTACACCTCGATAATAATAATTTTTTTAATTGCTGCTTTGTCCTTTTTTTTCCTTAAATTTTCAAGTTTACATTCAGTTAGATACTTTTATGTTTCTAAATACCTATCTGTGAACATTAATAATTGGTCTGTTTTTTGTCATCCTCTTATGTATATTATGTTACTAAGACTGTTTATGTTCCTTAAATAAATAAATAATAAATAAACTTGCATTTTTAAATAATTTCTATTTAAAATGTACCATTATCAATAATCATACAAAAATATAGCTCGGTAGCCAAGGTCTATTTCTGAAGACATCATTCCGGAAAATACAATAATATTATTTGTACCTATCTCTTTCAATGATGTGTTGTAAATAATTAAATTAAATTAAATTATAATCAAACTATATACTTGACGAAACAACAATTATTACATTTATATAATTATATATACATATTTAGACTACCGATACGGGTATGTGCCTTGTGTGGTGGTCAAAAAACCTGTAAAAAAACTGTATGCAAAAGTTATTTTATAAATAAAGAAAACTAATAATAAAAATAAGTTGCGGTGGGTAGAGTTTCCAAAATCAGTGTTCCCCTCCACCCTCACCCCACCCCTCTCGCCATCCCTGATGAATCGGAAGTCTTATGGCAATCTTCCCTCTGAAATGTCAATCAGTATTTGATGCCGAAGTCAATCTTCTTTCCGAAAATACACTCATTATTTGATGCGGACATCTAAATTACACTCAGTAGGTACCAATACGACAAACAATCAGTGGGTATATGATGTAGAGGCCTTATGGCAATTTTACCTCCGAAATTGCGCCCAGTACTTGATGCGGAAGTCTAATGCCTATCTTCCCTCCAAAATTACAAGCAGTAGGTATATGACGTAGAAAATTTTATGGCAATCTTCCCTCCGAAATGACACTCATTATTTGATGCGAACGTCTAAATTACAATCAATAGGTATATGATGTAGAAGTCTTATGGCAATCTTCTCTTCGAAATTGCACCCAGTCAAGGGCGGATTTAGGGATGACGGTATTTTTGTGTACTGTGGAGATTCCATCACAGTACATAATTAGAAGCAAAAACTGTCTTTATTAAACATTTAATTTTCTATTAAACATTTAATTGAAGTATGATACTTCAAATTTATTTTTAACAGTAATTGTTGATTTTTTGTCCGTTCGCCCCTTGTGCCCGCCCCCCCAGAAAAAATACTAACAGTAATTGTTGATTTTTTTGCCTTGTGCTCCCCCCAGAATAAAATCCTGGATCCGCCCTTGCACCCAGTAGGTACTTGATGCGGAAGTCTAATACCAATCTTCACTCCGAAATTACAAGCAGTAGGTATATGATGTAGAAGTCTTATGGTAATCTTCCCTCTGAAATTGCACTCAGTATTTGATGCGGAAGTCGTTTGACAATCCTAGCATATGTCCAAGCCACCAATTGAGGATTTTCTATATAATAATAATCTTTGATAATTAACAATTTGTTTCGTTAATCTCGTGTAATTATTTTTTATTAATCGAATTGAGAGTTAGAGGACATCAAGTGCAAATAACCGAGATTTCCTTTATATTTAAGGCTATCAGCTGCAAACTAATTACATAATGTAATGCAGTTAATAAAGCAAAAAGATTTGTCTATTTACAATCAAGGAAGTCATTAAGATTTCAGATCAATACTTCTTTTTTAATTCTTTAGGATATAAGTAAAAGCTTCATTTCCTGGCCGTCTCAAGGACTAAATTAATACAATCGAATTGTAATTTGCAACCAATCCGTATCGGCCGGTATTCCCCATTATTTTCAACAAAAAGTCACCTAAAAGAATTGCTCGATTATTGTTTATTTGAGGTGTGGTATTTGAAAAAATAATAAAATGGCTGAATTTGGTTTGAATGAGCTACGGACAAGGTGATTTTTTTTAAGAGAGACAAATATTCCCGGGTTACGAATAACCTGACAATATTTGAAAATCTTCTATTACCACCAGAGTAAGCGGATAATGTTGCTTGTGTTGTGATGGAGGACTTAGCCTAAGATAAAACGCGACGCATGGGTGGGACCAAAACGCGATGCCAACTCAGCCACTGGCCGGTCAAATAACAGAGAAGATTTATAATATCTTAGCGGAGATCAATGAAAAATCACGGGATAGTCACAGAGGCGCCGTTGTATTATTATCATGCGAGTAGGACTCTACGAGTGTGGACTGGGACCGGTATCGGCAGTTTCCGGTCGATCGGCGTTGGAGCGTTATGAGGGTACGAGGTCAAATTGGACTAATTGGAGGTAAAAGAGTGATATTGAAATAGATGAACGTGAAACCATTTTTTTCGCTTCGAGTTTCATCTAAATATAATTTCTCGATAAATTAGCTCCTATTTTGAAAATGCAATAAAAATAATTTACTGTTATAATTATTATCTCTTGTCTGAATTCTTCAAACCTTCAAAATGAAACTTTATATAATGCAAAAATTCTAGAGATTATTGAACCGGAGTTACAGACGGAATAACAACCGAAATTTATATTTTAATAATAAAAATTTTCACTTTAGGAAGGATTTCTTCGGTCGTCAGTATTTATATTATTTTCATAATCGTACCATTTTTTTAAGATAATTTTGAATATTTTTAAACAAGTAGAATATTTTGTTTTATAAATCGGAAAATTAAGTTTATTGACGTCTGAATAGCCATATTCAATTTTCCAAATGCCCATCAGTCAATTGTGCTAGAATCGTTTGCAGCTACAACTTTAGAATGTCAGATAATAACGAACATGGTTTTTACCAGTTATCACGGGGTTCAAGGTGATATAAATAATTTAAAAAATGAAATATTTGCTAAAGTACTTTCGTTAAAACAGCATGAGGACGATAAAATCATTAATTTCGATGCCAGTTTATAATTTTGAACTCAGCCAGGCACAAAAGGCATGAAGATAAAAAATGTAGATTACTTTTATATGAATATTTTAATATATAAAAAAAGTTGGGTTAGTTACACCATTTATAATTCAATTACGGCTGGACCGATTGTTATGATCTTTGATTTGTTGCATTAGTCTTCGCCCCGAATAGTAGAATAGCTATTAAAACATCGGAAAAATTCACGAAAAATCTTATAAATAAAATTCCTTTCCTAGTATATTTTGTATGGAACGAATTCTCATCTTTTGAAAGAGCTGCAGCAATATTATGATAAGTGTAATATTGAGTAGTGAGTGAATTCCTAAAATTGATAAACGTCAAATGTCAATGCGCTGATTGTTTTGCTTTTGTTTTTAAACGTACAATGCTGTCCCTCTTTCTCACACACTAAATTTCAACATTCGAAAATGGGACAAATGGTGAACGTATGTCTGCACCCCTCCAAAGGAAAAATACAATAATTATAATAAATCTCCCTCACACGTATAAAGAAAATGAAACATAATTCCCATAAGTAAGTGGAAAAGTAAGAAAATCACAAAATTTTTAAATCCGTACATAACGCCATCTCTGATAATACTGACAAAAACAAAACACTTACAGTTGCGCATCGATAATTGCTTCATCGTGTAATTTTTAACTTAATAAATAACTGATTTTAATTTAGCTGATAAGTTAACACAACAGCTATTGATTCTGAGGCGGTACGAAGTTCGCCGGGTCAGATATTTATTAAAAAAAAAAAACTTTTTTGTGTACATGAACCTATTCACATGAAGCAATAAAAAATGCATGCATGTGGCTCATTTTAGGAGTGGTGGGTGATGAAATCATGCTTGCAAATGACTTAGTCAGATCTGCATGGAAATGAAAGTCGAGGACACGTTAGGATAACCCAATAATATAAATATAAAGTGAACAATGCCATACATTACGATTTGAATATAAATATGTCAAAATAATTGTAATTCATTCATTAAAACCAGATCAAAGAACATAATAGACAATCTAAATATAACAAAAATGACCTGATTTTTAAAGACATCTATTTGAATATCTCTTTTCTTTGTTAAGGGAGAGAGTAAGGGAACGGATTGCCGATCACGAATGACACGTCACTGACGCTCATGACAGCATCCCCGAAGATTAGAATGACGCGGAAACTTGGAAGTGGAAATTAACCCACTTCCCGATATCTGATCGAGCTCAAACTCTGCAGATATACTCGTTGTTGACGACAATGCATTCTATCAACTTTTCGCTCGTACAATCGCTCACACACACACTTTGACATAAACACATTCTCTGAAAATCGACGACATTACAGCAGCATGCCGTAAATGTCTGGTTAGAAAGATTTAATTCTAAGTCAAAACAAAAAAAAAACATTTTTAAACGTTTTAAAAGTCATTTGACAAAAAAAATAAACGTTTGAAAAAAAATTTGTACCCAAACCTTATAAGTGGTTTGAAATGAAAAAAAAAATTACGTGTGTTTTTTTTACAACAAACACCCACCTAGCATGAAACATTTTTTTTTACTTTTATTTATTTGATACAAAAAGACATATTAAATTTATTTTTTAAAAAGAAAGACAAACTTACCCAGTTTACAAATAACCTGACAATATTTGAAAATCTCCTACTACCACCACAGAAAGCGGAAAATTACATAATAAGATTTCACTGATTTTTTCATTTTATGATGTTTCTCTTCTATACAACGTGTCCGGAAACTCGTAGTACAAGCGGGAAACTGGTGAATCTACATCACGTAGAGAACCCAAAAAACTTATTTTTTTCGATCTAAGCATTTCGATTTTAATATTATTTTTTTTCTATTTTTCCATTTTTTCGGCAACTAAAGGGTTAAAAAAATTTTTGAGCCCGGTTTACCCTTCGTTGCATTTTATAAGACATTACACAGCTGAAATCAACCCCCTAGTGAAAAAATTTTTCAAATTTAACCAAAAAAATTCCAACTTCGGACCCGATTTACTCGAAAACGAAAGCTCAAATCAAAAAAAGTTAAACCACAAAATCGACTCCAAATGTGATGTGGATTCTCCAGTTTCCCGCTTGTACTACGAGTTTCCGGACACCTTGTATAAGCAGATGCTTGTGATTAGTAGAGGGACGAGTATCGGGATGAAAAACATATTTTGTATGTTATAATTAATTATGATTTAAGGAACTTTAAAAAAAATTAGACAAATTTAAAAGTTATATAAGTTATGAAGTTAATTTCATATTTTGTTATTTTTACATTGAATTGCTCTTTAATTGCTTTTAGTGGGCATTTATTGTCTTCATTGTTCTTATCGTAATGATGTTGTGCAAATAAGGTGTTACATTTTTGTGTTGGAAATATATGTTTTTGACGAGTACGACTTTCAGTTAAAAAGCTATGATTTTGTTTTTCTTTTATTATTTGAATTATTATATTTTTTCGGACTAATCATTAATTAATACTAGCTGGGCCCGTTGCAGAAGCAACTAACGGGTTAAAACACTATGCGATTTGACATGTGAACGCGGACGAAGCGAGCAGGAGTGTGTGTTAAATTACATATATGAAGAAAAAACGATGTCTGAATGCGGATGGAGCGAGGAGTGAGCACCTACAAAGGGAACGGGTAGTCGACGCCCCCTCCAAAGTTTCATCGCAGTAGGATGAACCGTTTAGCAATGCATAATTTCATGATGCCAGAGCTCACTATTTTATACAGAATGAATTGACTGGATGCGCACATCAAACCCCAAAATTTTCATCGCAATCGCATGAACCGTTTAACAATGCATAATTTCTTGATGCCAAAGCTCACTATTTGGTGCAGAAATAATCGACTGGATGCGCACATCAAATCTCAAAAGTTTCATCGCAATCGGATGAACGGTTTAGCAATGCATAATTTCATGATGCCGGAGCTCACTATTTTATACAGAAAGAATCGAATAGATGCCCAAATCAAATCCCAAAAGTTTCATCGCAATCGGATGAACGGTTTAGCAATGCATAATTTCACGATGCCAGAGCTCACTATTTTATACAGAATGAATCGACTGGATGCTCACATCAAATCCCCAAAGTTTCATCGCAATCGGATGAACGGTTTAGCAATGCATAATTTCATGATGCCAGAGCTCACTACTGTATACTAAAACCATCGCGGGCATGCATACATCAAATCCCCAAAGTTTCATCGCAATCGGATGAACGGTTTACCAATGCATAATTTCATGATGCCGGAGCTCACTATTTTATACAGAATGAATCGAATGGATGCGCAAATCAAATCCCAAAAGTTTCATCGCAATCGGATGAACGGTTTAGCAATGCATAATTTCATGATGCCGGAGCTCACTATTTTATACAGAATGAATCGACTGGATGCTCACATCAAATCCTAAAAGTTTCATCGCAATCGGATGAACGGTTTAGCAATGCATAATTTCATGATGCCAGAGCTCACTACTGTATACTAAAACCATCGCGGGCATGCATACATGAAATCCCCAAAGTTTCATCACAATCGGATAAACGGTTTAGCAATTCATAATTTCATGATGCCAGAGCCCAACAGTACTTTGATACAAACCCTGTCCTGATAATAACGAACAAAACAAAAAAAAAAGAATTATCCAATTAGGTGCAGTCGTTCGGAAGTTCGTTGAAGTTCGTTTCGGAAGTTCGTTGCGTGTACATATATTTCAGAGATTCATTTTTAAACAAATTTCATAATGCCAGAGCTCACCAGTAATTTTATACAAACCTTATCCTAACAATAACGAACACAACAAAAAAAGAATTATCCAATTAGGTGCAGCCGTTCGGAAGCTATGCGCGTACTTACATTTCGGCGAATCATTTTTAAACAAATTTCATAATGCCAGTGCTCACGAGTTATTTTATAAAAACCTTGTCCTAACAATAACGAATACAATAAAAAAGAATTATCCAATTAGGGGCAGTCGTTCGGAAGCTATGCGCGCACTGTTATCATAAAGATAAAGAGGTTGGGTGTCATGTTATGGTACTTGAATTGGGGTAGGGTTTAATGTATAGGTTATTAAACAGGGTGTTAATATATCAGGGTTGAAGAATTGAATGTAATGCACTGGAAGTGCTGTGTTGTGTTTGTACCTACTATGTGATCAGTTATCATGACATTTACACCTCTTATTAAGTGGGTGTATTTACTGTTAATTATTCAGGGTTATATATATGAAGGTACACAGTTATCAGCTTTAATCCCATGGGATTTTTGGACGCCAAATCTCGTGGGTACGAGATATGCTGACTGTGTCGGTAGGCATGAATACTCCCGTCAGAGCGTGGGCACTGTTATTTTATTCATTGTTGTGAAGCTTGGAAAATAAGAAATAAAAGAGTGGATGTAAAACAAGATTATTATATTGAAATAAACATACCTGTGGACCATACTAAGAGCTAGCTAAAACCTATTATTTTTATGCGACGATTCCGGATGCCTAATATCGCACCGTGAGGGGCCCCTTTTCTCCCTCACGTTGCCTCCGCGCCAGGTTTGCAAGCTTCTCCATCCATCTGGGTGATTATTACGTTTGAGATCACCAGGGTGTCCTCCATCATGTGGTTGCAGTAATGGAAATGTCCTCCATCAGGTTGTGAAAAGAATCGGCGGGGACTACACGGACGGTCGTGTACCTTTGGTATAATTGAGAATCCATCTCGTCGAATGACGGATGATAAATATAATCGCAGATTACAGTAAAACTGGGTCGGTCAAGCCGCCATTATTGCACCACGGGATTCTACACTGGAATACCCGTAAACAAGAATTCTCCAGTCGCGATAACCATGTATCGGCTGGGAATAAAGGAAACTCGTTCACATTTTAAATATACTTGAAAACAACCCGCCGATTGAATATTTTACATATTATTAAATAAATTTAAATCCACATTTTCCGACTGTCGGATTTACATCCTGCCCAGGAGATGCAAATCCAAAAAGTGAGGGGAAATCGATTATTATCCCCCTATCGACCGAAAGTAAAACCACTCGGAGAAAAAGTGTAATTTATAAGTGGCCAGTAAAATAGTTGAATTCACTACTATAGACAAATATCAACAACCCTGGGGCAATTTTGAACATTATTCAATTATTTTCATAACATTTTCCCCGTTCTCGCGTAAATGTTCGACCCCGAACATACCTATGTCCTATGCTGACTAAAAAAAGCTTAACAGTTGTGTTGGTCCACCGGTTCCTAAAAACAATAAATTTTAAAACAGAAATACAATAGAAATAAAAACAATAATCATTGTAGTTAATTACAAAAATAAAAATACATTGTAGTGAGAATATCATTTCAATCATTCACTTTTATATTATGCTCTGTGGCATCACTTTATCCTGTTATCGGATTATGAACACTTTTTATAATGGTTGAACAACCTTCACTTTTCACTGAATTTAAATGAAAAAGAAAACCTGCCTATACTAACTAGGTCTCACAGTTGAAAATATAAATAATAATAATAGTTGGAAAAAAGAAGTTATACAATGAAAATACATAATTAATTGTTTTGTTTTGTTTTGTTTTGTTTTTGTACATAATACATTTTTTAATAGTTACATATATTTTTTTTGTTTGTTTATCGTAGTTTTGATAAGTTACATATTTTTTTGTTTGTTTGTTTACAACAGTTTTGATTACGAGAGTTTTGATAAGTTACGAGACATTTTTTTTTTAATAGATTTTTTTAATGAATGAGACTTTAATTTAGTCTTATTTCAATGATGCTTGATACTTGATATGAAGAATCATGATGTATTTGAGTCATGTGTGACTATTTGAATGGGCTAGAATTTTATTGGCTCTGACGTAGAGCATAACGTAAGGCAATATAAAGGTGTGCACGTATTAATTTAGACTTGTTATATTTGAGAAAATAATTGTGATTTAGCAGAAATCACTACAAATAGTACCGTGTGAAAAAAAAACATAAAACTCGATTTTAAATAGAGTTTATGAATACTTGTTGAATGTTGTGTCAGGGTTGGTCATAAAACTCCAAGAACAACCCGAACTACTCAAGCAAGATTCACACCACGTAGTACTTTGAGTATGAACATGGACCAGTGGCTGGCAATCCTTCCGCCTCCCGTAGGAATCATCCATCTACAGGCAACGGATCCACTGCCCTCCTACTGACGATGTTGCACACATGTTCCGTACCAGAGTCAGCAACTCATGGCCTGATGAGCAGACAGCAAGCATCTCTCGCCCTCTGTCTGTCATATAAGGTAAACGTAATCGACGCCGGATCGATACGTTGCGGTTGGGGTACAAGCCCACCCTTACCTTTGGAACTAATTTGGACCATTAGGAATGGTAAGTTGATCACCAGGATCCAGTTGATCAGACCGAATATACCTCCGTCAACCCCCCCTCCAATGATAATAATGACGTTTCGTCATTGTCCGATAATTTCTCCAAGTCTTATCACATTTCGTGAATATTGTCCTTTATATATAAAAAAAATGATAATAAATATCACATTATTCCTTTTGTCACCGTTGACAATTACTTGATTGTACTTAAATTCAAAAAATTTTTCAGAATTGTTATTAAAAATGATGCCCTTGATTTAAAAAGAAAAATAAGCGTTGTTATTCTTGTTGTTTTTGTTATTGTTGATGTTATTGTTGTTGTACGCTGATGAACGTTGTTGTTGATTTGACAAATATCTTGATAACTTTTTGTTTCAATTTAAAAAAATAAAATTTTGGCAACCCTGATGTTTGAAAATATTGGTTTGTGCCAACCCTGTATTGAAAATTAAAACATAAAATATTTTATTTTATAACCCTGATTTCATTTGAAAATTAAAATATGAAATTTTATTTGAATATGTATGTACCCCATTTAAATTTAAAAAAAATTTATTCCATTGAAATGAATATGTATGTTTCTCATTTAAATGAATATTAAAACGTCAGTTTGACATTATTTGTAAATAAACAATCAATAATATATTTGTGACAGATGTCACCTGTAAGTAACATTAATTTCGTCTCGTAACTAATTAAACATTTATAATAATAATATCCCGTATAAATGGTTTCGTAATAAAGGTTATCTTTTGAAATTGCATAAAAATACAACATATTTTGATGTTTTGCTTACATCATGTTATTTGACAATGTACACGGTTTGTATGAATACCGGCATAATATAATTTTATAAAGCTTGAATAATAATGTTCAAATGTATTTTGAAAGGTTTGAAATATTTTTAACTAATACCTTTCAACTAAAATGTTTTTAATATTACTGCAATGATTTGATAAATTTAATGTACGTACCTCCGTAATTATGAACAAAATGTCACTTAGTTAACAATAAATCATTATAAATATTTGCATAATTATTGATATTAATTTTATATTGTTATTTAAACTCATAATATTATTGTTTTATGAAAATTTTAACTGTTTTTCATGTTTGGAATTATAAAAAACATAAATATGTTTTGACATATGAAAGCCATAGGTAAATTTGAAAGCAAGAAATTGCCATAGATAATTGAAATTATTTTGAAAATAACCACTATTCATTGGATTAATTTTTTTTTTTATAGTTTTCTATAATGCATATTGTCTATGACCAAATTTCTAAGCATATTTTAATAAAATGACAATAACAATTCTATTGAGGAATTGAGGTTATGTTTGACATGTAGGTATTATGAACAGTGCATTTATGATTGAAAACATTTAAAAAAATCATTACAGGTATAAAATAAAGTTCTGACACTAATATTTTAAAAGCAAAGCAAAACAAAACATAGGGCAAGTTTAAAAATATGTTAAGGGCATGTTTATATAATGAATTTAATATTTCCAAGATTCACAACAATGAAAAAAATATTTTCGTTATCACCAGTTGGTGCGCCATGTTATCATAAAGATAAAGAGGTTGGGTGTCATGTTATGGTACTTGAATTGGGGTAGGGTTTAATGTATAGGTTATTAAACAGGGTGTTAATATATCAGGGTTGAAGAATTGAATGTAATGCACTGGAAGTGCTGTGTTGTGTTTGTACCTACTATGTGATCAGTTATCATGACATTTACACCTCTTATTAAGTGGGTGTATTTACTGTTAATTATTCAGGGTTATATATATGAAGGTACACAGTTATCAGCTTTAATCCCATGGGATTTTTGGACGCCAAATCTCGTGGGTACGAGATATGCTGACTGTGTCGGTAGGCATGAATACTCCCGTCAGAGCGTGGGCACTGTTATTTTATTCATTGTTGTGAAGCTTGGAAAATAAGAAATAAAAGAGTGGATGTAAAACAAGATTATTATATTGAAATAAACATACCTGTGGACCATACTAAGAGCTAGCTAAAACCTATTATTTTTATGCGACGATTCCGGATGCCTAATATCGCACCGTGAGGGGCCCCTTTTCTCCCTCACGTTGCCTCCGCGCCAGGTTTGCAAGCTTCTCCATCCATCTGGGTGATTATTACGTTTGAGATCACCAGGGTGTCCTCCATCATGTGGTTGCAGTAATGGAAATGTCCTCCATCAGGTTGTGAAAAGAATCGGCGGGGACTACACGGACGGTCGTGTACCTTTGGTATAATTGAGAATCCATCTCGTCGAATGACGGATGATAAATATAATCGCAGATTACAGTAAAACTGGGTCGGTCAAGCCGCCATTATTGCACCACGGGATTCTACACTGGAATACCCGTAAACAAGAATTCTCCAGTCGCGATAACCATGTATCGGCTGGGAATAAAGGAAACTCGTTCACATTTTAAATATACTTGAAAACAACCCGCCGATTGAATATTTTACATATTATTAAATAAATTTAAATCCACATTTTCCGACTGTCGGATTTACATCCTGCCCAGGAGATGCAAATCCAAAAAGTGAGGGGAAATCGATTATTATCCCCCTATCGACCGAAAGTAAAACCACTCGGAGAAAAAGTGTAATTTATAAGTGGCCAGTAAAATAGTTGAATTCACTACTATAGACAAATATCAACAACCCTGGGGCAATTTTGAACATTATTCAATTATTTTCATAACAGCACATAAATTTCCGCTACTCATTTTTAAACAAATTTCATAATGCCAGAGCTCACCAGTAATTTTATACAAACCCTGCCCTGGACACGACAAAAAATAATTATCTAATTTGGTACAGTCGTTCGGTTCAATTCACTTCGGTTGTTAAAAAAAATAATTTAAAAACCTTCAATTGTTCAAGTTAATTTTAACGTTCTCTGAAAGTTCTGTTCAAATTCTATTCAAGTTCTGTAATTATTTCTGTTTTGAAATAAATAATAAATAAATAAATTGATAAATAAATAATAATAAATATATTGAAGATAATTGAATAAATACAACTCGCACATTACGTGAAAATGAACTAATTTAAAAATAACGTTCCCACCAACAGTGGGTGTCCAGAAGCAACCTCCGTGTACCTACATAATTCAAAAAGTGACCATCTTGGGTGATTTTTTCATTTCATATCATTAATTTTCGATTCATTTTAAGGAAAGAAGTTCATAAGTCGCTACCAATAATATTGGTGTAGGTACCTATGCGTTTTCTCAATAAATACTTGACAATCTTGAGTGATTTCTTTTAATATTTAAATGCTTCATAAGCCGGTACCTACCTAGTATATACCGAGAAAAATAATATTGGGGTAGGTACCTACGCGTTTTTTCTTACGTACTTTATTACTTTTCTTTAACGAATTTGCAATAACTCGATGGAAAGGTAGGTACCTACCGCGTTATAAATTGTGTTATTTTCAGATGGCCAGCAATTTTCACACTATCGAAGAATTTAGGAACACGTTTTTGACATGAATTTTTCAGAAAATTATTGATTTTCGTCGGGTTCTCCTGACATATTTCATATGAGAATCGTATATAATTTTGGTATTAAAAGTTGCGGAATTCTCTACTGTAACGTATTTTTTACAAACATCCAAGCGGGGATCGGTTTCCGGGTCGCAATGCCGCGTACCGTAAAACCACTACCGAAAACTCTGAAAAGTCTGTATTATTTAGGCTAAATTTTTGACACTCGGAATCCTGACCTATCTCAAGATTATCTGACTCGCCGCCAAGCCAAAATGGACCTAGAAACGTTCCAAACTCGAGGAAGCGACCGTCTATTATGGCATGCGGGGCCGAGGCCTGGGCTGGAAAGTAAGAGGGCTTAAGCGTCTTTGCATTTTCAAGCGAAAATACGCCGTAAGGTGGTACGCGATGCGGGGGAGAAGAGTCCGTTATCGCATCACCAAAACTGGAACCGTCGTTTGTATGGACTTTTTGACACGTTTCCTTCCGAAATGGATTTTCGTCTTTCGACTGGCGAACCTGTCGGCGGAAAACATAACCCGGGCCGAATTTCTTCGTCGGATAGTGAGAGATTACAGTTTCCGTCGCCAGGGTCGCACTTCAATTCTGTATCAGTCGTTTTGTATGAAACCGGTGTCAGAAAAGGCTGAAAAAAAAGGTGAGTTTTCAAAACTGAGCATTAATATATACTAGCTTTTGCCCGTTGCAGAGGCAACTAACGGGTTAAAACACCATGCGATTTGACGTGTGAACGTGGATGAAGCGAGGAGGAGTGTGTGTTAAATTAAATATCGATCGGTTTAATATCAAATTTTCATCGCAATCGGTTAAATGGTGTAGCAGTAGCAATGCATAATTTCATGATGCCAGAGTTCACTTTTATACAGAGAAACCATGCCGGCATGCGCACATCAAATCCCCAAAGTTTCATCGCAATCGGATAAACGGTTTAGCAATGCATAATTTCATGAAGCCAGAGCTCACCATTTTATACAGAAAGAATCGAAGGGATGCGCACATCAAGTCCCAAAGTTTCATCGCAATCGAAGAAGAACTAACACAGAACGTGAAAATTAACTTAAAAAAAAGTGTGCTTTAGAACACACGACTGAAGTAAAACTTCATCTAACTAATGCCGGGTACTCGTTATGTAGTTCAGGTGCTTGATATTGCAACGCATGCCGGGTACCCGTTGTATGTAATGTAATATAGTGCAGGCGCTTGCATTATAATGTAGTTTCCTGGGACTTGGGATGGAACCATTACAGTTTAGTTGAGCCGAGGTCAAAGTGGGCTTGCAACGCATGCCAGGTACTCGTTGTATATTATGTTATATAGTGCAGGCGCTTGCATTATAATGTGGTTTCCCGGAACTTAGGATGGAACCATTACAGTTTAATTGACCCCGAGGTTAAAGTGACCTTGCAACGCATGCCGGGTACCCATTGTATATAATGTTATATAGTGCAGGCGCTTGCATTATAATGTAGTTTCCCTGGACTTGGAATGGAACCATTACAGTTAAGATGACCCCGAGGTTACAGTGACTTTGCAACGCATGCCGGGTACCCGTTGTATATAAAGTTATATAGTTTCAGGCGCTTGCATTATAATGTAGTTTCCCGGGGCTTGGTATGGAACCATAACAGTTTAATTGACCCCGAGGTTAGAATGGCCTTGCAACGCATGCCGGGTACCCGTTGTATATAATGTTATATAGTGCAGGCGCTTGCATTTTAATGTAGTTTCCCGGGGCTTGGGATGGAACCATAACAGTTTAATTGACCCCGAGGTTAGAGTGGCCTTGCAACGCATGCCGGGTACCCGTTGTATATAATGTTATATAGAGCAGGCGCTTGCATTAAAATGTAGTTTCCCGGGGCTTGGGATGGAACCATAACAGTTTGATTGACCCCGAGGTTAGAGTGCCTTGCAACGCATGCCGGGTGCCCGTTGTATATAATGTTATATAGAGCAGGCGCTTGCATTATAATGTAGTTTCCCGGGACTTGCGATGGAACTATTACAGTTAAGTTGACCCCGAGGTTACAGTGGACTTGCAACGCATGCCAGGTACGCGTTGTATTGCATTATAACCTAATTAATTGTGTAGCTACATACTTAAAAATTTCCTTCAATCTTTTTTTTTTCATAAAATTTGCAATACTACAAATAAATTTATTCATTATCATGTTTTGATTTTTAAAGGAAAAAAGCCCCCGCTAGTAAGTACCTACCTAGAACACACGTTATATATTTATTATTATTATTTAACAATGTCCAAATAGAACCATGCTTCATTCATAAATAATCACACATTTCAAAATAAATAAAAAAATAAGCCTGGGTTATTTAAAAAAAAAATTATAATTCTTCAAATTTTTCTAGTAAATTTTCTGTTTTGGAAAATTTTGTAATTATTTAAGATTTCTGATGTAACTGGCCTATAATGATAAAAAAACAGAACTTGAATAAAACCAACACAGAACCTGAAAATTAATTTAAAAAAAAAAATTGAATTATTCAATATCATCGAAACAACCTTACCTTAGTATTGCATTTAAACCTAATACATTGTGTAGCTACCTATTCGCGTAGGTACCTGCGCATTTCCTTAAAAATTCCTGCAATCTTTTTGCTTTTTCATCATATTTGCAATACTACCGAAATAAGTACCTACTCAGCAATGAATTACATTTGAATTTACCTGGCCAGTAAAATTTACACTTCTGAAGAAATGTCTAAGCACGTGTTTTGGTGATTTTTTTTGGAAAACTTCGAGTTTTGGCATCTTCTCCTGAACATTTTTACATGGGATGGGCATGTATAATTGGTGTTAAAAGTTGCGGAATCTTTCCGGCTATCAATTTTTTTTAAAACATCTAACCCGGAATCGTTTTTTCAGCGGCAATGACGTTTTCGGCAAAACGACGACCGAAACCGCTGAGAGTTCCGTTTTGTTAGGCTAAATATTTGACATCTAAGATCCTGACCTGACTCAATATTCCCGTATAAAGGAAAAATGGTATTGAAACAAACGCCTTTTTTGACACTTTTTTTTTTTGAAACGCTATCTGTCGGCGGGAAATAGAACCTAGCCGAATTGAGTGATTTAATTGGAAGTTCTAGTGTTCGCCGCTGATTCGTATCAGAGAATAAATCTCTATATATATTTTATTTTGTCGAAAAAAAAAACCTCCCCATTTCGTGTCTTAATTTTCGTGGCTGAATTTTTGTCCTCAAGCGAAAGCGAACCTTAAGGTGGTTGAAACGCAAGGGCAAGGAGGTCGATTTTCGGAACGCGAGTCGTCGATAAAACTGTGCATTAATATATATACTAGCTTTTGCCCGTTGCAGAGGCAACTAACGGGTTAAAACACTATGCGATTTGACGTGTGAACGTGGATGAAGCGAGGAGGAGTGTGTGTTAAATTAAATATCGATCGGTTTAATATCAAATTTTCATCGCAATCGGTTAAATGGTGTAGCAGTAGCAATGCATAATTTCATGATGCCAGGGTTCACTTTTATACAGAGAAACCATGCCGGCATGCGCACATCAAATCCCCAAAGTTTCATCGCAATCGGATAAACGGTTTAGCAATGCATAATTTCATGAAGCCAGAGCTCACCATTTTATACAGAAAGAATCGAAGGGATGCGCACATCAAGTCCCAAAGTTTCATCGCAATCGAAGAAGAACTAACACAGAACGTGAAAATTAACTTTAAAAAAGTGTGCTTTAGAACACACGACTGAAGTAAAACTTCATCTAACTAATGCCGGGTACCCGTTATGTAGTTCAGGTGCTTGATATTGCAACGCATGCCGGGTACCCGTTGTATGTAATGTAATATAGTGCAGGCGCTTGCATTATAATGTAGTTTCCTGGGACTTGGGATGGAACCATTACAGTTTAGTTGAGCCGAGGTCAAAGTGGGCTTGCAACGCATGCCAGGTACTCGTTGTATATTATGTTATATAGTGCAGGCGCTTGCATTATAATGTGGTTTCCCGGAACTTAGGATGGAACCATTACAGTTTAATTGACCCCGAGGTTAAAGTGACCTTGCAACGCATGCCGGGTACCCATTGTATATAATGTTATATAGTGCAGGCGCTTGCATTATAATGTAGTTTCCCTGGACTTGGAATGGAACCATTACAGTTAAGATGACCCCGAGGTTACAGTGACTTTGCAACGCATGCCGGGTACCCGTTGTATATAAAGTTATATAGTTTCAGGCGCTTGCATTATAATTTAGTTTCCCGGGGCTTGGTATGGAACCATAACAGTTTAATTGACCCCGAGGTTAGAATGGCCTTGCAACGCATGCCGGGTACCCGTTGTATATAATGTTATATAGTGCAGGCGCTTGCATTTTAATGTAGTTTCCCGGGGCTTGGGATGGAACCATAACAGTTTAATTGACCCCGAGGTTAGAGTGGCCTTGCAACGCATGCCGGGTACCCGTTGTATATAATGTTATATAGAGCAGGCGCTTGCATTAAAATGTAGTTTCCCGGGGCTTGGGATGGAACCATAACAGTTTGATTGACCCCGAGGTTAGAGTGCCTTGCAACGCATGCCGGGTGTCCGTTGTATATAATGTTATATAGAGCAGGCGCTTGCATTATAATGTAGTTTCCCGGGACTTGCGATGGAACTATTACAGTTAAGTTGACCCCGAGGTTACAGTGGACTTGCAACGCATGCCAGGTACGCGTTGTATTGCATTATAACCTAATTAATTGTGTAGCTACATACTTAAAAATTTCCTTCAATCTTTTTTTTTTCATAAAATTTGCAATACTACAAATAAATTTATTCATTATCATGTTTTGATTTTTAAAGGAAAAAAGCCCCCGCTAGTAAGTACCTACCTAGAACACACGTTATATATTTTTTATTATTATTTAACAATGTCCAAATAGAACCATGCTTCATTCATAAATAATCACACATTTCAAAATAAATAAAAAAATATGCCTGGGTTATTTAAAAAAAAAATTACAATTCTTCAAATTTTTCTAGTAAATTTTCTGTTTTGGAAAGTTTTGTAATTATTTAAGATTTCTGATGTAACTGGCCTATAATGATAAAAAAAACAGAACTTGAATAAAACCAACACAGAACCTGAAAATTAATTTAAAAAAAAAAGTTGAATTATTCAATATCATCGAAACAACCTTACCTTAGTATTGCATTTAAACCTAATACATTGTGTAGCTACCTATTCGCGTAGGTACCTGCGCATTTCCTTAAAAATTCCTGAAATCTTTTTGCTTTTTCATCATATTTGCAATACTACCGAAATAAGTACCTACTCAGCAATGAATTACATTTGAATTTACCTGGCCAGTAAAATTTACACTTCTGAAGAAATGTCTAAGCACGTTTTTTGGTGATTTTTTTTGGAAAACTTCGAGTTTTGGCATCTTCTCCTGAACATTTTTACATGGGATGGGCATGTATAATTGGTGTTAAAAGTTGCGGAATCTTTCCGGCTATCAATTTTTTTTAAAACATCTAACCCGGAATCGTTTTTTCAGCGGCAATGACGTTTTCGGCAAAACGACGACCGAAACCGCTGAGAGTTCCGTTTTGTTAGGCTAAATATTTGACATCTAAGATCCTGACCTGACTCAATATTCCCGTATAAAGGAAAAATGGTATTGAAACAAACGCCTTTTTTGACACTTTTTTTTTTTGAAACGCTATCTGTCGGCGGGAAATAGAACCTAGCCGAATTGAGTGATTTAATTGGAAGTTCTAGTGTTCGCCGCTGATTCGTATCAGAGAATAAATCTCTATATATATTTTATTTTGTCGAAAAAAAAAACCTCCCCATTTCGTGTCTTAATTTTCGTGGCTGAATTTTTGTCCTCAAGCGAAAGCGAACCTTAAGGTGGTTGAAACGCAAGGGCAAGGAGGTCGATTTTCGGAACGCGAGTCGTCGATAAAACTGTGCATTAATATATATACTAGCGGGGCCCGTTGCAAATGCAACTAACGGGTTAAAAAATTATGCGATTTGCATGTGAACGTGGATGAAGCGAGGAGGAGTGTGTGTTAAATTAAATATATGAAGAAACCTGAGGTTACAGTGACCTTGCAACGCATGCCGGGTACCCTTTGTATATAATGTTAAAATATAAAGCAGGCGTTTGCAAGGCGCTTGTATTATAATGTAGTTTCCCGGAACTTGGAATGAAACCATTACAGTTAAGTTGACCCCGATGTTTCTGTGATCTTGCAACGCATGCCGAGTACCCGTTGTATATAATGTTATAATATAGTGCAGACGTTTGCAAGACGCTTGCATTATAATGTAGTTTCCCGGAACTTGGAATGGAACCATTACAGTTAAGTTGACCCCGAGATTACAGTGATGTTGCAACGCATGCCGGGTACCCGTTGTATATAATGTTATAATACAGTGCATGCGTTTGCAAGGCGCTTGAATTATAATGTACCTAGTTTCCCGGAACTTGGAATGGAACCATTACAGTTAAGTTGACCCCGAGGTTACAGTGACCTTGCAACGCATGCCGAGTAACCGTTGTATATTATGTTATAAATTGCAGGCGCTTGCATTAAAATTTTATTTCCCGGGAATCGGGATGAAACCATTACAGTAAAGTTGACCCCTAGGTTAAAGTCGCCTTGCAACGCATACCGGGTACCCGTTGTATATAATTTTATATAGTGCAGGTGCTTGCATTATAATGTAGTTTCCCGGTACTTGGGATGGAACCATTATAATTAAGTTGACCCCGAGGTTACAGTGACCTTGCAACGCATGCCGGGTACCCGTTGTATATACTGTTATAAAGTGCAGGCGCTTGCATTATAATGTAGTTTCTTAGTAGGGACTTAGTAGGGAACCATTACGGTTTAGTTGACCCCGAAGATAAAGTGGCCTCGCAACGCATGCCGGGTACCCGCTGTATATAATTAATTTATTTACGCACAAATAGTCCATTAACAATAACAATCGGTTGCACGGTTTAGCAGTGCAAAATTTCATTATGCCGGAGCTCACTTTTGTAGTTGTATTGTATTTCATTTTGCAAGTGTAAGTACTAAGTAGGTACTTTGTTGTAATATTTCACCAAAACTTGCTGTTGAGCATAAAATAATTTTCACTACAAATAAATTCATTCAATATCATGTTTTGATTTTTAAATGAAAAAAGTCCCCGCAAGTAAGTACCTACCTAGAACACGCGTAATGTATATATATATATATTTTATTATTTTTTTTTATTTAACAATGTTTAAATAGAACACACTTAAAAATAAAAAAATAATAATTAATAAAAAAAAATGACAATTCTTTAAATTTTTCTAGTAAATTTTCAGTTCTAGATAGTTCCGTTCGAGTTCTGTAATTATTTTAGTTTTGCAATGTAACTGACCTTTAATGATAAAATAACAGAACTTGAGTAGAACCAATAAAGAACGTGAAAATTAACTTTAAAAAAAGTTGAATTATTCAGTATCATCGAAACAACCTTACCATTGCATTAAAACCTAATTAATTGTGTATCTACGTATTCGGGTAGGTACCTGCGCATTTTCTTCTCTTTGCTTTTTTCATCATATTTGCAATACTACCGAAATAAGTAGGTACCTACCCCGAATGAATAACGTGTTAATTTGAACTGGCTAGCAAAATTTTAACTTCCGATGGAATCTGTAAGCGCGTGTTTTGATGATTTTTTTTCGGAAAATGTCGAATTTTGTCAGCATCTCCTGAACTATTTTATATGGGATGGGCATACAATTTTGGTTTTAAAAGTTGCGGAATTCTCTATTGTATTAGATTTTTGAAAAACATCCGAGCCGGGATCGGTTTTGGGGCCGCAATGCCGCGTACCGTAAAACCACTACCGAAAACCGTGAAAAGTCTGCTTTGTTAGGCTAAAAATTTGACGTCTGAGATCCCTGACCTGACTCAATATTCCTAGCATTTTCATTTGCATCGAAACTGATGGCCAAAATGACATCATTTTTTTGGAAACGCGAACCTGTCGGCGGGAATTGTAACCTGGCCGAATTGAGTGTAATTTTACTATTGGTTCTAGTTTTCGCCGTTGATTCGCGTCAGTTTTTCTGTAAATAAGGCGCTAATTTTGTCGAAAAAAACTGACCTCGCAAAATCAAAGTACTGAGGGTGCACTGAATTTGCTTGAACCGAAAGTGAACCTTGAGGTGGGTGAAACGTAAAGGGCGTACTGGTCGTTTTTGCGTCAACGAAAAAGTGCGCGGAAAAAGAGCTTTCCAAAACTAAACATTAATATATATACTAGGTTTTGCCCGTTGCAGAAGCAACTGACGGGTTAAGAAACTATGCGATTTGATGTGTGAACGTGGATGAAGCGAGGAGGAGTGTGTGTTAAATTAAATATATGAAGAAACCTGAGTTCACAGTGACCTTGCAACGCATGCCGGGTACCCGTTGTATATAATGTTATGTAGTGCAGCGCTTGCATTAAAATGTAATTTCCCAGGAATTGGAATGGAACCATTACAGTTAAGTTGACCCCGAGGTTACAGTGATGTTGCAACGCATGCCGGGTACCCTTTGTATATAATGTTATATATTGCAGGCACTTGCTTTAAAATATTATTTCCCCGGAATTGGGATGGAACCATTACAGTTAAGTTGACCCCGAGGTTACAGTGACCTTGCAACGCATGCCGTGTACCCGTTATATATTATGTTATAAATTGCAGGCGCTTGCATTAAAATTTTATTTCCCGGGAATCGGGATGAAACCATTACAGTAAAGTTGACCCCTAAGTTAAAGTCGCCTTGCAACGCATACCGGGTACCCGTTGTATATAATTTTATATAGTGCAGGTGCTTGCATTATAATGTAGTTTCCCGGTACTTGGGATGGAACCATTATAATTAAGTTGACCCCGAGGTTACAGTGACCTTGCAACGCATGCCGGGTACCCGTTGTATATACTGTTATATAGTGCAGGCGCTTGCATTATAATGTAGTTTCCCAGGACTTCGGATGGAAACATTACAGTTTTATTGACCCCGAGGTTAAAGCGGCCTTGCAACGCATGCCGGGTACCCGTTGTATATAATTTTATAAAGTGCATAATTTTATAATGTTGTTTCCCGGGACTTGGTAGGGAACCATTACGGTTTAGTTGACCCCGAAGTTAAAGTGGCCTCGCAACGCATGCCGGGTACCCGCTGTATATAATTAATTTATTTACGCACAAATAGTCCATTAACAATAACAATCGGTTGCACGGTTTAGCAGTGCAAAATTTCATTATGCCGGAGCTCACTATTGTAGTTGTATTGTATTTCATTTTGCAAGTGTAAGTACTAAGTAGGTACTTAGTTGTAATATTTCACCAAAACGACGCCATTATGCTGTTGAGCATAAAATAATTTTCACTATAAATAAATTCATTCAATATCATGTTTTGATTTTTAAATGAAAAAAGTCGCTGGAAGTAAGTACCTACCTAGAACACGCGTAATTATTTTTTTTATTTAACAATGTCCAAATAGAACACACTTATAAAAAAAAAATATAATTAATAAAAAAAAATTGTCAATTCTTAAAATTTTTCTAGTAAATTTTCAGTTCTAGAAAGTTCCGTTCGAGTTCTGTAATTATTTCAGTTTTGTGATGTAACTGGCCTACATTGAGAAAAAACAGAATTTCAGTAGAAGCAACTCAGAACGTGAAAATTAACTTTAAAAAAGTTGAATTATTCAGTATCATCGAAACAACCTTAGTATTTATTGCATTAAAACCTAATTCGTTGTGTAGGTACCCATTCAGGTAGGTACCTGCGCGTTTCCTTAGATTCCGGCAATCTTTGCTTTTTTCATCATATTTGCAATACTACCGAAATAAGTAGGTACCTACCCGGAATGAATAACGTGTTAATTTTAACTGGCCACCAATATTTAAACTTCCGATGGAATCTGTGAGCGCGTGTTTTGATGATTTTTTTTCGGAAAATTTCGTGTTTCGTCAGCATCTCCTGACGTATTTTATATGAGAATCGTATGTTTTATTGGTGTTAAAAGTTGCGGAATCTATCCGGCTATCGTATTTTCAAAAAACATCTAGCCCGGAATCGGTTTTTCGGCGGTAATGTCGTTTTCCGAAAAACAACGACCGAAACCGCCGAGAGTTCCGTTTTGTTAGGCTAAAAATTTGACATCTAAGATTTTGACCATAGACCTAGCATTTTCCTTTGAGGAAAATGCTAAGTCTTTTTTTGTCATTTTTTTTTTGAAACGCTATCTGTCGGCGGGAAATACAACCGAGCCGAATCGAGTGATTCGAGTAGAGCTTCTAGTTTTCGCCGCCGATTCGTATCGGAGAATAAATCCCTGTATATATTTCATTTTGTCGAAAAAAATTTGCTTACAGTTTTCAGTCCCAATTTGCTTCAACCGAAAGTGAACCTTGAGGTGGGTGAAACGCAAAGGGCGTACTGGTCGTTTTTGCGTCAACCAAAAAGTGCGCGGAAAAAGACCTCTCCCAAAACCAAACAATACTATATATACTAGGTTTTGCCCGTTGCAGAAGCAACTGACGGGTTTAAACACTATGCGATTTGACGTGTGAACGTGGATGAAGCGAGGAAGAGTGTGTGTTAAATTAAATATATGAAGAAACCTGAGGTTACAGTGACCTTGCAACGCATGCCGGGTACCCGTTGTATATAATGTTATGTAGTGCAGCGCTTGCATTAAAATGTAATTTCCCAGGAATTGGAATGGAACCATTACAGTTAAGTTGACCCCGAGGTTACAGTGACCTTGCAACGCATGCCGAGTAACCGTTGTATATTATGTTATAAATTGCAGGCGCTTGCATTAAAATTTTGTTTCCCGGGAATCGGGATGAAACCATTACAGTAAAGTTGACCCCTAGGTTACAGTGACCTTGCAACGCATACCGGGTACCCGTTGTATATAATGTTATATAGTGCAGGCGCTTGCTTTAAAATGTTATTTCCCGGGAATTGGGATGGAACCATTACAGTTAAGTTGACCACGAGGTTACAGTGACCTTGCAACGCATGCCGTGTACCCGTTGTATATTATGTTATAAATTGCAGGCGCTTGCATTAAAATTTTATTTCCCGGGAATCGGGATGAAACCATTACAGTAAAGTTGACCCCTAGGTTACAGTGACCTTGCAACGCATGCCGGGTACCCGTTGTATATAATGTTATATAGTGCAGGCGCTTGCATTATAATGTAGTTTCCGGGGACTTGGGATGGAACCATTAGAGTTTAGTTGACCCTGAGGTTAAAGTGGCCTTGCAACGCATGCCGGGTACCCGTAGTTTATAATGTTACATAGTGCAGGCGCTTGCATTATAATGTAGTTTCCCAGGACTTCGGATGGAAACATTACAGTTTTATTGACCCCGAGGTTAAAGCGGCCTTGCAACGCATGCCGGGTACCCGTTGTATATAATTTTATAATGTTGTTTCCCGGGACTTGGTAGGGAACCATTACGGTTTAGTTGACCCCGAAGTTAAAGTGGCCTCGCAACGCATGCCGGGTACCCGCTGTATATAATTAATTTATTTACGCACAAATAGTCCATTAACAATAACAATCGGTTGCACGGTTTAGCAGTGCAAAATTTCATTATGCCGGAGCTCACTATTGTAGTTGTATTTCATTTTGCAAGTGTAAGTACTAAGTAGGTACTTTGTTGTAATATTTCACCAAAACGACGCCATTATGCTGTTGAGCATAAAATAATTTTCACTACAAATAAATTCATTCAATATCATGTTTTGATTTTTAAATGAAAAAAGTCCCCGCAAGTAAGTACCTACCTAGAACACGCGTAATGTATATGTATATATATATATTTATTTAACAATGTTCAAATAGAACACACTTAAAAATAAAAAAAATATTTAATAAAAAAAATTTACAATTCTTTAAATTTTTCTAGTAAATTTTCAGTTCTATAAAGTTCCGTTCGAGTTCTGTAATTATTTCAGTTTTGTGATGTAACTGGTCTGTAATGATAAAACAATAGAATTTGAGTAGAACCATCACAGAACGTGAAAATTAACTTAAAAAACGTTCAATTATTCTGTATCATCGAAACAACCTTACCTTAGTATTTATTGCATTAAAACCTAATTCGTTGTGTAGGTACCCATTCAGGTAGGTACCTGCGCATTTCCTTAGATTCCGGCAATCTTAGCTTTTTTCATCATATTTGCAATACTACCGAAATAAGTAGGTACCTACCCCGAATGAAAAACGTGTTAATTTGAACTGGCCAGCAAATATTTAAACTTCCGATGGAATCTGTGAGCGCGTATTTTGATGATTTTTTTTCGGAAAATTTCGAGTTTTGTCAGCTTCTCCTGACGTATTTTATATGAGAATCATATGTTTTATTGGTGTTAAAAGTTGCGGAATCTATCCGGCTATCGTATTTTCAAAAAACATCTAGCCCGGAATCGGTTTTTCGGCGGTAATGTCGTTTTCCGAAAAACAACGACCGAAACCGCCGAGAGTTCCGTTTTGTTAGGCTAAAAATTTGACATCTGAGATCCTGACCTATGTCAATAGTCCTATATAGCATTTTCCTTTGTGAAATTAGCGGGTTTTTTCGTCTTTTTTTTTTTTCAAACGCCGTCTGTCGGCGGGAAATATAATCGAGTGATTCGAGTAGAGCTTCTAGTTTTCGCCGCCGATTCGTATCGGAGAATAAATCCCTGTATATATTTTTTTTGTCGAAAAAAAAAAACTCCCAGCTTCCATGTCTGAATTTGCTTCGACCGAAAGTGAACCTTGAGGTGGGTGAAACGCAAAGGGCGTACTGGTCGTTTTTGCGTCAACGAAAAAGTGCGCGGAAAAAGAGCTCTCCCAAAGTGAACAATACTATATACTAGGTTTTGCCCGTTGCAGAAGCAACTGACGGGTTAAGACACTATGCGATTTGACGTGTGAACGTGGATGAAGCGAGGAGGAGTGTGTGTTAAATTAAATATATGAAGAAACCTGAGTTCACAGTGGCCTTGCAACGCATGCCGGGTACCCGTTGTATATAATGTTATGTAGTGCAGCGCTTGCATTAAAATGTAATTTCCCAGGAATTGGAATGGAACCATTACAGTTAAGTTGATCCCGAGGTTACAGTGACCTTGCAACGCATGCCGAGTAACCGTTGTATATCATGTTATATATTGCAGGCACTTGCTTTAAAATGTTATTTCCCGGGAATTGGGATGGAACCATTACAGTTAAGTTGACCCCGAAGTTACAGTGACCTTGCAACGCATGCCGTGTACCCGTTGTATATTATGTTATAAATTGCAGGCGCTTGCATTAAAATTTTATTTCCCGGGAATCGGGATGAAACCATTACAGTAAAGTTGACTCCTAGGTTACAGTGACCTTGCAACGCACGCCGGGTACCCGTTGTATATAATGTTACATAGTGCAGGCGCTTGCATTATTATGTAGTTTCCGGGGACTTGGGATGGAACCATTACAGTTTAGTTGACCCTTAGGTTAAAGTGGCCTTGCAACGCATGCCGGGTACCCGTTGTATATAATTTTATAAAGTGCATAATTTTATAATGTTGTTTCCCGGGACTTGGTAGGGAACCATTACGGTTTAGTTGACCCCGAAGTTAAAGTGGCCTCGCAACGCATGCCGGGTACCCGCTGTATATAATTAATTTATTTACGCACAAATAGTCCATTAATAATAACAATCGGTTGCACGGTTTAGCAGTGCAAAATTTCATTATGCCGGAGCTCACTATTGTAGTTGTATTGTATTTCATTTTGCAAGTGTAAGTACTAAGTAGGTACTTTGTTGTAATATTTCACCAAAACGACGCCATTATGCTGTTGAGCATAAAATAATTTTCACTATAAATAAATTCATTCAATATCATGTTTTGATTTTTAAATGAAAAAAGTCCCCGCAAGTAAGTACCTACCTAGAACACGCGTAATGTATATATATATATATATATATTTTTTTTTTTTTATTTAACAATGTTCAAATAGAACACACTTAAAAATAAAAAATAATAATTAATAAAAAAAATTGACAATTCTTTAAATTTTTCTAGTAAATTTTCAGTTCTATAAAGTTCCGTTCGAGTTCTGTAATTATTTCAGTTTTGTGATGTAACTGGTCTGTAATGATAAAACAATAGAATTTGAGTAGAACCATCACAGAACGTGAAAATTAACTTAAAAAAAGTTCCATTATTCTGTATCATCGAAACAACCTTACCGTAGTATTTATTGCATTAAAACCTAATTCGTTGTGTAGGTACCCATTCAGGTAGGTACCTGCGCATTTCCTTAGATTCCGGCAATCTTAGCTTTTTTCATCATATTTGCAATACTACCGAAATAAGTAGGTACCTACCCCGAATGAAAAACGTATTAATTTGAACTGGCCAGGAATATTTAAACTTCCGATGGAATCTGTGAGCGCGTATTTTGATGATTTTTTTTCGGAAAATTTCGTGTTTCGTCAGCATCTCCTGACGTATTTTATATGAGAATCATATGTTTTATTGGTGTTAAAAGTTGCGGAATCTATCCGGCTATCGTATTTTCAAAAAACATCTAGCCCGGAATCGGTTTTTCGGCGGTAATGTCGTTTTCCGAAAAACAACGACCGAAACCGCCGAGAGTTCCGTTTTGTTAGGCTAAAAATTTGACATCTAAGATTTTGACCATAGACCTAGCATTTTCCTTTGAGGAAAATGCTAAGTCTTTTTTTGTCATTTTTTTTTTGAAACGCTATCTGTCGGCGGGAAATACAACCGAGCCGAATCGAGTGATTCGAGTAGAGCTTCTAGTTTTCGCCGCCGATTCGTATCGGAGAATAAATCCCTGTATATATTTCATTTTGTCGAAAAAAATTTGCTTACAGTTTTCAGTCCCAATTTGCTTCAACCGAAAGTGAACCTTGAGGTGGGTGAAACGCAAAGGGCGTACTGGTCGTTTTTGCGTCAACCAAAAAGTGCGCGGAAAAAGACCTCTCCCAAAACCAAACAATACTATATATATATTAATACTTTAAATTCTTCAAAAATAAGGTGTGTTGGATAGTCTCTTGGTTTTTTCAATAGAATTTTTATAATTATGTCGTGATGGAGGACTTCACCAGTCGAGGAATCGAACAAGCGACGTCTTGGTGGAACCCAAATGCGATTCCAACTCAGCGACTGACCGCACATATTTATACTTTATAAGGAAGCGTTGATTGTGCACTGTACATGTACAACTAGGCAGTTTTTCCGTTCTAGGACAGTCAAATTGCCTGGTTTAGTTCACATTAGGTAGAGTACACACGCTGTTATTTATAGAAGTTAATACTAAATGAATTACCGCACAAGTGCCATTTACATAATTGTCAGATGCACAGTCAAGCACTACCAGTACCGGTTAAATGTCAATACTAATTAAATCATGAAACCCTGATTAAGGTTCAGGTCGAATCGAAACCGGTTGAATCGAAACAAAATTGATCAGACTAAGTTACTTTATTCTAATTATGATTATGTATACATACCCACAAAGTGTGAAAATTCAATATTTTTCTTATATTTTGATGTTTCGCCAGTTATTTCAACTAAGGCGTTTTAGAACTATAAACCTAAAACACGTTTTCTCGTAAATACTGCTATAACAACACGGAAAACACCATAAAGATCGTCTAACGTTATAATTATCTTTAAACGGTTTTTCGAGCACGATTTAACCTTTTAGAAGTATTATTTGGATCTAAGAAATAATATCGTTTCACAAAGGAAATATAAGTACACCGATAGAGACCCATGGTCTAATCCGATACTATAATCGATGTTATAAATTATTATACACAGAAACAAAATTTATTGTGAAATTGATCCTTTTATGAAATCAATATTATCAAATAATGTTACCAATATTCAAATTTATTGCATTAAATAAAAATATAAAGTTTTTTAACTATGTAACTAGATTTAGTTAAACTTCGTTTAACGTTTAATGTGCAGTGTGATTAAATGTGCAGTGTTTGCGTATTTTTTTATTATTATTTATCCATATAAAGTTTAATTACATGTGATTTTTCGATGCCTGTCTCACTAGGATTTACCTGTGTCGAGATTAGTATTGTCCTCTGCGTGCAAAATATCCTCTCCAAGCTTAAACATTCTGATAAAAATGTGTTTATCTCTAGAAAAGACCTACCTGATAGAAAAGTACGTTTTCTGTATCGGTTTGTATAAACTTAGATAGAGCCTGGGAAGTCAAATTTGAAGTGTTTTTTTTACAACACCGGCTCTGTACGTAAAAGTCATCCAAATTGTTGTTATTTTTTTATTATGGTCGTCCCTTTGAGTTTATTTCCACCCAAAACACGGATCGCAAAGAGACCAAGGTTAACCTAAATATCCTTAAAAAAGCGTTTTCAAAGATATTCAATCTATTTGTACTCATAGATACAATAACATTTTAATCGATTTGTCTGTGATATGAAAAGTACCACTTTTTAAAGTGGGATCGTAATGCTAAAACCTTTGTAAATGAAAAGTAGGTTAATTTGCCATCCACTCCACCGTACCAGACCACAGTAATCAGACAGTGAATGAATTCAAATACAGATTTGTGCAACTATTTTGACAAACAGAAAAACCAAGGTTGTACCAGTATCTTCGAGCTTGAAATTCTGTTAAAAAATTGTTTTTTCAAAATGTCGCCTTACGTTTTATAGGATGGGCAATAAATACAACTTTAGGATAAACTCTACTCTAATTCTTGTAGGTACTGTACCTACCGCCCATTACAAAATTTACATCGTCTTTCTTAAACGCGTACCTATATATTAAATAATGTTATAATAAAATACCACGATTAAATACAATCACCAATAAACTATGTATGTTTCCAATCATGTCCTCTGCGTGCTGTATCTATCTAAATTTCTCTAATAAACCGTGCTAATCTCAAGTGATCCTGTATATTATTATCTGCCTGTACAACATGTAAATAATATGCAAATTTTAACAAAGAATAACATTCATTGATCAAATGTCTTAATGATAAAAAAATATCTTTATTGAAAGAAATTTGCGTCTGTAACCAAAAAAAGTCGTGTTTAGTGTTAATAGTTTACACTGGTTTATAAATTAGTTAAGTAAATAAAGTCAACAACAGAAAATAATATAAATATAAACAATAGGTAATAAATGTATAAACATTTGACTGGTCAGTAGTTGAGTGGGCATAGCGCTTGGATCCCATCCGGGCGTTGCGTGTTCAATTCCTCGGCTGGCTAAGTCCTCCATCACAACACAAGCAACATTTTCGGCTTTCTGTGGTGGTAGTAGGAGATTTCCAAACATTGTTGGGTTTTTCGTAACCCGGGAATGTTTGTCTTTCTTTAAAAAAAAATATATTTAAAGTTCAGAAATGTATAGTTAACTATACGTTGAGGTTTCTCCTAACACGCCTCACTATGCTAGTCTGTGTTGTACATATAGTTTCGTATTATTTTAAATGTATTAAATGCATGCAAATGTATAATTTGTCTGATTAGATTTATGTAATTGTTTGTATTTATAGTTGTTTGTATATTAACTGAGTTTTTTTTATAATCGGATGGTTCTCATGTGAGTGAGAACATCTGCTAAAACCCAGTATAAATAAATAAATAAAATTATTTATTGATCGACGAACCAGTGGATGCGAGTTGTTACCCATAAGTTGTTTTAATAGATTGTCTGGTTTACAGTTATTATTAGTAAGAAACAGCAATAAAAACATATACTTGTGCAATTCCCTTTATGTGATTTTTCATAAAAACGGCGCAATCCAAACCGTCTAAATGTTATTTTTATTATTATTAACGACGTGAATGTAATTAAATTGTTGAATACATTATAGGTGGGTGCGATTTATTCGAAGGGATTTTGCTGATCAGTTGATTTTACGCCAATACCTAATATAAAATGAAAATCATTAGTTTATACCTGAGCGTATTTAATCGGATTTAACTGAAAAAAATGTAATGAAAAAGTACAGCACTTAATCAATTCGATGCGAAAGTTTCGCCGTCTGAGAAGCAGTTTGTTCGGAGGCTACTACACTGAATCAATAATCCGTAGAATTCTAATCTATCACGATTTGAAAGAAAATTGGTGTCCAAAATTTATCCACGGTTTCCAGAAACTCGTAAAATATAGAGATGAATATTCATTTTTTCAAAATTTTTGGTATAAATTTTGAAGGTTGTAGTTCTCATCAATGTATCTAATATAAACACTAGCGAGTTCTCGGCATGCGTTGCAACGCTACTTAATAAAGAAATTGTTTCTCCCTGCGTGTCCTTACCCATTCTTTCCGTTCCCTTTCCGCCTCCCCTTCCCCTCCCATGTCCCCTTCCCCTCAGGTGTTCTCCCTCCACCTTCCCCGCTTTGCCTCTCTCCTCTCCCCTCTCCCGCTCCCCCAGCCCACGAACGTCCTACATTCAGTTTTCAACAGCTCGGGTGCTACCTATTGCAATTTTTTTTATACAAAATTTAATTTTTCATCGGTCAGTGGTTGAGTGGGCATAGCGCTTGGGTCCCACCCGAGCGTCGCGTGTTCGATTCCTCGACTGGCTAAGTCCTCCATCACAACACAAGCAAGAGATAGAGGTGTCAATATGTTTTTCTGATTTTTCTGTTTCCAGATTTTCGATTGAGTTTCGCTTATATTGTCTTCATTTATTTAAAAAAAAATAGATATTTGAAAAAGTTTGATCAGACAGACCATTTGAATAATAGATATTTATTTGAAATGTTATGATGCATTTTAAAAGAAGTAAGGGAAGTTTTGCCGTACTTCGGGCATACGGACAAGGCCATAATACTTCTATCGGTATATCTGCTCGCTGGGTGGCTAACTGTCTAGTACAGGACGGTGCTTCAAGGATATTCCCCTCTTTGTGTCGACACATAGCATCCGCCTGAGAACGCCTAACAATGGACAGAGCGTTGGTGGTGGGTGGCGGCCTCCAAGGCTAAGCGATATGACCACTTAGCGAGGGTTGGGAGGAGTAGAAACGGTTGAAGAAAACGGTATGTTACTGCTGCTGTGAAGACGGTATAAAACGGTTTCATTACTTATTAATTACTTTTTTTAGAAAGCATTTCATAATTTCGACCGGTCAGTGGCCTAGTTGGCATCGCGTTTGGGTCCCAACCAGGCGTCGTCTGTTCAATTCCTCGTTTGGTTAAGTCCTCCATCACGACACAAGCAACATTTTCCGCTTACTGCAGTGGTGGTAGGAGATATGCAAATGTTGTCAGGTTATTTGTAACCCAGGAATGTTTGTCTTCCTTTAAAAAAATAATATACATAAATTGTAATTTTTACTATCCAGAAAAGAAGATTTTCCCACTATTTTAGGATACTTACAATGACTGCATTAAACGACTTTATTGGTAGATTAAATTATATTAACGATGTATTAAAGAAAAAAACAGCGATATTACCAATCTATGCATCGAAAATATTGTTCGTTTTAAGTAACAAATGGTTGTGGAAATGGCATTATCGACATGAAACAATTTGCAGAAAAACTGCAAAAACGGTTTTAAAAATTTGCGTTGACGATTGAAAAAACGTTCAAAATGCTCCAAAAAATGAGAATGAGTAGAAATGAAAAACATGGGCAAAGAGTACGATTTTTTTGATAAAAAGTATATGCGATATTAATTTGCAAATTGGCAAAAATTTATTGTTAGATCTTAACTAAATAATCCTATTTGAATTTTAAAGCAGAACACAAGAAGTCTTCTCTCCTTTCTTTCCTTAAAAAAAAACCCTCCACACAGCATCCCCAAAGATGAAATAGGCCCTGAGAGAAATTACTTTCCTCAGGGTCTCCTGTGTGGAGCTCATCTTAAAACAAAAAAACAAGTTGTTTATATGATTTTCATGTTAACAATCAAAACAAATAGTGTAGGTTTTCTTTAAATTATAAGATTAATTTAAATACGAAAATCACAATGCTGCAGCAATTTTCCAAAGAACTATTTGTTCTCTCCTAGAAAACGTCGTCTTCCCCATCTCATTATTACCCTTCTTCGGGACTCTTGTGCGGAGTTCACATATAAAAAGTTTTTATTGCAAAAACGGTTTCCATCAACCGGTTAGGCACTTTAGGCAGTCCCTTACAGGACAGTGCACCTCGCTAGTTCGCACGATTGGATTTCTCAAATTGAAGTTAATTTCGCCAAACAAAGAAAAAAACCTGTTTAATATATTGTAGTTAGTTAATTATATCATACCATACACTACTGTATATTATATATGTATACTAAAGCATATTGTTTAGTTGTGATGGTTTTTTTGAAAAGACGTTTGCTTTGAAGGTAACAGAATCTCTTCAAGTAGACAATTGTCTGAAATTGGCCCAAGTGAATAAACAAAAAACCACCAACTGACTATTTTTTTATTTTTTTTTATAGTGATACCTTACAAGGATCTCAGCTGCTCCCGTCTGGAGCCAGTGAGACTATGGCATCCCCAATTGGGATATGTTGTGGGGCTGAAGGTAGTGGGGAGGGGAAGGAGATAGGGAAGAGGAAGGTGGGGAAGTACCTGGATTTTCAGATCTGGTCACCAAACACGGTTAATGCCATTTCAAGTAACGATTCAATTCTGAATGGTGGTCTTACACCAGGGCGATGCTGAGAGTATCTTCCACTCTGGAACGTGCCGCAAATGTACTATATATTATTTTAAATGAATAGATTGTGATATAACACAAATTAATCAAATAAAATTAATTTGCCACGCCGGGATTCGATCCCGCGACCTTCGGAATGCTAGTCAAGAGTCAAGAGCCTTACCGCTGGACTACGCCGGCTGTCAACTGCCCTGTAGTCAGATTTTGCTCCTAAACCCAGCGAAACCAATATTTAATTCCAAATCTCCACTCTCGTAAATGTGGCAAATATTTAAAACGTTTTAAGACGATCCACTAGTTCACTACTGTGCCGTGGACAGTAGTTCTTCGGTGGACGCCATAGGGGTCACTTTGAATAACCGAATTCGTCGACTAGCGGCCGTATTGTAAAATATCGACGCGAAAATGCATATTTTATTTTATTTTGGGAAGATTGGGTGTAAATATCAACTTTTTTTGCGATTATTATAAAATAAACTAAATTTGCCACATTACACAATAAAACCATATCCGAAAAGGGGTTTATAAATAGGAGAGTTTGGACTTGAAAGTGTGTTTTTTAGACCTCATACTTTATTTTTTTATAGGCTTATTAAAAAACTTATAAAAAAAATTACCGATATTTTTAAGGGCCAAGGTATGTTCTACACGCAGTATTTAATTGAAGCATCTACAATACTTCTAAGCGATCAAATTTTCAAAACAATAACATATGATTTTGCATTATTTACTATGACTTCATCTTAATGTCAAACACGTAAAATGAATACTTTATTTATATTTGCCCTCGACGGGTTTTTAAGTCTGTCACTTGTCTTTTTGGTTGAAAGCCAAGCAACTACCAATCAGCATTTGGACAAAAACACTTCTCATACTAAGATAATTCTAAAACAAAATCCCACTCTCATTTAAAAATCACAACATAAAAATATTTAACAGACTTAAATAGAAACCACACAACTGAACTAAAAAAATGACTTTTTTTAAATTGTTTTTACTAGAAAACATAATAATATATATGTACCTATCTATCTATGTTTATCAATAAAATATAGAGAAGAAGAAGGTAAGTATCTGGCCATTCAGATCTAGGCACCAATCACGCCTAAATCAATTTCAAGCAACCAACGCCAACGTTCCGATTCTGAGTGGTATGGTCTTTCACTATGGCGATACTGAAATTATCTACCCCGTACGATACAATATTTTGAATGAATAAATTGTGAAATGTTTTTAAAATTGTAGTATATGAGTGTAGTGGTGTAGAATGCCACACGAAAAGACCGCGTTCGTTCGGAGATGGTCGGGCGGCGCCGAGTGTTTCCGAACGTGCGTACAAGTAGAGCTGTCTGCCATTCGGCGAACCGTTCTTAGACCTAATTAGAGATCGCCTGTAAACAGACGCTACTGACAATATTTTTTCCTAATATAATTCACAATAAACCAGTAAAAAGAACTTACGTTGTAATCATACATTGTGGGCTAGTGAGCCACAACACAAATCAAAGAACATTACAAAAATTAACAAATAAAATTTACTAGAGCATGCCGGGATTTAAATCCGCGACCTCCGTATTCTTAGGCAAGGATTGCAACCAAATAACTGAGAGTACCTATCTATACAATTATCACTAACATGTAGCTATTTTTTTAAGGATTTTGAACTTCCAACCTCCGTTCTGGGGTTAGAATTCTCATCGCTAAGTTACCGAATAATATCAAGTCAAGCGTAGAACAGCAGCTGTTGACCTGCTGATGGTCTAGTTTTCACCGTTAGATATTCGCGACATCGCCATCGTTATATTACCGCGAAGACTGACATTGGAACTTAAAACAATTTGTAATCTGCTGGTTCATATATTAGGAAAAGACAGATTTGCAACTTATGCTTTAAAATATTTGGACGATTTTTTTTTGTTTTTTGTGTACATACGCAATATGAATATGAATAAATAGTCTTATCCATAAAGAGACTCGTACCCATGAACTCAGTCCTGATTTAATTAACTTCATTGAATTTCATATATCCACGCGAGCTAATCCTTTCAAAATCCTGTTTAAATGTCACAATACCATTACTAAACATTGGAAACCCTCGCAATGAAGTCAGTAAGTATACGCAGATATAATAGACCGGTCAGTGGTTGAGTGGGCATCGCGCTTGGGTCACCCGTGCGTCGCGTGTTCGATTCCTCGGCTGGCTAAGTCCTCCATCACAACACAAGCAACATTTTCGGCTTTCTGTGGTGGTAGTAGGAGATTTTCAAACATTGTTGGGTTATTCGTAGCCCGGGAATGTTTGTCTTTCTTTTTAAAAAAAAAAATATATATAGCGGATCTATTTAACTGCACGGATGGTAGGTACAAGATGGCTATGCTATCAAATCTTTTCAATCAATACTAATAATTTTTTTTTTATTTTAACTTTATGAGTAAAACCTCATATTGTAATATTTAATTAAATGAAGACAATATAAGCGAAACTCAATCGAAAATCTGGAAACAGAAAAATCAGAAAAAGATATTGACACCTCTGGGACTTGAACCCGGGACCTCTTGCTTTCCGGGCAAACGCGCTAACCACTGCGCCACCGTGAGGTGTCAATATCTTTTTCTGATTTTTCTTTTTCCAGATTTTTGATTGTATTTCGCTTATATTGTCTTCATTTGATTCAATATTAATCAATTCTTATTTGTATTATGGAGTTTTGTACGTACTGTATCTCTGGTGTCATTTCACAGTTAAAAACCACAATTAATTGTTATCCTTTTTGTATTATTTCTAATATTTTCCTATGATTTTGTGGCATGTTTACGGTATGTTTATACCGTTGAATAAATAAATCTTATAAGAAAGTGGGGAAGTCTAAAGTCATGGTATTTGGAAGAGAGATTTCGAAAACAATGTCCAACATAGTTGTGAATGATGAATACTTGGAGCAGGTGGATGAGTTTGTTTATTTGGTAAGTATGTTTACGAGAGATGAGAAGGCTGATAGAGATATTGAAAGAAGGGTGATTGCAGGTAACTCTATTAATGGCTGAACGCCGTTGGCACCAACAACAAAACTGTCCAAAGAAGCGGAGCTAGCCATCCATAATGGAGCACTGGTACCTGCCCTGATGTATGGCATAGCGTAGGGAGTGTGGCGAACCCATCGCTCAGGGAGTGGAAAACACAAACCTGCAATAGCCATCCCAAGCCAAGGTGTGAGCTACCGTGCTCAGGCTGAATGTCCTGGGGAACAGCGTCATGAACGGTGCCTCCGAGAAACAAGGTCGCATCTCGGAGTATTTAGACCTCACTCTAGCACTCAGGGCTCTGCTGGAGTGGACCTTCTATTTCCCTGGTAACTCGTGGGACAAAAAAAAATTGGACCATTCGAAAACTAGGGGCCTTTTGGGAACCTAGGAATGCTGAGGCCACCTCTGCGGATTTCCTTCCTGGGGCCGTAAGAGGAACCAAGAGGAGAAACCGTGGAGAAGTGAGCTGAGGCCACCTCCATGAACTCTTCCCTTGTGGGGCCTTCAAGGAACCAAGGGGAAGGGCACCCTTCCAGCGCGGGGCCTTTGTGGAACCAAGGAGGAGTGAAGTGGAGAGATAATGTCCTCTTCCCATGTGGGGCCTTCGAGGAACCATGTAGGAGTGAAGAGGAGAAATGAGGCCAGCACTCAGGGCTCTGCTGTAGTGGACTTTCTATTTCCCTGGTAACTCGTGGTACAAAAAAATTGGACCATTCGAAAACTAGGGGCCTTTTGGGAACCTAGGAATGCTGAGGCCACCTCTGTGGATTTCCTTCTTGGGGCCGTAGGAGGAACTAAGAGGAAAAACCGTTGAGAGGTAAGCTGAGGCCACCTCCATGAACTCTTCCCTTGTGGGGCCTTCAAGGAACCAAGGGAAAGGGCACCCTTCCAGCGCGGGGCCCTTGTGGAACCAAAGAGGAGTGAAGTGGAGAGATAATGTCCTCTTCCCATGTGGGGCCTTCGAGGAACCATGTAGGAGTGAAGAGGAGAAATGAGGCCATCTTGGTGAACTCTTCCTCTGTGGGACCTTAGAGGAACCAAGGAGGAGAGATGAAGTTCTCTTCCCTCCTGGGGCCCTCGGGGAACCAAGGTGGAGTGGACTCTTCCCTTGTGGAGCCTTTAGGAAACCAAGGGGAGGTGGACTCTCCGTCGTGGAGCCTTCGGGGAACTAAGGAGTGGAGAGGAGAGATGAAGCCCTCTTCCGTCATGGGGCCTTCAGGGAACCAAGGAGGAGTGAAGAGGGGAAATAAGACCTGGGAAGACACATTGTCGGACCAGAAGATATAGCTTCATTTCGAATGACAATCCTGGTGAACTTTATAAAAGGGACTGGGTTACTGTCAAAGGAATGAGGTAAAATGGGAGATAGTACAATGGGTCTATGGCCTAAGTGCTCTCGGGAACTATATATATGTAAACCGTCTCCGATTATTTATAAAAGATAAAATAAAAAAAAGATGTATGGCAGTGAGGCATGGAACTGGCAGAGGAAGGATGAAAGTAAACTGAATGCTGTAGAAATGAGATCCCTGAGGCGTGAGAAACGTGAAAATCCGCAAAGAATGTAAGGCTGATGTAAGCGTAATGAGTCCGTTCAAGAAAGGAACGCGAACGCTCCGATGGTTTGGATATGTAGAGCGAATGAACGAGGGAGGGAGTATAAGGAGAATATATGACGCAAATGTGAATGGTAGAGGAAGTCGGGGACGCCCGAGGAAGACATGAACAAATAATTCATCTTAACATTTTACAGCATTACTTCGAAAGTGGTTTTTCCAAAAAATAATTAAATTACGAACAGACAATGAATTATTTTAGGTGTTTATCCTTAATTATGAACGGCTCATAAATTCTCATAAAAATTACTTTACAATAAAATTATCATAACATAAATATACAAAAATTACAATTCATTCAAATAATCGAATGATTAATTAATGATTGTTAATAAAAACATATTTTTTCCTCACTGATAAAATGGGATTTATGAAGCGTTCCGGGTCATTGTCGTCATCTTTTATTCATTGGGTTCGATGAAGCTTATCGCGGTGGAAAAATGCCTGCTCTACTAACTTGCGGTCAAGGGTTTAATGCCCGACGAAACCTTGAAAAAAATGGGTTGAAAGATCAATAATTCGGATCTGAATGATCTTGCCGTAAATTGTCAATTAACGGTACTTAACTGACATCAAAAGCAATGTCATTTATCATATTTATAAATCTTAACTTTTTTTTGCTGTATTATTAAATAAAGTTCATAAGTGGGCATACATTAAATTAAGACTATATAAGCGAACCTCAATCGAAAAACTGGAAACAGAAAAATCACAAAAAGATATTCGCATTTCTGGGACACGAAGCCAGGACCTTTCGCTTTCCGGACAAATGCGCTACCAATGCGCCAAAGTGTCGATATCCGATTCGGTCATTTTTATCTGTTCGACTAAGAACCACCAACATTATGTTCATTTTGTTTTAATGCATATTTTACTTGCTGCTATCTTTATGTATGATATCAAGATTGAAACCCAAACTAAATGCTATTTAGATAGTGTCTGGAAGAATTTTATTTTTAATATACGACATCTATTGACTTTTCTGCAAGTCTAGAATAAATATTTATTTTTATTTTTAACTTTATGAGTAAAATCTCGAATTATAATATTTAATTAAATGAAGACAATTTTAGCGAAACTAAATCGAAAATCTGGAAACAGAAAAATGCTCCTCCGGGACAAATATCTTTTTCTGATTTTTCTGTTTCCCGATTTTCGATTGAGCTTCGCTAATATTGTCTTCATTTAATTAAATATTATAATTTGAGGTTTTACTCATAAAATTAAAAATAAAAACCAAAAATATTATGTCTTTCAAATCAAACAACAATGTTTTTATGTTTCACCGTTGTTTTCCTTAGTTTCCCGCTAAGCAAATGCCATTGGCTCTCACAATTAGAATTAGAATCTTAATTTTTTTTATTTCAAAGAGTATAATACCATTACGTGAGCTCAAAAGTCAGGAGTCCAGCAAAATCTCACGTTACTTGAAAATAATATACGAAGTGGCCCAAATTTATCTCACCAAGGGGGGGGGGGTCTAGATTGGAAGAAAAACTGCTCACGTAATTAATGTATGCCTCCTAACTCCTTTTGTTACTTATCACCGCTTTAGGTAATTATAAAATTTGGTGGCTTTACAGGAGAAGCATAAAACTGTTTATTTTTTAATCTACGTAGTTAAAATTTTAATATTTGGAGATATAACTTGGAACGGCATGATAAATTTACATGTGCAATTTATAATTATTTTGAACTGTTTTTTTAATACTCGCGTAGATCAATGAATCTCCATTACGCGATAGTCTGAATTCTTGGCAAATCATTTTTAATTTAAAAAGCGCCATTAAAAAAAGTTTAAATATTATCTTATATGTAGGACTCTATTTATCGCTTACTGAAATCATCACACAATCATTTCCAATTTTGAAAATTACTCTTAAATTAAAAGTAAAATTGAGTTCATGGAATCAGATTTCACGCAGGACTAACGCGCGGCACATACAACCGAAATTAGTTGCTTGATGATGAAGAATTCAGTCAGTCAAAATATTATGCTAGACACCATTTTTGAATTCATTTTTATTATCGTGCCGTATTAGTAAATGTATTAAAATCGATAGGAATTAATGGGAAAGTCTTAGCATGGATAACTAGTTATTTACATAAAAGACCTCAACAAGTAAAATCACTCAATCAAGTCAGCGATTCAAAATATAGCGACTTTTCAATACCCCAAGGTACAGTTTTAGGACCACTGTTATTTATTATATATGTCAATGATATATTCCATATTTCCAAATATGGAGACATTTTCTCCTACGCTGACGATACAGTCTTACTACTAAAAGCAAACACATGGTCTGAATTAAATAAAATGGCAAACACAGATATCAATGCACTAAAATTATGGTTTGATAAAAACCTGTTGACTTTAAATTCTAAAAAACCTATTATTTACCATTTTTCATTAAAAAACAAGAAACACCTAAAGAATTAAACATAATAATCCACTCTGTGACAAATACAGAAAACCACAAATGCAATAATAGACCAGCGTTTTAGTGGGCATAATAATAGACCAGCGTTTAAAATGGTCCCTACACATAAATATTCTGAACAACAGAATAAGGAAAATAACATATATATTTAGATGCTTAAGAGATATTTTAAACGAAAAATTACTTAGAACCACATACTTCGCTTTCTGTCAATCAATTATACAATACGGTATTATAGGATGGGGCGGTACATATACAAAACAAACACAAACAATTTACGTATCACAAAAACTAACAATAAAAACAATTAAAAAAAAAACCTACTCATATTCATCAAAACTGTTATTCAAACAATTTAAGGTCAGAAAATTAAGTGCGTTATACTTTTATCACGCAACATTACAAATTTATAAAGATAATATTCAAAATAAAGTTGCACCCTTCAAAAATAACAGAAATCTTAGACAAACATCAATACTTCCTTTTCCAAAATGTAAAAAAACAATAGGACAGTTAAATCATAAATATCTCAGAGTTAAATTTTTTAATTCACTACCTGAAAAAATCAGAAACATGAACAGTAACATAAAAAAATTTAAAACTCAGCTTAAAACTTATACTGAAAATTTGAACTGAATAAAAAAATAATAAATTGAACCAATATAATAACACCCCCATACACACAAGCCCTGCTTATTTATGGGGGTACATCAAATACATGTATTATGTAATTAATTATTGTAAAAAATATATTATAATTTATGTATCTTTTTGTAAATATAAAAAAAAAAAAACAAAATTTTACGTTTATGAAAATGAAGGAGAGGTTACAACGGGATATCGGCGGTATGACTTCTTTTATGTGAAATAACGAACCAAACACCATTTTATATTCTTGTAAGGGCTGCAGTAACTATTTTTAACAATGTTTTCATTATACATGATGTTATGGGACGTAGTTGACCTATTTTAACCAGTGATTCCGGACATTATTTGGATTAAAAAGTGTGAACGAAATTTCGATCTCCGGTTAGACGGATCTTTTGATGTTTTTTTTCAATTTTTTTTTCTTCAAAGCCAAACAATTTTTTTTTTATTTCACATGTCATCACTGGTAACTCAGCCGAGTAACCAACCAACATCTCGCCCGATCCTAAACTGTCCAATACCTACTGAGTTTTTATGAAGTATTTTATTTAAGTTGAAAAACAAAATAAAAAAAACCATCAAAAAAATTTTTTTTTTTCATTTGCTTAAAATAATATCATAAATATTTCATTTAAAGTAAGTCAAGTACGTCCCTTAATACCTTGTATTATCTTTTCTAGTTGAAAAATACGCATCAAATAAAATTTTACCTTTTTTTATTTTTTCGTGTTGATATCGATTTTCAAAGCTCCGAAGATCACAATGGAAATGACGCTGGTAGTTGTTAATAATTGTCGCATTCACCCTGAAATGCTTGACAGAAAAATCTCTGCAAATTTGATGTCGCCAGATATCAAAGTCCCAGAGTTTCTTCTTTTTCAGATAAATAGATATTCATGCATTGGTAGTTTAATTTAAAACAGTATATTAGTATAATTTTTAATAAAATTTAAAAAGAACAGAAATACATTTAGAAAATCGATGATTTTACATTTAATAAGTAGATAAAATACATCAAAGGCGACGGCAAAACAAATCCGATTATTACTTTAATTATTTGGTAATTTGGTTTTAAACTCGTTGAAGGAGGTAAGCGGAAAATACTAAATAGCTTAAAAGGTTCGTATCATAAATTCATACCAAATTACTGTTTTCCGAATCAAATTATCTAACTTCTAACAGTTTAAATATAAATAGACTAACCACCAGTGGCGGTACGTGAGTTTTCAGTGAGCTAGAAGAGTGCTAAAACTAAGATTGAAACATACGACGTTATTGATGTTGTTGTAGCTTTTTGTTTGAAGATTTTCAACATTGGTAGGAATCTGGGAGTCAATGTATCCAGGAGTGACGGACGTATGAATCATTCCCACTGTGGTGCAAGACGATGGGTCGAGAGAGTCCCGCTGGAGAGATCTAGGTTAAATCTCCCTCAATCAGTCTCCCCCGATATGGTCCGCCAAGCAATAAGTGTGCAACCGCATTCGCCGCCAAGACCTAGACAAATTTCACCCCGTGAACCCGGGCACCCCAGCTAAGTCATCAAACGTAGTGAACCACTTGGGGTGACCTAAGGCAGGGGTGTTGGGGTGGCGATACCCATACCCGCCTTCCAAATTACAAATTCCTTTGTTGCAAAGTTTCTAACGCTAAGTAAGAGATTATGCCGTTGGTCTCGAGCCAGTGGCGGACTAAGCCCGTCAGAGGCCCGGGGCGGCAAAGCTGAATGAGGCCCCCCCCCCCACCCTAGTTGAAAAAGTTTATGTAATTTTACAAGATTTTTATTCAGTTCACACGGGTCTCTGGTCCTAAAGAGCCTTCAAGCGTCTCCGTGTTCCCTTGATCAAATCTTAAACAAGGCACCAGAGCACTTTAAAAAAATGTCATTTTTTAAATTTAATTTTCTAGAATATGCATTTGTTAATAATGCTATCACCTAACTTTTTAAGAAAATTCGTAAAATTGACGGAAATGCATCATTTTTTATATGATACCGTTTTAAACATATTATATGTTGAATTATCCTTCAGCAAAACTTTGAAGACGTTTTTCGCGAAACTGCGTTTTCCAACCTGGTTGACAACATATTAAAAAAAACTATACATCTGATTTGCATGCACCAAGTCTTAAACTGTTAGAAAATCTTGTTACTATGGCACCACATATGGATTGTTTTATAAAGGGACCCCGTATATTTTTTATGAACGCTGAAAATTTTCATAAAATACGCTGGTCCGCCAGGACCAGAGGCCACCGCTTCAGCCCCCCCCCCACCCCCCGTTAGTCCGCCACTAAATATTTTTAATTAATTACCAATTTTATTACTATCTACATTATCTGTAATGATAAAATAACCTTTTGCAAAGGGTCTAAGCTAGTGAAAAAATGCAACAAGTCTTAAACTGTTCGAAAATCCAGTCACTATAGTCAGTGCCATATTATCCATAAGACAACTGTAGTCAACTGCCTAGGGGCCCTGAATTGGGTAGGGGCCCCGAGGGTAAAGGGCCCCCGAGACGTGCATTGCCTAGGGGCCCTGACATGTTTAAGCCGAACCTGGCAGAATCGTATTATCCATAATTTAGCCACGTATCAGCTAGGGGCCCCTATGGCAAAGGGGCACCGATACGTGCATTGCCTAGAGGCCCCGGTATGTTTAAGCCGGCCCTGGCAGGGCCCTAGTGTCCATAAAGCAGTGTAGGCCACTGCCTAGGGGCCCCGAGACTCGCATTGCCTAAAGGCGTCGACATGTTTAAGCTGGCCTTGGCAGAGCCCTATTGTGCACAAGGCAGTGTAGGTCACTGTCTAAGAGCCCCCCATCGGGTAGGGGTCCGTAGGGTAATGGGGCCCCGAGAGGCGCATTGCCTAGGGGCCTTAACATGTTTAAGCCGGTCCTGGCAGGGCCGTATTGTCCATAAGGCAGTGTAGGCCACTGCCTTATGTCAAATCACTATAGCAGAAATATCACTATAGAAAATCCAGTCACTATAGCCAGGGCCGTATTATCCATAAGAAGTGTAGGAAACTGCTCAGGAGCCCCGCATTGGTTAGGAGCCCCAAGGGTAAAGGGACCCCGAGAAGTGCATTGCCTAGGGGCCCCGCTTTGGGTAGGGGCCCCCTAGGGTAAAGGGGCCCTGAGTCGTGCATTACCTGGGGGCCCCGACATGTTTAAGTTAGCCCTGGCAGTGCCGTATTGTCCACAAGACAGTGTAAGCCACTGCCTAAGGGTCACTTATAAGCTAGACGAGACCCGAGAGGTGCATTGATTAGGGGCCCCAACATGTTTAATCCGGCCCTGACTATGACATCATGTAGGGATTATTTTATTTTATAAAGGGCCCCCATTTTTTCTTTTTTTATAGATATCGAAATTCACCTACATGGATGCATTGAATTTTCGAACAGTTTAAGAATTGGTGCATGCAAATCGGATGTATAGTTTGTTTAATATGTTGCCAATCAGGTTGAAAACGTGGTAAAAAAGTTTCGAGAAAAACGCATTCAAAATTTGGCTGAAGGATAATTCAATATGCAAATTTTTTCAAACGCTTTCACATAAAATATTCCATTTCCGTCAATTTTTCAATTTCAATTTTAAAAAATTGGTGAGAGCATTTTTAACAAGTGCTTTTCCAAAAAAATAAATAAAAAAATGACAAAAAATATTTACAGTCTCCTGGTGCCGTAAAGTCTTGTTTAGGATTTGACCAAAGGAACATGGAGGCGTTTGGGGGCCCCCCAGGACCGGGGGCCCAGGGCGGACCGCCCCCCCCGCCCCCCCCTTAGTCCGCCACTGTCTCGAGCAGATTGGATATTGACAAAGAACAGTTGTGTTTGAATAGGTATGCTAGTATGTTTTGTCATAAAGTGCCAAATATTACGCTTCTAGGAATTTTCAACTTTTTGTTTGAAATTCATTTTAGGATTCTTTCAGTTTTGGGATGCGCCGTATCAACAAACTGAAAGATCTTCATTCAAATAGTTGAAATTTGGAAAAACAATAAAATTCATTTTCAACTTCGGCAACATCAATAACGTCGTATTTTTCAATCTTAGCAATCTGAAAACTCACGGACTGCCACTGCTGCCCACGTACAAGTATAAAGGCAAATATTACTATAAAGTAGGTACCAATTAAATTCATGTTTTTAAAAAACGGCAAACATTCCCCGACTACGAATAACCCGATTTGTGTATTTGAATTCCTATCACTACCTATCTGTACCTTTTTTAAATTTATTATTTTAAAAATTATTTTTTTTGTTTATTAATTTTATTTACGTTTTTATAAATGTGTATTTGAACTTTAATTTTTCTATTACTTTATCCACGATAAGGACAAATTTTAAATGAAATAAGTTTTCGATCGTAGAATTTTAATGCTGATTGGGTTATATTTAGATATTGCTGGTGAACCAGACGTTTTCCGTATTCAAATTGATACGGATACCGAAATTCTTTTTTTTCCGTTTACATAATCTGTTAAAAATCTAAGAGAGTATTTCACCATACTCTCAATAGCTTATCCGGAAAATTACCTTATATTAATTATTATAAATAATAATTATTAGCTTGAAATACTCATCTACATTGAAAAAATCTCTCGAGAAAAGATACATGTCGCCGACGGGACTCGAACCCGCGTCCTTCAGATTTCCGGTCAACTTCTCTATCCACTGAGCTACGTAGGCTTATCTCCTGCCCGTCAAGTAATTCAATATATACTAGTGTTTCATTCAACAATTACTACTTAATACATTTTTCCACCTGCGAACAATCAACTTTATTTTATATGAGAAAGGCATTGTAAGTGCTAAATCTCCCACTAGGTGGCGTTGAGACAAATAATGTCTATATTTTTTGGTGAAATACTTTAACTCATCAAATATTAATTATTATTTTTAATTGATAATCAATGTTTAAGACAAGATTTTTATGCGTAGCACAAAGGGTAACAATTATTCTAGTATGCATCTTCAGGGTCGTCATTATATCTGCACTCTGGGTAATACTCTCAGAGTGCTCCAAGCATTCCTTTTTAACATCCGACAGTTCTATATCTATATCTGTGTAAGGAATTCCCCCTCCAACTTCTTCTCGGGGTCCTGGTTCTGTCTTGATGGGAACGGTCTCCACATTACTGCTGCTAGTAGAATTCATATCTGCTTCAGCATACTGCAAACAGTCCTTATTTGCTTCTGGAAGGTCAATTTCTATATCCATATACGGCATTTCTTCCTGTAACACTGGTTCCATTTAGGTGGAAAAATTTCTTATTCGGTAAGATCTACGGTACTGCTCAGAGTTAGCGTTGTAAGTTATGGATCAATTATGATCTCAGCTAAAAATAATGTGTAACTGGTATTTTGAACAGCCCGTATTGGAATGGCTACACTTTTTTCTCTCTGGTTTTGACACTTCTGGAAACGACGGCGTTCGGGAACCGCCGTAGTTTCAATGAGTCAAAATACTTTAATAATTTAAGTCTGATCGACATGTAAGAAAATCTTAAGGATAACCGCAACGTGTCCCGCGGAGTTCACGCGTCGCTTGAGGAGCTTATTATATTAGCAGTTGACCGGAAATCAGAAGGACGCAGGTTCGAGTCCCGTCGGCGGCATGTATCTTTTCTCGGGAGATTTTTTCAATGTAAATGAGTGTTTCAGGCTAATAATTATTACTTATAATAATTGTTACCCTTTGTGCTATGCGTAAAAATCTTGTCTTAAACGTTAGTTTATCAATGAAAAATAATAATTAGATACCTTATATTATCTAATTAATAAATAATAAACAAATAAATACTCGTTATGTGTAGAAAACTTTTCCGAAATATAAACACTATGCAAAAGTTCGAGTATTGAATTGTTAACTCATATTTTCTAAATAAAAAATATAAGTGTGCAATTCATACGTAGTAGAAGTGAAGCCGCCAGAAAACTAAAGCAGTTAAGAGTGGGGAGGCTACGAAGCACCGCACAAAGAGGAGACCGATTATTCTATCCCATTCTCTCGCAAGCTAAATCCTACAGATATATGTGTTAGTTTACTATTTTTAGTGTTGATTTTTCGTTTTATCGAGTTTTGAATCACATCGGTGCTAAAGAAGTTTTCACTTCAATAAATCGTAAATTGAAAGTATTCGTTATCCTACGGATATATCAAGAGGATGGTGAAATACCTCCTAAATGTTTATCTCAAATGTATAAACTAAAGGGGCACTAAGGATTGTAGGTTGAGTTATTGTATTCAATTATTATTGTTTGTCCTAAAATGTGTTTAGATCCAATATTTTAAATTTGCCTCCAAAAAGGCTAACCTAGTACCTATTATTGCACATCACTAATACAGCATCAAGTTTCTACGAATAAGGAATAGAAAGTGGTGCTGCTTACTAAACTGGACATTTCTCGCTAATAGGTTCAAGTTAGACATGAACCAGTATGTATGGAGAACGCATTTTCAGTATAGGTATCCATCCATTTTTTTTTTAGAATAACTCTCGTTATAATAACTTTTGGAGGTTATACCCATCAATGAAATATATCATAGAAAAAGATAATACTAATGAAAATCTAATTGTAAAAAGACAAATTAAAATCTAAATGAAAAATAACAAATTCAAATCTAAATGGAAAAGAACAAGACGTTGCGACCGTTTTTTTTTATTATTTTTCTGTGCCCTTGTTCTTTTTCATATTTTCGTTTAGATTGTTTTTTCTCTTACGACTTTGTCCGGCTTAAATCTTCCCCACAGGAAAAACTAAACCCGTCCACACACTTTTCCACAAATGATCCTCTAGTGAATCCACGCTATGCAAGTGCACTATATAAGTATAATAAATACAAAATAACACAAGAACAACATGTAAACTTACCAGAGACCAATTGGGAAAATAATTCACCGACTCCAGATATTTTCGCTGTCTAAGGCTCGGTAGAACTCCTGGCTGGACCGATAAATCCTACTGATCCCTCAATATAAATATTTAAAAAAATCTTTCGTAATCCTACATGTATTTGAATTGACTGATTTTGCATTTTTATATGTAAATTCTTTGACAAATTTAATATGCTTAAATTTTGAATGAGAGAGTTAGATGTAATGCCAGTAGCCGAAATAACTAGTGCTAATATTTTTATAGTCTGAGAATGCCAAATTCTTTTAATCTCATTTCCTAAATCGGTATATTTTCTTTTTTTTTATTAGCGTAGCGAGTGGGGGTATTTAGTATTATTATGATTTATTATCTTCAAAGAGGCATATATCACCCAGATTCAAGAATATTGTCCATTTGCTAAGTTTGTTTTTAGTGAAATACCATCTTTTCAATGTTCTAAAATTATGATAATCGATAAACGCCTCATTCAGATGTGAGTATATTGTTCGGGACTGAGAACTGAGCAAGGAGCTTGGACTGAGGCTTTTCAGCGTATAAAAGATCTTGTTGAATTTTTGTGGAGAAACATGTTGGCGTGTTTTTAAATAATATTTATGTTATGTTAATAGTGTTAAAACCATTTGATAAATTACTGAAAATTAACCAAAGTTATAAAATAAATTTAATTAACCGCTAGTGACATCTGGCGGATTTCAAGAGCACTACAGTTACCAACGCGACTGCTTTACCGACGCGAAACGCTCCTTGACCCGATGATGGCGGCCGGCAATGACACGTTTCGGCGGGAAACTGTTTTTATTTTATCATTATTGAGACCAGCACGCGGAAAAGTGGATAACTCTGATAATGAGTCGCATTGTTTGTCTATTTACTAATTAAAATGACTGAGAAATCTCATTGATGGCAGAAGGATGATAAATTAGCCGCTGTCGACACTCCGACACAGTGTCAAGCTTTATTTTAAATTGGCGTTTAATTAATTTGTATCTTTCTGAGGACTCGTGGAAATTTTACGACGTTGGTTCAGGCTGAATGAGATGTCATCAAGATAATGGCCATATTAATGCCATATTCTTCGGCATAATATGCTTCAAACACTAAGCTACTGATTAGCCGAAATACTTTAATTCTGTAAGTTTGTTTAATGAAAATGCGTAAATGAGTGATGTAACACAAAAATGGATTTATTGTACATACGAGTATATGTCAGTGTTTCCCAAGCTAATTTAACTTATCGCTCCCTTTTCAAATATAAAAAAAAACATCTTCCAACCCTTCGGAAAAAATCTTTTTACACTTAGCGTAAATGTAAGAGCTTTTATTTGTCAAAATAAACAAAATGCAACATTTCTTGATAATGTGCTCTTATTGTTGATCATCTTGTGCCTACTATATTTAATAAAGTTACCAATGCAGATAAAAGCGATTCAAATTGCAATACCGATCTTAAAAAAATGGTTAATAGATCAAGATTTTTTTTATTGATATTGTTTGCAATTTTATGTATAAATATGCCTTTGTTTTGTAGTTACTTAAAATGGTATTCTTCTGTATCTATTTTCTATATTGTAGTTTTTCGTTGTATGTGTGCTTTGTATATTAATAATATTAATTTGACCTGCTGACGAACTGCAGTTTAATAGGAAAAAAAATTAAATGAGATACAAATTTTGTACATTTGTCATACTTAAAGCACATTGAAAAAACTTACATGGACGGCACGATATAATTCTTGGAAACATTCGTTGTTATAATATAGTCAAAAAGAAGAAAAAAAATCAAAAATATACCTTTTAGTTCGACAAAGATGGCACGTGCAGTATGTCATTCTCTGATTTTGCGAACTTATCAAATATACATTGGTAGACGTGAAACTCAAGTTATAAAAGTGTCTTGAAATTGTTTAAGTTGTGTTTGGTGACCAGCTCCGAAAAGCCAGGTGCTACATTACGGTCTGCGTCACAAAATACCTCAATCGGGGAATCCATTATCCCACTAGTTCCAGACGGTTGGGATTATTCACATAACAAATAACAAAATTATTGGTAGAAGTGAATCTTAAATGTTAAAAATAGAAATAATAAAAGCCTTTCCTCGCCATACAAGGCTCTTGTTTTTGGTGTGGGAATTCATTCTCGATTAATACAAACATGTAAGTAATAAAATATTGTAAACAGTAGTAACAAGAAAACTACAAAATCAAGAAAAATCAACGAAAACCGCAAGATTTATCGATAAGGGAAAAATAATAATAAATAATAATGTCGTTTCAAAAACATCTGATTATTTCGAGAGTATGTATATTGATTAATTCTTCGATTTCAAATACCTTCTCATTCCCGAATCGCTTCGTCTCTTACTAATTTTGGGACGGGAATGGGTACCACCGTCCCGGGAACCTTTGTTGGATAACCAACACCTCTGCCATAGGTCACCCCAAGTGGTTCGCTATGTTTGGTGATTTAGCAGGGGTACCCGCGTTCATGGGGTGAGGTTTGTCTAGGTCTTGGAGGCGGATGACCAGGACACACTGAATCCCAGATTCCTACCCACCACTTAAACCATTTTACTTCCCAGAACTCTCCTCTCCTTCCTTTCCTTATAAAAAACCCTCCACACAGCATCCCCAAAGATGACATAGGTCCTGAGGGAAATTATTTTCCTCAAAGCCTCCTGTGTGGAGCTCATGTAAAAAAACGGGTTAATTTTCACGCAACAGCTCAGATGTGATGACTGATGACCAATACAATGTCATGGGTTATACATAATAATATAATATGCTTCCTGGTTCTAATCGCGCATCTTTGGGGAAAATTTCTGGCAGGACTGAATCAAAAAGGCGCGTTTAATGTTTGTAAACCGTCGACTTCGGATTTCAGCCAACCTAGAGTGATTATAGACTCGTTGTAACCAATTTGGTAAAAGGTTTAACAATCGGTTGAGGGAACAATTAATACTTTGGGAGTGAACCCATAAAGTTTACCGTTAAAGTTTATTGTACTGTCTTGCTATTATTGAACCGTGTCATACTTGCAAATTGATTGTACCCAAAAATAAAGACTAATTGTGTTTACCGTAAAAATAATGGATTTTAATTCATTATCCCGTTACAACTTTGGATTTTTATGGTTATTAATATTTTAGATATTCCTAGATAAAGTTAAGAATTTTAAATATGCTTGATGTTCAATTTTGGGAATAATGTTATTGTGATATCAATTTATTTGTTTATTAACGCCAGAGGGAATAACCAGACAAAAACGGAAATATGTCATTTTCAAATAAAATTTTTAGCCATATTGACTCTTTTCCACAAAAAATTATAAATTGTTTTCGAAAGATTGTTTTTTTATCTGGTAAAGTTATGTTTATGAGAAAATGTGTTTATTTTTAATATAATAAGGTAATACCGTAGGTCGTTGGCAGATTTGTTAAATTTTCAAACAAAATTTTCTATTAAACAACACACATTTCAAATCAAATAATCATTCAGTAAAATAAATCAATAAATTATCAGGGAAAGCTTTGTTCAGAATTTTAATTTTAGTTTAAATAAAATCATTAAGAAAAGATCCGCGCACGTGTTTTGTGACGAAAATACTTCAGTTTGTCTATTTATTTACGGCCTTACAAACTAATATATTAGGTCCTTACATATGAAATTGGCGTTTTGCCGTACAGGCAACTTTGATCTCAAATATCTTCTCTTTGGATAGGAATTCCAAATTCAAATATATACAGCTCATGTATTTGTGTTTCGAAAATTATAATTCATTTGTTTTTTTCCTAAATTTTTTTTTTCTTTGCGTCACTTAGTTTAGAAAATGGAAAACTTGAAATATCGCGTTATTTACGAGTACGAGTTCCACCGTGGCACCAGTGCTGCAGAAACGGCTCGAAGGATTGATGATGTGTATGGCGACGGTGCCGCAAAAGAAAACACAGTGCATTTTTGGTTCCAACGTTTTCGTTCTGGAAATTTCGACCTGCAGAACAAGCCCCGTGGACGGCCGGAGATCAAAGTTGATAATGAAGAATTGAAGGCTATTGTGGAAGCGGATCCATCGCAAACCACGTCCGAAGTTAGCTGCAGGCTGCGGTGTTAGTGATAAAACTGTTTTAATCCACTTGAAGCAAATTGGGAAGGTGAAAACGCTTGAAAGGTGGGTACCTCACGAATTGAGTGAAGCAAATCAACAAACGCGCGTTAGAACGCTAGACCACACACTGCACAACAGACGGCTACCAAATTAGAGGTGCTTCAATTGGAATGTCTAAGACATCCACCGTACTCTCCGGACCTTGCCCCAACAGATTACCATTTTTTTCGAAATTTGGATAACTTCTTGCAAGAGAAAAAATTCAACTCCGATGGGGCAGGCCAAACCGCCTTCAAAGATTTTATTGATCCGTCCGAATGGTTTTTTTTAGTAAAGGGATAGATGGCAAAAGTGCATAGATAGCAATTGTACATACTTTGATTAAATAAATATATTATATAAAAAAAATCGACTTTATGTTCCTCCCATACAAAACGCCAATTTCATATGTAAGGACCTAAGATTTTTTTCTTATTTTGCTTAGACATTATTGAAAAATTATAAATAGGTACTTAGATAAAAAAATAATTACAAAAAATATATAATTTTTATAGTTTTATCATCACGCCTTAATACTCGTATGATGTAACATGTTATGTTCCTCCCAGTCAATAATACCATAATCATCGCAATAAGTATGTTTGTTAAGTTCTCAGTTGCCAAGAAATTTGAATAAATTATATTTTATCGATTTAGTTTTTTTTTCTCACACTATAAAATGTTATTTATAATACTATGATTTAATCAGATAATCGAATAATTTAATTGAGCACTTAGTTGACAAATATCTCGTAACCTCTTTGGCTCACCTATTCGCTTTTCGGAATAACTCTTGCAGATCTCGTATAAATCGTTGTCGCCCTTACTATCATAGTGAGAAATATAATCTAAACAGTGTTAGAAAGATAAAATACTATGCTTTATATTATAATCTAAAAATTAACTGCAATATAAGTAAAATTTACACCTTTATCAAATAATTGTTTCGGATCGCAATTTGAAAAAAAAATTGTTAATTATTTTTACATAAAACGACCAAAAGTAAGTTTATAGTAATTTTAGTTAGAAAAACGTAAGGTTAGCCATTTTTAAAACTTTTTTTATTTTTGCATGCAAAATACGAGTTGTAATATGTTTTATATTTTTGTAACTTGGAAATATTTGTCTTACATAAAAAAAGTTTACGGTGCAGTTATTTGTCTAACGTGAATCATTGTCATTAGTATTTTTAGTGATGCAATTATCCGTAATATTCAGATGGTTTTATCTTTAGATTATCTTATCTCTGTCCGTAGACATAGAGCTATACAACTAGAGGCGCTATTGTCTACTAACATCTCGTCGGAGCGTGTTCCAATCATATAAAGCGACAAGCGGTGCGCGTGGGCCGGATTCGTCAAAGCGTTGGAGGTCAATTTTGCGGAAACGCATTTAAATTGTTGCTCTAGTGTTTTATTCTTATGTAACGAAGCCAAAAATAATATACTTCAGGTTATACAAAATGGGGGGAAGAAGATGATTTTAAAATGCAACATTTTTTCTAGAGTTAAAATTACAAAATTTAAATGTGATGACAACCAAACAACATATAATATTAATCGTTAACAAAGATGTAAAGCTTTAACATAGTATAATCCCAAATTATCTGCAAAGTAATATTATGTACCATGAACATGTTCACAATTATCCTACGAGAAGACGCAGAGATTTTGAGGCTTCCCAAAACTAAATGTGCACACAAAACAGCGCGTTATATAAAGGCCAAAAACTTTATAATAACCTACCAAATGCCGTAAAGGAAGCCTCAAGCCTTAGCACTTTTCATAGGACACCATGTGCTTTATGTTATGTAAAAAAAATTGGTTTGAATACGAACATACTCACTAACATTATTTTAGTCACCTTAAACCAAGTTATCTGTTTTTATTAATATATATTTTTCAAACCTATTTGAAAATGTAACTGTATCTCTTAAATTGTATTTTTGTATATTTTTCTTCAAGACGTATGAAAAAAAATGCTTACATCTAAATAAAGATTAAAAATATAAAACAAATTGGAGGTAAAAAAGTGGAACCTATTTTTTCGCTTCATGTCTCATCTAAAAACAATACATCAATGTTCTGGGAATGCGGTGAATTGGCGATGCGGCAAAATCTCGCTTGTAATAACAATAAATAATTACCTCTTTAGATTGAGTTCAATGTCAGCTATAACGTTCAATTGGGTCTATTGTCTAGTCTAGTCTCTAGTCGAACGCTGGTTCTCAGGTCAAGTCAGCTTCTTAGGAGTTAATTGGAAACAAAACAGCTGGAATAAAATCAATGCCTCAGAACCTAATAGCCTTTGGACAAATGCGTCGGGTGCCCACCCCGGAGACGAGGGTACAATTATCTGCTAGCTAAGTCCTCCACCATTGCACAAGCAATATTTTCCCTTTTACTATTTAAAATGGAACTAGGAGGTTTTTAAATATTTTCAGATTTTCGTAGCGTGGGAAAGTTTGACTTTTTTTTAAATGGATCAAATTCTTGACAGAAAAAGTTTTTTTCGTTTTCGTCAAAACAAAACAATTTTCGTCTCGTTAAAGATCATCGTTTGTGAGTTATCGCTGCCGAAGGAAATCATGTTTCTTGTTTTATAATTAATACAATACCGCACAAAAGTCCAAATTACTCCCAATCGCCTGGAGCCAGTGGCTATGGCCAATACTATGGCATCTTTAATTGGTGTATGTTGTGAGGCGGAAGTTAATGGGAAGTGGAAGTACCTGGCTATTCAGATCTACTCACTAAACACGGCTAAAGCCATTTCAAGCAACGTTTCAATTCTCGATGGCAGTCTTACATCAGGACGATACTGAAAGTATCTTCCACCTATATATACCTATTTTTTTCTTTTTATATGAACACCGCACAAGTCCCAATTGCTCTCGTCTAGAGCCAGTGAGACAATGGCATCCCCAATTGGGTTTTGTTGTGAAGGTAATGGGGAGAGGAAGGAGATGGAGAAAAGCAAGGCGTGGAAGTACCCGGCTATTCAGATCTAGTCATTAAGTACGGCTAAAACCTTTTCAAGCAACCTTTCAATTCTGGATCTGGTCTTCTGTCTTACACCAGGACGATACTGAGAGTATCTTCCACTCAGATATTTAAATGATTATAACTAACTTGCGCACGCCAGCGTCGGGTTTTGGGATTGCGAGCCCGCGACCTCCGGATCGCTAGTCGAGAGTCTTATCCTTCGTCCATATCTCCCTCCTAAACCATCTTCTTCTTTTTTTGAACGCTTAAGACGGAGCTTTAACCCTAAGAAATTTATGAAAATTCGAGTGCAGTTAACACGCGGTAGAAGCGAAATTTTACCAAAACAACCACAAACTATGAAGAACCAGCGAACCACTTAAGGTGATCTATGGAAGTAATAAGTATAAGTTCTGTGAAGGAAAAGGTTTGAGGAATGTGTAGAAATCTTGGGGTCAGTGGGTCCAGGAGTGACGGGCGTATGAAGCCATCCCTCCCATTGCAGTGCAAGGCGATGTTCCAAAAGAGGTCACAAGGTCTACCTCAACCAGACACATCCCAGACCCCCCCCCTCCCCTGAACAGGTCACGTAGTATGGGTATGTTCCCTAACACAGTTACGAGTTAAATTCAAGCGGCAAGGACGACAAATTTTTCCGAAATACAAAATGATCATTGAGAAATATTGTAAAAGTTTATATCACCATAAAACATATAATTATAATATATATGTATTACAAAGAATATATTTAAAAAAGATTCGAGTGCAGTTTGCACGCGGTACAGGCGAAACCTTACCAAAACAATCAAACCAGTACTTGAAAAGTGAGGTCACAATTAAAGCGACCAATGAGCGCAGACCTATCGTAATTTCCGTTTCATATCTCAACCAATAGGAGCCTTTAAAAGTGACATCATAATCAAAGCGACCAATGAGCGCAGTAATCGTCATTTCCGTTTCATCCGAAATTTCACTTCAAAAATAATTGAATCCAACCCATAAATTACAATTCAACCTATTGAGTTTTACCCGCTACAATATGGACGTAGGAACATTGCGAAAGTTTTACCCCCTCTCATTTTATAATTAATTAATATAATATTAATAATATCATTACCGGTCAATGGCTGAGTTAGCATCGCGTTTTTTTCATGACTAAGTTCTCCATCACAACACAAGCAACCTTTTCCGCTTGCTTTGATGGTAGTAGGAGGGTTTCAAATATTGTCAGGTTATTCGTTACCCGAAAATGTGTGACTTCTTTAAAAACAAAAAAAAACTATATACCTACTCGTGAAACAGAAAAAGACACAGAAAATAAATAAAATGTTTAGATTGGGACCAAAACTAGAACCCGGATTGTATTTCATAATGTTTGAGTATTATTAATATTGGTTGACATTTGTTGATATTTTGACACATTACCTTTCTACTTACCGATTGGAAATGCAAGTTTTTTTATTCCGTTACTAAGATATTTTATTGCGAGATGTTTAATATATATTTAATTAACTTGTTAAACCAACCATTTTTTCCTAATATTTAGAGTGCTACTAAGAGGCGAAACGACTTTATATTAGAGAAAAAATAAATAATTGCACACGGAAACAAAACGTACACCTTGCACGACCTTCTATCGACATATTTTTTGGATTAGACAACATGACATCTTGACTTGACCTATATTTTAACAGATAAATAGATATTTCAACACTCCAAAGCTCGCTATTAAAAAAAATGGTACAGTTTTATATGATATTAATAATACGTTTATTAAATACAAGATGTCATATAGTCGAGACTGTTATTTGTGAACACCCCCACGGTACATAAACAAGATTTTTCAATCCTTAGGCCGGGTTGCTTCTTTCAAAAAGTCTCGGTTTAGCTAAATTTGTATTTAGCAAACACAAACATGTTTTTATAATTACAAACGGTTAAAAAGTTAATTTTTATATATTAATTTGATTTCATAATAATAGTTTATTTAGCAGGGGCAGTGCAATGTATTTGTTAGCCTTTCTTGAAAGATTCGAGTTTGTTAGGTACAACACTATTTAGTTATATTCATTTTGCGAAATTACGAGCGAAAAAATTAAATCATCATACAAATTTAAAGCATAACTTGCAAGACGCGTTTTTCCCTTAAATAATTAAACTCGCGCCATCTACGAAAGAGAAGATTGTGAATTCTTATAAGTATCACCTGGCAGATTTGATGACCATTTCAAATTTATTTATTTATGTCTATTCTTGGCTTTATGAAATTTTAAATGTTTATTTTTTTTCATAAAGCTATGTTTAATTTTAAAATTTCAAATATATAAATGTTTAATTTTTTAAAAATTAAATACATTTCCTGGGGGAGTGTTAAGAATAGTGACATCTATGAGATAAATACTGTAGTTAATCACATTGATTTAATTCTTTCTTAGCTTATTAAGAGAGGATGAATGTTAGAGACCTCTGGATGAATTTCATAGAAGCTATTGTTACCGACTAATTAGAATGGACCACGTGACCCCAGTAGGTATCTAATACCGGTGTTATTGTTATTATCGTCTTTTTAATAGTCTGAAGGACGGTATTTTTACAGTTTTTAGCAGTATAGAAGGAGTGCTATTTAAAATATTTCCCTCTCTCGCATTAACCGATACTTAGAGTACAAACCCTGTACTGCTTAGGCGGGGTCCGGGCCAAAATTAATTACAAAAAGTGTTGATTTCATTGTTACTCAAAAGTGTTTGTAAATAAAACGACTCTTCATTAAAAAAGTGTTTTACAATAAAAAAGTCCACCACCCCAGATGAAATGAAGTGAATTGACATTTTACAAAAAAATTAAACATTTATAAATTTGAAATTTTAAAATTAAACATTGCTTTATGAAAAAAAGATCGGTTGTCTCTAATCTTGCCATATTCATTGAAAATGTTTCGAAATCAATGGACAATCAAATCCAAGTTGACGTAATCTATACAGACTTCTCGAAAGCGTTTGATAAAATTGATCACAATCTTCTTTTATCCAAATTACTGGCTTTGGGAATTCACGGGGATTTGTATCGATGGTTAGTCTCTTATCTTGACGGGCGCACTCAAGGAGTAACAATTAATGGTTTCATCTCTGAGTTCGTAAATATACCTTCCGGTGTACCCCAAGGATCTCACCTGAGACCGTTACTATTTACAATTTTCATCAACGTCATTATAAATTGCTTTAATTATGCAAAAGTTCTACTCTTCGCTGATGATATGAAAATGTATCTTCCGATTAACTCTATCATCGACTGCATTAAATTACAGGAAGATCTTTATAGACTTAATGACTTCTGTATAATTGATCATCTCAACATGAACACTTCTAAATGTTATGTGATTACCTTCACTAGAAATAAAATTAAATTTGACCATAACTACCTTATAGCGAACCAATCACTCAAAAGGGTTACTCAAATTCGTGATCTAGGTGTTCTACTTGATAGTAAACTCACATTCGAGGCACATATTAACATGATTGTGAAGAAAGCCCTTAGAATGTTAGGATTCTTATTTCGTATTGGAAAAGAATTCAAGAACATTCAAACACTTAAAATATTGTATTTTTCATATGTTCGCAGTCATCTTGAATTTGCTTCTCAGATATGGAATCCTCAATATAAAATTTATATTAAACGCATTGAAGCCATTCAAAGAAAATTTGTCCATCATTTAAATTTCAAGTTTAATATTGGTTATCGTGACATAAACAGCTCGCTGGACCTTTATGGACTTAAACCATTAAAAATTAGAAGAGACTCTGCAGATATAATATATCTTCATAAAATTATCAATGGTTTTATTGATTGTTCGCCCCTTTTGGCTGAGATTAATTTTAGAGTCCCAGGTGTTAGAACCAGAGAAAAATCACTTTTTCATCTTCAAAAATGTTCTACTAATCTCAGACAAAATGCATTTATATTCAGAGCATGCAATGTATTTGATAAGAATTTTAATAATATAGACATATTCTCATGTAATTTAAGTACCTTAAAAAAGTATGTCATAGCCAACATTAAATAATTTTTTGACCGTATTGCAAGTTACCATGTTATTGCTGTGAATCCTTTCCAGTTGCATACTTGTCATTCGACTTACTGTTGTATTCACTCTGAGTTGTAGGTATGTACAATTTGTACAATGTAATATTATTATTATTGTTGTTGTGGAGTGAGAATAGAATTCTGACACTGAATACTTCTTGTTTGAAATTTAGTAAGCAGATTATTATAGTTTATATTGTGTTTTCATATCTTTTTTTTGAATAATTTTCATAATTTTTATATTTTTGTTTAGTTCTTACGGGTACAGGACCTTTATTTTTTGTATTACTTTTTATTTATAATTTTAATTATGTGAAAATCTGTCATTGGATATTATGTATATTATTAGTGTTATTATTATAAGTGTAAAATATCTGTTGATTTTCCATAATAAATAAAATAAAATAAAATAAAACATATTTTACAAATGATTAAAGTTGTTTATATAGTAGTTCAAAAAAAGTTAATATTAAGTAGTTGTATATAAAAAGATTTTATTATTGTGTTGTGTGTAAGGTAGGTTTGAGAAGGTAAAACTGTGTGTGGGTAATATTGTACATTTCAAATGCGACGGGGATTTAAATAACTAGATCTTAGTGGTGAAATGTGTGACTTTTTGTGTGTGAATGTTATTTTTTTCAATAATTTATTTTGCTTTTATTTTACAGAAAGTTCGTCAACAATCAGATGAAGGAAGAGAAAGCGGAGAAGAAGCTGAAGCAAGGCGACAAGGCATATATTCCCTACACCACCTTGGTGAGTTCTTATTTCCTTTTACTTCTCGGGGGTTTAGGATCACAGGGGCCTAACTACAAAAATTGGTGTTTTGAGTTAAGCTTGGTTTCGGTAATGTTATAATCGTATCTATTAGTGACACGAAGATGTATCTCGAATAAACAGCCGTTTAAGAGATAATGATGAGCAAATCTAGAAATTTAGACATAAAATTAGAAGCACAGGGGCATATCGCCTGTTATGCCTTTGTGACATTAAACAAAAATCTTATTAGTAGCGTCACACTGACCTAACACTTGTTATTCAGGGAAGAACATAACGTTAATTGGTTGATTATCAAATAGTTTCAATAGGTACCGAACAAATGATCCACACATAATCGATTTTTCATATAATTTTGATGAAGCATTTAGAACCCTTCCATGAATTTGAAGAATTTTTTCTTTTTTCTTTCTTTTTTAAAAAGAAAGACAATCATTTCTGGTTTACGAATAAACTGACAATATTTTAAAGACTCCCACTACCATCACAGTAATGGGAAAGTATTGCTTGTGTCGTGATGGAGCACTTCGCCGAGGAATTAAACTTACTACTCATGGATGGGATCCAGAAATCCAGACGTAATGCCAACTCAGCTACTGACCGGTCAATATAATGCTGCAATACCATTTACAGTGGAAAATATTAAAGGTTTGAAGGATATTTGAACAGTGGGTATTATTCTGCCAGTGGAAGCTATCTTCCCAGGTTCCATGGCAAATCAGAATGAAACCAACTCAGAAACACCCCAGAAAGGTCATTAAAAGCAATGAAAAAATAATTTTAAAACAGCCCGTAACCCTAACCTAAGTTAACCTATTTAACCATATTTTTTATTTTTTTTTTATCATCACTCTTAATGACCTTTCTGAGATGCTTCTGAGTTGGTTTCATTCTGAGTTGTCTGGTCACCATCTTCCCAATAAGCTTTCCATTGATATGCTGGTGTTACTCTAAATGACCAGCTCAGGAATGGCGGCTACATCGAAGTCAAAGTCAAGTTAGCCTCTCAGAAACAGGGCGTACTGTATAGGGCCACCAAATACTGCGGATAATACACAAATTCTAACTATGTACGAATAACCCCACGGTTGAATTTGGCAGCCACCTTTGGTCTGGAGCCATAAAATACCTGAAACAAATTCTTGACAGTGCAGAAAAGGGCGGTGCATTCGATGAATCCCCTGTCTTAACAAACGGATTGCAATCTTTAGAGCAAAGGTGTCGGGTGTCCTTGCTTTACCGATATTTTAATGGAAGATGCTCCAAGGAACTATCGTCATCATTCACGTCGGCACCGGTGCACAGTTGGGAAACACGCCAAAACATGTGTACAGTTGACACTTCCCACTTGAGAGCAGGTCGTTTGTAAAACTCTTGAGTTCTGATATAGATTTTGTTAAAATTATGATATTTATATTATTTGTCTAATCATAAATAGGAATCAATAGGAGTTTACATGTCTGTAAACAATAATAATGGCTTAATATATAGGTAGGAACACACAGGCATATCTCAATAAATTTATTCAATTGTACCGGGCCCAAGATAATTATTATAAAAAGTGTTTTTTATGCAGTGTGCTGGACTGATAAATGCTATATTTTCTGAGTTTAATAGCATCTAAAATCTTCATCTCAAAACTAGAACTCTGTTTTTGTAGAAAGGCCCCTGTGATCTAAATCACCCCGTGTTAAAGTATTGCTAAATATTAAGGAACACAAAGGCAATCCGTCAATTTTTATAATTTTATATTTTTAGTTGCCAAATTTTTTTTTTGTGTAAAATATGTAATTTATGAAACGTGAAGATATGTGACGATATATGTTTATTGATAAAAAAGTATTACACTTAAATGTGTTATAATTTCGGAGTTTCAAGGTATCGAAACTGTAGATATGCCCCTATGATCCTAACTCTCTTGTCAAGTATTGCTGTATAGTTAGGAACACAAAGGCATATCTCAGTCGTTTTTCACAAATATATTTTTTTAACATCACAAGTCTTTAATAATTACTTAAAAGTATGTTTTTCAAAGAGTGTGATAATTTATTCGTTGACAAATATTTTTTGTTTGCTTAAATTCCTTTTATTTTCCGAGTTTCAAAGCATTCAAAACTTTAATTGCGTTTATCTCAAAAGTATGTTTTTGTAGATAGGCCCCTGTGATCCTAAACCCCCGTTCTAAGGCCCCAAAAACCATAACTTTAGCACTAGAAGTTCCGTGAACTGTTAGTAGACCTCGCGTTTAAAAAAATTGTTTCTAATTTTCGAAAAGTACGTAGGCACCTACTTAAATTTCTATCTGCGTAATTATAAATCTTACGTATATTATGTAGCTTTTTTTTCAAAGAGGATTTAAATAATTTGACAAAAGAAACGTCATTATCTCACGTATACACTTTTTCAGGCGTATAGGTATCATAATATTGAAAAAATATTAATAAGAAAGTCGAAATAAACACTGATAATAATAATAATATTTATCGAAGTTATTTGCACTATTCTACTATTTTTACCACATTATTACATGTTGTCTATATATACCTGCTGACAAATTACAAAAATAGTTTAGCAGGTTAGAATGAAAAATAAAGATAAAAAATTACAAAGGCCACCGTCTTTAAACGGAAACAGACGAAATGCAAAACAGTCCGGTTAAAACAGGACTTATCTGTCCTACAATGATATTGACTGATATTTAGGTACCTACCAGTGTCGGTCTGTGATTTTTCGGTGAGCTAGAGTACTAAATATGACATTATTGAAGTTGTTGTAGCTGAAAATGAATAAAAGATCTTCATACAAAAAGTTGAAATTTTGAAAAAAAAAAAAAAAACATTTTCCGAGACAACTTCATCAAAAACGTCGTATTTTTCAATCTTAGCACTCAAGCTCACTGAAATCTCACAGACCGCCATTTTCATATACCTACTTAATTGATTTGTTTATTAAGGGGGCATACATTAATTACATGAGCTCAAAAGGGAAGGGGGTTCAACAAAATCTCATGTTACTTGAAAAGAACATACGAAGTGGCACAATTTTATCTCACCATGGGGGGAGGGGTCTAGATTGGAAGAAAAACTACTCACGTAATGTATGCCCCCTAAATTATAAATGCCAAAAAGCGTAAATGTTACAAATAATTTTTTACCTAAGTATAGTCTATGACGTTACTAGACGAGGGGTAGAAATCTTAAAGTGGGAAGACAATTGCAATTGCACTCTTCATAACTGTGCACAAGACAATTGCACTGTTCTCGATATCTAGTACTTCAGTACTAAACTGCTATGCGTCGAGTAAGGTTGCGTCTTACTAGCACTTACCAGTAAGTAAATTGCATTTTAAAAAGTGCCAAAATGCCCTCCTGTGTGGTGAGAAAATGTTTCAATTACACGGCAAATAATAGCAAAGGCGAATGAATAACATTTCATTTGTAAGTACATGTAAATTACTTAATATTACCGATTATTATAAATATTAAAATTAATTTTCATGTTTCCCGCTCGCGGTTTTACACGTCATTAGAGAAAATTCAAGTCAAATTTCTGTTGCTAAGTAAACTTCACTGTTTTAAAGTAGACTAATCAGCCTAAACACTCTGTTGTTTGCTTGCGGTAAAACAGTAGTTCTAACAAGTATTGATGACAATCGACACCATTTGAAAACTGTCGTTGCCCTATTGTATTTATTGTATAGCTCGACATATCAAACTCCGACAGGCAGCCGAACCTTTTATTCTAGTGGGCCTCAAGAAAAGGAGACAGCGAACGTTCCATCAAAAATGACAAGCAATTCGCCGCCCGCTCATATTTCCATTTCATTCATACACACACATTATTTGATTGTCTATCTTTATCACACAGGAATAAACTTTTGAATTAAGAAATTATACTGAAAATCGCTGAAAACAAAAGAGTGTTCCTTACTTTCCAGATTATATTGTGAGTACATATATGAGACTATGGCGAGTCTATTTATTTATATAACGTCATTGCGTATAGTAGGTGCCACCTATATTATACAAAACAATAATTTTTGAACTCTGTAGAAACAAATTTTCTCAATTTTCATCTCGGCAAGTCAAGTTACATCCCATGGTTTTTAACCGATGACAAGTAGTTTATAATAATAGTATAAATTCGCTAAGTGTAAAACTTTTTTATAGGCGCAGAGCTTCCTTTGTCAGTTGTGAAGTGTAAACAGTTTATAAAGATTATTGCTGCGAAAAATTAAATCAATTATTATAATAAAGTAATTCTGTGCACGTTTTGCGCATCATAATATTCATATTGTTGTTTGCATTTACGACACTAACTACCTATTGAAAATGTATGAATGTGTCATTATCAACACTTAATTTTTTTGTAAAAACTCTGACATTTTATTTCGCATGCAATAAAATGTGTCCTTAAGTCCCAGCTTTCCTAATTTCTACCTATATATAATGTATTTCCCTCGAACACTTGTAAGTTTTTAAGCTCTAAAATTATATCTGAAAAGAATATTTTCTTACAACCTGACACGAAGAAGACAAAAAACCAAAAAAAAAACTTGAAAAACCTAAACCAAATTTTAAAATCTCTCTGTGAAATGATTTGATTTAAAATGTGCCTACCCATCGAAATTAACGTAATCCAAAAAGCATCTGTTTTAAAAAAAAAAGTTAACTAGCCTGTCACGATATCCCTAGTGAGACAGGAACTGAGAGTAACAATATACTGTTACTCTCAGGACAGGAACAGTAAAAAATATGCGTTAATCCTAGATACACAAGAGGTTAACTTGACTTACTGAAAACCAGTAATTCCTGACATTATTAGGAATAAAAAATGTATGTAATTTTTTTTTCAATTTTTTTTTTCTTTGAAATCAAACAAAAAAAATCTTCTTGTCATATCACACAGTCTAGTAACGCCTAATTCGTCACCCCGACCCTGCCTGTCAATATCTACTGTTTTTTTTTAATGTTTTAAGTTGAATTAACAATATGAAAAATGTTACATTTTTTGCTCTAAATAATACCGGGAATCACTGGTTAGAGTAAGTCAAATGCGTCCCTTAACTTTTTGTATAAATGTATCCATAGAATAAAGTGAAAAGAATAGAAGTGCCTTGATGGTGTGTTTCGTGATCAAAATATTTGCCCAATTATGATTTATATTTCCGTACAAACCTGTGTTTTCAAAATTCAAATGGGATGGAAATCTACGATTTCAGCCAAATGTAAGCGAGACGGAAAACGTGAACATGTCGGGCTAAATGGAACATTTGTTTCCATTCATATTTGTATAGAAGATACTTCTAGTGTTAAATGTATAAGGGCGATTCCATTATCGCGGGTGCAATATTTATACGCATTTAACAATAAACTAAATAAAAACATTAAATGAAATTATTCTTGGAAGAGCTACATTTTAACATGTTTATTTTTTATTCGTTTAAAATAATTTTATTAAAATATTTAAATAGTCAGGAGGGAGGTTCAAAGTTTTATTGCGGGTGGAACAAAATCGGCCAAACCTTTCTAGATCATAAGACAAAAACACAAAAGTCTGTTAATTATGAAACATTTATTATGTCATGCCTTTATAACTTCGTAAGGCGTTAAACAAAAATAAATAATGAATTTTTCGCTTTTATAGCAATTGTGAGTGCAACATCAAATTATCGCGGGTGAAACCCCTCTAATTTAAGTCAATATAAACATCAATAAAAACTTATAGAGAACGAAATAAGAGATTAAAAAATGCTTATTACTAATCAGTACACTTCTTGATCACTTACGTTAATTATTTCTTTTCAAATACGTCAATATTCGCCGAAAATTCTATGAACATATTATTATTTCCAACAATCTTTTTCTCTGGCATTTCCAACATCGCGAACATTAAATTAATAATAGATGGTACATTAAATTCCCTTTGTCCATAGTCAACAACTTACACACTGAAATGGGACATACAAATACACAAAATTTGTAAACGGCTGCAGGCGATAGTGGGTAGAATATACAAATTGAAGTGTTTCGTTCCTGTGAATACCTTAAGAATTATTTACATGTCACTCGCGGAATCAACTTTAAGATATGGATTAACCACTTGGGGACATTCTTGCAAAACAAATTTAAATTACGCACAATCAATACAAAATTCTATCGTTAAATTACTAGTTAAAAAAAATATTTTTTCGCAGAGACGAAACATTTCACTTTTGTATCAAAATTTAACAGTTTTGCCGGTGCAGGCCTTATTATGGTATAAAATATTGATTCAGCACATATCTGACTCTGAGTATAAGAGGAAAGTTGAACATGGGCACAATACTAGGTTCACAAAGAATGAAGGCATGCTTGTACCTAAACATAATAATAAATACGGACAGCGAACCCTTGAGTATAATGTGCCTAAAATATATAATATGCTACCTGGTAATATTAAGAAATGCGAATTTCCAAATAGAGTCAGATATTTGCTGAAAACATGGCTACTAGGTAGAAATAATTTGTATTAGGCGATTTAGTTTTACTATTAATGTGTAAGTTTATTGTTATTGTATAAATTAAGGTCTAAGTTGTAATCTGTAAAAAGTTGTAATAAAAATCCTGTTGACAAACTACTTAACTGTAGTTTAACGGGATATATATATATGAAGAAAAAAAAAAAAAAAAAAAAAAAACCATCAAGCACGTTTGAATTATTACCGATATAATTTGAGTATTTTTGTTTCCTGATTCGGCATTATTTCCTTTATGGCTTTGAGTGACATAATTCCCAATATACAGGCAAAGAGCGTCTCATTTGAAGGACATTTAATGCGTGCTAGATTGTATGGAAATAAATTAAACATAATATACAAATGTCGTAATAAGTAATAAAAGTCTATTATATAACCAGTAGTAATATAGATAGATAATAATTGCAGTATTGCCACCTAGGAAAAAAATAGTATATAAATTTTTCTTTGTTGTTTATAATCTATGACTTATTGGTATGTGGAATAAATACTTGTCTTATTACAGAGTCAAATACAATTATTTAATATTTCCTGTATCTGTTAATAGTGTTTTTGGTTTAATTCTTCATTTTCAACCTTCAATAATGTTACATTATTTCATTTTCACATTGATCGAGAATTAATATTGTAATTGTAAATAATTGATTTTCATCTTCTGTTACCTATCACAGTTGAATAATAAATAAATGGAGTTAGTTCAATCAAATGGCTAATTAGATTATTTAATTGAATTTAATATTTACTCGTACATCTCTGCTGTCAAGGTCTTCTGAATTTCGTGAAGAGTTTATGTAATTTCAATTACATTAATAGACTTTGTGTTAATAATTATAAAAATATCTCCCTTGTTCTGACTCAAACTCGTATCTACAAAAACATGTTTTCGCGGGAGATGGAAAAAAACTATGTATTTTCCTTATTTGAAATTATTTTTTTATTATTACCATTATGACATAATTAAGTAGCCATCAATTAAAAGAAAATGCTAATATTCAAGAAACAGGTAATACTAGTTAATCTGAACTAAACGCGAAACAGAACAAGACACAGAAATTAAAAAGGTAACGGTTGCAAAGGAAAACGAAAATACGTAGGCGTCACTTTCACGTACCACGCAGTGTCAGAATTACACATGAATGGATTTACACCTTGAGAGAATTACACCTCCTAGAATTACAAAAACTTTTTTTAAAGGATTTAAAAATTAGAGTTTCACAGTGTGTGCACTCATATATTGAAGAAAAACCAAAGTTAGGTTTGACGGAAAAAACTAGTCTAATTCATAATTGATTGTTCAAAATGCATATGTGAACTGCGTTATATTAATCAAAAAATTAAGTATAATAATAATAAAATAATAATTAAGTATAATTAAGTATTTGTTAAACATTTTAAATTTTCTCGTGCTGTACCATTTTAAGTGGATTTTGACGATTTTGTACACCCCTCTTCCGGCCGGTTGGGTTATAAAGTGTTAACTCTAAACTGTAAAGTGGACAGTCTATTAATTAATAGGTAATGCAATTAATAAATTGACACGTTAATATAAAAAAAACAACCAGTAAAAAAATAGACTATTACAGTAAGGTTTTTTACTATAATAGTCTATTTTCAATTTTCGAACTGGTTGCGCCATCTCTTGGATCAGCTATTAGCGAATTTAAAAGATTTTTTTGATTTGTTGGAGGATTTAACCTTCCCCCCCCCCCCCCCCAAGGCCCGGAGTCAACAACGCTATCAACTAAGCCAAATCTTAATAGCATAAGACTATTTAAGACATTTTCGACAGTTTCGTATATTCACTGCCGTAATATCGCCCAATTCAGAGGAATGCTGCGTGTATGTCTGCATGTATATGCGTGATTGCCATCAAAAGTTGATATAATGCATTGTCATTAAAACAAGTCTATTTGCCGAGATTCAGCTCGATTAGATGTCGGGAAGTCGGTTAATATCCACTTCTTGCACACGTTCATTCATTCAAGAAAATTGTGTATATTATCCACACTGCATTCACTCAGCCGAGAACACAAAATCCTAATTAATGCAGATGTATAAAATACGTGAAACGTTTTCGTAATTCACTTACCAAATTTAATAATTCTTCTTTCCTTGTAAAGTTCAGGGAATCCCCAGAAACGTTGATGTATTAAAATATTTTACCTATGCTAAAAATTAGTGATTCGATTTTTTTATGATGGCTCCCGCATTGCCTGAATGTTAATACGTAATAATTTAATAATATCAGTTTGCCTGTAATTAAATGCGTAAACATCGTTTTGATTAACAATCACATTATTTCATTAAAAATGTGTACGTACGTACTGAAGAAAAATGATTGACATTCGATTACGATACAAGAAATCAACTACATAAGCGAAAAGTACAGTTTAAGTCTTGTTCAGATAGAAGTAACTAAACATCCATCACGCCGTTCCCGCAGGGGTTGGCAGAGTAGATAAACCTCCACAAAACTCTGCCTCGGCACACACTCCTTGCTTCATTCACATTCATTAGCTTCACATACATACTCTTCTATTACGAGTATTCAAACTCTTGCGTGTGGGGAAAACAGTTTTCGAAGTACCCCACATAATAAGGTATATGACGGCCGGCGTAGTCCAGTGGTAAGGCTCTTGACTCCCATTCCGAAGGTCGCGGGATCGAATACCGGCGTGGCAAATAAATTTCATTTGATTAATTTGTGTTATTTTACAATTTATTCATTTAAAATAGTATATAATATATTTGCGGCACGTTCCAGAGTGGAAGATACTCTCAGTATCGCCCTACTGTAATACCACCATTCAGAATTGAAACGTTGCTTGAAATGGCTTTAGCCGTGTTTAGTGACCAGATCTGAATAGCCAGGTACTTCCCACTTTCCTCTTTCTCATCTCCTTCCCCTCCCCACTTACCTTCAGCCTCACAACATACCCCAATTGGGGATGCCATAGTCTCACTGGCTCCAGACGGGAGCAGTTGGGACTCTTGTGCGGCATTCATATAAAAAAATAATAAATAAAAATCTACTGCTCAACGAGTTTCTCAGCAAATTGGTTTAACCGGTAATATAATTTAGACACCTTCAAAAATTGACATTTAGATTCTTATAAATATGTTGTCTATAAGTGGTTTAACCACAGTTTGAAAATGGCCTTGTGAGCCAAAACAGCTGTAATAGAAAAAAACTAAAATACTTGCAGACTTGTTGACAACATTATTACATTCATATTCTCCTTACACTCATTTCGTTGTTCATTAACTCTTCTTGTCCAGTCCAAACTATTTAAGCATCCCTTTCATAATGTCAATCATTATGCTTACACCAGACTTGCTTCTTTTCGAATCTCATCTCAAACAAAGTTTTACCACACGTACGCCTGAGCAATCTCATTTTTACGGTATTCAGTCTACGAGTACTTTCATCCTTCCTCTGCCAGTTCCACGCCTCACTACCATACATCAGGGTTGGTATCAGCGTGGTTTTACCACGCACACACCTGAGGAATCTCATTTCTAAAGCATTCAGTTTATTTTTACCCTTGAGAGCGTTATGTTACCACAGTCTGAAAGCAGCCATGAACCAGCTGTATTTATTTTGTTCAGGGAACATACATACATGGGAACACGTTTGTTGTGTGTTGAAAATCGACATTGACCGTGACTCTCATGGGAGCGACAGTCCTACGTAAATATGTATACGTATAGTACAAGCCAAACTTTAATACCGACCTGACGTTGATACAAAAATCGTCGCAATGAACGAGTTTAATATCTGGAAAGCGGAATGCCTCCCTGCCCACGCCTTTCTTTGTCACGCGTATTCTTTCTCTTTCGCTTACTGTCATTGTAAAATCAGTAAAGTGACTGTACCTGCGCGAGAATGGATCGTATCAAGTTCAGGCGGGCATTTAAGTTTGTCGCGTACTGTACCCTACTTCTAACGCTCGGGTTTGTATTTTACGATTGTAGCCGATTGCAGAACAGAACTTTGTAGGTATTATTGAAGGGATTTAAAGTTCTACGGTTAAATGTAGATTTCTATTTTCTATAAAATATATAGATGTAGTTCTATATTATTATATTAATAACAAAATTTACTACCCGCTTTTTTTTACTCTCTCAGCGCATTTCGACATTTCTTCAAGATGTGCCTCTCTTATTTATTGTGAGTTTTTTTTTATTATTGGATATTTCATTCGTAACTTATGAAAAAGATTTCGCTAGTTGAAATTAGTTGACCTAAACATTCCAAATCAAAAAAAATAATTGAGAGTTAATAATCAGATATTCTATTCTCGAATTTTTTATAACATGGGTACCATATTTATTTTCTTTATTTTCCCTGTATCTATCCTACTAATATTATAAAGGCGAAAGTTTGTATGGATGTATGTTTGTTACTCATGGTCTCCGTATTAAAAATTTAAAAAAAAGGTTTAAATAGGAGAGAAATTATATGTAAGGGGTCGTCCATTAATCACGTGATGTTTTTTAGCAAATTTTTAACCCCCCCCCCCCCCCCCCCGTGGTGATATGTGGTGAGGTTTTAGATTAACCCCCCCCCCCCCTCCAAATCACGTGTATTTTTTTAGTACAAAGTATTTTGAAATTTTCAGAATATTATCACGAAAAATAAATACACGTGATATCTCATTATAACCCCCCCCCCCCGGTGATATTTCGTGATTTTTTCCGAACCCCCCCCCCACCCCTTTCGAGCCTCACGTGATTAATGGACGACCCCTAAATGTGAATGTTGGAAGGGGCGCGCCAATATTAAAAAAAGCGATAATAATTAAGCGAAAATTGTAAAAAAAATTAATAAAACACCACTTGTTTAAAATAGAGAAAAGATCTCTTGAAAAATGCCTAAGTTACATTTAAAGATAACACTGTGAATGTTGTCACACCTTAACACGTTAAATAACGGAATCAAATAATATGTTTTTTAGTAATTTTCGGAACATAATTTAATATAATTAATGTTCAGCTCTACAAATGTATAGATATTATCTTCAAAAGCGGTTTTACCACACACACGCCTGAGAAATATATTTTTTTAAGATCTTAAAAAGAAAAGAAATATGTTAAAATCGGTGTAAATTCGGAATGCGTTTAAAGTGAAAAAAAACTAACCTAAAAATATATTTAGTTAACGTAGTTTTTATAGCGATAAGAAAAAACTATGATATTTTCATAATAAAAAATTTAATTTAATAAAAATGATGAGTGCAAGATTTGGAACACCTCTGCAATGATTTAACACTTAATTTACCAACAGAGCACCTATTGAGGGTAATCCACTCGGTCAGGTATTCCCAGGTGAAATCATGAAACTTTCATTATTTAACTAGGTTCCTACGTAGTAAGTGCACATACAACACATTTATCGCATACCCACGCGGTCTATTATAATGTTATATGTTGTCTTCTACGCACATGTCAAGCTTACAGATGGGTTTGAGCTCATCCCAACAGATAAACACGTAATAGTTGTGCGTCTATTACATATATAGCGCCCTTGAACTGAGGTTTGATAAAAATTTATTAGAATTGCCTTACACATATATTTTAAATTGCCGACAACCCGGGCGTTTATTTATATGACATTGTCATGTACCAACAAGTAAGTAACTCGCCTCATTAGACGATGTCTGTTCTGAGACGGGCACATATATATATATACACATTTTTATACATGTACACATACATACACATATATATATATACACATACAAACACATATTATTATTTGTTATTATGATTTTAATATTGTTACAGTATTAATAGTCAGCATCTAAGTGGTTCAGAGCGTAGAGTTCTCATCCAGGCGTCGCGCGTCGTGGGTTCAGTTCTTTGCTAGCTGAGTCCTCCATCATTGCACAAGCAACATTTTCAACTTGTTGAAGTGAAAACTTCTTTAGTACCGTTCTGATATGAAACTCGATGATACGAAATATAGTGACATAAAAAGAGACAATCACGTTTATCTATAAGATTTAGCCTGACGAGACAATGAGATAGACTAATCGATATCCTCTTTGTGTGGTGCTTTGTAGCCTCCCTACTCTTGTGTACTTAAGTTTTCCGAAGGTTTCACTTCAATCGCGTGTTAACTGCACACTCTGATTATTTTTTTATTATATTTGGAGGAATTCAAATATTGTCCAGTTATTCGTAACCTGTCGGTCTCCTCTTTATGCGGTGCTTCGAAGCCTCCCTTTTCTTGTCTAATTTATTTTTCAGAAGGTTTCACTTCTACCTCGGGTGAACTATGATTTTATTTTTAATTATAGTTGCAGGAATTCAAATATTGTCCGGGTATTCGTAACCTGCAAATCGATTTGAAAAATAAATCTCTCAAATGATTAAACTTCAAAATTCTAATTGCCGGGTTGCTTTTTAGAACAACGCAACTAATTTTAGTTCATCATATCATTTCCATCTTGCGCTATGGACCCTTGACTTTGATCTCGTACTATCAATAATGAGATAAGATTCTGGATTTTAAAGTTCAAGACGGATTGTACATATGAGCCACATAAACCTACGTAAAATTTAGTTTGCAATATGAAATATTATAATTAATTAGAAATTTGTAAATTTAAATGTACAAATTACTAAAATAAAATTAATAAACAAACATAATTTTTTTTTTCTTTATTTAACCTTTCAGGCTTTTAAAAAATTTCGGTGCTACGCTACCACGCGATGGTTGAATTGAACAAATATTCGTGGAATTTCGCTTATTAAATGTGCTATAATATTTGTTCCTTTTGAAGATGTCGTAAAAATCAATACCCCTTTAGACACAAAATAAAATAATTTTTCAAATGTGTTTATTTGAAATAAACATTGATTTTCTTAAATAGTTAAATTTTATAACATGAAAATGTTAACAAAAAACTTACCGAAATTTTTTTACCTTAAACGTTCGTAATTTTGTAAGAATTCGATGTTTATAAAACACAATAATTTTGTTTATTGGGAATTAGTGAGAAATCCGTAACATCGATTAATATACCGTTTATAAACAGTTTCAACATTCAAAAACCCAAGAAATTTGTAATCATGTGCTGTGACAATTTTTAGGGGATTGTGGGTTTTTTGTGAAAAGTTAGGAAAATTACCTTTGAGATGTCTACTCAATGGTCGAATTCACGCTTGAAACGGTTAGAAAGTGTTAAAAAAAGTTTTTTTTTAAATTCTGTTAGCTGAAAATTAACGACTTAAAAAATCAAATCAATTACGGACGTTCTTCCCAACTTTTCGATTGATCAATCTGAGTCTCCGATCAGTTAAGAGCGTTTAACCAGCCAGCGGACGAAAATCAACATTTCGTCGAAAGTTGTTCTTACGATCGTGCAGGGCGGTTACAATGAGAAAGATTAATTATTCTCCGTACCAGCTTTTTAAAATTATAACTCAGTTTCGAATTTATTTCAATTCAAATTAGCTTTAATTTATACCTTCATCCAAAAATTCTGAAAGGCGTGATGATAAAACGATTAAAATAATGTACTTTTTGTAGTTATTTTTTGATTATAAGTATTTATCATTTTTCAATAATGTCTAAATTTAATAAGAATGTTAAAAAAATCTGAAATATATTAGTTTGTAAGTGCGCAAATAAATACACAAACGGACCAATTTTCGCCAAGAAACACATGTACGTACATATTTTTTAATGATTTTATTGAAACTAAAATTAAAATTCTAAAACATACGTTTGCTAGATAATGTATTGATTTATTTTACTGCATGATTTTATTATTTGAAATGGGTGTGGTATAATACAAAAACTTTTTTGAAAATTGAACAAATCTGCCAACGACCTATGGAATAACCTTATTATACTAAAAATTAAAAAATTTTCTCAAAATGTATTACATACGAATGCTAGATAAAAGAACAATCTTTCGAAGTCCATTTATAATTTTTAGTGGAAAAGAGTCAATACGTCTAAAAACTTTTTTGAAAATGACGTATTTCCGGTTTTCTCTGGTAATGCCCTCTTAAGTGATTTGTTTAGTAACGCTCGATTCGCCTGTTGGTCGAGAGTTGCGTCGGGAAGAGCGGTTCCATGAAAACTTATAATCAATTAAACTCAACACCTCTTTGAAAAGTCATCAAAAACTACGAAAAAAATAGCCCACCTAACATAACTTATTTTATTCATCAACCAAGGTATTGAGTTGAATTCAATCTGAGTTGTCCGGTCACCGGGAAGAGCGTATTAGAGGAGTGTTGTGCCTTAAGGCGATCCAATAGTCCAGGAAAAAACCGAAATCGGAATTAACGCCCTTTTATGGGAGGAGTTTAATAATACCTTGAGAAAAAGCTTTTGTAAAGGTTGGAAAAGATATTTGAGAATTTTTTTTTACAGGTTGATTTCGTAAAGGCCTGTAAAAAAACATTAACTCATTTTTTACGCATTATTTATTGCAATTAAACAGAAGTTTAAAATTGATTTTACGAACAAAGCGACGCGGAGCCTAACGACCGTTCCCCGCTCCGTCCGGGGGCGAACTGATAAAAAACGGGCGTGACAAGTTATGTAGCCCTTCGGTGGACGGCGTAGAGTTCACTTTAAAAATCCAAATTCGTCTACTGCCGGCCGTATTGTAAAATAACAACTCGAAAATGCATATTTTATTTTATTCTGTGAACTTCGTAAATATCATTTTTTTGCGATTATTATAAAAAGAACTGAATTTGTCACATTAAACAATAAAACCATATCCGAAAAGGGGTTTATAAATAGGAGTTTGGACGTGAAAGTGTTTTTTATAGACCTCATAATTTATTTTTTTCTAGGCTTATTAAAAGGCTTATAAAAAAATTGACCGATGTTTTTAAGGGCCAAGGTATGTTCTACACGCAGTATTTAATTGAAGCATCTATAATACTTCTAAGCAAACAAATTTTCAAAAGAAGAACATTTGATTTTGCATTATTTAGTATGGCTTCATCTTAAATGTCGGTTCAACAGTTGATCAGTAGGATTGGAAACAACAGCCGTTAGAATCTAATCGATTCGAAATTGTTAAGCGTATCTCCATTACCCATTACCCGGTATCCTTGTGGGTTCTACAACTACTTACGTAGAACAATTACATAAAACCAAGCCCGTCTGGGTTTTAAAATAACTCCTTAATACGCAGAATGCACCATTACGCGATTTATTTATTATATTGGTGAATAAAAAAGAATAAAAGTGATTCAATCCATAAGGAAAACTTTCCTTATTAACTTGCTCTTTATGCCCCTCTTTAGACCCGTGATGACTGCTTCAAAGCGAGCCTCCGTATAATTAATTTTCTAGTCGTGTACTTGTAATGTCGTGCTACCTTTATTTTTGTAATTTTCTTTGAAATGGTTTTTTATTTTGATTTTCCGTAAAGTAACGTATCATTATATTCAAGATTATACCTGTAGGACACTGAAGAGGTGGGTCGATAGAAGTGGTTTGTTAACGTGTGTGTGTGCTCAAAGTAAGCACAAGTAGTAAGCCTTCAAAAAGAAGAAGAAGACTATGGTGTGAAAGGGAGATGTGTAAATACAAATATTAGAGGGAGTGCACTAATATTAAAAAAAAAAACCAAACGATTATATGGTAATAGGCGTAAATGAAAATATTTTTGACGATTGAAAATGTTTGATAATAATGGATGAAGAAAAATTTGTGTTTAAGGGGAAACCATGCGGCGCTGTAACCATGCAAACGTATTCTCCAATTTCCTATCTGGATTTTAACACTAGTGCAAATATTTTTTTAATATCACATAGAATTTGACCACCAGCATGTCGGTACTTTTTGTTGGAATGAAAAATGTAGATGTCATTTTGCTGTCCGATAATTTTTTTTCAATATAAAACAAAAAAGATATTTTTGTCATACGTCGCAACTAAGTAGTTGGGGTATATCCAGCACGGGTCACATATTACTCACTTCGTCTAGCAGCACGGTAACAGAGGAGAGAGAGCGCATATCGCGTGATCCCGTCGCCTCGCGAAGCTGTGTGATAAGTGGTGACGCGTGATTGAAACATACTCGTATTTTGACATCTACGTTTTGTATTTCAAATATGCTCAGGAATCGCCGGTTAAAATCCTTCGAGTACTACTTGCTGTTCTTGGCATTTTCTGTTCAGTGTTGTGGGATGTAAGTACGAGTATTAGCAGAATCATCAAGACGGTTTAATCGCGTAACAAAGTAGGTAAACAATGTTAATTATATAATTAATATATTATTTACAGTACATCTTCGTAATAAGTTACATAAAGTGAGGTACGTAATGTTAAGCATTCAATTAAATTAAAATAGGTACCTTCCAACCGTGTTGTTTTGTTTTTGTTCGAAATTGTTAAAATAATGTAATCGTAAATACGCCGGACGCAAATGTAGGTAGTCAACGCTATCCCCCTTAATAATAAGTGGATTTTTAATTTTACACAATTGATAAACAACCATTACGATACATTGTTTGTTGTTCATCGGTTGTGTAAAATTTAAAATACATTTATTATTAAGGCCGTAACGGAAATTTATGAGTAGTTAGTTGTCAAAAAATACACATTTATTAGGTATATCGATTTACAATACATAAATAAATCACGCAAGAATACGAAAAAACCGAATATTTCGGACAATGGTTAATTATTAAGCTTTTATAGGGTTTTTGTAAAGCGAAATCAAAAATAAAACCGATAAATTTATTGCATATAAATACAGTCGAGAGTTATTAATTATTCGCCTTCACTCCATTCTGGGTCTTTCCAGGCTTCGTATAGGTACTTACCTTCATATTACAGAGTGTCCAGAAACTCCTAGTGCAAGCGGTTAACGCTGAATTAACGTCACATTTGGAATCGATCGGAAAAAATTGTCCTTAGTACCTTCAAAGTTTTTTTTTTTTTTTACTAAATACTAAATTACAACAATCTGTAAAATTATATAATGTTTTTTCATAATTATTCTATTGCTCCTTACTCCATAACTATTATTCTATTACTCCGTAGCTTGATGTTATGGGAGGCATATTTTAATCGCGTAAGGTTGTAAAATGTTCAATGAACTCCCTGAAAATGTTAAGGAGGCTAAAAGTCTTATAGTTTTTCGTGGATTATTTCTCAATGTTGTGAAGTCCACATTTTAGTACAGGTAGTAAATAATATTATAGTAACTAGTTTTATAAAATAATACATTAGATATAATGTCAAATTTTATAACTAAATAAAATATATTTAAAAAAAACTAAATAAAGAAAATAATGCTTAAAAGCAATATGCAAATTATATTCAAAGTCTTATTTAAGAGGGAATAACTAGACAAAACCGTAATGTCATTTTTAAATCAAATTTTAGACGTATTGACTCTTTTCCACAACAAAATTATAAATTGGTTTCGAAAGACTGTTCTTTTATCTAGTAAAGCTCTGTTTTAAATTTTGAGGAAATATGTTTATTTACAATACAACAACGTTTTACCGTAGGTCGTTGGCAGATTTGTTAAATTTTCAAACAAAATTTTGTATTATACAACACCCATTTCAAATCATATAATCACGCAGTAAAATAAATCAATAAATTATCTGGGAAAGCTACTATTCAGAATTTTAATTTTAGTTTAAATAAAATCATTAAAAAAAGATCCGCGCACGTGTTTTGTGACAAAAATACTTCAGTTTGTCTATTTGTTTACGGTCTTACAAACTAATATTTTTAAGATTTTTTTACATTCTTATTTTGCTTAGACATTATTGAAAAATTATAAATACTTATGATCAAAAAATAATTACAAAAAGTAAATGATTTTAATAGTTTTATCATCACGCCCTTCTGCATTTTTGGATGTAGGTATAAATGAAAGCAAATTTTGAATAAAATAAAATCGATATTGGGTTATAATTTTAAAAAGCTGGTACGGAGAAAAATTAATCTTTCTCATTGGAACCGCCCTGTACGATCGTAAGAACTTCTTCTGACTAGATTTGAATTTTCGGCCATTGGTTAGTTAATGGCCCTTAAAGGGCAATATGCAAATTATATTTAACGACTTATTTTATAACTACAGACTTAATTTAAAATAACGTAATTCAAAGTACACAATTTTAGATTAATTTTAGCAGCAACTCTCTCTCTCTGGTTTCAATCCTGGGATTGGTTTGCATCAATTTCCTCTATTCGTCTAAGCAGCAACTAACAATAACAATAATCAAAGTATTTTAATGCTAGATTGTGATCATTTTCTTGTTCTGCCCAGACATAAAACTGCTGTATTTGAGTGTAGTTACAGATATTCCTCAACTAAACTTTGGAATGAAATACCACTAACTATTCGAATATCGACATCGTAACAGTGCTGCAAGAAGCTCTCCGGAATGGTTGCTGACTGCAGTGCACAGTCCTCCGCACAACATCGTAATTGATAAAATTTATAAATGCCCAATGAAAGTGAAACCTACTTGTATTTGTGATTATATTATTTATTTTATTCGCTTGAGTTTATTTTCATTTAATTTTATTTACTTTATTTATTTATTTGCAAAAACAGTGTAAAAACCAATACATTGCAAAAGCGGTATGTATACATAATACATATATTTACACAAGATACAAATTAAAACATGAGTGATATTTTACGTTTAAACTCTTTGAAGGATTTATAGAAAATATCCACATTTCCTGCGAGGCAATTAATTAATCTAGATATTCTTTCCAGGGGCATCACCATTGGTAAGTTAGTTCTGCACAAAAGAGTGTGTTGGCGGCCTCGCGTGAAATTATCCGGAACATAGAATCCTATTTTTGCCAGTATATCTGGTACCGATATAAAACCATTTAGAAGCTTATAATAAAACCATCAGTAGTAATGCGACATCTCTTCTGGAAATAAGGTTGCAGATACCCAACATTCCCGAGATAAATACTGTTGGAAACAGCCATGGGTAAAAACCAAACTCTCTCGTATAGAGGTATCGTAAAAATTTGTTTTGTATTTTCTCGAACATTTGTACATAGACGATGTCCTCTGGCCCCCATATCTGAGATCCACTCTCGAGAATGCTACGAACCAAGCCAAGGGCGGATTTAAGGGGGAGGGGCACGGGGGCACGTGCCCCCCCCCCCCCCAGACGGTACTTTTGTGTACTGTGGAGATTCCATCACAGTACATACTTTGAAGCTAAAATTGTCTTTATCAAACATGTAATTTTTCGATTGCTTTGACACTTTCATAAACCTTCCTATAGATACATACTTGAACTTGAACAGTAATTGTTGATTTTTTGCCCGTCCGCCCCTGGTGCCCGTCCGCCCCTTGTGCCCGCCCAGAAAAAAAATCCCTACAGTAATTATTGTTGATTTTTTTGCGCGTCCGCCCCTTACGCCCCCCCCCCCCAGAAAAAAATCCTAACAGTAATTGTTGATTTTTTTTGCCCATTCGCCCCTTGTGCCCCCCCCAGAAAAAATCTTAACAGTAATTGTTGTTTTTTGACCGTCCGCCCCTTGTGCCCCCCCAGAAAAAAATCCTAACAGTAATTGTTGATTTTTTGCCCGTCCGCCCTTTGTGCCCCCCCCCCCCCCCCAGAAAAAAATCCTGGATCCGCCCTTGTACCAAGCTAAAGTAAAGCAGCCTTATAACTAAGATTGGTTAGTTACTTCGAATTATGTATGACCAAACCCAACATCTTTGTGGCTGATTTACAAATCTTTTCAATATGGGCATGAAATGTTAAACGAGCCTAGGTCCTTGCAAGTCGCCATGTGTTTCAATGACATGTGTTATAATTAAAATATGTCTTTTGTGACCCCGTAAAGCCCGTAACTGAACATTTTTGGAAGTTGAAACCGAGTTTATTATCGATACTCCAGTCAATAATTGCATTTATATCTTCCGAGAGTTTTCTACGGTCTTCTAATAATCGAATTCTCAAGAAGAGTTTAATGTCATCTGCAAATAGTAAAACAACGGACGAATTTGATGATAATTTATTATATTATATTTGTTTCTAATTTATTTATTTATACGTGGTGTTGGTAACGTGACTTACTTTAACCATTGATTCTGGACGATATTTGAAGTAAATAAAAGTGTTAATGAAATTCTGGTCTCCAGTGACTTTCTTTATGTTTTAAATTACAACATAAAAAATCAGTAGGTATTGGGCAATTAGGGTAGGGGTGAGGGGTTATACGGTTACTCGACTGAGAAAAAGAATTGTTGGGTTTTGAAGAAATAAAAAAAAAAACTTTAAAAATGTCACCGGACACCAAAATTTCATTTACATATTTTACTCCAAATAATGTCAGGAATCACTAGTAGTCCTGCAATTCCCTGTGTATTACAGGCGCAGCTGAAAACCAACAGCATTTCGGGAAAAATTCCGAATTTACGGCTGAATTTACAGAAAATAGAATTTTATTTATTTTATTTTATTTATAAACTAGCTGGTCCCGGCATGCGTTGCTATGCCATTTAATAAAGAAATTATTTCTCCCTGAGTGTCCTTTCTCATTCGTCCCGTTCCCCTTCCACCTTCCCTTCTTCTCTTGCGTCCTCTTCCCCTCTCGCGTTCCCACTCCGTCAACTCAACCTTCCCTCTCCCCACCCCACTCCCCAACTTCCTCCGTCCCGCGAACCCCCCTTCCGAGTTCCCCTCCCCCCTCACACGTCCCCTTCCCCTCCCGCGTTCCCCTTCCACCTTCCCCGCCTTCCCTCTTCCCTTTCCCGCTCCTCCCGCGTTCCATAGATATATTCAATCCCAGTACATTCAGTTTTTAAACAGCCCGCGTGCCACCTTTTACAATATTTATTAAAATTTCCATTTTTCATGTATATTAAATTTGATACCTAACATAGGTGCCTATTTAAAATTCTTGATTCGATTAAAACTATTAGGGGGGTACCTACTACTTTAAATAAATTTATCAACTAAAAGATTTTCAAAAATAGAATCCTAATTTAACAATCATTGTTTTGCAAAATGTCATTCTCAAACACGCGAACTGTCAAAAGTGCGATAGTCGTTAGGTTTTGTGAAATTATCCAATTTTCTGCGCAATTTTCTTAATTTTTCTCTCCGTAAGAACCATCCTCGTACTTCAAGGAATATTCTAAAAAAAAGAGTTAGCCAAATCGGTTCAGCTGCTCTCGAGATTTGCGCTTAGCAACACATTTAGCGATTCATTTTTATATATAAGATATACGACAATCTAATTAATGTATAAATATACGAAAATCTGTAGTCAAAAAAATATTTTTATTACTATTTGTATTATTATTATACGCATACGGTTCATGTTATGTAGGTTGGGTCATTGACATAAATATTGTTATTATAATTTTTCATTTAATATGTAGATGGGTGCTATGTTAGAATACTGCAAAAATCCACCTTAGAAATTGCAATAAAATACACATCATAGAAATATATATCGAATGGGCACCGGTTATACGAGAATTATAACATACAGGGTTGTGCGAATTATATTTGATTGTTTTAACTTTTGATAGTAAACGGTTTTTTTGTGGTCCGTTGCAATTGATTGCACAATGTGTTCAAGGAAAATACTTTTATTGTCTTTAAAATATTCAGATAGAAACAAGGCTGTCTGCCACAAATCATACAAAGTTTATCTTCTTTGTTGAAATTTACATTTATGTGTTTCAGTTTTTTACGTGTTTTTTATAGGCAAATGCAACACTATCCTGTTTATCTGTGTGTTACCGTACTCTTTATAACATCGTATCTTGAATCTTGACTCGTTATAACATCACGTCTTTACATGATGACGTAATAAAGAACATATAATGAAAGGTTTATCTTTGAAAATGCATGTCATTCATAATGGTAAAAATGCCAATGGTCACATTAATTTGCGAAAATTCTTTACATATTTCCACACTGACGCCATCGATCTGTCGCTATTTTACAGTTTGTGATCACTTACTACAAGAAATTAATTGGAATGCAATGTTCAATGCATGGCTAATTTCGATGGCATATATACCGTCAATACCGTTTGGATAATTTCTATTGCGCCGTTTTCATTATTAAATCCCCTCAATGGCGCTTTCCAAATTTTACTATTTACGATTAAACCCAATAAGGTACATGCTCTCATATAGCTTCAATCGACATGTAGAGCGGATGGACATTTGTCGTTGATTTCAACGAGTGTCGGGAAAGTATATGTCGCCAAAGTGAATGGAAAAAGAAGCCGGGGATACCCGGAAAAGATTTGTTTTTCTTAAAAAGAAAGACAAACATTCCCGGGTCACGAATAACCCAACAATGTTTGAAAATCTCCTACTACCACCACAGAAAGCCGAAAATGTTGCTTGTGTTGTGATGGAGGACTTAGCCAGCCGAGGAATCGAACATGCGACGCCCGGGTGGCGTATTTACAAAACCTATACTGATTCAGTCACGGTAACGACAATTTACCTTTTAAATATACCTATTGGTTATTTTTTATCACATTGCAAAAACAAAAATTGTTCTAAAATCTAGATAAAATAATCTTTCTGATGTGTATATTAGAAATTAATAATTTTATTTCTAAATATTTAAAATTTAATATTATTCCCATATATTGTAAATACACCTCTATATTGATAATTTTTTATCACTTTGCAAAAACAAAAATTGTTTTAAAATCTAGATAAAATAATCTTTCCAATGTGTATATTAAAAATTAATAATTTTATTTCTAAATATGTAAATTTTGATATTGAAAATTTAAAGCGACTGAAACGCGGTAGGGATTGTAAATACGCGCCCGGGTGCCAACTATACCAAGCGCTATGCCCACTCAACCACTGACTGGTAGCCAGTATCATGTGAATCCAGTTCTCGAGTCGAGTCATAATCAAGAGTCTATACAACAAAAGATTATGTATGAATGTGAATGAAACAAGGATTGTATGCTCTCTGAGAAATGGTGTGATGTTTAGTTAGTTGTGTTAAATGTGCCTCTAAGTAAATTTGTATGTGCCTGTTAGTCTGCGTATACATGCATGCAACGCAACGCGAACCAAACCGCGAATTACGGGAAAGCAACGGAATAACTTCATGCGGCATTTCGCGCCGTTTGCTGTTGCTTCATTCCTTTCTCATAATTCGTGGTTCGGTTCGCGTCTCATTACATGGATTTATACGCAACCTTAGACGTCAAAATGTACCTCGTGCTGGGGAACAATTGAACAAATGACATATTATTGTTTTCATAATGCAGCTAGAGTAAATAAAAGTGGTAAAAACAAAGTAATTTATTAATTTAAATAAAAAAAAATAAAAAAATAAATAAAATAAAAATGTCATTATTTCCATTTCTAATAAGCCAAAGATTGGACCTAATTAATAAGTATTACAAATGATGTTTTATGAAACTGGATTAATTAATTTATTTATTTATTTTGCATATGAATAGTAAGAAATATACAGTATTTATTGTACCTAACTGAACTGGCTCCGTAACAACATTTTATATTTGTTTAAAGATAAATTGAAGATGTCCACTGACTTGGTATAATATTGTTTCCCTCCATTAGTATTCTGGGCAAAGAGGAATACATATGGTAATTAGTTCCAGAATTGCTGCACTGAAATAAATCCCGACTTCTGGTATTACGTAGTGGAATTCGGAAGCCTATCAATTCGAGCAATACCGGACTGTCAACTAAATCATTTAGAATTTTATACAGTATTAAGCTTAAAGTCAGTGAAAATTTTTCTGTTTCTCAATTTGAGAATATTCATATCATTTAAAATATTGTTGTAGTTCAACATAATTGCTTGATTACCCATTTTAAAATTAAGAAAACGTAAGAATTTGTTTTGTATTCTTTCAACAGCTTGTACGTACATGTATATTATAATATGGGTTCCAGACAGGAGATTTGTACTCAAGTTGACTTCTAACATATTCAAAATATAACAGTTTAATACAATTTATATTTCTTCTTCTAACACAGCAAACTTATTTTGTGACACCATTTTAATTAAACAATTTATATTGTTAAAATTTCTAGTTAGCCTTGTTAAAAATCCGAACACTTTTAAGCCCTTATTAGAGATTTCTGTTATGTGGTTAACAAATAAAAGATTTGATTGAAAAGTGATGCCCGAGTCTTTAATTTGTGTTAATGTCTCGAGAGTATTGTTATCAATGTTGTAATTAAATATCACTGGTTTTTTTATTCGAGAAAATCTATCTGTATATATTTGTAATATTTAACATACCTACTGGTGTACACATTTAACTTTGAACGGGTCGCTTTTATGAGTCGTTCTTGCGTTCAACAGCTCTTCAAGATCCATGATTACACTTTCCTCTCCTCAAAAAGACCCCCTCGGAGCATCTCCAAAGATGACAGGGAAATTATTACGTGAATGAAATTTTGGAAATGATTTAGTGTAAAAAATAAACTATTTGTAATTGTATAGCGATAATTGTCTAAATACGCCTCCCTCCCTCCTACCTACATATTATTTCACTAAATGACAATAATCACAGCTTTTTTTCATTGATTCGCAGAACTATTATTGACAACCCTGTTTATTTTTCAGTCTGAAACCGGTTCAGAATGTTGTGGGTTTTCTCATTGGGTGTGAGTGGTGATGGTAAATGTTAAAGCGGAGACTTCGTTAAAACACATGACTGAGCCAAACACAGGCTCCAGGCCGAGTAAAACCCCGGCCAATGACGCAGGTTCAAACACATTAGTAATAAAGCAATTAATAACAGTATTTGAAAGAGCAGCTGATGTTGTGACTCGGTGAATGAGTGGTGAGGAATAGTGGGGTTGAGGTGGTAGACAAAGGAATACGACAGAGAGTTGGCAAGGTTGATAATGTATTATTATCAAAGAAAACTGGTGACGCTTAAGACCTTTCGACTGCTAGGTCTCAGATATGTCAATATAACCAATCAACCATCACGCTGTTTTCCGCAGGGGTAGGCAGAGAGGACGGACCGCCAAACAACTCGATCTTGGCACACACTCCTTGCCTCGTTCACATTCATGCTCTTCTATTATTCTGACTCTTGACATGGTCCGGCTCAAGTATCTGATTCACTTGGTCGTGCCATGTCTTCGCCGGGCATCCCCGACTTCTTCTGTGCATGTCCGTATTATTATTGATTATCTGTTCAAGAAAAAAATTCGATACTTTAAATGTTTGATCAATTTCACTAGAAGTAAGGTAAAATTGAGCTTAGTTTGGGCACAGGACCTCGACATATCTAATATTAGAGAAAATTAATCTATCGAAAAACCATTCCACCAACCTAAAACTAAAACGACTTTTGGACAAAGAAATATGCAATCTTCTTTATAAAATTATGTAATTTACTCCCTCTTGCAATAAAAACCATTAAAATATAACCGACTTCAAAAGAAGCATAAAGATATGGATTATGGGGTAACCGACGAGTTCATCGAAAGCAAATTCATCGAAAACGAGTTCATCGAAAATCAATTCATCAAAAGCAAATTCATCGAAAACGAGTTCATCTAAAATCAATTCATCGAAAATCAATTCATCGAATGATCAATTCATCGAATCGCCAATTCATCGAAAAACATTTTTTTTTTGTAGATATTAGAGCTTTCAAAATTAAATACCCAAAAAGGTCTGTTTAACTGAGTTAAATTTTTTTTTTTTTTTACAGTGAATACCGCACAAGAATCTCAACTGCTCCCGTCTGGAGCCAGTGAGACTATGGCATCCCCAATTGGGGTATGTTGTGAGGCTGAAGGTAGCGGGGAGGGGAAGGTGGTGGGGAAGAGGAAGGTTGGGAAGTACCTGGCTATTCAGATCTGGTCACTAAACACGGCTAAAGCCATTTTCAAGCAACGTTTCAATTCTGAATGGTGGTTTTACACCAGGGCGATACTGATAGTATCTTCCACTCTGGAACATGCCGCAAATATACTATATATTATTTTAAATGAATTAATTGTGAAATAACACAAATTAATCAAATAAAATTTATTTGCGCATGCCGGGTTCGAACCCGCGACCTCCGGAATGTGAGTCAAGAGTCTTAGCCACTGGACTACGGAGGTCGTCCTGTTTATCAACTGCCAGTTTCGTAGTGACAATGTAAAATTTATAGGTTATAATCTCTTCGATTTCCGATTGTCTGATACTGCAAAAAAGGGATATCTAAGGAACGTTGACCAGACAACTCATAATGAAACCAACTCATAAACAACTCAGAAAGGTCATTAAGAGTGATGATAAAAAAATATTTAAAAATTGGTTAAATAGGTTGAGTTAGGTTAGGTTATGTTAGGTTAGGTTAGGCTAGGTTAGGTTAGGTTAGTTTAGGTTGACCAATGCTGTTTTAACTTTTCGGTCCGCTCGGCATTTCTCTCAAATATCAACAAAATATATTTTTTTTATGAATTGGCGATTCGATGAATTGATCATTCGATGAATTGATCATTCGATGAATTGGTTTTCGATGAACTCGTTTTCGATGAATTTGCTTTCGATAAATTGCTTTTCAATGAATTGATTTTCGATGAATTCGATTGTCGCGTGTTCGATTCCTCGGCTGACTAAGTCTTCAATCACGACACAAGCAACATTTTCCGCTTACTGTGTACCACCATAGGAGATTTTCAAATATTTTCAAGTTATTCGTAACTTGAGAATGATTGTCTTTCATTTAAAAAAAAAGAAGAGAAAGGTCTAAATCTGCGTATATTTTAAAAAGCACCCACATCAACTTTTCCCGCCCAGCAGAATTTTGTACTTTTTGATGGAATTTTGCACACTTGACCTTCAAAATAACAGGAAAATTACTGTCAAAATCTGATTTCGATAATCTCTGTGTAAAGCCCACACAGCGCCTCGGACTTCAGAATTAATGCTCCAAAAATAAAACTCCAAAGGCAAAAGAGCTTTGTAAACCAAATAAACTATGAAATTTTAATAAGCATTAAACCATTGGCAAAAGCTTCAGAATGATAAGCAACAAATGTTGAAAAGGTTGGCAGGTTGAAAATTAACATTGTAATTAATTGGGTGTTTCCATCGACAAAGTACCTACATCTATTGATGGGAATATGTATATGGCATATTATATTATACGGAAGGACAGTTGTTAAAGAATAGAAAGGAGAATAATGAGAAAAGCACAACGTTTTTTTTTGTGTGAAAAGCAGAATGGAGTTTAGTTGTTAGTTTGTTTGAAATAGCTTTTAAAATAATTATAAATGTATCGATTTTTATCAGTTAATCAATCTAACCCAAAAGCTCCAATCAGCCCTTTACTAATAAAGTATTAACTACATTCTATTCGTTGTCGGAACTGTGAATTTATTTAAAGTCATGAAAGGTCAAGGATTTGTGCTTATTTATTCATCTTGGAAATGAAAGCAAAATACATCCGCGTAGATAATACATAAATGTTTACATAATTAGAAAGTCTATTGTTGAAAATAAAAATGGCTCAATTGGTAGAGAATGCGGTTCAACAGGCTCTATTTTTTGTATTTTCCTGTTTTTCAACATTGAATTACACCCCAACTTTGGAAAATATTGGATCACGGGATATTATTATAATTGTAGAATTGATGTATTTAGTTAAAAAAGCGACTGCCCTTGAAAAATCACGAAATTTGAATTTACTTGTCTTGACTAACCGTTATTAAGATAAACCAATTTGGGAGCCGGGTATGGATACCGCTGTTTATTGGATAACCAACACCTCTGCCATAGGTCACCCCAAGTGGTTCGCTACGTTTGGTGTCTTGGCAGGGGTGCCCGGGTTCATGGGGTGAGTTTTGTCCAGGTCTTAGCGGCGATTGCGTCCGCCCACCTGCTGCATGGTGGACCGGATCAAGGGAGACTGGTTGAGGGAGGCCTTTTGTTCTTTCCAGCCGGACTCTCGACCTATCGCCGTGCACTGCAGTTGGATGGATAGATTGATACGTAGGTCACTCCTGAATATACTGACCCCAGATTTCTACCCACCCCTCATACCTTTTTCATTCCCAGAACTTCCTATCCTTCCTTTCCTTAGAAAGACCCTCCACACAGCATCCCCTAAGATGACTTGAGTGGGGCTAAAGTAAAAAAAAAACCTTTAGAAATGTAAAGGGAAAAAATACAAATTTCAAATGTAATAAAACGAATTTTATGTTAAAATGCATATATTTTTAAATAGGCAATTTAGGCTAAAAAGAGAGCTTGGTGCCGAGTTGGTTATAATTTTGAGGATAATTTACGAGGGGACAGGACATTGAAGTCATTCAAGTCCACGAACTGAAAAAGCGTGAGAATTGTTGAGAGATAGCAATACTACTCTCAAATACTAAGGTGAGAATGGTGGGTGATAATAAGCAAATCACAAATGACTTTGAAATAAGAATGATTTTTGAAGAAGACATGATCAAGGGTCTCCTCCACACCGGTAGGTACTTTACGATTGCGTGAATTCTTGACACAATCAGTTCCAATTTTTAAAATGACATTAAAATGAAAAACAAATCCGAGTTCCTTGAACCAAAGTTACATCACAGACAGATCCACAACTGAAATAAGTATGTTTGATCATGGGGATGAATTATATTCTTATTCCCTTTCTTCATCTTTTAAATTTAAAGTTTAAATGTTAAAATAATCAAAAATGTGTACTATCCTCTTATTCTTATGGGGCGGATCTTACAAAAACAATCTAAACTCAGTAAAAATTTCGCAAAGAATCATCATTAAAGTAATGCTAAAAAAAAAATCTACCTTCTCAACAGAATCACCTTTTAAATTGTTTCCAGTACCAAATGTCGATGACATATTTAAGCAAGCTTCCAATAATAAAATGTGTAAAGAAAAAATAACAAAGAATGTCAAGAATTTTACAAACTTAAGAGAAATGGAAACCAATTTATTACGCGTAATTTTAAAACAACTCGAATGCATAACCATTATATTTACCAAGCCATAAAAAACTATAATAACCTCTCTTCTGAATTGCACTGTATCATCAACCAATCAGAACAAATAAATTAAATTAAACAATTTTTTAATTATATTAAAAAGTAAATATTTTAGACAATACATATTATAACATTTATTTATTTATTTGATGCAATATTATTTACATTTTTTACATAATTCAATGATGTTGGCCTCACTGGGTGTTTTACCCGTGCTGAGGCCTCCATTTCATATACAAAATTATACACAATACATATAAATATATATATACATAATATTGGTGAAAAAAGGAAAAAAGTAAATAAAAAACACACGATTAAGATAAATTAAACTTAAAAATTAGAGATTCAGAATTAACGTAAAATTAAGAATAAATAATATTATATGTATAAGATTAAAAATGAAATGTTTAATACGTGTTGTGTGTTTGTGGGTAATTGTGTTTTATATTGGTTTTGTGTGTTACTTATATGTTTTGTTATTTTATGCTATGGTATTTTGGTAGTATTGTCTATTTTGGTCTTTAATCCATTTTGTAATTTTGTGCCGGAATTTATTTTTGTTTTCCTCAATTTTATTTTCAAGTGTTAGACTGTTGAATGCTTTTATAGCGTGATATTGGTAATGTCTTTGTCCAAAGCTTGTATTTACTGTCGGAGTTTTTAAGTTTTCTTTGTATGCTTGTCTAACTGGTCTGTTTGTGAAATTTTGTGTTTGTTGAAGGTTGTTTTTTTGGTCAAAAATGTAATTTAGTAGCGATTTAACGTATAATTGTCGTATGTCTAGGACGTCACAATGGTTGAATATTTGGTCTGTATCAGTAAGTCTATGTTTTTTAAGGATTACCTTTAAGATCGTTTTCTGCGCAATTTCCAGGTGTTCGATAGCTGAGTTTGTTGCTACTCCCCAAGCAATTATTCCATATTCTATTATAGACTGACATAGAGCAAAATATATTGTTTTCAGTTGTTGTATTTTGTATATGTTTCTTATGTTTAGGAAAATGTGTATCGTTTTGAGGAGTTTATTTGTGACTTGTTTGATGTGATGTGTCCATCTAAGGTTATGGTCAATTATGATTCCTAGATACTTTATTTGTTCTTTTTGTTCTAGAGGAGGGCAAACGCAGATGTTGGTGTTTAAACATTCGTGTATTTTTATGGTGTTTGTGTTATTTTTTGGCTGTCCTGTGCTATTTATACTGTACGTTGTGAATTTTGTTTTCGATATGTCTAGCCATGATTTCACTCGCGTGATTCCTAAATTCGCTATGTTGTATGCATTTTTCCAATCCTTAGATTTAAAGAGTAAAACTGTGTCGTCTGCATAACTAACTATTTCACCGTCTATTTTCATGCTGCAAAGTTCATTAATGTAAATAGTGAAAAGAACGGGCCCTAGTATGCTTCCTTGTGGAACTCCATATGTAATTGGTAGTGGCTTGCTAATATGGTTGTTAATTTTTACTTGCTGTGTTCTGTTACTCATATAACTTTTTAATAGTTGGAGTTCCTTGCCTTTGATACCTATGTTTTCTAATTTATACCCTTGATCTAAATTGCTATGTATATAGTCTATTGTACACGCCAAAGCTTCTTTTGTGCCTATTTTTTCTCTAAATCCATATTGTTTTTCCGAGATTAATTTATTTTCTTCCAGGTATATTATAATTTGGTTTTTTATTACTCTTTCGAAAATTTTTGAAAGCGAGTTTAACAGTGTGATAGGTCTATAGTTAGTTATTTGCATTTTGTCTCCGGATTTGTAAATAGGGATCACCAATCCTTTTTTAAGAGTACTAGGGAAGCAGGAGTGTGTTATACTTAGATTGATTAAGTGTGTTATGGGTTTTAAAATTTCGGTTTTTATTATCTTAATGCAATCTGTCGTTATCTCATCTAATCCAGGAGCAAAACGGTTTTTTAATGTGTTTATTATTTTGTCAATTTCCTCTTCCGAAGTTGTTTTTATTGCAAATCTGTGTTGTGTCGGTTGTGTATTGATGTTTGAACTGTTTGTTTGTGTTATTGTGTTTGTGTTGAGAATTTTATGGTTAGCTAAGACTTTTCCTATACTTGCGAAGAAGTTATTTACATGATTTGCTATAGTTTCTTTATTTGTATTGGCGTCTACTTTTTTTGAGTTAATGTCTAGATGTTCGACTGTATTTTCTTGTTTGAATTTTTGTGTGTATGTAACTTCTTTCAATATTTTCCATATTTCCTTTGGGTTATTGTTTTCTTTTTTTTTTAAGTTTTTCTCTAAAATACAACTCCTTAGCTACTCTAATAATTTTTGTGCAGATGTTTCTATATCTTTTGTAGTAATTAAGTTGTTGTATGTCATACGGCGTATGTTTAATTTGTTTGTGAATTCTGTCTCGTTTACGAATACAGTTTAATATTCCCTGTGTTATGCAACCTAAGTAAGAATCGTGGCTCCCTTATCAGGCACAAGAACTCCATTTTTATGATAAGGTATACATTACCAATGATGACCTTAAATATAATATTTTGCAAAATATTATATTTATATTACACACAAAAAGATCATTCAATTAACGCTCTATAAATTAGCAAAGTTAAAATACTAGTATTCCCACTTTCGAACAGCCTTTCTGTTTTCAGTACCTACCTATAGATTCCGTGATGATATATGTAGTTATCTACGTTTCCCAGCGCAATACTTGCAGACTTTGTAACGCATTGAGAATAACGTAGTCACTATTTTATAAGGGGAATAACCTTCATACTGTTGCGTGCTATCTAGGTATAATGATGATTATAAATATAACAATAACAATGGTGAAAGAAGATCGCTTCCATTCATCCATTCCAGTCATGACATAATTCCGATTACCTGCAGGATAATTAAGAATAAGGTAATGCCACCTTACTCATTATAATTGTACTTATTTCAATGTCGACCTATTGCTTATTTTTACCTAATTGTGTTTATTGCAGTACTCATTTATCATTTTGATTTATTATTGGAATTCGTTCGAATGCAATAATTTCTTTTGTAGGTCTGGTGCAATAAAAACACCTCAAATTATGTCCGTTTTAAGGGCATTTAACCAGCCAGCGGCCGAGAATCCAAATTTAATTAATTAAATTTAAAAAGAAAGATTAATTATTCTCCGTACCAGCTTTTCAAAATTATAACTCAATATCTATTTTATTTCATTCCAAATTTGCTTTAAATTTATATCTACATCCAAAAATGCGGAAAGGCGTGATGATAAAACTATTAAAATAATGTACTTTTTGTAATTATTTTTTGATCATAAGTATTTATATTTTTTTATAATGTCTAAGCAAATTAAAAGTGCAAAAAAAAAATCTGAAATATATTAATTTGTAAAACCGTAAAAAGATAGAAAAAATAGAGAAATTTTCGTCATAAATAAGTGTTCCGATATTTTTTTAAATGATTTTATTTTAACTAAAATTAAAACTTTGAAACATGCGTTTACTAGATAAAGTATAGATTTGCAATAATGTATGATTACATGGTATGAAATATGTCTTGTAAAATTAGATTTTTCCTTTGAAAATTTTGCAAATCTGCCAACGACCTACGGTGTGGTATAACCTTATTTTACTATAAATAAACGTGTTTTCTCAAAATTTAAAACATACGTTTACTAGGTAAAAGAACAATAGTGCGCATTAATTACGTTTTGAGAATGTTTTTCTTAAATTACGGCAGGGAGTCTAGAGTTGAGATAGGATAAATAAAAATCGTTTGCTAAAATATTCATTCATTTAAAAACGCGATAAAGAAATATCTGATGTTCTTTTTTGACAATTAAAAGTATAATTCGTAGATCCACAGCTCATAATAGAAATAACATGAATTCTAGGCTGAAAAACAATAATGCTTATTTCATGACGCCAAAGCTCATCGTTCAAGAGTTTTTTTTATGTTTTAGCAAACAGTTCTTTATAATTAAGATTCTTTATTCGCGAAGAATTTCTGTCAAAGTAGTTAAATGGGTTTTTGGATGAACGCAAACAATAACTTGTTATTTTTCCGCCTTTATGAAAAAAAGTCGACATTCCGGTTTTCCATTGTATCCGCGAAATGTCAAGTCTCAACTCGCAAATAATGGGTAATAGATATAAATGAATAAGCAAGTGTTGCTAATAGCTGATAATATGGTACCTACAATTCGTAGTATGTAATACATAAATAAGAGATGGCACGCTTGAATTTTAATTGGCTTTAAAAATTTCAATTGAAAAGTCATTTTATTAGTGTTTATGAATTTAATTTTTTTTATGTTGCAATATTGGATCGGCTTTAGACTTTTTTGGGCGTTTTAAAACCAACGAAATTGAGTTGGGTATTTTCACTGTTTTTTTTTAAAGTATCGATAAAAATAAGAACAAAAATACGGTAATCAAGGTATTTATATTTTATTTTTATGTTGACGAATAAATTTTCTAAACGATTTAAAATGTTCCATTTTTTATTTTCCGCCAAACGGCACCTAGAGCGACGTTGTTGACAGCCGTCTTACCAACGAGAAGCGTTCAATGATGTCGTAGTTGGAACCGTATCGGAAGGTACGGTTTTTATTTTCCGTCAAACGGCACCTAGAGCGACGTTGTTGACAGCCGTCTTACCAACGAGAAGCGTTCAATGATGTCGTAGTTGGAACCGTATCGGAAGGTACGGTTTTTTATATTTTTTATTTTCCGCCAAACGGCACCTAGAGCGACGTTGTTGACAGCCGTCTTACCAACGAGAAGCGTTCAATGATGTCGTAGTTGGAACCGTATCGGAAGGTACGGTTTTTTATATTTTTTATTTTCCGCCAAACGGCACCTAGAGCGACGTTGTTGACAGCCGTCTTACCAACGAGAAGCGTTCAATGATGTCGTAGTTGGAACCGTATCGGAAGGTACGGTTTTTTATATTTTTTATTTTCCGCCAAACGGCACCTAGAGCGACGTTGTTGACAGCCGTCTTACCAACGAGAAGCGTTCAATGATGTCGTAGTTGGAACCGTATCGGAAGGTACGGTTTTTTATATTTTTTATTTTCCGCCAAACGGCACCTAGAGCGACGTTGTTGACAGCCGTCTTACCAACGAGAAGCGTTCAATGATGTCGTAGTTGGAACCGTATCGGAAGGTACGGTTTTTTATATTTTTCTTTATTTTTTCAAATCAAAAACTACTTATTAAAATTACTCAGTTATGCAAAGATAAGAAATCCAATCTTAATCCAATTAAATTTTCCACACATTGTAATGGTTATCATATTTTGTGAAAATACATATTAAACATATATAGTGTACTGACACTAGTGAAAGCCTCAGCTATAAAAGCGCTAGCGTTATTTGGCTTGACCTATTTCAGCATATCGCTCGCCATACATTTCCATTCCCAACGGGAATGTATGACGAACGATATGTCAAATAAAGCTGGCGCTTTTATAGCTGATTCTGTCTCAGCATTATGATTTTGGTAACAGATACTATTATTTAGCCATTAAAACAGCTTTTATCGAAATTGTTAACTTAATTTTAATTATATTTACGATCTTTAGTCACATGGCAGCAGGTAAATCCTTTTAAATACCTACCTACATAATATAACTTTATTCAATAATTGTTACGTTCGGTCCTGAAAATTAAATGACATCCGAAGACCAAGTGCACTTTCTAAAACAACATGTTCAAATGTCAATAAAGATAAGCGGTTAAAAGTTAAAAAACAATCACCAATGGACTGAGAAAAAATCATCTTTTAAGTAATTAGCTCATTATGACTTCCCGTGGTTTGAATCAGAATGTGTATTTACATAAACGTGCAATCCATTAACTACCTACCTACAGGGAAACCGGTTTGCTATTCTGAAGTGCGAACTATATACGAGTACCTGAGAAATGTAAAGACTTGGGAATCCCATCAACTGTAAACAGGCAGTAGGTACTGTTCGCTGTGCATTTCTTTGGCTTGACTTGCCTCTCTTTATCGCAACGTTAAATTAAGCAACAGAGATAACATATATACTTGTATGATGCATGTCCAAGATTATTCATCTTGTGAATTGTAGTAGGTGTGTCAAATCGGTACTGGACACGCACGGGGTATCCCCAACCTATTATGAGGCAGGTATTCTTAAATAACCCAAGATGTATCACCAGTATGGTAGGTGTGTGTTTGATAATATTAAAGGTTCAAAATCGACTGAATTAAAAGCAGAGCCTAAAGAAGGCACAACCCAAGAAAAGTTTTGTTTTTGGCACCAAAAACAGGTAGATAATGACAAAAAACAGTGTGCAATTCACACGCGGCAGAAGTGAAAGCTTCAGAAAACTAAAGTAGACAAGAGTGGGGAAGCTACGAAGCACCGCAAAAAGAGGAGACCTATTATACTATCTCATTCTTTCGCAGGCTAAATCCTAGAGCTATACATAGATTAATGTGCTAAAGAAGTTTTCACCTAAAAAAACACGTTAAACTGTTTTTGTTTTCTGTTTCCATATTGTTGTACCCGTTATGGAACGGTATTAAGGCGCTGCATCCGCGCCCAAAAAGAAGAAGATGGAGAGATATGTAATTACTAATTACGAATGTTAGAGAAGCGCGCTAATATTTAAAGCGATTAAATCGATGCGAAAATTGCGAAAATGTTTAATAAAACACGACTCGTTTAAAATAGAGCAAAAATCTCGTGGAAGGCATCTTAAGTATCATTTAAAGAAATATTGTGAATTTTTTCACAACTATAACTTGTAAAATAACTGAAACAAACGTGTTTATAATAATTTTCAGAACATAGATTTTTTTGTATCGTGGTAATTTTATTTATTTATAAGTCTAGATATTATCTTCAAAAATAACATTATTTTTTTTAAGAGCTTAAAAACTTTTAAGGGAGGTATGTAAGAAATCTGTAGAAATTCGGGTAGTGGAGGCTTAAGTAACCGCCCATCCCCTCACCCCGACCCCACCTGTCCAATACCTACTGATTGTTTGCATTTAAAGTTAAAAAAGCAACATTAAACAGTCGCCAGAATCCAAAATTAAATTAACATTTTTTAATCCAAATAATGCCAAGAATCCCTGGTTAAAGTAAGTCAAACACGTCTCTTAAACCCTGTGTATAAGTTATGTTATTTTGCTCTCTCTCTCTCTGGTTTCAATCCTGGGATTGGTTTGCAGCAATTTCTTCCATTCTTCTCTTCCATTCTTCCCTGTCTTGTGCGGCTCTTTTGAAGTCTGCATATGATGAGCAGCGCACGTCCGCCAGCAGGTCCTCCAGGTACTCTCGGCGTGGGCGTCCCCTAGAGTTTGTACCCTCGGTCATACCATCCATTATGGCATGCAAGAGGCCTTCTTGTCGTATTACACGGCCGATCCATCTTGCACGCCTTTCGGACAAGGTCCTGAGCAGGTGCCTTCCTCCTTCGATTCTTTGGAGAACCTCCTCATTTGTAATGTGTAATTCTTAATAGTCTTCTATAGGACCACATCTCAAAAGCCTCTAGTCTCAGTTTATCTCTTTCGGATAGGCACCATGTTTCGCAGACGTACATCAAGATACTCCATACATAGGTCTTGATGAGGAGTATTCTCAGTTTTAGGTCTGTAGTATTCGATTATATTATTTTCGACCTTTTGTTGAATGCAAGCCTAGCCTGGTGTATACGGCTGTAGACCTCGCTCTTAGACCGACCGTCCCATGTTATTTTGCTCCCGAGGTAGACAAACTCCTTCTCTACTCTCTACTCTCATCTGATGTTATGTTCGGCCTACAGTCAGCAGCTTTACTTTGTCTTTATTTATCTTCATGTTGTAGTTGTTTTACTATTATAAGTATAATATGATTAATAGTATATCTAATATGTATATTTACTTCAAACCTGCAAAATGAATACACAAAAACACGTGGTCAGGTATCAATTGAAGAGCGAGCTTTGTTTATAACTGGTTTCGTTTCGTGCCTGGACGAGGAAGAAAGGTGAGGTGGTGAAGAGATGGGAGGCAGTAGAAATTCCAACAAGTCAACTATATTATTATAATAATGCAGGTAGGCGGGTAATTGCACTCTGCGGTGTTGCCAAATTGGACACAGTGACGTTATTAAGAGGAACGGCTGCGCGACCTTTCTCAAACAAAACTTAAATTTGAATTTGAAGCCAAAATACCCAAGCAAACTGAAAAATTATTTTTTTAATCAAACGATATAACAAATATCCAGTAGAGATGTTGATCTACTTTAATTATTTATATTTTAAATATCATTAAAAAAAATAATTTGGCAATTATATGAGTTAATGTTTTTTTAAGTGAAAACTTCTTTAGCACCATTGTGATTTGAAACTCAATGAAACGAATAAACCACACTAAAGAGACAAAACACACATCTATTGGATTTAGCATCCGATAGAATGAGATAGAATAATCTGTCTCATCTTTGTGTGGTGCTTCGTAATTGTCTACTTTAGGTTTCACTTCTACCGCGTGTGAACTGCAGACTTGTAATTTTTTAAATTGCTGTATCTTTATTATTACTAAGTATAAAATGAAGTCGCTCCCGCTGTATGTGCGCTTAGATCTTTTACACTACGTAACGGATTTTCATGCGGTTTTCACCAATAGATAGAGTGATTCATGAGAAAGGTTTTTAGGTATATAATTTGTCAAGGTTTTGTGTAAATTGGTTGAAATACAAAATATATCTGGCCAAGCGGCAGCGGGCAGCGGGCAGCTTGGTGTGGATTTGGTGTTATAAAGATTTCGTTAGCCACAGCAACGTGTGGCCGAGTCTGCTAGTTTTACTATATATTTGAATTGAAAAGCGATTTGATGTGCCTAAATTTGAGTTACAAACAACAGATTTACGTTGGAACACAAAAGTTTACGTGTATAAATATTTTTTTACGAAGATGCCCTTTTTACAGTGTTTTATTTTTTGGTTTTATATTGTATTATATTATCACGCTAATGGGGGCAACATTATTTTTCTTAATATTGACAATTAACTCACAAAAAAATTCCAAAGTTGCCTTTAAAATCACGAAAAATTGAATTCTTTAATTATATCTACCATAATTTAAAACACAAATAAATAAAATAGCACATATCCGTACTTGAAATTTTTTATACCGTTTGTTTTAAAAATGTATTTCTCTGTTTGGTTAGGTATTTTGGCATCCATGCCAAATTTAAGTTTTGTGTGAAAAAGGCGACGCAGTCGTTCCTCTTAACTGTGGATAAGAGTGGGAAAAGAGCAAAAAGGACATAATATTTAATTACGCTTTTAAGAGACAAACCGTAAAAGCGGTAGGTTCTATTTTTGTGAGGCCTAAGATAATGGAGGGGGAAGGAGATGCGAGGAGAAAGGTGGGGAAGTATGTGACCATTCAGATCTGATCACCAAAAACGCCCACAGCCATTTCAAGCAAAGTTTCGATTATGAATGATGGTCTTTCACCAGAGCGATACTGAAAGTATATACCATTCCGGCACATGTCACAAATGTCTCGTATAATTTTTCAAATTGTGAAATAACACAAATTAATCCTTCGCACTTGTAGCCTATGACCTCTTAGCTTTCAACATCCCTCAACAATTTCAGAATATGTTCCAGAGAGTAGTACTGAAAGGACGATGATCAATTAAAAAACCGATAGTGTTAATAATTTTCTTCTTTTTCCCGTTCCATGAACTAACCATGACGAAAATGCGATGGACCAAAATACGACAAGGAAAACTTAAATGTCAGAGGTGACAGAACCAAAAACTCGTTTAAAATGCGACAAACGTTTCAATTGTGCAGAGCGGTTCCATGACAATTCAGAATCAACTCAACTCAACATTTCTTTGAAAAGTCGTTAAAAGCTGTGAAAAAAAAAAGAAAATTGCTCATAACTTAGCCTAAAGTAACCTATTTAACCATTTTTTATGTATTACTAGCTGAACCGACAAACGTTGTTCTGGCATGTATATTATATCTGGTGAATATTTTGGTTGTTAAATAAAAAAAACAATGTATAGTAAGTGTGTGTGGATGGGATCTATGACAGAAAGAGGACGTAGCGCCATCTGTCATTCAACAACATAAATAATTTCGTTCTGTTTGGAATACGAACTACGGTTAAATTTGTACAATGGGAGGGTGGGGGTAGTAGGGTGAAAATTTGGGGTTTTAGGTATTTTTTGATGCCAATTAAAAAAACAATATTAAAAAAAAATGTTAATAAATTGAAAAAAAATTCTGGACAGAACCCTAATCGCCTAGCGGTATGAAATATACTTTACGAGCTATTCTCATACCTACCAAATATAAATACAAAATTTCGTTAACATCGATCGAGCCGTTTCGGAGAAGTGCGACCACAAACACCGTGACACGAGATTTTTATATATTATGCAGATATTTTTTCATCACTTTAAATGACTTTTCGAAGGAGGTGTTGAGTTGAACTCATTCAAAGTTATCCGGTCACCATGCGGAATTAATAATAATTATTAATTAATTATTATTAATTTAATAATTATCTTGGTATTTAATCTAACATAAGATTTTTTTATGCAAGTTAAATAACTATAAAATTATAAGCCCGGAAACAGTATAGGGTAAGGCATGCGGTGAGGGCTTTAAAAATGTTGTAAGTCTAAAATTTCTTACTTGGGTTATCGATTTATCAAATAGGTACTTATTAAAGTCTCCGAGTTGTTCAGGCTTTAAGCAGAGTTCTTAGAAATCTCACATAGACAGTGAATTTCCAGCGTACAAAATTTTATCAATATCGGAATAAATCTGTAGATTTCCGCCACCATAAACATTCTTCCTTACATACATGCAATTATTATTCTTTGTCTACTATTTTCTATTCTTTGTTGCTTGTACAGTACCATGACTTATTTCTACTATAGGTTTTACCGACTATTTACGTCACAAGCATTACCTTTACCAAGCATTGGATGTAGGAAAAATATTTCAGTTATAAATAACTTTGTCCTAACATAATGTTACCATCCAAGCAGATATAACCTATTATAAAAAACATTATTACGTCAAGAGCATTTAGATTACTAAGAAATGAACGTATACTAATCAGTTATAAATAAGTTTTGTCCCAACGTATCATTACGAAACTTATAGTATTATAAAATCATTGTTTCGAAATATCCCAATGACGCATAGTGCTAATAATACCTGAGTAAAGAATTTCAGTTTCAGTTCTATGTTGTTGTTATGAGTATTTTTTTAAGGTAAAGCCCCCATTACGTAACACTAGACAATTAATTGCAAAGCATCTTGTATGCTCGATAATTATTTATTGGTGTGTTTCCTGACCTTATACAATAAAAAAAATATAAAATCCAGTTTGCACCAGTCTAAAAAACTTTTCGTCGCAGAAGAAAAGTATTACATTAATTTTGAAAACAAATTTATGCAAGTAGATAAGTAACTAACTACTTGCATGCTTAAGGGGGCATACATTAATTACGTGAGCAGTTTTTCTCAAGCGTCCCCCGTCTCCTTCCCGCGTCCTCTTCCCCTTCCACCTTCCCCGTCTCCACTCCTTTGTTACCCTCCCTCTCTTACCTTTCCTCCCTGCCGCTAAAATATATGAAATACACGCATTTTCAAACTACTCGCGCACCACCTGTGGTAATTTTTTATTCAAATTTCACAACGCCAGAGCTTACTAATATATATAGAAACACTCTTCTGCTAAAATGCATTGTTCTGTAAAAAAATTGAGTCAATTCATCGATTACTTTCCTAGATTTGCAGACCCAAACGTACTGAACCTATTTTATTTATTTTTTAATACAAATTTCATAACGCCAGAGCTTACCAATATATATATAGGTATAGAAACACTTTTCTGCTAACATGCAATGTTCTGTGAAAATTTTGATTCAATCCATCGATTACTTTCCAAGATTTGCGAACGCAAGCATACGGAACCTAAATTTTTATATACTCGTATGTAGATTTTAATAGAGCAATTTGAATCTTATTGTAATGTGTAATAAGATTCAAACCATATCTGTAGTTTTGGGCCACCCTTTAGTTGAATGTGTTCATAACTAAAATAATAAGGAAATTAAAAGTGTTGATCGGCAGCAAGTTTTTGAACTTGATAACGGGAAGGTTCGCCGAGAATAATTCAAAATACTATTTTTTGTTCCTCGTTTTTTTTGCTTGTTCATAGTCAAGTGGCATCTTTCATGAATCGATTCCGTTTGATACCATTATTTATTGGAATGTATTTTTAGAGTAACTACCTAACATTTTCATGTGAATGTTGTGCGCAGTTGACGGAAATCCTAGACGGGGATTTTCAGTGGGTTTCCTGGTCGAGTTAATATCGGATTTGCAGCGAGGCATGATGACTGTTGTGATTATTGAAATTTGAGACATCATGCAGTTATATTAAATAATAGCATTATACTAGTAGTTAAAAACCCGCTCCGCAGGTTTATACTGCTAGGCCCTGCGGGCGGCTTTTGGTTCGGCTGCGCCCAGTTAGGGTTGGTGATCATTTTGTAAATCAAATAGGAACTGGTCCCAAAATTAGCCCGTTCCTCGTATCCACTGTCAACGTGTCAACCAGTCATATGTAATATACAGCCGCTTGATGCAACTGAGTAACTGAGTATTACAATTGTCAATCTTTCGAAGTCCGGGGATACTCCCAGGGCCGCCGACAGCTAATCTGGGCCCCAAGTCTAGTAGACTATACCGGGCCCCCTCCCCACAACTTACCGGGGGGAGGGGGAGATAACAATTATTAAGTTCATGCTTACCTGCTACTGCTAGGAATACTATTTCATTACCTTTTCTTATACCATTATACCAATCATTCGAATTTAGCATAATTATTCAATGGAAATGTTTAAAAAGTTATGGTGAATACTCAAAAAAAAATACTTGTGTTTCTTGTTTGTGTGTATTTACATATTCTTCGTTAATCAAGATATCTTGAAGCTAAATTAAATTATTATATTTGAAAGACAGAAAACAGGTAACAAAAATAAATAATCAATTTTCAAAACCAATGGAAAATAAATTCGGAGTACCGCAGGGATCGATCCTTGGACCCCTATTGTTCATACTCTATAAGTCTATATCAATGACATGGTGAAAATATTTTCAAAATGCAAAGTACGACTATTTGCCGATGATACACTTATATACTTAATTGGAGATAAGTATAAAGAACTAATAAATGTTTTAAATAATGAACTAGATGATGTATCAAGATGGCTAAAAATAAATAAGCTTAAATTAAAAATAAAATGTATGGTGATTGGAAATAAGAAGACATCCAGTGAAAGCAAAATTAAAATTGATGGTGAAATTATTTAAAATGTTACTGAAATCAAATACTTAGGGTTATATTAGATTCCAAACTAAACTTCAATAGACATGCCGAATAAACCCAAAATAAAATTGGCAAAAAGATATCTTTTTTGGGAAGAATCCGGCCTAAAATTTCCAGAAAAACCGCCATCACCATTTACAATTCAATTATTGCTCCACACTTCAACTACTGTTCAAGTATCCTTTTCCTCTGTAATGAAAGAGAACAGAAAAAGTTTCAAATTCTCCAAAACAGAGTAATGAGAATAAAACTCCGAAGAAATAGATTTAAAAAAATAATTAAAATGTTAAAGGAACTTAATTGGTTAACCGTGAAACAAATACTGACCTTGAACACGTTGATATTTATTCACAAAATATTAAACAACATGTTACCAAAATACTTCTCAAATAAAATCGTATACATTAAGGACATTCACAGACATTACACAAGGACTAGCAAGGAAATAAGATTAAACAAAAAGGACAAAACGAATACGCAAAACAGTTTGCTGTACAAAGGAATTAAGTTATATAACACACTACCAGAAACTCTAAAGTCCTCACCAATTGAAAAGTTCAAGATGTATTGTAGGAGCTACATAAAACAAGAAAAAATATAGTGAATTTGAAATGATATAATTAATTAACTGCAATATGAAATATTATAATTAATTAGAAATTGGTAACCTTAAATGTACAAATTACTAAAATAAAATTCAAATAAAAAAAAAATATAACAACACAGATACGTTAGTAATGGAATACTAAATTGGAATATCTTTAAAATTATAGTAAAAACTCCACAAACTATAAAAAAATAATATAGGCAAATAAAAATTGTCATCTAAAATTTTGCTTTTCTACTTTTCTTGTTTGCAAAGCTAGTTAAAACATCATCAAAATCCAAGTTTCTGGCCAGACCATTTACTAAAGATAACATTCCCAAACTTGTTAAACGTTCTTGACCCATTGTGAAACGCAAAAAGTTTTTCACTCTAGACAACAAACTAAAAGATCTTTCTGCTTCCGCAACTGTTACAGGCAGAGTACAGAAAATTCTAATGGCAATTATAATTACTACATTAGGGAAGAGATTTGACAGTTTTTGGTTTGAAAGAGTATTTAGTAACTGCAGTGGATTTAAATGTTCTGAAAAGTTTCCTGATTGAATAGTTTTTCAATGTTCAATTTCCAAAAGCGTTTCTTCTTCAGATACATCAGTTTTATAGAGATCACACCAGTTTTTCACCCGTTCTTTTAGTTCTTCTTGAGTCATACTTGGGTATTGCCAAAGAAACTTAAACAATTCATTAATATTGTTGACAGCTTTGTATCTTCGGGTCATGTTTCCAATGACACTGTCAAACAACACATAAAAAACCTTAATTTTAAAGTTCTCTTCTGGGCAATCAATCTGTTTTTCATGACTTTTATCAGCCAAAACTTTTGTCTTTTTTCTTTTTTTTGGGAGTTCTTGTGAAATTCCAATATTTTCTGTCTGCCGATCGGGTCGGTAGGGCCCGGGGGTGAGTATGAGCGGTGGCGCGGCGGGCGGCTGCATCGCCCCTCCCACAGCGGGCCGGCTGGCATGGCGTGCTTGTAGCTTGAGCTGTGAGTGGCACGCTCTGAGAGCGTGTTCACACACATGCGTGGGATGACGTAATTCAGCATATCCGAAATACGCCATCCCTCGCATATTATAGCTGTGTGCTGTGTGTGAACACACTCTGACAGTTGGGCCTACGGAGCGTGCGGGCCCGGGCGCCCGGCCCACGTCCGTTCCTAGTGTCATTGGAATTTTTTAGTAAAATATCCGGGGCCCGTCCCGGGCCCCCCTTAGGCCCGGGCCCCAAGTTTCGGACTTGGCTAACGTGCCCTCTCGGCGGCCCTGGATACTCCAGGTTCACAAATTCGTAGAACTTATACCTACGGCCGACGAAAGTGGCGACATCTCGTGACGAATTCTTGAATTAGAAACCGAGTTACAATGGTAGCTTTATCTGAAAATCAACGTATATGGTTCGACGGGTAGGGCGCGGCGGCAGACATGCGTTCGAAGCCGGATTCTTAAATTCAACCACGCAGACGCTACGGTGTTAATAACGTTCGATGTTTGTTAATTGTAGCGTATTCCGATATGGATGCATTCATATATATTTTATATTTAGTATTGTTGTTACATTTCTTTGCATTAACAAAAACAATTTTCTTCAGGGCCTGTGTCATCTATGGGGATGCTTTGCGGAGGGTATTTTAAAGTAAAGGGAGTTCTTGGAAGGATAACGGTAAGAGGGTTGGGTAGAAATTTAGAGGTCAGTGTCTCCAAGGGTGACGGACGTAAGAATCCATCCCTCCCGCTGCGATGCAAGTCGAAGAGTCGAGAGAGACCAGCTGTGGAGAGGTCGATGGGTCTCCCCAACCAGTCTCTCCCAATCTGGCCCGCCACAAACTTCACCTGATGAACTCAAGCACCCCTGCTATTCACGATTCAAGATTTGGAATCAAATAAAAACACGATGTTACTCTTTTAGTAAAAATTTTAAAACACAAACTGTCGGAAATAGTCAAAACAATTTCACGCGTGACGATGATTCTACATCAACACATTAACGTTTTTGATTATTATTGCATCATTGTCACTAATAGTTTTGATGACATTTTTCTGCATTAACGGATGGCAATAATTCCACGCATAGACCACTTTCATTAAATGTCATTGCCACGGCCAACTTCACACGGTTATCTCAAGTTACCTAACTATCTTATCTACAATTATTTCCTCTGGGATTTGCAATGTTTGATTAAGAAATGCCATCAAAGAAATCTTTTAAATAAAGTGTAATTATTGTTAAACGTGGTTTTAAGCCATTTTATGATCTCTGCTTACAAACAATACAGACGTTAATTAAAGATAAAATGGTAGACTTTGTTGAGCGCGTTATAAACCTTTCAGTTTTTTTATAAAGATGCCACATCCACATTGCTATAATCTGTTTTATTACGATGATAAGAATTCAAAATAAATTGTGTGTATCTATGGGTACAGGTTTAATGAAGTCCTATTGTTAAATTTATTTATTTGTTTGTTTACGCCTTGATGGCTTTTACATATAAAATAAATTGTACAGGAGCATTATAACAAGTATGCAGTATCGTAAGTATATAATAATAAGAATAATAATTGGATAATTTATAAAGCGCCGTTTTTGTGAAAAATCACCTCAAGGGCGCTGTATAATTTATTAGGAATGCTTAGGTTCTAACTGATTTTACTATTTACAAATGGATACAGAAACATACTTACCTGGCAGGTCAATTCCGATAAACACACTTTAATTATAAGTTTATGCTTGGAGAAGATACGGCTTTGCACGCGGAGGACATTACAGTTAACACACTGGACATTGCGTGGTTTTACATTATTTGCTACCCTCATCGCTGTTAGTACCTATTACATTTGTGAATAGATTAGTGGCAAAAGGCAAAAGTAGAGGTATTTATTTTAAAATACTGGAGAATTTAGGACTATTGGAGATTAGTGGCAAAAGTATAGTTGATATTTATTTTAAAATACTGGAGAATTTCGGAATCTTTAGGGCTGGAGAATGTTCATGAAATGACCTTCACAAACGCTTACATTTTTTTATTTAATTTATTTTTTTTTTTTTTTTTTCTACGTTTTTACAGGTTAGTTATTTACGGTGTCGCGGGCATTGAAAGTGAAGGTGAAAGATTTTGAGTTTATGGATACGACTGTCTGAAAAGGTGAGTTTTAAGTCTAGCTCTAAATTCCGCCGCGTCTGTGATCATTCTTAAGTCATGTGGCAGTCCGTTCCAGGCTTTAGGTCCTGACACTCCGAAAGCGCGCTCACCGAACTTAGTATCTGGTGTGCGCTTTGGTTCCTTTAACCTTCCGATAGCTGATGACGCTGCTGACCTCAGGGTTGACTGTCGATGATTGGAAATTTCTGGAATACACAATTCCGATAAGTAAGCCGGAGCCATTCCGTTAAGGGACTTAAATACCATCCAGCAGAGCTTAAACTGGATCCTTTCAGGACATTTAAGCCAGTGTAGATTTTTGAGATGCTCTGAAATATGGGAATATTTTGATACGCCGGTGATAAGTCTTGCCGCAGCGTTGAAAACGGATTGTAATTTGTTAATTTGATATTTTGGAAGACTTGCATATATTCCGTTGCAATAATCTAAACGTGAAACCACATACGAATTGACTAGTAATTTAGTCGCCTCTGTTGGCAGGTTTCTCCTTACTGCTTTAATTTGCCTTTTGTCCATAGAAATGTATCCCCCAATTTCCTCTCTGGATTCTCATACTACTGCAATAATTTTTTAATGTAATATAGATACCGACCACTACCAGTCGGTACGATTTTCTTTTTTTTGAAAAGTTTTTTCAGATAGGAGGTAAAATTGCCTGGTTTGAACGCCATCATAAGACGTTCAGTATATAAACTAGACAGTGTATTTTTTTGAAAAAACACAACGCACAGACAGAGTATTTTCTTCTAAAACATGTAAAAAAATATATTAAAAATCGGTCCAGTTTTGGAGGAGAAGAATGTTCAAGAATGTTGAAGGTTTTATTTAGGTATTATCTGGTATAATTTGGGAGGTGGGTAAGGGTACCGCCGCCCCGGGTACCATTTATTGGACATCCAACACCCCTGCCACAGGTCACCCCAAGTGGTTCGCTACGTTTGGTGACTTAGCAGTGGTGCCCGGATCATGGGATGAGGTTTGTCTAGGTATTGGTGGCGGATACGTTTACCCAACCACTGCGTGGCGGGGTGGATCAGAGGAGACTGATTGAGGAGAGGCCTTTTGACCTCCAGCCGGATTCTCCCGACCCTTCGCCTTGCACCGCAGTGTGAGGAATAGATTCATACGTCCGTCGCTCCTGGCCACACTGACCCCCAGATTCCTACCCACCCCTCATACCTTTTTCCTTCCCATGTCTTCTTCTCCTTCCTTTCCCTTAAAAAACCCTCCACACAGTATGTCATCTTTGAGGATATTGATTTCCTCGGTGCCTCCTGTGTGGAGCTAATGTAAAAAAAAAATTATCAGCCTGAGGTGCAGTTGTCTCTTTCGCTCAGTATTCCGGTGAGTAAGAGCAACAGTGACACCAAAAATTGGGTAAAATACCTATTATTCAATTTTCTTGGCGACAGGATTTCCTCTTAATAACCTCTTCATGTGACGCCATGTCTATTTAGATATAATATGGTAACCCATTATACACATGTGTCTCTTTCTCACTGTTATCTATGATAGACTTTAATTTCATACATTCTCACTATATTGTTTCAATTTTTGTACCCTGATGATTCTTGTGTTAAGCGAAATCGGTCGGTCGTAATAAATTAAATAAAATTGGTGGTTATAAACCAATTGTTTTATTGAATTAATACGTCAAACCACAAAGTGACTGCTTTCTACCAAAGTATTATTCCGTTGAGGTTTTATATGTTTAAATCAGCAACAAAAACTGCAGTATAGTCAATAAAGTGTCACAAAATTAATGTGGGTGTCAACCGCAAAGCGTACATCCTGAGAAATAAACAAATTTCCAATTACTTAGACTATTACTAATCCAATTATTAAATCATCAAGATATCCCGTCAATCTGTAATAACAAGAACAATTACAGGAAAGATATTTGTGACATGATATTCGTAGTATCTACGTAAGCAGAACTTTAATAATGTTATAAAAATGAGCTGTGTACCGATGTTCCTAAGAATGCAAGGGTTTTATAATGTAGAATGTGCAGGCTGCGAGCTGCATGTAAACAAGTGTGTTTTATATGCACACGTTTTATATGCAGAGCAAGTGGGATGCACTTATCACAATGTATGTGCACGTGCTGCCACGGAAACCAATTCACGTGAATCAGAAATGTTTCTCAAAACTTTATAGCCAAAATAATGAGACTTTCTAACATTTAATATTGAAATTTTAGCGGCTTCAAGTTCTTGTTGTTTCATGAGGTGTCGGACTCGATTTCCGCTGCGCTAATAAAAAATATGAATAATACCAAAATTGATATGATTTGTTTCATTTCATTCGTGACGATCGACGATGTTTTTTTGATGTCAGGAACGAGTTAAAGTTCCAGGCAAAAAAAAGAAGTGAGGGGTGGTTAAGAATACTTAGGAATCCGGGGTCAATGTGTTCGCAGGTGACGAACATTTGACTCGAGAGAGTCCGGCTGGAGAGGTAAAAATTAGAGATGCCACGAATATTCGGCTACTATTCGGTATTCGGCCTACTCGGCCGAATATTTTCATAATATTCCCAAATTGGTGATTTTTTATTAAATGGTGCCATTTCGTAAAGCGAACAAACAAACTTGTTACACAAAGTAACACAATTTGATTTAACAATCAACAAATTCGGTTGCCGAATATTCGGTATTTAGCAAAATCTCTATTCGTGGCATCTCTAGTAAAAAGGCCTCCCTCAACCAGTCTCTCGTGGTGGGTTAAGGGTGGTCAAAAGCACCCGCCGCCAAGGCCTAGACAAACCTCACTCCACGAACGAGGGGGGCACCCTTGCTACTACGGAAGGGTGAAAAAACGAAGGTTTTTGGGTCTTCGTGAACGTGGATATTTTTCCCATTAATTACTAGTGATTGAATATTGAGTGACGTTTTTTTATTTTCTGAGATGTCATTGACTACGTTCCAGATTATTTACTGTCATATCCTGAATCTTCAATTTTTTTTTGTGGTATTTTTGTTTGGTTATTATTAAGGCGATCCACTAGTTCACTACTGTGCCGTGGACAGTAGTTCTTCGGTGGACGCCATAGGGGTCACTTTGAATAACCGAATTCGTCGATTAGCGGCCGTATTGTAAAATATCAACGCGAAAATGCATATTTTATTTTATTTTGGGAAGATTGGGTGTAAATATCAACTTTTTTTGCGATTATTATAAAATAAACTGAATTTGCCACATTACACAATAAAACCATATCCGAAAAGCGGTTTATAAATAGGAGAGTTTGGACTTGAAAGTATGTTTTTTAGACCTTATACTTTATTTTTTTATAGGCTTATTAAAAAACTTATAAAAAAAATGACCGATATTTTTAAGGGCCAAGGTATGTTCTACACGCAGTATTTAATTGAAGCATCTACAATACTTCTACGCGATCAAATTTTCAAAACAAAAACATATGATGTTGCATTATTTACTATGACTTCATCTTAACAGGTTATTGCAAATATTACGATACTTTTTGTAGAAACGGAAGAATTGGGGGTCTGGGTTATTTAGCGCTTGTTTGTGGAGTCCTCTTTTACGTATGCAGAAGATAAGGCCATTCGTAATCCAAGGTTTTAGCTTCTTTTTTTTTGTTGGAGGCTGTTTTGGGGGGGAAAGAGGCGTAGTTAATGTGGGCAGTTAGTGATGCAGAAAACATTTCAAGAGCTGTGTCAACATTTTCAGAGAGTAGGGTAGACTCCCATTTTTCTTGTTCTACAGACATTATCAGATGATCCATATTTACAATGTTATGAGAAGGATTACTAGACTTAAGGGGAGGAGATTTTGAGTTGTGTATTTCTAGGATGGTTGAGTAGTGGTCTGTCACCGAAGATTCAAATACAATTTTATTGATTTAGCGATTCGCTTTGTTCTGATCATGATGTACAACTAAACAAAGTGTATAAAATTGTAAGAATCTATTGTTAAATATAAGTTTTTATTATTATTATTATTTACTAGCTTTTGCCCCCGGCTTCACTCGCATAGTATTAGGGGGTTTCCCACTCCGCCTTCTCCACCTTCCCTATCCCTCCCCTCCACCCCACCCCCCACCCACCCCTCTCCTCCATAGTATTGATTAGTATTTTATACATGTTTTAATTTTTACTTCAAAGGAATCTTCATAGTAAACAAAACAAATAACAAAATGACAGCGCACGTCAAACAATTACTTAGCAACGCTTTGCTTTTCGTCCGAACAATAAACGTATAATAAATAATTTCATAACGCCAGAGCTTATTCATAGCATCAGAGATTACCAATATACACAGCCTATATTAGGTACTCGCAAATAATGTAGCTTTCTATTAGTGAAAGAATTTTTAAAGTCCATTCAGTATTTATTGCGTGAAAGAGTAACAAACATCCATACAAACTTTCGCCTTTATAATATTTTTCGCCTTTATGACTTTATAATATTATTAATCAATTGATTAATTAATAGGATAACAGGATTATTATATTACGTGAGATAGGATTCTATGTCTCGAATAATGTTACCAACTCGATTCACTTGAAAATGGAATCAAATCAAAAAAGTTGCACCACAATATCCACTTCAAATGCGATAATGTAGGTTTACCGGTTTCCCTTTTACACCACCAGTTTCCTGACGCCGTGTATATGGAAGTAAAAAGATGACTAGTTACAAATTATCGCCTTTTCAGTGCGATTTTCTTCGTTAATTACTTTGTGATGTCTCTTTTATTAGCATGTTATATGTGTTTACTGCTTTATAACGTTTCTTAGTAAAATTAATAATAACTTATTATAATGAGCTACTTGCATGTTACTTTTTAGTCCTCAGATTCGACGATCGGCGTGGTCGAGGAGTAAGGTTCTTGATTCGCAATCCGAAAGTCGCGGAATCGAATCCCAGCGTGAGCAAATAATTTTTATTTGATTAATTTGTGTTATTTCACGATTAATTCATTTAAAATAATATATAGTACCTATATTTGCGGCACGTTTCGAAGTGGAAGATGCTCTCAGTATCACTCTGGTGTAAGACCACCATTCAGAATTGGAAGGTTGTTTGAAATGGCTTTATCCGTGATTGGTGGGGACCAGGTACTTCCCTACCTTCCTCTTCCACATCTCCTATCCTTCCCCACTACTTTCAGCCTCACAATATACCCCAATTGGGGAAGCCATACTGGCTCCAAACGGGAGCAGCTGATATGGAGCTCAAACGAGCGATATACTCTCGTTATATAATAATATATGATAAAATAGTCCTAGCCCAAATATATATTATGTTCAAATTACGCAATTTCAACACCCCTTTGAAAAGTTATGAAAAAAAATGAAAAATAGCCCATAACCTAACCTATTTAACCAATTTTCACTTTTAATGACTTTTCAAATGAGGTGTTGAAGTTGCGTGATTCTGAGTTGTCCACTCACCTTTAAGTTCGTATGAGACTATAACCTAAATTTAAAATGCATGCAAGTGGATCATTGGTTTTTACTTCTAAGAATTAACATAAATAATAAAATATTTGATATTTCTTGTCGGTTAATAATAGGTCTGATTATATTGTGGTTTGTAGTAAGGCTTGGGTGTTTCCTAAAATGACACATTTAATGTAAAAAAACCTGAAAACTCCGACTCAAGGAATGTTACAGGACCTTGAGGTGAGTAGATATTATTATTTTCAGTAAAGTGGTGATGATTAATAAATCAAGATTCTGTATGAATGACTTGTTTCCTACTCCAAAACTATTCATGTAAACAAACATGCCAATAAGATCTTTAATCGTTTTAAAATAATATTACAAACAATTTTGAGTTATGATTCTTGGCTACGAATCATGAGGTCGCGGGTTTAAATTCCGGCGTACGCAAGTATTTTTCATTTGATTAAATGGTGCTATTTCGTAATTTATTAATTAAAAATAATATTTTTTAATATTTTTGCAACACCTTCTAGAGTGTTAGCGACACTCAGTATCGCCCAGGTGAAATACTATCATTCAGAATTGAAACGTTGTTTGAAATGGCTCTAGCCTTGTTTGGTGACCAGATCCGAATATCCATGTAGGTCACAACCTTCCTCCCCCCCTATCTCCTTCCTCTTCTTTTTTTACATTAATTCCACACAGGAAGGAGGAAAATAATTCCCCTCAGGCCCTAAGTCATCTTTGGGGATGCTGTGTGAATGGTCTTTTTAGAAAAGGAAGGAGAGGAAGTTCTGAGAAAGAAAAGGGTGTGAGGGGTGGGTAGGAATCTAGGGGTCAGTGTGTCCAGGAGTGACGGACGTATGAATCCTTCCCTTCCACTGCGGTGCAAGGCGATATTCCGAGAGAGTACGGCTAAAGAAGTCAAAGGGACTCCCTCAACCATTCTCTCTCGATCCGGCCTGCCACGCAGCTGTTGGGTAGACACATCCGCCGCCAAGACTCCGATAAACTTTACCAAACCAGTCACCATACGTTGCGAACCACTTGGGGTAACCTAGGCAGAGGTATTGGTTATCCAATAAATGGTTCCCGGAGCGGCGGTACCCATACCCGCCTCCAAAATTACTCCTCACTGTTTAGCTGCACAACATACCCTTGAATCTTATTATTTTTTACACATGTTCGAAAAGACCCTAACATTGACAAAATTCACAGTCTGTAATCGTTAAAGAACGGGCACCATTTATATAGAAATAATCTTTTAGTTTGGCGAGGTTAACTTACAAAAGCACGGAACATTTATAAAATTGTGTTATTTGAACTTCAGAAGTATGAAAAACCCAAATTATTAATTTGATGTGTTTGTTTGCCCTCACCGGGTCTTGAACCTGCGACCTCTGGGCCCAGGGACAAGGAGCCTATCAATTTACCACAAAGGTTATCGATTAGCCAATTTCCGTTTTATTAGCTACTAGGATTTGATTAAGTCAATTTTTACAAATTAAATTACACTGGCGTTTTTATATTAAATACATAAAAGAAGTCACTTCCAAAAAATTGTGACATTCGAAAAATTTATCAAAAAAATGTGTTATTTTAGAATAATTAAAATCGATCAACTTTATGTAACACTTAAGCTCTCGTTAAAAAAAGCAATAGGTAGACGTAAGCAAGAAAAATACTATTTCTTAGTTATGTTTATCAGTTATGTTTTTCAAGATGTATAATTAATTAAATAAATAATTACTTTGTAACTACGAAATTGTATAATTGTACGTTGGTCGATTAGCTGTACTAACAAATAAATTGATTTATATGAACTTATATGTTATAATGTGATGTGTTGTTAAACCATCCCCTCCACACAGCATCTTCAAAGATGACATAGGCCCTGAGGGAAATTGTTTTCCTCAGGGCCTCCTGTGTGGAGTTAATGTAAAAAAAACCTTTGCTTATTACTTATTTACTTTTATTTGTAAAATTAAGTTTAAAAATGACTAATTTATTAAACTTTCGTATTATTGCATTTTCCCTTGCTTATTGCTTATGGCTCCTGCAATTCAGCTTCCGAGTAATAATATATAGTAGGTATATTTGCGGCACATTCCAGATCGGAGGTTACTCTCAGTTTCGCCCTGGTGTTTAGAATTGCGTTGCTTGAAACGCTTATAGCCGTGTTTGGTGACCAGATCTCAATAGCCAGAAACTTCCCTATATTTCCTCTTTTCCATCTCCTTCCTCTCTCCACCACCTTCAGTCTCACAGCTTACCCCAATTGGGGATGCTACAAGCTCCAGACGGAAGCAGCTGGCACTCTTGTGCGGTATTAAAAAAGTAGATACTTTAAATGTACATTTAAAAAAAATTATAAAAATATATTAATCTAAACTTTACCTATACTTATAATCTACATCCTATGTTGGTAGGTAGGCGTTGTTCAAATCAACACTAGTTGCGCTCCTAATATCTACCTAAAAACGATTGTGATTCTGATTTTGTAGGTAAATAGGTATTTTTAATTCCTGTAGGTATATCAGCTACGCATCTCTCGTTCGAACTTTTCAATTGTTCTGCCCCTATACAACTGACAAAACTACGTGTGGGTTTTAGGTACATTTGCAAAATAATAAATATAAATACAGACGAATTGCCCAGGAAAACCTGATAAGAATGTAAAACATGTGAATACCTACTGATTAAAATTAATATTAATGTTTGTTTTACATGTATATTTATGAATGTAGACTGTGACGTCACACGAAGAGTATGGATTCTGAGTTGTGACAGAAAAGGTTTCTGTGACGCATAATGTTTATTTTAATACGTACAACCTGAATTGGTAGGCAAATATCTAGTACAATTTTGCTTTCCACATAGACGTGCGTCGCGTCATAGACAATCGCTAATCCATGGTAGTTGCTGTTATTTTCCTCAGTAACAAAGTCAGTAGGTATTTTGTTTCATGCAAATAGCTGTTTTTAATGGTAATAAATTGATTTTATTTCGAATTTTTAATTTGAGGGAAAAATGGTAATAAATTTATTTTCATTCGAATTTAGAATTTTACGGCTAATTTAGCGTGGTAATAAATTATTTTTCATTCGCAATGTGAATTTTAGGGCAAAGTTAGCATGGTAATAAATTAATTTGCATTCAAATTTAGATTTTCAGGGCATGGTTAAAAATTAATTTTCAATCGAAATGTAAATTTTAGGGCAAAGTTAGCATGGTAATAAATTAATTTGCATTCGAATTAGGTTTTTAGGGCTAATTTAGCGTGGTAATAAATTAATTTTCGTTCGGAATGTGAATTTTAGGGCAAAGTTAGCATGGTAATAAATTAATTTTCATTTGGAATGTGAATTTTAGGGCAAAATTAGCATGGTAATCTAATAAAACAATTAATATTCAAATTATGGCTTCTTAGGGTATGATAGACTGTTAATAAATTAATTTTAATTCGGAAGGTGACTTTTCTGTCTTGTTCTTATTATACTTTTAGTTTGTTACAGGGATTTGAAAAAAGGATTAATAAATAAATAAAAAAAAAGCAATTTATCATTTTTGAAATATATGAAAAAAATACATCATAAAAAAATATTTAAAAAAAGGCAACTTATAAATTGCTCAATAAGAAAAATATTTTGAAAAGCAAAAGACTAGCAGGAATTCTGTAATGTATTATATTTTTAATGTATTATGAATTACATAAATAAATAAAAATTCCATTTAAGAAACACTACCTCTTTGAAACACGTCATGAAGGCTTACAGCTAATAATCAAGTTACTTCTCGTGATTTTTTATAATCTAAACAACTTTATCGATTTTAAAATAATGTTCCGTGAACAAACGTGTTATGCGAAATATAGTTTTGCGCGAGGGGGTTCTTGGAACGTTGCAGAATTGGGATTTTGTGACTATTTGCCTTTTTCTGCGGGGAAATTTTGAAATAATATTCTCAGAATTGGGTCATTTACTTGAGATTGTGCGTCTGTGATTATTTTAATTTGAACAAGGAAAATAATGCTTCGTTATACCTTGGTAACGCGTACAAGATTATGCAATTCATTTAGTTCAACGACTCGAGAGATGGCTGTTCGGTTTTCCATTAGACCCTTCGATTTAATTAACGCCATTCCTCCAATATTCGTATGAAACTGCTTACTGCGATTCAAAGCCAATGAGCGCATTTATTATTACCGTGACGATCCACGAATACGGTACCGTGACGGCACAAAATGCCAAAAAACGTACATTTTTATCACATTAATGCTGCAGCTCTTTTATAAAATATGCGATACACAATGTACGTAGGTCGGTTTCCTCCAAAGGAAAAAAGAAATCATTTTCTTGCATCTCTCTCACACATCGCACCGTGACGTCTCCGTAGATCCCTACAATACTACTAGCCGTGGCGATAATTTTGAAAGTGTGGAATATAGTTACAAGCATAATATTAAGGTGTGAGTGAATTCCAAAAATTCAAAAACGTCAAACCTTAAATGTAAAGCAGAAAATATGTCTGCAATTTCTAGGCAAATGCAATATATTGGTTTATTTTTATTTTTAACTTAATGAGTATAATCTCAAATATATTATTTAAAATTTAAACTAAGATAATATTAGCGAAACTCAATCGAAAATCTGAAAACAGAAAAATCAGAAAAAGATACGGGCTAGACGATACATCTAGGGCTCGAACCCAGAACCTACGCTTTTCCGGGGCGGAGCTCTACCAACTGAGCTAATGTGCCCCGATTCGGTCATATTTAACTGTACTATATTCTAAGAACTACCAACCATTTTCTTAACGCATATTTGATCTATGATTGCAAGATTCAAGAAAAAATATTGGTAAAAGTTGAAAACAAAATATTTATGAAAGTACAAATATTTGCAATTTAAAGTTTCATCGAATATCGATTAAATATTATTTAACTCCAACTTATATCGTTTTTCGCATGTTAATGAAAAAAAGGTAAATATTTTTTCTTTGTTCTGATGTGACTGTTTCTATTACTGACTTTTATTACCCAGAGCTAAACTCAGAACGAAGCTGAAGAGAAGTTAAATTCATTCGCTTCACTTCAGATAAAATAACTGAAATGACTAGGCAGCTACCTATCGACCTTATTTGAGATCAGGATTCCCCGAGAGTACGTACGAGAATAAATTACGAATTTTCCCCATGTGCATTCACTGCATATACCAGCCACCATTCGCTAATATAATATTACCTACTTAGTTTTAAAATCAGACGAGGAAAGAACTGTACGAAATACTCGTACAAGCATACCATATAAAGAGCGTTCTGTTTTATTTATTCCATATAAGTTGGGTTAATACCCTGCACAAAGCAAAAAACTTCCACATATTACAGTTTTGTTATAGTGGGTTTTTTGGAAGAAATCACTGCATTATCTTTTCAACCACAGAACACAATGACTTTGAATGGGTTCTAAATTAGAATTAAGTGTAGAAGCTTTGATTCTAAATGAGATTTGAATGTAGAATGATAGAATTCAATGACTTCGATTGGGTCGTAAATGAGATTTAAATGTAGAACAACAAAAGTTAATAACTATCTACTCTCTAAATGCGATTCGACTGTAGAATAACAGAGCTTATGGTTTGTAAATGATATTTAAATATAGAACAACAGATTTCAATTAATTTGAACGGGTCATAGATAAATGAAACATAAATTCAGAATTGCTATAATTTGATTATTTTTTTACATTAGCTTCACACAGGAGGTCCAGGGGAAAATAATTTCCCTCGGGGCCTTAGGGGATGATGTGTAAAGAGTTTTTTTAAGGAAAGGATGGAGAGAAAGTTCTGGGAAGGAAAAAGGTATGAGGGTTGAATAGGAACTTGGGTATTAGTGGATCCAGGAGTGACGGACGTATGAATCCATCCCTTCAACTGTGGTGCAAGGCGATGGGTCGGAAGAGTCCGTCTGGAGAAGTCAAAAGTCCTTCAATCAGTGTGTCTCGACCCAGCCCGTCACCAGAAGGTGGGCTAATGCATTCGCCGCCAAGAACTTGATCCTGGCATTGTATGTGAAATTAGAATGACGAAATTAAAATAAATCCTCCAGAAAAAATGTCAGAAGTAACATTCTCCGACGGACGTTGTAAAAAAGATCAACATTATACAATACGAAATTATTCTGTTATTATTTATTCTTTAATTATTTCTATTATTTAACAAGCTGACCCGACGAACTTCGTACCGCCTTACAATCAATAACTGTTATGTTAACTTATTAGCTGAATTAAATTCAGTTTTTTTACTATGTTAAAAATTACGCAATGAAGCAATTATCGATGCGCAACTATCCGTGTTTTGTTTTTGTTAGTATCAGAGATGGCGTTGTGCACGGATTTATATTTTTGTGATTTTTTACTTTTCCACTTACTCGCGGGAATTGCATTTCATTTTCTTTAAGTATACGTGTGAGGGAGATTTATTAAAATTATTGTATTTTTCCTCTTTGGAGGGGTGCAGACGTACGTTCACTGTTTGTCTCAATGTTTTTCGAATGTTGATATTTAGTGTGTAAGAAAGAGGGGCATCATTGTATGTTTAAGAACAAAAGCAAAATAAACAGCGCATTGAAATTTGAAGTTTTTGAATTTTTGGAATTCACTCACTATTCAATATTATATGTATCACAATATTGCTGCAGCTCTTTCAAAAGATGAGAATTCGTCCCATACAAAATGGGTGAAGAAAAGAATTTTCTTCGCAATTTTTTTTCGTGAATTTTTACGATTTTTAATAGCTATTCTGCTGTTCGGGGCGGAGACAAATCTAACAAATCAAAAAACATAAAAATCGGTCCAGCCGTTCTTGAGTTATAAACGGTGCACACTAACCCGACTATGTTTTATATATTACGATTTAAAAATCAAAAAAATTCGTAATCCAATTTAATTTTTTGAGAGCACATATTTATTTTTTACGCACACTTACATAAGTGCGCCAAGCTAAAATTGCATGGTGACCCCGAATTGTGCATCACAGCCAAACCAAAATATATTTGTGACGCACAACCGAGGTTTTGAAAGGTGAGTTACGCCAGCCCGCATTTAGAGTCCTCCTACGATTCTGAAACAGTCGCAATATTATGTAAACAAGTCAAACAGTTAAATAAAATAAATAAAACAGTAGGTAGGTACCTACCTACCAATCCGTATTTCGTTCAATCACACTCGGCCAACTTAGTCAGAAGGTACAATGTCTTGCTCCACACAGGAGGGCCTGAGGAAAATAATTACCCTCAGGGCCTATATCATCTTTGGGGATGCTGTGTGTAGGATCTTTTTAGGGAAAGGAAGAAGAGGAATTTCTGGGTAGGAAAAAGATACGAGGGGTGGGTAGGAAACTGTGGGTCAGTGGTCAGTGTGTCTGTGAGTGACGGACGTATGAATTTATCCCTATCACTGCAGTGTACGGCCATTGCATTTCAGAATTGAAACGTTGTTTGAAATGGCTCTAGCCTTGTTTGGTGACCAGATCCGAATATCCATGTAGGTCACAACCTTCCTCCCCCCCTATCTCCTTCCTCTTCTTTTTTTACATTAATTCCACACAGGAAGGAGGAAAATAATTCCCCTCAGGCCCTAAGTCATCTTTGGGGATGCTGTGTGAATGGTCTTTTTAGAAAAGGAAAGAGAGGAAGTTCTGAGAAGGAAAAGGGTGTGAGGGGTGGGTAGGAATCTAGGGGTCAGTGTGTCCAGGAGTGACGGACGTATGAATCCTTCCCTTCCACTGCGGTGCAAGGCGATATTCCGAGAGAGTCCTGCTGGAGAGGTCAAAAGATCTCCCTCAACCAATTTCTCTCGATCAGACCTGCCATGCAGTAGGTGGGCAGACGCACCCGCCGCCAAGATCTTGACAAACCTCTTCCCATGAACCCGGGCACCCCTTCTAAGTCACCAAACGTAGCGAACCACTTGCGGTGACCTATGTTAGAGATTTTGCTTATCCAATAAATGGTTCCAGGGGCGGCAGTACCCATACCCGCCTACTAAATTGTAATCTCATATAATTTGTGCAGAAATAAATTTATAATGCTTTGTTGAGGCGAATTGTGATAATTTTATTCAATATCTTGTTCTTCTTCTGGTGTCTATTTTCAGAGATTGGCTGACATCGGAGATATTTCAATGGAACTGCACTAGTACCAGTCAAGAAGTGCGATGTCTCCCCCTGCCTTATCATAAAATTCTTTCGTCTCTCCTCGTGATTAACTGACCGTAGCCAAATCATGTTTTAACTCGACCATTTGGAATTTATTCTGTCTGTAAATTTGTTTATTACGTTCCGGTTTTGATTCAAGCCTTGTTGAAAACAACTTTTTATTTTATAGATTTCGCATGATCGTGGTTCCTACTTCGAGCTGTCCATCAATATTAAGGTATCTACATACCGACCTAAAGAAATTGTGAAAAATAATTGTCATTGAGATGGTGACATTTCTTTAGATGAATTGTATTTCTTATTTGAAATTTTTTAAATGTTACCTAAAATATTAATGCTTTATAATTAAATAGGTAGGTATTCAATTAGTATATACTAAGAAATCTCTGATTTCACATAAAATTTTGGTTTCGATTTGTTAAATAAGGGAAAATTAGAAAAATACTCTTTTAATGTGAGTTTTAAAACTGTTAACAGAGCTGTTATTAGTAAAAAAAAATTACAAGTGTCCAGTTGATATGTGGTAGAACTGAAATCTTCAGAAAACTAAAGTAGACAATGGGGAGGCTACGAAGCACCGCACAAAGAGGAGACCGATTATTCTATCTCATTCTTTTGCAGGCTAAATCCTATAGATCTATGATTTTGTCTCTTTTTAGTGTCCCTTTTTCATTTCATCGAGTTTCAAATCACAACGGTGCTAAAAGAAGTTTCACTTCAATAAATTCAATGATTATTATTATTAGTGGTGTTTATAAAGCTAATTATTGCCATTATCAATGTTTAAACAAAGATTAGGTTCGTTTGTTACTAATTATAATTGTTATTAATTTATTGACCGATAACTAAATACTTGATCTTCTGCTCTGATGGAATAATAACAATGAATAGATTGTAAGCTCATTTCTGTGAATTATTTGCGCTTCCGAAAGTGAAACTCCACTTACCGCAAGCAACTACTGATAATGGTGTGTTCTGCGGTTGGTATAATTCCACTTCTTTGATCTGTGGTAAATACCAGCGAAGTGAGTTTTTTTTGTGGAATTAACAATAAGCACGATATTATTAATTGCATTTTAGAGAGAGGATGGGCACTGCGAACACTTTAGAGGGAATAACCAGACAAAACCAGAAATATGTCATTTTTAAATTAAATTTTAGACGTATTGACACTTTTCCACAAAAAAATATTAATTTATTTCGAAAGACTGTTCTTTTATCTAGTAAAGCTATGTTTTGAATTTTGAGAAAATATGTTTATTTTTAGTACAATAATGTTTGTACTAAAAATAAACATTCGGTCGTTGGCAGATTTGTTAAATTTTCAAACAAAAGTTTGTATTATACAACATACATTTCAAATCATGTAATCATCCAGTAACATACATCAATAAATTATCTGGTAAAGCGTTTCAGAATTAAATTTTAATAAAAGATTCGTGCACGTGTTTTGTGACGAAAATACTTCAGTTTAGGGGTCGTCCATTAATCACGTGATGTTTTTTTAGCAACTTTTTAACCCCCCCCCCCTCCCCCCTGGTGATATGTGGTAAGGTTTTTAGACTAACCCCCCCCCCCCCCCAAATCACGTGTATTTTTTTAGTACAAAGTATTTTGAAATTTTCAGAATATTATCACGAAAAATAAATACAAGAGATATCTCATTATACCCCCCCCCTCATGATTTTCTCCGAACCCCCCCCCCCCTTTCGAGCCTCACGTGATTAATGGACGACCCCTTATCTGTTTATTTACGGTCTTACAAACTAATATACCAATTTAAGATTTTTTTAACATTATTATTTTGCTTAGACATTATTGAAGAATTATAAATAGATACTTATTATCAAAAAATAATTACAAAAAGTGCATCATCACGCCTTTCAGCATTTTTGAATGTAGGTATAAATTATAGCAAAATTTGAATGAAATAAAATCAATATCGAGTTATTATTTTAAAAAGTTGGTACGGAGAATAATTAATCTTTTTCATTGGAATCGCCCTGTATGATCGTCAAAACATCGTTAAAGGCCCTTAAGTAGAAATAACTTTGCATATTTTATCGATCGATATTATTACCCGATTTTTGTCCTGAACGTCCCTAGTGGAATGGTTCTTGAAGCTTGATTTTGGCTTAGTTTAAATTGTTCAGTTTTCATTCTTCTATATCGTCTATGTCTTTTTCTGCATTGCATCATTTCACATAGCCTTTTTATGTGAATACGGCACAAGATTCTAAATTGCCTCCAGTGTCTGTAGCCATGGGGGATGGCATTCCCAATTGTGATATATACTGTGGGGCTGAAAGAAATGGATAGGGGAAGGAGACGGTGACGAAGTATCGGGCTATTCAAATATGGTCACAAAACACGTTTCAATATGTTTATGTCGACATTTGATTCAGTTGTCGTTCAGGGATTATTTCAAGTACTGGCGCTAAGGCTGGCGAGAACCGGAATTGCAAAGCAAATAAATGGCTTTAAAAAAGGCGCATCTGCAAAAAAATCGTAGATGAGGTCAGTACCGGATTATCCCTAAGGCAGAGTAGGCAACTGCCTAGGGGCCCCGCATCGGCTAGGGGCCCCGCGTCCCGAGAAAAAATGACTTGCTTCAATTAGTGAGCAACGAAGTTTCGGAAAAAGTCAGCTTTCAAGATGTTTTAATTTTTTTATTAGGAACATTAACAGGTTAATTACATTAGGTACACGTATTAAAGAAAACAACAAATTATAATAATTAGGTAATAACTAATAAATAACTAATGTTCACATCATGCACAAATAATGAATAAAAAGTCTATAATTAAAACAAATGTATAAACATAGTTGTATTTTATAAACATAGTTAGCTGAAGGATAATTCAACATACTAATTGTTTCAAATGGTTTCACATAAAATGCTGTATCCTCGTCAATTTTTAGAATTTATTGTAACATTTGGTGAGAGCATTTTTTACAAATGCGTCTTTCAGAAAATGAAATAAATCAAAAAAAATCCCAAAAGTATTTTGTACAGTGTCCTGGTGCCTTAAGGAGGGGTAAGGTTTTAAAGGCGAAATAAAGGCATATTGTCATAATTTTATTTTGAGATATGAAAAATGTTCGTGTTATTTATTTCATACACACTTTATAGTATAACATCTGAAGTATCTTTGAAAAAAAATTCAATTAAAATATCAATAAATAAGTCCGTGAGAGCGAATCTACGGAGGCGAAAAAAGTTGTTATGCTGTGAACTCCCATAACTCTTCACCAGATCATTTGAACCAAAAAAAATCGAAATGCGAAGGTAATATGTTTTATTAGGTAGTCAAAGCGAGTTTTCGGTGAATTTGTTATTATAAAATGTTAAAAAACTCCCTCTGACTACCTGTTGTTTTACGTGTAGAAATTGTGTACAAAATTTCTACCTGTTGTTTTACGTGTAGAAATTGTGTACAAAATTTCAAAAGCACCGGTCGAGTCAAGTCAAGATTTTGAGTTATGATGTTCACGAACTTCGGAAATGTCGTTTGCGAGAAAACCGATTTTAAAATTTTTATACTCGAAATATACTTGAATCGAGCATGAGGGCCGGTCGCTTGAAACGCTGCATTCATAAAAAATAAATATAATAATTTTTTTATTAAAAAGAAATTTTTAATAAAAATTCCCTCCACCCCCCCTAAAGTCTTGTTAAGGATTTGATCAAGGGAACAAGGAGGCCTTCAACCCCCCCCCCCCCCCCCCCCGTTGGTCCACCATTGGTAAAGGGGCCCCGTGACGTGCATTGCCTAGGGGCCCCGATATGGTTAATCCGGCCCTGGATGAGGTCGGCCTGCTCCAATTGCGCCCGCGTAAAACCGGGTCTAATCAAGAACCATCTCCTAACGGATACTGAAGACAACCAGTTACGGAACATAGAATAAACAAGGACACACTGGACTGACTTACGCAACGTATGCGATACTACGTTCCCGTACCACGCAACGTAAATTTGAATCGTACACGTAGAAAAATTAGTTTTTAATTTACTTGAAATTCTTTTCAAATTATTGGTCATTAGTCATTATGGTTAAAAACGGAATTGCAGGTTTTACAAATGTATTAGCAGGAAGTGGCGGCCTAATAAAAATTAGGTTTTCTTATTAAATTACGAATATATTCTCATATGTGGACAGCCGTCCGCACGCGAAATCCTAACATATTTGCATTACAATAGGAATTTCTTGACTGTCTTCCTGATAGTTCCACGGTAAATAGCTCACATTTTATTCACTTTCATTTTATTTTGTAAGTAATTACTAACCTGTTATAATTGAATGATTTTTATAGCGCCGTTTGTGTGAAAAATCCCTCAAGGGAATACTCATTGCTCTCTAAGGACTTCCGTTACTTTATCATAAATTACCAATCTTTATTTCATTTTGTGTTTTATTGATTTACATTAAAATTATAATTTATAATTAAGCTGATGAGACCAAAAAAGTATCGCGATATTCAGTAGACGTTATAAATCACGTTGTAACGTCTTACTAATAAAGCTGTTAGTTTTTCATCTCTCAATTCAACAACCATATGAGCAATGAAAGTCAATAAACGCCAAACGTCGAACAAACATAACCTTAAACGTCAAATCAACTCGTTGGAAGGTTTTTAACCATCGCCATCTTTCTTTCAAACGTCCCACGCCGATTTAAACTGGGCAAATTGGCATAGCATGCAGAGCGTGGGATTACGTGTCGGGACAAGTGTTTTCCTAAAGCATCTATCTTCATGGAAAATGTATGTATTGTAATATGTCTTAATGCGGTGTACACGTTGCGTAGGTGGGGCTTTCCTTAAGGGACGTGTGCCTTAATCTTTAGGAACATCCATCAAGTTCTACGAGTATATCTTCCGATTCCTCGAGCTTCAACCTGTCCTTTTGTACAACAACTAAGATGTTCTTGAAAATTGTCCTTTTTTATGCTGCAAATATACTAAATAAAGCTTCCTAGTTAGTCACTAATTTGCTCTGATAAGCAAACAAAAAACTAAAACGACATCAACCTAACCAAAGTGGATACACTTTACTTCCGTGTACCAAAAACGTTCTTACAAAAAACCCTTGCATATATAAACATTCTAAGATGCCAACGTCCTGCCTTGACAGTACGAAGATACCTGAGGAACTCAGATACCTGGGGAGCCATGTCGTGGAACCAGGAGACATCCTGGTGAACTTTATTAAAAACTGACTGACAAATAAGTTGTACCGTGGAGATTGGAGATAAGGGCTTATTACGGCATCAGTGCTACGGAGACTATGCAGATCGTCTCCGTATCATAATCGACCGTTTTTCATTTTGTCGGCCTGTATATTTGTTTGCATATTCCGTTTCCATTTCAAGATGGTGGCTGTTTTAATGGTTCAGTAATCGTTTTTTTTAAACATAAAATTGTCGTGTTAATTTGGACTTAATCACATTGTTTGGACAAATTGTATTATTCCTCATTTATAATTAAGAAGGTAGGTATTTAAGTATCTACATACTACTTGTACTTGCAAATCTTATGATTTCAGAAGAATTTTTTTATTATATTAGAGAAAATTAGAAACATACTTTTATGGTCGCGAGGTCTACTAACTGTTCATAGAACCACTATTATTGTGTACTAAACTTTCCTACCTAGCTAATCGTATCTAGTCACTAAATGCAGATGAGTCTAACCAGTCTGTTATCTGTCCGGGAAATCTGGCTGGGGGAAAAAATGACACAGATTGACACATTCATTTTGCAAGCGGTGGCGACGCTAGTGTATATTTTGAGATAAAAAAATATGATTTATAAAATAGTTCTTTAACTCGTTAGTTCCTCCTTTGCACGCCTCAGAGTTCACTTTATCGAACTGTAAATGTTGCTTAAAAAACGTTTAAATGACCACCGTAATTATATTTTTTGGTCTTCAAGTTGCTTACGATAATTTCAAGAGAGAAAAAGCTTAGTTGCTCCTGACTGCAGTTATCCTGTCCCACCGCAAACACATTTTTTTAAGGGTCTTCAGAAACCAGATTCCACCACCTGAATTTTTCAAATTTTTGGATGAAAATATGACACTGTTATATGCTTAAAATTTTAAATAATATAATCCATTTATTATATTTAATTTTTTTAAATTACAAGTGTGCAGTTCACACGCAGAAGAAGTGAAACCTTCGGAAAATTAAAGTAGACAAGAGTGAGGAGGCTATGAAGCGCCGCACAAGGAGGAGACAGATTATTCTATCTCATTCTCTCGTAGGCTAAATACTGCATATGTATGTGTTTGTCTCTTTTTACTAGCTTTTTCGTTTCATGGAGCTTCAAATCACAACGGTGCTAAATAAGTTTTCACTTCAAAAAGAACTTCAGAGAGTGCAATTCAAGAAGTGAAACCTTAAAAAAACTAAAGTAGACAAGAGTGGGGAGGCTACGAAGCACCGCACAAAGAGGAGATTGATTGATAGGCTACGAAGCACCGCACAAAGAGAAGACCGATTATACCACTTTATTCTCTCGCAGACCAAATCCTATAGATGTATATATTTGGCTGTTCTTGGTTTCGCTATTTTTCGTTCCGTCGAGTTTCAAATCACAATGGTGGTAAAGAATTTTTCACTTCAAAAATACAGAAAATATAATAATTGTTCGGAACAAACGTCAACGGTTAATACGCACATTCTTTGATAAAACTTTTAGATTCTTCTTAATTACCATAAAAAACAACTATTTGCATTGGGGGAGGTTGAAAATGTTACATTTTTAATTTTATTTACGTAAATTGAAAATTTGCTTTCACACTGTCAAATCACTCTGTTTGCAGTTCGGAACAAACGTCAACGGTTAATACGCACTTTTTTTATAAAACTTTTAAAATTAAGATAATATACACAAGCCCGCTACACAAACCCTGCTTTGCCAGACAAACCATTCAAAAACGTAGGCTATTTTTTAAAGTAAAGATAACATACACAATCCCGTTACATACCCGTTGACGTTTGTTCCGAATATTTACCGAAAATATGCTTTTTTTCTAACCTACGAAACCCATGTAACCTCTTAGATGATCATTTATAATAGAAAATTAGAAACATACTTAGTAGTTAAGATATTCGCGGAAAACAGAGTGACGGTTTCGGATTTACCTGCATAGAGGTGTTCCTAGTGCAAAGCGCGCAATCTCGTTTCCCAGCGCAGGTACGAGTAGAGCAGTATGAGGTGCTTCACCTGTACCTGTAATGCGCGGATCACAGCTGTGCGCAGAGGTGTACATCACATATAAACCACACTCCTCTACTTCACTACTTAGTATATCAAGAACACGCGGTCGGGAAGCATCTCTGAGATCCTATCGGAGGAACAGTTTTTAAAAATTAACCCGATAACATGAGCCGTGTTCCAAATTTCAAATAATTGTTATTTAAATGAGTGAGTGTATATTCTTATTGAGTTTGAAACTGTTTTAAACTTTGTGAATAAAAAGCGCAAAAATATATTTTGTTTTAAAGTGAGAGATAATAATAATAATGTGTTTGCAAATTATTGTATTATAATGTTAAAATAGAGTCAAAAATGTTTTTAAAAAGTGGAAAGGTAGTTTAATTTTTAACAATCGGTTTATATTTTGAAATAATGGAAAAATAAAGTTGTCTTTTAGTTTAAAAAATCGAATTGCATAACTATTTTCATTGTTATGTCATTATTAAACAATAAAATAGATAGGATTATGAATAAGCGTTTATGAATATTCTTAATTTCTAATGATTTTATAATACACATATTAGTTTTCACTAAAATTCAAATTGAAAATAATCCAATTTTTTTTTTAAAGTCACTTTTTAAATTTTTATTTTTAATGGTATTAATATTTGGTGTTAGTATAAAAATGATTATAATTGTTAAGAATCAATATTTAGGATGGCTTGTTTCAGAAAATTTTAATGACTCTTCAAATTTCAAAGTTAATCTTCAAGTTCTGTTATTATATCTGTGTGGGCCAGTTGCTTCACAAAACTAAAATAACAGAACTTGAATAGAACTTTCACAGAAGTTGAAAATTTACTTTGAGTTTTGATGAATTATTTAAATTCTCCGAAACAGACGAGTTTCAGAAAACCTGTTTTTTGTTAACACGAAATAGTGGGGTGCTCACTTTTTATTAATGCTTACAGTTGTTACGTAGTTTTGTGGTAAATATTAATAATTTTTAATTTTTCTTCTAACGCTTTATAGGTTTCAAATTAGTTTGTCAAACATTGTGATAAAAAAGTACAAATTAGTTATAAATATATAAAACAAAATTGTGATGAACAGAACGTGTTTCAAATAATAATATTGGTGAAGACAGTTGACTACTGTCGTTCTAATTAAACTGTGATAAAATATTTTTAAATAATCGTTAAAATGAAAACCAAAATGAGCCTGACGAAAAAAACCAAAAATGAAACCCTGGCATATCATCAAATGGTAAGATATTGAAAAAACATTTTCTTAATATAATTAACGTGTTCCACTTTAAAGCCATTTTAAATTATCTATTTTTATCTTCGAATTTTCTTTTTTATAGGTATCTATTTATAGGTTTATTTTCTAATTTTCTATTTTATGGGTAGAACTCTTTATTTTCATAGTTTTTTAACCAATTTTAATTGAAAGTATATCAATACCTACAACGAGTGCCATTGTATATACATATATATTTGTCAGAAATATTATAATTACACAGCAAATTATTTTTTCTGAATCAGCAGAAACATTCGAATGGTGAGCTCTGGTATCATGAAATATCCCAGCTTTTTCTTGATTTTCTTAGACAATTCAATTAATTTCAGCTCACAGCACAATATCAATCATGAGCTTTTAAAACTGTTATATCGTCAAGTTTTCAAAAAATCTGTTTTAATAGCCATTTAAAAAAATCAAATGATGCATCAAATCAAGTTTCTAAAAAAAATGTTAAAAACAATTACAGAGCATTTAAATTAATATTTTTAGTTTATTATAGTGATTTATACGAAATGTGTGACGCACGAGAAGTATTATGGTAGAAAAAGTTGGGGATGCCCGGAAAAGACATGGCACGTTCAAGTGAATCAAATATTCGATTTGGGCCATCTCAAGAGTCAGAATAACAGAAAAATATGTATGATGTGATGTATGAATGTGAATGAAGCGAGGAATGTGTAAAATACACTACAAACATGTAATAATTTAATTTAATATATCTTATAACTTGTATCATAATGTACTGTGTGTGTCTTAATAATCAAATTAACAAAAACAGAGTTGTTTGGCGGTCTATCCTCCATGTCTATTAACGGCGTGTTTAGGCAATACTTGGTTAGTTTGTGTGACGCACGAAGCGCTCAAAGTGCTTTATGGGACTTTTCTGTTGTTAAACCTGTTATCGGCATTGCCGAAAGTCTGCGAATTTTTATGCAAATTTCTACCGTATCGACCGTAGAATTAATTCGGGTTTTTATTACCCTATACAAAACTTAACGCAGGTGAAGGTAATTTTATATAAAATCACAAGATGTACGAGTATATCGCTGTGTGAAAGCATTACTGACACAGGTCAAAAAAATATATTTGAAAATGTAATATTGAATTAAAGTCATTTTTACCCGATCTTTTATTGTAATATCAAACAATGTTAATTCACTTGATAATATTTTACAGAAATATCCTCATATTTTATCAAGGCAATACCATTACAACCAATAGTGATAGATATACTCTCAGTGTCATCCTGGTGAAAAACCACCAAAAACAAACAAAAGGTTGCTTGAAATGGCTTTAGCCGTGTTTAGTTACTAGATTTGAATTGTTAGGTACTTCCCAACTAGCTACTACACAATTTCTTTCTCCCCCAATCCACTCGGCCTTTAAAATGCCCCAATTGGACGTGCCAGAGTATTACTATTTCTGGACAGTAGGGACACTGCATCGTGGATGTTAATTTTTTTCATATTATAGGTTTGTGGTTGTGTACAAGTGAGTTGTCAGAAATTAATATTATATTCGTGTTAAATTATAAAAAATAAACTTTTTTTGTTAGACGCACCAAAAAAATATTAAAATATTATACTCTACTAGCAGACCCGGTAACACGTTGCTGTGGCTAACGAAACGCCACGCCATTACACAACCTTTATAACCAACGCCATCTGGTAAATCAAATCCACATCGCCCGCTTCCCAGCACGCTGCCCGCTGTCCGCTTGCCTGCCCGCTTCCTTTATTTATATATTTCAACCAATTTACCAAAAACCTTGACAAATTATATACCTACCTAAAAAATCTTCCTCATGAATCACTTTATCTATTGGTGAAAACCGCATGAAAATCCATTGCGTAGTTTAAAAGATCTAAGCGCATAGGCGGCGGGAGCGACTTCGTTTTATACTATGTAAAGATTATTATTAACTATGAATACGCAAACACTTTCTGTTCCAAAATGAACCAGATAAAATTTTCCGTATTGTTTACAAAAAAAAACCTAGAAGGCGATGTTGATTATTTAAAAAATATTTCGAAGTTATGTCGGTAATGCATTCACACAGCGATATATCGTTACGACAAGGAGTTAAAATACGTATTTCGATAATATCGCGACCGACTTTGACCTCTGTTTGCCAAATTTGCCCTTTAATATCGACCAGTCCCCTAACCACTTTCTCACACTTTTCGCCATTCAACAGCTTATCTTATAATACATCTTTGTACTACTTTTCTGTCTGGAATTTGTAAACCGACGCTAAATTTTCAGCTCTCAACATTTGGAGTAAGTCTTTATTCTTCAAAAAAAATTTCAACAAGTCATAAGCTCCTTGTTATTTTAATAGAAACTAGGGTGTAGCGGGTAGTAAATCTAGTAATCTAAAAAAGGGTAGGTTAACTTTGATTATATAATATTCCAATTTTATATTGAATAATATAACGCTAAATTGTTAGGTGATGATATTTTTATTTCCGAAACATTTTTTCTTCACATCAACTTTTTGTATGAAAAGTTTTTTTTATTCTGGAATAAAATTTGATTCGAATAAATTTCTCTACATGTCATGTTGCTAAATTCCTAGGTTCTTATGTTTTCAATGGAAGAATGATATTTTTATTTCAGCAACATTTTTTTCTTCTTTAATTAAATAAAGACAAATTAGTGAAACTCAATAGAAAATTTGGAAACAGAAAATTCAGATATTTTCACCTCTGGGACTCGAACCCAGGACTTTCTGCTTTCATGGCAAAAGCTCTACCAACTGAGCTAAGTGTCTATATACAATTCGGTCACTTTTAACTGTATCATACTTAGACTAGGAACTACAAACATTATCTTCATTTTCTTAACGCACATAATATTGGCTAGTATCTTTAAATACGATTGCAAGATTCAAACCCGAACTAAATGCTATCTAGATAGTGTCTGGATAATTTTTTATCCATTTTATTATTAATATGCGACATCTATTGACTTTTCTGCAAGTCTAGGGTGAATATTTATTTTAATTTTAACTTTATAAACTTTTTGAATGGAAACCGATTTTTTGTTTATGGAATAAAATTTATTTCGAATAAAGTCTCTATGCGCCATATTGGTTGGTTCGAGTTAAAATCGTAACGCCGAATTCTTAGATACTTTTATTTTTATAAGGCGAATTTACGAGGCGAACGCTTCGTATATTACTGTAGGGGGCAAGGGAGAGAGGTGCGAGCACACATTTTCTCTCTCTCTTTCTCTCATAGCTAGTTACGTTACACAGTGCAGGCCATTGTCTGTATCACACTGTAGGATCAAGAGAGAGCAGTGAGCGCGCACATTTTCTTTCTCTCTTCCTATCATATAGATGGATAATATCATATAATATAATATACTTTTATATACATATAATATAATATACTTTTATATATAATATAATATCATATACTTTTACTTCAGTTGTGTGATCTAAAGCACATTCGTTTTTTTTTTCTTTACTCCATTTACTCCATTTCACTCACTACTCTATTTTTTAGAGGAAGCAGTTTTCTGTTCTGGAATAAAATTATATTCGAATAAAAGTGTGCAAGTCTTTCGTGTTAAAAATTTCACACCTCCCTTTTTCCTTTGTGAGTTTTTTTTCTAAGAGGTTATTCTAATTTTCTAGTGATGAGTTATTATTAGATTATTATTATTTATTTCGAAAGGAAATTCATTATTGAAACGCGATGGTCAAGCTCTGACCTTCAATTTAACAGACTTATGTAATTCCCAAGCAATTATTAAGGTCAGGGGTTACAAAGAGAAGAATTGTATTAAGCCTTCAGTTTCCTCATTGGCGCATATTTATTTACAACAAGCAAATAACTTGTTAACAAAAAATTGAGTCACTTATGTTTTTTATCGTCTCAGAAAATTAAAATTTTGAAATAAATTCGCGAATTTTAAATAATAAATAATTTAGTAAGTTTGAGCTCTGGGTACATCCGTCTTCACGATTTTTTCAAATATACTAGCGCAGACCCGTGAAAAATCACGGGAAAGTATACATTTTGAAAATGACAAAAATAATTTTCTATTAAAAATATAATATTTATATACTTTACTGCTTGTGTGAATTCTTCATTTAATCAGTTCCAATTTTGAAAATGATTAATAAATTCAAAACAAATCTGATTTCATTGAACCAGAGTTACGCATTACGCACAGACAACCGAAATTAGAATTTTTGATGATGATTGTAGTTTTTAATTTACTACAGGTGGTAGTGGTAATTCTTCAATTTAGGAGGCGGGAATGGGTACCGCCGCCCCGGGAACCTTTATTGGATAACCAATACCTCTGCCATTGGTCACCCCAAGTGGTTCGCAAGGTTTGGTGATTTAGCAGGGGTGCTCGGGTTCATGGGGTGAGGTTTGTACAGGTCTTGGAGGCAGATGACCAGGACACACTGAACCCCAGATTCCTACCCACCCCTTAAACCCTCTTCCTTCCCAGAACTCTCCTCTCCTCACTTTCCTAAAAAAAACCTCCACACAGCATCCTCGAAGATGACATAGGCCCTGAGGGAAATTATTTTACTCAGGGCCTCCTGTGTGGATCTCATGTAAAAAAAGATATTTTCAGTATCGCCCTGGCGAGAGATCACCATTCAATTCAGATCTGAATAAGCAAGTACTGACCAACCTTTATCTTCCTATCTCAAACCCCTCTCCAATCCCTTCAGCTTTCAATGGTTCTAGTAAGTTGGGACTCTTGTGCGTTATTCCGAAAAAAAAGCTTTACGTGTATTTATAAATGTGCGCTTGTATTTGTTTAAGTTTTTCAAATGTTTCTTTTTCAAAACAGATAGAGACACACATTCCCAAATTACGAATGTTTTACTTCCTCCCACTACCATCATTATTAGTAGAAAATGTAAATAGTGCAGTGATGGAGGAAGACTCGGCTAGTAGAAGACTGAACCTGAAGTTTGGGGCAGCTCCGCCAAATAACGATCTAAAGTTGAAACTACTTTTCATTTTTGAAAATGTTTTGAACAACTGCGTTAACTCTATGCAACTTTCTTACATAAGTTATTCGAACTCGTTTTCTTGATTATATTTATTCGAATTGTTTGCTTATTGGCTCATCAAAATGATAACTATTGTCTTTTATTTCAAATTGTACACAATCAATGATCGATGTTTGTGCTCCCAAGGTCAAACCAACAACTTATATAAATATTGCCCAAGAATCATGAACCCATATTATTTATCGTTGGCTCTTCGGCAAACTTGTTTTGAGAACCCGCTGCAGAATGATCTCTTAAATATTTCGTAATTTAAACGAAATACATTAATTGTGTTAGATAATGTTTCGCTGAAGTTATTCAACCATTTTTTTAACACTTTCGAGTTCATGGCATGTGTTGCAATGCCAAAATAAAGAATTGGTTTCTCCTTGCGTGTCCTTTCCTATTCGTCCCCCCCCCCCCCCGTCTCACGCTTTCCCCCCTCCCGCGAACCACCACCTCCTTCCCTCCTTGCCGCTAAACTATAATTTTCCAAAAAATTCGCGCCACCTATTGCAAATTTTTTACACAAATATAACGCCAGAGCTCACTATTATGTATAGAAAACATCGCGAGCATGCGCACTTCAAATCACCAAAGTTTCAGCGCAATCGGATGAATGGTTTAGTAATGCGTAAGAGAAAAACGAAGAAATAATCACTTTTATACATTCTAAGATTGTGGGCATACGTACCTACTACATGACACGCCATCCAGGAGAATAGAGGTAGAACCCAAGGGCGGATCCAGCTTTGGCGCCAGGGGGGGGGGTCACATAGCGCCAGGGGGGGGGGGGGGGTCACATAGTCGTGGTCAAGTCACTAGAAGTTATAATTTGATTTTTATAATAATAGATACAAGTAAAAAGTAGGTCCACCTAGGTCCTGGACCCAGCCCAGGGGGGGGTCATGACCCCATGACCCCCCCCTGGATCCGCCCTTGGGTAGAACAAATAGAGATAAATAGATAACAAATATGAAAATAGAAGCAGAACAACGCACATAGGACATTACTAAAGAACATGTTTTAAATTTTTTTTTAAATTAAAAAAATAACAAGTTATGTAGAACAAAGTAAATAATTATTTATCAGTTGTGTAAAATTTAAAACACGTTTATTAGAGTTTATTCACCATTATAAGGGAACGTACCCAAACTACGTGACCAACTTTTTGCAATTTTTAACCCCCCCCCCCCCCCGGTGACCAAAATCCTAAGGAACCCGCCACTCATTTGTATGGAGCGTGACCTTTTGAAGACCCCCCCCCCCCCCCCCTAAAAGTGTCACGTAGTATGGGTACGTTCCCTAAGATCCGCACCTAATAGGTACTCTTACGGAGTGTGTGTGTCCGTTCGAGGCACTTCATTGGTTGGACGATAGCGGGCAGCAGTGCACGTGTTCAAATCTTGTCCAAACGACCACATTTTGACCAAAATATTCTGACAGTATTAATAATATCTACCCTAGCCGCCCTAGCGACTGTATGGTTGAAATTTAAGAATCCGACTCCGAGTACAACTCTGACGCTGCGCCATATGGAAACCATCTGTGAACACAAAGCCACAATTACAGCAAGTAGCTAATAATTCCAAAAGATGACGCCACTTACGTTAACAGTTAGCATGAGGACTGTCGGCTGTTTTGGTTTTGACTAACCCCCGAGGCACAACACTGATAAAAGATAAAAGCGTATAAATCAATTGCCCTATTTGCATTTGCCATTGTTAAGAATTCGATAAAAAAGGTGTTAAATTGGACTGATAAGGAATTGAAAATGCGATTCTTGCTCGCGAAAATCTTAAAACTGTGGAGGTAATCGGTAAATTTAACTAAAAAGCTAAAATCTGGCCGTCTGAAACAGCAATAACTGTAGAACGAAACACTCTGACGTCATGAAAATCGCGCAGAATTAGTTGTCTGGAATTTTTAGGCCAATGCCCCTATTTTTAAACTATTTGAATTTTATTTTTGTTTTCTTGATTGAATGAATGACGCGGAATCTTGGAAGTGGAAATTAACCCACTTCCCGACGTCCAATCAAACTGAAACTCGGCAGATAGACTCGTTGTCAATAGTAATCCATTCTATCAACGGCAAACACATACAGGCTGTCCGGGGGTAAAGTGCATTAACTTCGGGAGGTAATTCTACATGATATTGTAAGAAAAAAAGATAAATAACTTTTTTCGAAATTCCAACTTTTAGGGGTAGTTTTGTGGTAAAAACGTAAAATTTGACCGGCGTGCGCGGCCAGCTTTATTATTTTCCACTGTTACGATACGGGCCAGTCACCACCATTTATTGTTGCCACGATCGCGCCCGGAAGGCGCCCGGCAAGTAAGATCGTACCTCACACTAAGGATTTTTAGTAGGTAGATCTTTTTGTATGGAAAAAAAATGTTGGAATTTAGAAAAAAGTTATTAATCTTTTTTACTCCTACCATAATGTAGAATCACTTCCCGAAGTTAATGCACTTTACCCCCGGACACCCTGTATAAACACGCGGACATACATGCATTTTTCTATTCCAACAAATTAAAGCACTAAATATTCGAAATAAATCAAAGAAAATCCGAATTTGAGAAGGTTGATTGTTGATCCTGGGAGGAAAGGTTCAAACCTCAAACCATTTTTGTAGTAAAAAAAGATGCTTTTTACGGGTTAATTTTTAGCTCAAGTAATTTATATCACCATAAGATATTGTGGAGCTTTGAAAATATGATTGAAGTATCAAAAAATATTGGCAAGAAGTCATTTTGTTTGTTTCATGTTATTTAAAAAATGTATTAATTAATATAGTGCTAAAAGCATTGTTGGAAGATTGGATAATTCACTTAGGTACCTATTTGGGATCGGACCGGTTACACTTGGTTTTAACGTCTTCGAACTGGTACCTACATTGTTTGTGAAGAGTCGGTTTTTCTTTTTGCTTGTTTTTTAACCTTTATTTAGATGTAAGTATGCAAGATTTTTTGAAGATTCTTTATTCGAGCTTTTTTTTATGAAAAAAATATCTATCTAAAATAAAATAATCAAATAAAATACTGTTTAAGAAAAACAGCTAAATTTATATAGAAGGAAGTAAAATAATCCTGACAAGTACCTTAGTAATTTAATTTAAATTATTTATTGTTTCCTTACATGGTAGTTATTATTGTTTACTATTCAATTTTTAACCCCACTAAGACAAAGCTATCTACATACTTTTTAAAAGTGCACAAGGAATTAGATGACTTTATTCTGGAAGGCTATTAAATGTATGTGGAGTTAATACAAATAATTTCTTTAACCAAAAGAAGATAGGTATATACTAATCATATATTAGCACATGTCCTACGACACGTGTCAAGACTATTATAAAGTTTTAGTCCTATAAAAAGGCTGTTTTATCTGCAACACACGGCAAGACGGCAGACAATGAAGCGGTTAGGTATTTCTCTCTGATCTGTGAAGCCATAGCAATTAGATAATGTTTTACCTGGGAACTAGATCAACTTTTCCAAGGCTAAGGTCTAAAGTAAACAGAGTATTTGCACACACAAGTTTTAGACCAATACCTACCTATGATATAATTATGAGTTAACACCTGGGCATATTAATAAAATTGATTTTTAAGTAAATAATAAACGAGTTGAATCCAGCTCATTTATGTAAGTATTAATTAGTACGGTAACTAACAATCATGAACAACTTTGCTTGAAATGGGTTTAGCCGTATTTGGTGACCTAAACAGTCAGGTACTTCCCAACCCTCTTCTTCCTCGTCACCTTCCTTCCGCACTCACTTCAGCCACACAACCCCTATTGAGAATGCCGTAGTCTAGGAAACAGTTAAAAAATCCTTATTTTGAGAATTCTAAACGATTTATAATATATGTAGGTACAGTTATTTGTACCTCCTGCAAAATTTACTTGTGTCGACTTCTTAATGTCACGATTCAGTTGGGACTTTTGTGCCGTATTCACATCAAAATAAGAGACTTTGTAACCAATGAGCGAGATTAAATGTTGTAGCAATTCTAATCGATTAATTGTGGACCCATTAAAAGATTAAAAAATCAACCAGAAAATGAGTACCTAATAATATGTAATAGTAAGAAATAATAGAACGCCGAGATAATAAATATAAATATACATATATATATTAGTTTTGAAAGTAACTGATATATACTTCTGCATTACGATTGTATTTATTGTACTGTTTTATATATTTTGAACTGTTTTATATTTCTGCAATGTGTGAATTTTCGACTTGCGTTATGTTTGTAAAAGCTCTACGGACATTCAATAAATGATGTTTTTAATAAGATATTTTTGTCCTAAATTTCTCCTTAACATTATTCAACACTTGTACGTACAATAAACACGTCATTTTCAAAATTAGAAAAAAAAAAAACAATTTTCTTGCATGATTTAAAAATTTATAAAATAGTCTACACATTTAAGGAGTGTAAGAGTGCAAAAACAACCCTGCAATTTTCTTTGATTATGAAACGTTGCATAAAAAAGGAGGTAGTGCAAAGGTACAGCTTTTTATCTATAATCACAATATTCATAACATTTTGTTCTCTTCTTTTACAGTTCCGATATGCCACAGGACTAGAATTATGCTCCACCTGGTTCGGGATCCTCATGGGGCTGACCTCTGCGTGGGGGCTGCCTCTGGTCATCATGATCTACGGAGAATTCACCAATCTGATGGTGGAGAGGATCCATCCTGAAGATGGACTATCTGCCACGACGATTATCAAGGTCTTTGGAGGTGGACGATACATGTAAGTCGATTGTTAGGTACTTCGTATTATTATTTGTTCCATACGCTACTCGTAGTTACAGTGTTGTAAAAAGAATTATTACTTATTATCTTATCGAAGCGATGCAAGGGTCTCTCGGTATTTTAGAACATGGAGAGAAAATGAGATTTTAATAGGAAAGTAATAGGGGACGTGAAGATAAAAAGAAAAATGTATGAAGAAAATGCCACCAACAAGCATTTGAAAAACTATACGTAATTGCATTTCTGTATAAATGTACCCCTTTACAGAATGTCCATTTACTGTCATATTTGTGTACAAATACACCATTTTCATTTATTCTTTGTATACATATATCCAACACCACAAAGACACTATTAATCAAGAATTTATTTTAAACGCTTTTTCAATATCAAAAACGTTTAGAAATTATCATCTTCCACTTTGAGACATTTTTAAGTTCGCTAAATTTTGCCATTACCTACTATCGACTAGTCATATTTCTATCATTTCTTTATTATAATCTATAATCATAGTTTATGTTTTCTTACAATTCCAAATCAATTGAAATTTTCCCTGAGTTTCTTGTTTATAAATCAACAGATAAATCTCCAAACACTTAACTTTCGCATTCCACAAGGCTCCACATTAGATCCCATTCTATTGTTTATCCTGTTTGTGCTGTCATTACTCTAATATAAAGCATTTTACCTGGACACTGCTTTGTAAGTCCTTAGATTATATATTTTATCTTCAGAGGAGAACAAAGAACAAACCTGTTTTAATGTCTGCTATTCTTTTGTGTGCAACCTTTTGGTATGAGTCATATCCCTTAAGGGACAGATTTTGTTACAGACATATTTATCAACAAAACCAAAAAATTTCCCCATCCACCAGACAGACACCGGTCGCCTGTTTTGATTTATGCAAAAAAAAGACATCACCAAAATTCATATTTTTTTTTGTGAAGTCCAGACACAACGTTTTCCGATTATAAACTCAATAATATAATTTTCCACATTATACAATAAAACCATACACTAAAAAGGGGGTAGTAAGGAGGAGATTTTGAACTTTAAAGCATTTTTTATTGGCCGCTTTAAGGATACTTTTTTTTCTAGGTTTATGAAAAGACTTATCAAAAAAGTACCTACTCAAGTATTCAAAGGCTAAGATGTGTTATACTCGCAGTATTTAATTAGAGCAGCTGTAATATTGTGTGTCAAAGTGTGTGTGTAATAAGTGATATCAAATTTTCAAATCTAAAACATTGAATGAAATTGATTTTTCTCAATTTTAAAGTATTTTCTTATAGAAAAGACTTAGAATTATATTCCCGTCGAAGATTCTCAAAAAAAGCTTAGACAATTTATACTGAATTGTTATTATTATCGCAGAAGAGATCCGGAATCGGTTGGCCATAAATTATCAACATTGACAGTTTAAACATCCTTCATTTAAAAAAAAGTTGTTTTAAATATTTAACACATTAGAGCTGCGACATTTACAACGCGAATTCTCAAGAGTTAATTCTGCGGTTATTCCGTCTTCAGGCATTGTCAAGAGTCAGAAATTATGGTTGCAAAGGTAATATCAATTTCATTCGTTTTTAAAATCGGCACATCCCAAACACTCTGTTGTTACGCTATAAGCTTGAAGGAAATATACAATAAGTATGGCACAACTACGGTTGTCATGACTCAACAGTAGGTTACGTTAATAAAATCATTCAATGGACAATTCCCCACAAACAAATCGCTAGGCACAAAGATCAACTTTTAATATAGTTACGATGCGCATGTTTACAAGAAAAAATCAAGAAAATGCGTCGATGAATATGGAATTCTGTTATTTTAGCATTTAAACTAGTAAATCAGAATATTTATGTAGATTTAGCAAGTATTGTTAATATCGTATTAATGATAAGCAATTATATCTGAAGGTATTTCAGCAGGCAGCAGGCATTGCTTTAATCATCCAGCATTATTAAATCTCTACATTGCAATATCACGACAGATCAGCCTGCGTAATTCCTAAAACAATTATTAACCTTTAATTAATAGTTTTCGTGCTAATTATAAATACGCCATGGTTTTTATTTGGAAAAAATGTAATTCAATTATCAATTATTGTTTCAGCCTCTCTCCAGTAAACCAAGATAGTTTTTTTGTTGATATTGTAAAAGATTCAATAAATTGTTTCTTTTTATTCTCTTGGGCATTTTATAAAACTGCACTTCTGAAGATTTCTTTTTCCCTGTTTTACAAATTGATTAAGTAGGTACCCAAGTAAGGACTTCTCGATGAAAAAACATTCAAAAAGAGTCTAGAAAATAATTTTGCTGCGCTTAGTAACCAGATCCCACCCGTTTTTTTACATTGGTTCCACACAGGAGGCTCTGAGGAAAATAATTTCCCTCAGGGCCAATGTCAACTCAGGGGATGCTGTGTGAAGGGTTTTTTAAAAGAAGGAAGGAGATAAAGTTCTGGGAAAGAAATAGGTATGAGATGTGGGTAGGAATCTGGGGGTCAGTGCGTCCAGGATTGTAAATATTGGAATACACCCCCCCCAACTGCGGTGCAAGTCGATGGGTCGAGGGATTCTGGCTGGAGAGGTCAAAAGACCTCCTCAAACGTCTCTCTATCCGGCCCGGCACGCAGCAGGTGGGCAGATGCATCGGCCGCCAAGACCTGGACAAACCTCACCCCATAAACTCGGGCACCCCTGCTAAGTCATCAAACGTAGCTAATCACTTGATGCTGACCTACGGCAGAGCTGTTGGTTGTCCAATAAATGGTTCCCGGGGCGGCGGTACCCATACTCGCCTCCCGAAATGTCCATCTCATTTAATCATGCCTTAATATTCACACCACTCATTCCAGCCACAATATTCCTGAATTGGGGAATGTCGGAGTCCCACTTCATCTGGATTACAATTTCAATTCTCGCATGGACCGATGCATCGACATTCGAGATTAGTTTTTTTCATACTAGGCATATATTTACATGTATAATAAAGAAAATTAAAAAGTGCAGTTGAGTAACGAAATGCACTCGTCACGATTATTAATTACACCACGAAATGCAGATTATTAAAGTATCGATGTATTCGATATCAATATCGACATTGCTACACATCATCACAGGTCGATTGCACACATCAACGGACATGGTCAAATAATATCGATACCTTGACCAGCAATCGATGCAATTACAAGTTATTAATTAGAAATTCGCCAAGGAAATTAAAAACCATTATTTTTCTTCACTCTGTAACTTTTCAAGTAGTTTTATTAATATATAGGTCCTCCTTTCCTGAGCATCTGCTTTATTATTTTTACTATCGATAAAAAATAATAATATTTTAATTCAAGTATACACTTTTTTACAATTCATTTGTTTATATTTTAAGAATTCAAAAAAATATATATATATTTATAAATTTCACGAAGTTACACGCTGTTGAAATAGATGGGGAAAAAAGAGCGTGTCCATCTTGTCACGATATCCACCCTTCTGGTCATCTGAAAAATTAAAAAAAGGTAGATTATTTAATATCAGTACAAATGTCATTATGGTAGGTACCAGAAAAAAATAAGAAAAAAAAATGTTTTTCAGTTATTTTTATAACTTTTCCGAATTAAAAAAAAATTAAAATAATTGAATTTTGTTGTTACCATTAAGAAAATTTCAAGAAAATCGGTCAATTAGAATTTGAGATTTTGTGACAAACGTTTCGAAAAAAGTAGTTTCAAGAAAAACTTACTTAAAAAGTTTTGTTCTATTTAGATTCTAGTTAGATTCCGTCTAAACCAGTCGAATTGCCACGACACTAAAATGGCTATAATGGAGATATTCTTAAATATATGAACTATCGAAATATGAAAAAAAATCTAGACTAGAATACCCCCTTAATTAAGTGAGTATGTAAATATATATTTTTTTTAAATGTCATCTACTATAATATAAAACTAGTTTTTGTCTTCTTAGGATGTCTGGGATACTGTAAAAAAATTAACTGAAATCGGGGATTTAAAAACACTGTTTTATAAAACTCTGAAACAATCTGTCAGCACTGAGACGTTTACCTGATAGTTGTCGCTTGACAATTCGCACCAGAAGCAACTCCATTATAATGGAAGCAAGCACCCATTCGGTGACCGGACAGCTCAACATACATTTGATAAGTGATATAAAGTCATTAAAAAAAACTAGGTTAAATATGTTACGTTAAGTTTGGTTATGGACATTTCTTTTTCTCTTAACTTTTCAAAGGTGTATTTATTTAAAGTGCCACTTTGTTGAGTTGTCATAGATCCGAATTAATCTCGTCCGGTCACTGGTTGAGTGGGCATAGCGCTTGGGTCCCACCAGAGCGTCGCATGTTCGATTCCTCGACTGGCTAAGTCCTCCATCACAACACAAGCAACGTTTTCGGCTTTCTGTGGTGGTAGTAGGAGATTTTCAAACATTGTTGGGTTATTCGTAACCCGGGAATGTTTGTCTTTCTTTTTAAAAAGAAAAAAAATCTTAATTGGCAACCTCAATTTTCTTTATAATCTGCATTGGTCAAATTTCTAGAAACTTCCTGTTCAGCTAAAGCTTCTTTGCTAACTTCAGCTGTAGCTGTTGCAGTCTGCACACTTACAAAATGAGAGTATGTAGAAAAAGTGTATAGCCTTAAAATACTAGTTGTGCGAATGAGATTTTAAACTGTGTTCTCATTAGATTGCTCAATAACATTTAATAATTTGTTTAGCATATTTAAATGTTAACTCTGTTTATAAATAATTAAACTCTTTATTTTTGCAGCGTAAACGGAACAGCTGCGGAGAACGCCGACTTGCTGGCTGAAGACGCCACAGCTTTCGGTCTCGGCAGTTTGGCTATCGCCTCTGCGCAGTTCGTGGCCGGCGTACTCAGCGTACACTCACTTAACTGGAGTGCCAACAAACAGGTAAATAAATCCTACTATTCATTTATTATTTACTTAAAAATCGAGAAAATTCCTCAGTCATACAAGTCCACTGGGATTACAACAAAAAAAAATTACTTAAACAAATATTCTATTGAAAAAGTTGAAATTCATCGGTCATAAACCAATTCTTCATTTGAAAAACTTTAAATTCGTCGGTCACGATCAAGTCCAATGGGATTTTACAGCAAATATAAATTAATGAAATAAAACCAATAATTCATATGAAAAACTTTAAATTCGTCGGGCACGATCAAGTCCACTGGGATTTTACAGCAAATATAAATAAATGAAATAAAACCAATAATTCATATGAAAAACTTTAAATTCGTCGGTCACGATCAAGTCCAATGGGATTTTACAGCAAATATAAATAAATGAAATAAAACCAATAATTCATATGAAAAACTTTAAATTCGTCGGTCACGATCAAGTCCACTGGGATTTTACAGCAAATATAAATAAATGAAATAAAACCAATAATTCATATGAAAAACTTAAAATTCATCAGTCACAATCAAGTTCACTGGGATTACAACAAATAAATTTAAAACCTGCAAATAGTGGAAATCACTCACAACTCATGAAAACCGTCGGTCACAATCAAGTCCACTGGGATTAGAATATATAAAAATGAAATAAATCCTGCATAAACTGGCTCCAGACTGTTGAGACTCCCACGTGGTATTCACATTTAAAAAGAAAAAAACTCGCAATATAATTTCATGGCATATGTATGAAATATAAACAAAAAAATTATTATATTTTTATAGCACTTTTACGATTCTCCGATCGCAAGTTCCGTTTGATTGCAAACAATTAAAATCTTATCAAATACAACACATTTATTTGTATCGGCTTTATTTTCACACGCTCTCTTTTATTTGATCGCCAACATCTTGTATATGTCATCAACAAGAATGTACAATTTAGAAATAACTTTTGTTAGCAGGTAAATATCGAGTCAATTTGTTTACCTAGCTATACAAACCTATTCACTTAGTGAATTAAATGCGACCTCTAATTCTCTCATTTACCTATCACAAACCAAAAATATTTATATATATCTTTGGCAGCAAATTTGACAGCATTCGTAATATTTGACCTCTAATTTTTTTCACTCAAGTAAATAAATTAAAATATAAACTTTTGAATGTAGCTATAACTTTGTGGTTATCCATTATAAATAAATGGAATAATGTTTGTTTGAACTACTGTTTTTTTTTAAGTGAAACTTCTTTAGCGCCGTCAGCGACTTGAAATTTGGGTGAAACGGAAATTCGTTACAACTCAGTTCTACACAAAACTCGTACATAAAAGTGGAGTTGGGATAGGGAAGGTGGAGGAGGCGAAGTGGGAACCCCCCTAATACTATGCGTGCGAAGCAGGGGGCAAAAATGGTGTTCCTTGTAATTAAAAATTGAAAACATCAAGTTCTCATGATTTTCTGATATTATAGTCTTTAAATTTAAAAATAAAATTCCGTTATCCTGAAGACACAAAATAAAATGAGCCCACATTTTGGGTAACCACCTAAATAAAATATTGTCTGAAATAAGTGCAAAAACTGTGTGAAAAACATCACGTCTCGTTAATAAATTGTTCTTTTTGAGATCCCATTTAAGTTGATTTTAAATTTATTTGTAGCCTTGCGGTTTTTTTGTCCTTTGTGGTGGGTGAGGCATCGCTAATTTATTGTCCATTAAAAGTCCTTCGAAGTTCAATTTCACTCTTTTTATACCCACTTCCTCTATAGATTCGAGACATTTATATCTATTGGACTATGTCAGCCGAACATTTTTTGCTAAAAACGTAATTGATTTTACGATATCTGTAGGTACTCTATAAATACCTAACTACATACAAACGTTTTTAGAGCGCCTATATATGTGAGCAGTGGCGTAGCTAGGAGGAGCAGCAGGGGCGGCCGGCACCGGGTGCCACCCCATGCCACCCGACCGTGAAAAAAACTTACGAGGGTAGAATATTGCCACAAAAATATTTTACACATGAACACTGTCTGTTATTTATATTTTCGTAGCTCTACTGCTCGATCGGTCGGGGATTACTCAAAAATCCTGTTTTTTTTTCGTTCCCAGCTCTAACTATTGCTCGGTTGGGGATTCCCTGAAATGCGCCGCTAATCACAATACCTAACTTATTTTCTTCATTATTAGGTAGGGGGGCGTTCAAGTATTACGTAACGCAATTTTTGAAGATTTTTGACCCCCCCTCCTCCTCATGTAACGCGCCGTTACGTTTTTCCGTTTCACACCCCCCCCCCCCCCCCCCCCCTAAACGTTACGTAAAGCCCAAGTGACAATTTTTGATTTTGAAATCTACATTTTTTTTGTTTGTTCATTTTAATGTTTTGGTATTGGTAATGTAATCTTTCAGGCCTTGGCTTCGTGTAAACTGTAACGTAATTATTATTGTTAGGAATCTTATTTAAAGGGATTGTACTCATAATTCAATAGATGTAGGCTAATGATGATTAATTTATTATTATTGTAACTTATCGTTACACAAATAAGTTGAGTTAATATAATTGAGATGAATGGTGTGCTCAGCTATAATTAGAATCATCATTACAACCGTGTATAAATGTAAATTACTGTAAAAAATTTAAAAATGAATAAAATTAATGTAAATAGAAATTTGTTGATTTTTGTCATGTCATCAAATAGTTTTTGCAGACATTTTCAAATAATGATATAAGTATGTTAAACTTTTTTCTTTTTTCTACATGAGCTCCACACAGGAGGCCCTAAGGAAAATAATTTCCCTCAGGGCCTATGTCATCTTTGGGGATGGTTTTTGGCCTATGATGCTGTGTGGAGGGTTTTTTTTAGGAAAGGAAGGAGAGGAGAGTTCTGGGAAGGAAAAGGGTTTCAGGGGTGGGTAGGAATCTGGGGTTCAGTATGTCCTGGTCATCCGCCTCCAAGACCTAGACAAACTTCACCCCATGAACCCGGGCACCCCTGCTAAATCACCAAACGTAGCGAACCACTTGGGGTGACCTATGGCAGAGGTGTTGGTTATCCAATAAAGGTTCCCGGGGCGGCGGTGCCCATTCCCGCCTCCCAAATTGAAAAAAAATTTAGATGTAATATTTAGTCTTGTCACTGTTATGTACATAAGTGTAAAATGGTTATTTTGCGATGATAAGTAGGTACTTATGTCGTCTTTTTTGTTTTGTTTATTATAAAAAGCTATAATAAAAAAACTATACTTATATTAAAAGCTATAAAAAACAATTTATAATAGCTATTATAAAAAGTTATTATAAGTTGTGCAACAAACCAAACAAATCAATTAAACTTATTACTAAACACGTTAAACAGATGGATAATTGAATTGTGATAATTGTCATATAAATACGTAAAAAAAATCAATTAAAACAAACACTTTCACGACATTCTAATCAAACGCGCGGCTGACAGTTCATTGAGAATTTTTTGTGTGACGCCGCAAATAAATATGTTTTATAAAACGTTCCAGTAAATCATAGAAACAAAAGAATTGAGACATCTATGAACTAGGCGTTAAAGGATTTTATAAGCTGCATTATCATGTGAGTCAATAGAAATATTTGCCTAAAACTGGCAGCAAAGCAATCTGAGGTATTTTAAATGGTGCCATATTGTGGCAAAAAGCGCTCCAGTGGATATATGACATATTCATAAGTACATCTGACTGAAAAATATTCCATTTTTATTTATTTTAGTCATATTTTAACAGCTCACAGACATACATAAGTACTTATGTAATAACTTGTAAGTACGTTCTTTCGTTTCACAAAATACAGAAAAATAATATTTTATTTTATTTGCATTTCAGATTGTCAGGATACGATACCTATTTTTGAAGTCCGTTCTTCGTCAAGACATGTCCTGGTACGACACCCAGTCTAACCTAAACTTCGCCAGTAAAATTACAGAGTAAGTACTACTTTATTGTATCACATTAAATCAGAAATCAACTCAATAAACCTTAATTAAAGCTATTTAAAACTTTTTAAACTCTTTCCCACGAAGCATTGCTTGAAATGGCTTTAGCTGTGTTTGGTGACCAGATCTGAATAGCCAAGTACTTTCAACCTTCCCCTGACCCATATCCTTCCCTTCCCTTTACCTTCAGCCTCACAACATACCTCAATTGAGAATGCCATTGTCCCACCGGCTCCAGACAATTAGGATTGGTTGTGCTATTCTCATAATACGTATATATATAAAGTTTTTTCTTTTTATGTGATTACCGCATAAGAGTTCCATATATGCTCCCGTCTGGATCCAGTGAGATTATGGCATCCCCAATCGGGGTATGTTGTGAGGCTAAAGATAGTGGGGAGAGGAAGAAGATGGGGGAGAGGAAAGTGGGGAAGTACCTGGCTATTCAGATCTGGTCACCAAACACCGCTAAAGCCATTTCAAGCAATGTTTAAATTCTAAATGGTGGTCTTACACAAGTGTTACACTGAGATTATCTTCCACTCTGGAACATGCCGTAAATATACTAAATATTTTTATTTATTTGCGCATGCCAGGATTTGAACCCGCAATCTTGGGATTGCTAGTCCAGAACCTTACCCCTCGATCACGGAGGCCGTTCCAGAGGTGTGTTGCGTTAACACGTTATTCAAGTATCAAATAAAGATTAGGTTAGATTGATTAACATAATTATCATGTTGTATTATAAAAAGTATTATGTCCACATTATCTTCAATACTGATAAAACAACTAATAAAGTTAAGTAATAATACTAATATATTTTTAATGTTTACCTAAAAGCTAACATTAATGTTTTGCAAAGGCAAATGCAGGTATGTTATATTGATGTTAGCAAAGAAAAACTTGTTTTTTTGGCTTCATTATTCCAATGTTTTTTTTTCAAAGCAAATTCTCAGAATATTTATCGCTAGCAAATATTTATTTTTTCCGGTAAACGGCTTTGATCTTTTTTCGGGTGAAATGCAGATCCCGCCAATGTCTGGGAATCTAATAAAAAGGCACTTTTTAGATGAGAAAAGTGTGGAGAAGATGAATAAAAAATAAATTAAGGCGCGCTCGGCAAAATTGAGGGAGATACAACCGTTCAAAGTATTTAAAATTTCACTTCGCGAACTGATATTGACAGTTCGTTCGCCATTTTTTCACTGCGTATGTTGGATCCCAGACCTAATACAGAATTAATAGTACGCCAGAATCACAAACCATGTTACTCAAACCTAGCGTAGCCGCTAAACCACTTGAAAACTGGGATGTTTTTCTTGCCTTGACGCGAGTAGGCGTTATAAAGGGGCACTTTTTTTGTATCACAAAACAATGTTTAGCGTATTAGGTTATAAAAAAAATGGCGGGCGGACTGTCAATATCAGTTTGCGAAGTGAAATTTTAAATACTTTGAACGGTTGTATCTCCCTCAATTTTGCCGAGCGCGCCTTAATTTTTGTTTTATTCAGCTTTTCCACACTTTTCTCATCTAAAAAGTGCCTTTTTATTTAATTTCCAGACATTGGCGGGATCTGCATTCCTCCCCTTTTTTCTAGTTAAATAAGATTATGTTATTATTAAGGCATCACATTAATAGAAGAAAATGTGTGACCATTATTGTCAGGTGGTTGTGTCGAAGAAAATAATTATAAGTATTGTTTCTAGTTATTTAAATGCTGTTCCAATAATAAGACGGCCTCCGTGGTCGAGGAGTAAGGCTCTCGATTAGCGATCCGAGCTAAATCCCTGCATTCACAACTAAATTTAATTTGATTGATTTGTGTTATTTCACAATTTAATCATTTAAAAATAATATAAGGCATATTTGTGGCACGTTCCAGAGTGGAAGATACTCTCAGTATCGTCATTGTGTAAGACCACATTTCAGAATTTGAATGTTGCTTGAAATGGCTTTAGCCGTGTTCAGATCTGAATAGCCAAGTACCTCCCCACCTTCCTCTTCCCCATCTCCTTCCTCTCCCCACTACCTTCAGCCTCACAACATCACCAATTAGGGATGTCGTAGTCTCATTGGCTCCCGGCGGTTGCTCCCATAAAAAATAATCCATCTCATCTGTAAACGACTTCTGTTTCTCTTTCCCAAAAATGAACGCCATTCGATGATCTTTAAATTAATTTCAACGGTTATTCATTAACCTAGCCATAAAGTCCCTTTTTAATATAATGATGCAGTTTCAAGTTTAAAGTCATCTTCCCATCTAATCCGTGAGCGGGCTCAGTTTCTCTTCCCAAATCAAAAAAAAGCCATTAAAAAAAAAAGCCATTCAATGATGTTTGAATACCAACACCAGCAGTTATAGCTTAGTTCTGCTAAGTGCCCAGCCAAATTCCACTTGAGTGTGAAGATTATGGCAGTAAAGTTGACTTTGTCTTGCTTCTTATACACCATTAGTAGATTCTACATTCTACTGACGGTATGCATTTATGGAATACATGCCTGTTAGATGTGATTTATCTGTGATCCATACATAATTCCATATATTTTTCCAGCTTGTATGCATCCTAATATTGTACAGGTTATAAAAACAGATTATGATTGAGTGACAAGAATGTAATCTACAATCGGAAACAATTTTGCAAATCAACCAATGAAACTACAACATAATGAATGAAATGAGCATAATATAAAGTCATGTAGTTGGTTGTGTTTATTTAAAAGCTATGATTTATTGTTACGTCGGTAAATAGTTCATTAGTAATGAATATTAAAAAGATATTATCAATGTTTAAATTTTCGGACAGAAGGATTTTCACTGATTTGTTATTTCTATATAAAATTCTGAAAATCTTTCAGATTCCTCTACATAATTCAAGAAGTCAGGATTTATTTCAGTGCAGAATTTCTGGCACTGTTACTGAGACAGTTCCGTTACTTGTAATACATAATGCATTTGTACTATTCCTTGTATATATGTAATAGCTCCTCACACTAAAAAGGGCCTTAATAAATAAATTAATTAAATTAAATTAAAATAATGTTGGTAAGTACCTACTTTATCGGTTGTCTTAATTGTTACCAAAATCAAACCAAGCGGAACCAGAATTACAGACAGAGTCAGAACCGAAATTAGTGTTTTTTAATAATAACTATATAGCTCGGTTATATGGATTACCCTGAAACTAACTAAATGTAACTTGTATTACAGTGATCTCAACAAACTAAACGACGGTATGGGAGAGAAGATCGGCATGTTCTGCTACCTGATATTCTCCTTCATCTTCTCTGTGGCCGTGGCTTTCATCTACGGCTGGAAGCTGACCTTGGTGGTCATGACCTCCACTCCGGTGATCATCATCAGTGCTGCCCTGGTCGCCAAGGTATGACTAATTAAACTGTGGAACAATAAAGTTGTCAGTTTGACTTCTAAACTTTTATAGTGAGACGGAAACAGTCAAAGGTTTATTTACAGTAATGCCATCTCCCTCTATCTCTTCCAAACGCATAACTCCGCTAGAATAGACGAATAGAAGTTAGTCACCACATTGTTCATTGTTGCTGAAAGTGAGTATTTAAATAAATCAGTTGTGCCCAGAAGACTAATAATAATTCTTACACTACCCCTTAATTAACACTTTCTCAGCAAGCCACAAAGATCTATTTGTTTAAAATTCTCGGCCCGTTGCATTTGGTCAAATTTCGCAATGCTTATTTTATAAACCTAATGGTTTGCATTGAGATAAAGATACCTTAGACTAAATTTGAAACAAAATTGTTTGTTGATATATTCTCTATTCTTCTGTATGGCAGTGAAATATGGACACTTAACCTAATTCATACAGATATCAGAAGACTTTGAAATGTAAACCTATAACATATAGCCATATCCTCAAAATACACTTTTGTATGCATTTTTTTATTGGTTTCAATACCAAAGTGTTTGCAAGATGTAAGTATAAAGAATAATATAAGTGTGGCAAGGTACTGCAAACAACCTATAAAATTAATTTTTATCACAGTCCTCCTCACTAGGGTTTCCTGTTCGGAGGTTTTTTGAAAACTTTTGTACTTAGTTTCAGGATTGCTTTACATCGTAAGCAACATTCATAATGTTTGTAAGTTGATTATCACTTTGTTCTCTCAGCCATGTTTTTATTTTTGTACACGTAACTCTGGATACGAAATCAATTAAGAAGTAGGTTTTTCATTGAATTATCAAATTTCGTAAAATTATAATCAATATAAATCAACTGATAATCTGGAAGAAGATTGATGGAAGTCAGTAGTAGAAAAGTATCCCTTCTCGTTTGGCTTTAAACTGGCTTTACCTGACTGTAATGAGTGCAGTTTTACCGAGTTGTTCTGGATTGCTATCTGACGGGAAAAGATTAACTCCACAATAGTCAACCTCCCATGATAAAAACAGATAATAAAGAAAACCTTTTCAAAAGGCTTTTATTGTTATTATACATCCAATAATAGATTGTAATGTACATATTCTTTCAAATACTTCTCTAGCAAATGTTATGCTTAAGTCTAATTTTACTGTAATAATAAATGAATAATTTTTGTCTAAACAGGCCCAGTCATCGCTGACAGTGAACGAATTAAACAGTTACAGCTTTGCGGGCAGCGCAGCAGAAGAAGTGTTAAGCGCCATCAGAACTGTGATTGCCTTTGGAGGGGAACAAAAAGAAATTCAAAGGTAACTCTTCTTAAATTGTTATACCTTCGATCTACTCACAGAACACTCGCTCGTTCTAAAAAGTTAGGACAACATTTTGCTTATATAATAGCGACCGCTTATCTAGTAGGTAGAGGAAAAAACATAAAGCTTCTGCATCATCCACGGTCATAAATCTTATAATTCTGTTGCTGATATAATGAATATAACATCTGTGATTAAGACCTAAGGTACTTACCTATTTCATTTCATCAGTTTTGTGTATTATTTCATTTGATGTAAGTAAGACAATGATAACATTGTTTTATAAGCAAATGGTTCACCAAATCAATAAAACTTAATTTTTATCAATTTATCAGGTTTTTACATATTTTTATTATTTTTTTACTAAAGATACAGGTTGATATATTGACCAACAGGTCAATCAGGAAGCAATAAAACTGACACCATAATAATATAATGAATGGCAAATAACATTTAAATGATTTCCCCCATTCGTATAACTTATAATATCTATTATAAAGCCAGCATTTCTACTATAAATTATTACCTTGTGATAGAATTATTAGAATTATCTCCAATTAGAATTACCTCGCTAATAATTAAATAATAGTTTTAATAAAACTGTTCCATAATATAATACCACGCATCGCAATCTCGTGCTTATCCTATTTGTCTTAACCGTAGTTTATCTAAAGATGTTGGGTATTTTATAAGGACCTGCACAGAGGTGGACTGCGAAACAAAAGACAAATGGAAATTATTTTAAATTGCCAATTTTTGCTTCCGGCACAAATTAAAAAAAAATTAAATTTTTAGTACACCTTATCTCATTTTAGATGTTTTAGCATTTTTCATTTCGTATCGACACTGGAAAGGATAAATGGCTAAAGCGCCATATAGCAGTGTGGCACACTTTTCCTTTCCAGCTGCATGGCGCTTTAGACATTTATCCATTCCAGCATCGATATAACTCTACCTAAGTTACTGTTGAAATCTTCTTTAATTTGAGGTTAAAAGTGGATCGCTTTAATGTTTAGAACTTCCACAATAAATTCCAGTTGTTTGACCGATTGTCACAAATTGACAATCAGCACTATTTTAACATTTTGACGTTTGAAGGGTCTCCGTTAACCATTGAATTCCTGTTTCTTTTAATGGCTATAATGCTCGATAGCTTAATCAACGGCTGATCAAACAACCAAACATAAAATTTGACAAATCACTGTCGAGCACAGAATCTACGTTTATCGGTGACTATTCAAATGTCAAAATTTTCAAAATGGTGCCGATTGTGATGATGCCAAATGTAAGTCAATCAAACAAATGCCCACCGAATCAGTCTGCCTCTGAACCTTTATTAAATTGTGACGTATAATTAATTGCGGAAAATTGTAAACATGTTTATTGCCTTGTCTACTCATTTATTATAGCACTTATCACATAAGAATCACTTTAGAATAATCTTGAACTGTAGACTTCTTTTTTATGGTAGATATGTATTGAATGGTGCATTTCTCACTGTACTACAAAACCAGCATAACAGCAAAAACATTCAAGAAAAATATCATTTATTGTACTGTTTCATTTTTTTATTTTATTTTATTTATTAACAGAAACAAACAGTACAAAAGATAATTTGTTTAAAAAATTACAATTTATAAGTATATTACATGGTAGGTACCTATTATGTGTTTCATTGTAGTGTCTTATTTATGGTATGCGTATTAAGTAATTACCGGGTGATGTATGTAGTGGGAAGGTGTGTGTGTGAGTGTGTGAGTATGTGTGTATGTATGTGTGCGCATTGAACAAATTATAATATTCGCAAGATGCTCTTTTTAAATTTGGGCAGTGAATCGGAGAAAATGTCGATGTAGGAATTTAGACCAATAATATTGAACTTATGAAGAGCACGATTGATTGGTGAATTAGATGCTGCATTTGTCTTGTAATTAAGCGTGTGGAATAGTTCTGTATGACGTGTACGTCTTAAGGGTATATTAAAATTAACTAGGGAAAGAAGTTCGGTACAGTCAATGTTATTATTTAAAATTTTGTGTATAAATGTCAAATCAGCTATTGCTCGCCTTTGTTGCAATGTTTGAAATGTGCATTCAAAGTTATTGTTGAATTTAAAGGTAAGATATTTTATAAATTTGTTTTGAATATTTTCTATGCTATCTATGTATACTTTGTATTGCGGGTTCCAAATTGGCGAAGCATATTCCAGTGTACTTCTGACTAATGCAAAATATAACATTATTACTGTACGCGGGTTATTGAACATTTTACTTATGCGAAGAACAAAACCAAGCATTTCATAATTTGTTTATTATCCAAGCATGGTGTCGGTAACATTCATTTGATAAATTGCTTTCTTAAAATATTGTTAAGTGCGTATTTACAACTAATTATATAACTTAATATGGTTATTTTTATTAAATTAAAACTTAATGTCTTCAATACCTGCTTATTATCTTCAAATAACACCAATATTTCATTTCATTTCTTTTTCTTCATTTCTGCACCACATTCTGCAAACTTCCAATCATTCTCAAATTCTTAAAACTTTATCTAACCTTACTTTCTTATTTGGCTACGTTTCCCGTTTACTCCATCTATAATTCGATTTAGATGAACTCTTGCTGATATCTTTAGAATGTGGATCTGAAGGCTCTAAAAGGATTTTCATTTCATTTCATGGTATTAATGGTAGTTTATTTCATCAGGTTCTCCGATCGTCTAGAGCCAGCCAACAAGGCTGCCGTGCAGAGAGGTCTGGCCACCGGACTGGGTGGCGGCATCATGTGGCTGATCATGTACTGCTCCTTCGCACTGGCTTTCTGGTACGGAGTCAAGCTGATTCAAGCAGATGAACATCTTCCACTTGAGGAGAGAGACTACACTTCTGGTATCCTGGTTATCGTAAGTTTATCACCTTAAGCCGCCGCTACCCGAATTTCTACCGATTTCTTACATATCTCCCAAACATTTGAAGTTTTTAAGCTCTTAAAAAAATAAATATTATTTTTTTAAGATAATATATAGACGTGTTCCACGCTGAAACGCAAATTATGTGAAATTCCCTCGATAGAAAAAAATTGTAAAGTATGCTCCGAAAATTATTATAAACACGTTCATTTCACTTATTTTAAAAATTCGCAGTGTTTCCTTAAATGCTATTTTAGATGTTCCCCACAGATTTTTGCTCTATTTTAAACGAGTCGTGTTTTATTAAAAATTTTCACAATTTTCGCTTCAATTTTATCGTTTTAAATATTAGTACGCTCTCTCCAACATTCGTAGCATATCTTCTTCTTTTTGAGTAGGGGTACGGCGCGTTAAACAAAGACATTGGAATATAAACTTTTAACTTAATAGTATTTACCTTCATAAATTGAAGATGGCATCGTGCATCGGAATTATACTAAACGTCATACTGATAATATGCATTTCTAAGTAAAGTTCATAGTAATTACTTACTAGAAGCATTTAATCCAAGACAGCCACCATCTGACAGTTATCTTTGTGTTGATATGACTTATCTTTAAGAAATTTTATATGGTATTGTATACATTATTTCATATACGTAGTACCTACCTACTTATTTCATGTTCACTTTGTTCCGCGGTGACAAATATTCTTAGTATCGCCTTGCTGAATAAAAAAAAAAGACGATTGCTGTATTGAGTGTTGAGATATTGCAATATGATTAAAATGACTCTTTTCCACTGCTTATTGGATTGTGACCAGAAGGTTTTACCCTTCTGCGGGTATCTATGACTGATACATTTAAAACGGTGACCGAACAACTCAGAATCATGCAACTTCAACAACTCCTTTGAAAAGTCATTAAAAGTGATGAAAAAGGGCCTATGTTATCTTTGGGGATGCTTTGTGGAGGGTCTTTCTTGGAAAGGGAGGAGAAGAAGTTCTGGGAAGGAAAAGGGTATGAGGGGTGGGTAGGAATCTGCAATTACACATTGTATGCATTGGTGCGTCCAAAGGGTAAAACAAACATTACAAACTGTTAATTTATTCTTCCAGGTGCTCTGGGGCATAGTGGGTGGGGCCCAAAACCTGGGTCTCTGCAGTCCACACACGGAGGCCTTCGCCGCAGCTCGTGGGGCGGCCCAGTCCGTATTCGAGATCATTGCCCGTCAGCCCGCTATCGATTCCCTCGCTGAAGAAGGTGACAAACCCGAGAAGGTGTCTGGAGACATGAAGCTGACTGATGTCCACTTTAAATATCCATCGAGACCTGATGTCAAGGTGAGTTTTAAATAAAAAAGCCCCCTTAAACTGTATTTTCCCGCCAATAATCCATTTATCAAAATTAACACTTGACTAGTCTTTAAAAATGGAACTTCAAATAAAATCTTAATCTTACGAGACAGTACCTACCCTAAAGTATTAAATTATTTATATTTCTTTCTCAGGTTCTATCTGGTCTTACCCTGGAGATCGGTGCTGGTGAAACAGTGGCTCTGGTGGGAAGCTCCGGCTGTGGAAAATCAACTGTTCTTCAACTGCTGCAGAGAATGTATGACCCCATGTCTGGAAAGGTGGAACTGGACGGAAGGAGGCTACCAGAGTTGAACGTCGGATGGCTGCGATCTCATATGGGTTAGTGTTACTACCATAAAAAATAGGTATAACAGAAGAAGCAGTAAAAGATGCAAGTTTTCCTTCCAATTTTTCTTAGAACCAAATCCCTTGTAGTCCTTCTGCTGAGAGTTCTATTACAACCTCCCTTTCGAACACATGTGTCATTTATAAAAAAGAGGAAGAAGAGCTATCAGCCTTCACAATTTATTCAATCAAACTTGTAAGAGGAGCATAACAACTCACCAAGAACACACCTTGAGTTATGCACTTAAGTCTACATCTACAATTTTTTTCTAATCATAATTATTGTCTATGCTTCAGGTGTGGTTGGACAGGAGCCCGTTCTGTTCAGCGGAACAATCAGAGACAACATAGAGCAAGGCAAACCCGGCTGCACAGATAAGGAGGTAGTCAACGCTGCCATTGCTGCCAACTGCCACGATTTCATCACCAAACTGCCACTGGTAAGTTAGCATTATCTATTATGTATTAAGCAAGATCATTTTTCATATTAACACTTGAAATTTTACATTTTTAGTCACCATTATGAATACAAAGCAGTTTACCAACACAATCAGTGCAACAAAACCTAACCTAAAAATGAATGTTCCAGGGCTACAACACAATGATCGGAGAACGAGGAGCACAACTGTCTGGTGGACAGAAGCAGAGGATAGCTATTGCGAGGTCTCTGGTGCGAGATCCCCGAGTACTGCTGTTGGATGAGGCCACCTCCGCACTGGATGCTCAGGGAGAGCGCAAGGTACAGGACGCACTGGACAGGGCCAGCCATGGAAGAACAACCGTCATGGTTACTCATAGGTAAATGGCATTCAAATATAATTATATTTCTATTATATTACATTTCTCTATTCGTTGAAACTAGGGAATGCAATCCCGCAAGACCATGTCAATCCAGGTATTTGCGGGACTGAACATTCTTAGTCCTGCTGGATCCAGGTATTTGCGGGATCCAGCAGGGTGGACTTAGATATCTAATCAATCGTATAATAAAGACCTAATACCTCGATCTACCAACCTTGTTTTTAGAGTTTTAAATTTATACCTAATCAAACAAGTTCTTTGGGACATTTTAAATGGTTTATTAATATACCTTTAGTTAGACATAGGTAAAGTTTAAGTCATAAATTGGCAAAGAATAAGATTAGACATAAATTTACATCACAACTTAAATTTAAATAATAACGTTCACACGATAAACAATATTCTAGAGCAAAATTAAGCATCAAAAGTTTAAACATTATTTTGGAAATAGCTTCATAAAAAAGTTAAAGTATTAATTGTGTCGTCTGATAACGGCTTCTGATATTGGACACAAGGTAGCCAGCGCAGCGGCTGAAAAAGCTCGTTCAGCTTCCACGCTGGTTGGCACAATAGTCAATAGCGCATTAAGTGAATTAAAGGTATGTGCCTTTTAATCCAACGGACTCATTAAGTAATTCATTTCCTTCTTTATCAAAAACGCAGAGTAACACGTATAAAATACGCTTCTGTGTAATCCCGCCAGTCCAGCGGGATCCCACAAAATTTTCGACCGAGATTAGTCCCGCAAAATGTCTGCGGGATCTCGGTATTTCGGGATCCCGGTATACCGGGATTGCATTCCCTAGTTGAAACACTTATTAGTGCCGTTACTTTAAAGGTTTTATGACAACACCAGACCTGTGTAGGAAAATAACTATCTAAGCATATAATAGTGGTATTATGAATGTACATTATATACATACAAAATTGTATTTTGCTTTAATTCATTGGTCTCAGAACATTGCAGGCCTCCTCGTACAGCTTCTGCACTTATTTTACCCAACACATTCTTTTTTTGTTTTTCTACATTAGCTTCTCAAGAGCTTCTGACAAAAATAATTCCCCTAGGGCCTTTGTCATATTTGGGGATGCTGTGTGGAGGGGCTTTTTAGGAGACAAAGTTCTGGGACGGAAATGGAAATTAGGAGTGGGTAGGAAACTGGAGGTCAGTGTGTCCACGCCATCCATCCCTCCCACTGCGGTGCAACGAGATGTTCCGAGACAGTACGGCTGGAAAATTCAACTCAACTCAACCATTCTCTCCCGATCCGGCCCGCCATGCAATTGGTGGGCAGATGCATCCGCCGCCAAGGCCCGGACAAACTTCACCCCATGTATTCGGGCACCCCTGTTAAGTCACCCAATATATTACGAACCACTTGGGGTGACCTATGGTAAAGGTGTTGGTTATCCAATAAATCGTTCCTGGGGATTGTCCATACCTGCCTGCCAGTCTGGAGTCTTAATGTAAGAATTGTATTATCAATCTGATGGCATCCTGAACACACGTCCAAGCAACCTCTTCTGGGATTTCCATGTAAAGTGTTGAGCTGTTCTCGAATAATGGAGCTTTCGTTAACAGTAAAACGCTATAAGTACCTCATTAATCTGATCTAATTTAAATTTATTACTTAATTTCCAGATTAGCGACAGTAACCAATGCCTCCCGCATAGTGTACATCGACCAGGGCCGCGTGGTGGAACAGGGCACGCACGAGGAACTCCTGGCGCTGCAGGGCTTCTACTGGCGCCTGGTGCAGGCCGACCTCGAGCACCAGCAGAGCGGGCAGGGGGCGCCGGAGCCACTCGATGAAGAGGATGAGGATCTGGCTCCGGGAGAAGCTGTACAAACGCATTTACAAAGGGTACTGAGTATTAAAGGTAAGACAATATTCTCCATGCATGTATTATTTTTAATTAGTTTTCAAGTTGACCCTATAAGATCTTCAGAGCTAAAAAAAATGTATTACTCGATGACGCCGCAGTGAGAATTGGAATTTTTACACTTTGTTAATTTAAATAGTATTAACTAACTCTGATCTGTAGCCATTCGTCTGTTGTCTTCCGGCCTTTCCATCCTGATAACAAGGTAGATTTTACTTAAATATACAGATAAAATAATAGATAATGTACAACAATCTATTTTAGTTTAGTCTCAAATCTGTACAGTTCTTTATAGTATTTTTTTACATTAGCTCCACAGAAGAGGCCCTGAGGAAAATAATTCCCCTCGGGGCCTATGTCATCCTTGGGGATGCTGTGTGGAGAATATTTTTAGGATAGGAATGAGAGGAAGTTCTGGGAAGGAAAAGGGTATTAGGCTTGGGTAGGAATCTGGGGGTCAATGTGTCCAGGAGTGACAGACGTATGAATCCATTCCTCCCACTGCGATGCAAGGCGATGTTCCGAGAGAGTACGGCTGGAGAAGTCAAAGGGACTCCCTCAACCATTCTCCCTGATCCGGCCTGCCACCCATCTAGTGGGCAAATGCATCCGCCGCTAAAACCCAGACGAACCTCACCCCATGAACCCGGGCACCCCTGCTAAATCACAAAACGTAGCGAACTACTTGGGGCCGTAGTATGGCCACGAAAGATAAAATTCCCAACTTCCAGCAATCAAGCAATTCCTCCAAACACCCTCAATATATCATACACACAGTCACTGTGCACTAATGCACAAATAGGGATTAATTAACCTAGATAAACCTAACCTTCAAATTTATTTTTCAGAATCTTCAGCGTCCCCTGAGAAGATCGGTCGCATGAGTCGAGAGAGTCTCCGTCGCGCACACAAGCGAGCCAGTATCAGCTCCGTGGCCAGCTTCAGTCGCACCCAGCGAGCACTTTCGGTTGAAGAGGACGTCCTGCAGGAAGACGAGACGGAAACTGAGGTATGGACACCCAAAATCATACTTATTTTAATATAATACTATTTAACGCAGGTCCAATTGTTTCCTAGAAATTCACATGTGACAAAGTCATCAAATGACCAACATTTTGTTTTATTGACATTTGAAATGTGCCATTAAATGCCAATTCTATCGAAATTATAAGCTGGTAATGGAGACATTGTCATGAAGTGAAATTGGTGTTGAAAAGGTAGTTAGCTGGTTACTTACTTTGAGTATCAATCTCAATGTGTCCGAACTTATATAAACATAATGCTTTAAAACCACTGGAACCACGTGAAATAAATAAATTTGCATCGATTGCTCGCGATTTCCAAGAAGTACATTTTTTTAATTTTTCGCCAACATTAAAAAAAATCATACCTTCGAATTTTAACATGGAAACATAAAAATCTATTATAGCGCTATATAGCCAATGAATTAACCTGTACTTTACCGTTTATCTCATATTTGTAGGATTTATAAAAAATATATGAAAAAATCGTAAAGTTTATAACTGCGCGAATCCTGCGTGTTGTTACTTTGAAACTGCCGTGAGGGGTACTTATTCGAGTCAACATAGAATGTTTTCGATTTCTGTATGTTGTCTGTGGTATACTTGATAATGAAAGATGCATATCTATGGAAAAATGACCTATTTTAATCGTAAACAGCTGATCAAAAAGTCTATGTGAAAAAAATATTAAAAAAAATTATTCTTAACATTGTTCTAAAATAGTCTACGAAGTTCGGATTTGCGACATCTATGGTCATAATAGATAAAGCATTTCAATAGCTTCGTTTTAAAATAAATAGCTGGTCGGGGAAATGTTTTAAATAATTACAATAAATGTTTTACGAATGGTAGGAAAAAGTAGTCAATTTTTGGAGCGCTATCAATCGCAGAAAATTTTTATTTTTCGACCGTAATCGCTTCAGTCGTTAACAATGTGTGTACTATATTGTTACAGGAATTAGAAAAATCTGTCAGCAACTTTGCTCTGCTGAAACTGAACAAGCCAGAATGGGTATACATTTTGTTTGGCTGCCTGGCCTCCATGATTGTGGGAGGTGTCCTGCCTGCTTTCGCCCTGCTCTTCTCCGAAGTCTATGGGGTAAATAAACATTATTTACATAATAAAATTTTTCCTTCTCAGAACTTCCTATCCTTTCTTTCCTGAAAAGACCCTCCACACAGCATCCCTATATGAGAGGAATTATTTTCCTCAGAGTCTCCTGAATGGAGCTAATGTAAAAAACAACATAAATAAAATTTTCAGGTGATTTTTACTAAAAAGTATAAAATTGTAACCTAACTTCTGATTGTTATTTTAGCTTCTCTCCAACACTGATCATGATGAAGTAGCATCTGGCACCGCCTTCTACTGCGCCCTGTTTGTAGTTGTAGGCATCCTCTGCGGCTGCGGAACCTTCCTTCAGAGCTATCTCTTCAGCACAGCTGGAGTCAGGCTGACACATAGATTGAGAGTCAAGACCTTTGCTAACTTCCTGTATCAAGTAAGTTAAATTAGATTACAATAAGAAATTTCAGTCAATTTTTTTATGAAAGTTCACCTTAACTTAAAAAATTTTATGCCGATTTTATAGTTAAAATAATTTTCGAAGTTTGTATTTTTCAAAGCCTGCCAAAATGATCGAAATCAGACTGGCTACGCGTGACGTCGTACTTACCCTGGTTTGTCGGTTAACAGTAAGGTCAATCCCACTCGGGTTGCTATAAAATTGACGAATCCCAGTTTACATATTTAGAAAGATTTCCAAAAAACATGAATTCTTTTGAAATAATGCAAACCCCAGTGGTGACGATGTGCAAGTCTATGCAGCGCAACTTGACACAAAATTGGCAATAGAACCAACTTCTTGAAATCAATGGGGCTATGGCAGCCTCCATATTAACATTTTGTGAAGCGTAAAGATTGAGGGGAGAGAAAAAATGAAGCTAATCTATTTATTCATTCATATGGATTTTTGATAATCTTTCTTCTATTGTATAATAGCTAATCCTAATGTATTTTTCCAGGAAATGGGATGGTATGATGACCCAAAGAATTCCGTTGGAGCTCTCTGCGCCAGACTTAGTGGAGACGCCGCTGCTGTTCAGGGAGTAAGTATTGCATTCCATCCTCTAACATTACTTCAAACTCTACTATAATTCATGCGTAAATAATAAAGTTTAACATTACTTCACACTCTACTATAATTCATGCGTAAATAATAAAGTTTAACATTACTTCACACTCTACTATAATTCATGCGTAAATAATAAAGTTGATGTAATTGATTGTTTTTTTTGTGCTTTTGATCAAATAAAATAAAATACAGGCTTTTAAACATTCAATTCTGATTTATGCAAATTCGTCTTGAATTGACATTTCTTGTTTTTCCCTTTTTATAATTTATTAACAGGTTTCAGAAAGTTTTCAGCTATCCAGAAAGTGTATAAATAATATTAACAAAGGTTTTTTTTATTATTTTAGGCCACCGGCATGAGGATTGGTACGATTCTGCAAGGTATCTCCACTCTGGTGATTGGAATCTTCATGGCCATGGTCTACTCGTGGAAGATGACCCTGGTTTCTCTGGTTACCGTTCCTATTGTAAGTTTATCAACAATTATAACCCAAATAAGAAATTTTCACGCTTAAGAAAAAACAATAGATTAATACTTTTTAATCAATTTAAACCATTCAACTCTTTTCTCAAATATATACATAATCAAGTCAATCAAAAGAGTATCTTATCACATAAAATTGGTGAATATGACTAATATAATATATATGTATGTATTTGTCCAGGTGTTGGGAGGAATCTGGCTGGAGGGAAGGATCATCAGGAACTCTCAGATCAAGGAGAGGAAAGCCATGGAAGGTGCCTCCAAGATCGCCACTGAAGCCATCATGAACATCCGTACTGTGCACAGCATGGGTAAGAAAACATATTCTTTTTACACTCCTTGTAGTTCTGTAAATATAAACAAAAAACACTAATCTTTTGCACTCATAATTATTGGTCAAACACCAAACTTTCTTAGCCTTCTTTTTAAAGATTGTGTTTCGCCTCAAATAACAAATAATTTTTTAATCTGTTATTTTTAAGATTTTTATTGAAGTAAACATACATTTTCTGAAGTGCATTAGTTAAAACCTGTTCTCTTAAAACACTTTCAGTTTTAAAATGCAATTTGTCTATTTCTTTGGAAAATAAAGCATGTCGACAGACAGACGTAAACTGTTCACAACAAATTATGCTTTTTACGACAATGCACGGCTGTAATGTTAAGTTAAGTTAAAAAATATTTTAGCAATTCAAATTTTTTTAACACGATTTTAATGTCCTCCTCTCCCCTTACTACCATATTACCAAACCCGTCCCTGCACACAATAATTCAGTAAGTACTAAATAACCTGACAATATTTGAAAAAGTCCTACTACTATCATAATTGATAGAATTTAACAGTCCAGGGTGGGAACCCAATGCATATACCCATTCAGCTACTAACAGGTTGTACTAATTAAATTATTTTCCTTCATCAGGTGCGGAACACCAGTTCTTAGAGCGTTACGAGAAGGAGTTGGCACTAGCGGCGGCAGCAGGGGGTGTCAAGTCCCGCATGCGAGGGGCCGTGTACGCGTTAGGACTTGTTGCACCACCCCTGGGTTACGGTATCTCCCTGTACTATGGAGGTCTGCTCGTAGCCTATGAGGGACTGCCCTACAAGAATGCTATATTGTAAGTTTACCTGATTTATTTTCACTACTAGTAGGTACCTACTGCCTACCTAATATTATATAAATATTTTTCCAGTGGATGTTTTCATAAACAATAAAAAAAAAACCCAATAACAGTTTTTTTTATATTAAAATACATCTATTTTCAATTTTCGAGGCATCTCTTGGGCTGAAAAAAAAACAAAATTAAAATTCAAATAGAAACATTTAAATAATTTTAGGTATATCATAAGCAGCAAAACCAAATATGATAAAATATGTAATTCTTCCAGGGTATCTGAAGCTTTGATCTTCGGCTCGTGGATGATGGGGCAGGTGCTGGCCTTCGCACCCAACTTCAACGCAGCCAAGGTCTCCGGAGCCAGGATCCTGCGACTGATGAACAGGAAGCCGCTGATTCAGAGCGATGAGAGCATTGTTGATGATCCCAATTGGGTAAGTACATTTTTAACTGATTTTAGGTTGGGGTGTTGTCTCAAATAGCTAATCATCGCCATTTTGATTAATTTTTGATCAGTAGAAAAGTACAATTGTCATGTTCAGCAGATCACAATTTGATAAATGACGAAGATACTTGCAGTTTTGAAACATGTTGATAATTTTGATTAAAAAAGTGGTGTAGACAAAGCGATTTGTTTTCATTTAGTTAAAAAATGATGCCACAAAGTGAATTTGTAATTATTGAAGAAAAAACCTTATTTATTAATTTATTATCAATCTTTTTAGTGACTTTTATATAGAAATAGTCAAAAATATACATAACTTATCTGCCTAAGTAACAATCTTTTGTATATTATGTTTAGTAATACATTGAACTGTCCACTTACTCGACGTAATTATTTCCCTCCATTAGTTTTCTAGGCAATGAGGAATGCATATGGTAGCTAGTCCCAGAATTTCTGCCCTGAATCTCCATACTTCTAATATTAAGTAGTGGAATCTGAAAGCTTATCAATGCAAACAATTCTGGACCCAATCCATCATTTAGAATTTTAGGTATATTGAAATACAATTTTTTAACATTACGTTTCCATTCCCTAGGGAGCAGAGGGTTCTATCAAGTATTCCGGTGTGGAGTTCAACTACCCGTCCCGCCGTGAAGTTCGTGTACTCAAGGGACTAGACTTGGATGTGCCATCTGGTCAGACCGTGGCGCTCGTTGGTCACTCTGGCTGTGGCAAATCCACAGCTGTTCAGCTGCTGCAGAGGCTATACGAGCCCACCAGGGGAACCATCGTAAGTTATTTAGTGATAGAATTACACGTCACTCCTGATGATGGGAACAAGCTACTTGAATTTGCTATCTTCTAAACTATTCCCAGTGAGTACTTGTATGGACGTCACCGACGTTCATCTTCTTCGTTCTAATGCATCTTTTTGAGAATGAAAAAGACAGAAGATACTAAAACAATGACATCACGTACGATTCGCTGGGGCTAGTGTAGAATGGTTTTTGGCCAATTTGATAATTAATTAGTCCTGTCTGTCTGGGGTATTTGTGTATTTATAAATATCCATATTGAAAAGCACTTCTGACCCATCAGCAGCTATCCCCGTACGCGATATATATCGCAATTGTGATCCATGAAGTTTCAAAACACAAAACGTGTCAATTTGTGCCTCACGATTGGACAGATTGCGTCCATTGAAAAGATCAGCGTTGCTCAGGTTTTCATGGGCGGATGTATTACCACAAAAATCGCATAATTTATGATATCTACAAGCGTTTTAACAGAACAATTTGCTAATAAAACACTTTTATTCCAGACTTTAGACTCCAAGGACATCACAACAGACCTGCAGATCCCCCGCCTGCGATCGCAGCTAGGTCTGGTTAGCCAGGAGCCCACACTGTTTGACCGAACCATCGGGGAGAATATTGCGTACGGAGACAACGCGCGGAAAGTCACAATGCAAGAGATCATGGATGCAGCCGTCAAGACTAATATTCACAGCTTTATCAGCGGATTGCCTTTGGTAAGTTTATTTCACGATTTAAAATAGTATTTTATTATCAGACTTTCTTTAATACATCATTCATTACATTACGTATAAATTATACAACTCCACTGAGTTACAGCAATGATTCTAATCTCGACAATAAAAAATATTTTCACCTGTAAGAATTAAGAAATAGGCTTATGTCATATTACAGTTTATAATATGGTTTATGAGATAACTAATGTTTTATTAGACATGATAGTCTGACTATATAACGTTTACATGATGTAACAGATAAAAACATGATGTCATAGACAAATCAGACCAAAGATGATGCATTTTAAAATACAAATAAAGAATAATGTGAATTAATATTTGCTTTTGAATTTTTACAAGTATATTGAAGTGTCAATTTGCTATTATGTATTGATATTTCGGTTATTTTGGCTGACCATTTTATTATCCCCCATAATTTTCCAGAGTTGTCTAAATGTATCAAAAGCACACCCAGTAAATCTTCCTCCTTTCATATTGCAAGCCTTGCAACAAAAACATTGTATTTGCCAGACAAGTATTAAAATGTGTACTTATATTGTTGCAGGGTTACGACACTCCGCTGGGAGCCAAGGGGGCACAACTGTCCGGGGGCCAGAAGCAGAGAATAGCCATCGCCAGGGCGTTGGTCCGCAACCCCCGAGTATTGCTATTGGACGAGGCTACTTCTGCTTTGGACACACAGAGCGAAAAGGTAACTATTCTATTTATTTCACTTTAACCCAATCTAAGTGGCTGTTGCATTATGTGGTCCATCGGCAGCTATTTAGGACTTTTTTCTCTAACTTTGTCTGAGGCGACCATTTTGAAAAGAAACAAGTGTTCTATTTAGCAGTTTAGCCCAATAGCCCAGCATTCTGTCTCACTTACACTTCCCTGATATGGTAGATCTCCATCTCATTGAATTTTGTAAACACGGTTTTTTTATTCTTCATTTTAAGCACCCGCTAAACTGCCAAAGCAGTTTGTCAGCAGGTCAATTTAACTTTGTGTTGGAAATTTAAGCTCTGATGAGACAAATATTTGGATCACGAAACTTACCCATAAGACACTTTTAGTGACCTTCTTTATTCTGGTTCCATGCCAACTCAGAATCAAATCAACTCAACAACTCTTTGAAAAGTCATTATAAGCTACGAAAAAAATAATTTTAAAATAACCGTTTACCCTAACCTAACGTAACCTATTTAACCAATTTTTTATATTTTTTTATCATCACTCTTTATGACCTTTCTGAGGTGGTTCTGAATTGGTTTCTTTCTGAGTCGGCCGGTCACCCTTTATTCTAGGTCAGACAAAAGCACTTGAAACACTAAATGAATAAAATTTATTCAATGTTTTAACTTCATTATTCTCTTCCAGTTGGTACAACAAGCCCTGGACGTTGCCAAAGAGGGCCGAACTTGCATCACCATCGCCCACAGACTCTCCACCATCCAAAATGCCGACCTCATCTGCGTCATCGACAAGGGAAGAGTTGCCGAGAAGGGAAAGCATCAAGAACTCCTGGCCAAGAAGGGACTCTACGCCGAACTATATTCAATGCAGGCTCTGGCCATGGACAGTGGAGTCAACAAACTAAACGGCGCCACCGAGGCGAAAACTCCTATCTAAATCAACCCTAATTAGTCAATATTACGGACCTTTTTATAAATATGTGCAGTTTTCTGTTTTGCCAATCTAGTGTTATAATGTAAAAGTTTGGTGACGAACAATTTTTAAGTGAATTTTTTATAACGAAGTGCCTTGATAAATGATTTTATTTTAAAATATTATTGCTAGTGAAATCTCATATTACTCGTACCATTTGTTTTTAAATGATTCTCATCTTATAGTCGTCCCAAGGTAAAAGTCACTATGTGTCATACAACTAGTATAGCACTTAATGAGATTTACCTCAAACGGGATATTCTCTAGTAAATGACTTCTTTTCTACAAGCTACATTATTTGATGTAATTTTTGAGTGAAAGAATTCAAATATTGATAAGATTGAATGAGATTTATAATGCTGCGTATAAACAGATATTACCACGAGCCGAGCCACAAATGATGGGAAAGGAACGAAGCAACCGCAAATGGTGCGGTTTCTTTCCCATAATTCGTGGCTCGCCTCGAATTATGGGGCCTTCGTGGCGCAATAATTGAAGAGTTTTTTAATTTAGTGTAAACAATTAGAAGTTAAAACTCATTCATATTTTTGTATTGTTAAGGATAAGAATCCATAATCCTAAGGTTTTAAAACTTATTAGAAAAAACCGTAAAAAAAATATGAAACTGAATTTTAGAACTCTTTAAAACAATCGAAAAGTATTATAATTATTATTTTCATCCAAAGATGTCATAGATATGGAATAATTAGATTTATTTTCTATTATAATTAGGTACGTTTAGTGAAATTATATTTAATTTTAAGAGAATTGCCTTTAATGTGATATGTATTTTATTATATTATTAATTAATTATCTGATGGTTTAAGTGAAATCGCCTTTGCATGCTCTTTTATACCTAGTATAAATATTTGTATGTCTGGTTTAACATTATTGTATTTTTTTACCCAACGACACATAATTATTGAACGATTTATATCAAATTTGATAAAATTAATACATTCGTTAAAAATAAAATTAGTTGTAATCTGATATTTGGAAGCATTTTGTATTATGACTCATTTGTATAAAATATATTGAGCATTGTTATTATTTTGATATATTTATTATGTATGTTTTATAATTTAATACATAAATGTATATATATATAATATCTCTTTGCATCACTGCCGTGCTCTGTAGCTTATCGTAACCTTTATAATCTCATTTAGATGATAGTCATTAAAATAATTCAGCACTGAATTACGTAATAAGCTGCACAAATCATTTTTTTAAACTAATAATGAATTATTGATGTTTTCCCCGTTTTCAAAAATCAAAACTGTTATATTTGCTGTTCAGATATTACACCTCATGGGGTATCGTAAGTTGAATACAGTCACACTTCGGAAGTTTCGTGGGTACTGTAATTAATGAGTTCTTACAACTACAAACTTTCAAAATAATTCTTGGCGTCCCAACAATTTTTCATATTTTTAACATTTATTGGAAATTTTTTTTTTCATGTGATTTTTATTTCTTATTCATTGGAATTTGGGGAAGCAAAAATATATTAGTATATCGCTCGCAGAATATAGTGATTTAAAAAAAGTAATAATTGGCAGAATTTTAAATATTTTTACTTTTTACGATAATTTTATAGTTTTAGTGTTTTTTTTATATATAAACTGTTGTAAATAGATATTTATTTTGTATAAATCAATTTTGAATATTGACTAATAATGCAGAACAATCATTTTGACTATGAAATTATAATAATTGCTAATTTTATGACCACATTTTTTCAAATGGATAAATTTTTTATGTAAAAAAAATTGCTGAATTTGAGACCTCTTTTGGTACAAATTCGCAAATAATTTTATAAACAACAACAAAATAATAATTCCTTAGGTATATAATTTTTTTGTTGGATATACTGGGGAGAATCGGCTAAAATATATAACACAATAAATTGAAAAAATATGAAATTAGTAATTTTATGTATTTTAATAAGTTTCTAATGGATTGCTTGTGTTGGACACAAATGGAAGAATATTGAATGTTGTTTTGTCCTAGTAAAATAAATAAATGAGTTTTTGTTAAAGAATGTGATCGATTTTCCTGCTAAATAATAATTTTATATGTAAATAAAAATATTGAAATACATACATCCAGACGGTATAATTATTCGATACACACCCTTTATTAAATTATTAATTGTGGACCATAGCGTAGGGAGTGTGGCGAACCCATCGCTCAGGGAGTGGAAACACAAACCTGCAACAGCCATCCCAAGCCAAGGTGTGAGCTACCGTGCTAAGGCTGAATGTCCTGGGGAACAGTGTCACGAACGGTGCCTCCGAGAAATAGGGTCGCATCTCGGAGTATTTAGACCTTACTCCAGCACTCGGGGCTCTGCTGGAGTGGACCTTCTATTTCCCTAGACAATCTTGGGAAGAAAATTGGACCATTCGAAAACTAGGGGCCTTTGGGGAACCTAGGAGTGCTGAGGCCACCTCTGTGGACTTCCTTCGTGGGGCCTGCAGGAGGAACCAAGAGGAGAAACCGTGGAAAGGAGAGCTGAGGCCACCTCTGTGAACTCTTCCCTGGTGGGGCCTTCAGGGAACCAAGGGGAAGGGCACTCTTCCAGCGTGGGGCCTTCGAGGAACCAAGGAGGAGTGAAGTGGAGAGATGATATCCTCTTCCCACGTGGGGCCTTCAGGGAACCATGTAGGAATGGAGAGGAAATATGGGGCCATCTCTGTGAACTCTTCCCTTTTGGGGCCTTTACAGAACCAAAGAGGAGTGAAAAGGAGAGATGAGGTTCTCTTCCCTCGTGGGGCCTTCAGGAACCAACGAGGAGTGGAAAGGAGAGATTGTTGAGAAGTGGAGAGGAGAGATTATGTCCTCTTTCCTCATGGGGCCTTTAGGGAACCAAGATGTGTGGACTCTTCCCTTGTGCGGCCTTCAAGGAACTAATGAGTGGAGAGGAAAAATGAATCTTCCCTCATGGGGCTTTCAAGAAACCAATGAGGAGAGATTGGGTCCTCTTCCCTTGTAGATTGGACTCTTCCCTTGTGGGGCCTTCCCTTGTGGGAACTAAAGGGAGGTGGACTCTCCGTTGTGGAGCCTTCAGGGAACTAAAGAGTGTAGAGGAGAGATGAAACCTTCCCTCATGGGGCCTTCAGGGAACCAAGGAGTAGTGGGGAGGAGAGATGAGGCCCTCTTCCCGCCTGGGGCCTACAGGGAACCAAGGAGGAATGGAGAGGAGAGATAAGGCCCTCTTCCCTTGTGCGACCTTCAGGGAACCAAGGGGCAGTGGAGAGGTGAGATGAAACCTGGGAAGACACATTGTGGAACCAGAAGATATAGCTTCATTTCCCATGACAACCCTTATAGTGAACTTTATAAAAGGGACTGGGTTACTATCAAAGAAATGAGGTAAAATAGGAGAAGACACAATGGGCCTATGGCCTAAGTGCTCACGGGAACTATATGTAAACCGTCTCCGCTCGTAAAAAAAAAACAGAAAACCTCTTTTGGCACAAATTTGCAAACTTGATTCTAAAATAGTTTTATATATACAACAACAAAATATTGATTCCTTAGATATGTTATTTGTTGTATATACTGGGGAGTGTAGGATAAAATATATAACACAATAAATTGAAAAAATATTAAATTACTAATTTATGTATTTTAATAAGTTACTAATGGATTGCTTGTGTTGGACACAAATGGAAGAATATTGAATGTCGTTTTGTCCTGCTAAAATAAATAAATGATTATTTGTTAAAGAATGTGATCGATTTTCCTGCTAAATAAATATATACATGCAAACAATATAATTATTCGATATATGTACACCCTTTTTAATTATTAATTATGGACCATATTGCAACATCTAACATAAGCAACAATCGTAGAAGTTGACACTTATAACAAACATTATTAATAACTGTTGTATTTTATTTTATTTAAAAATAAAACAAGCATGGTACCAGTAGCGTAGCTACCGTCGTATCAGCCGTATCAATGATACGGGGCCCCCGGGCTACAGAGGCCTTTTGTTTCTTTTGTGAGAAAGCTTTATCCTTCATTAGGGCCCCCCAACTAATTTTGATACAGGGCCCCTCCAAGGTACGCTACTCTACTGCATGGTACCAAAAACTTACTTACGTATGAGGCTTTAACTACACTACTATACCTGTATGAGGCTTTTACCACACTACTGTACCTGTATAAGGCTATAACTACACTACTATACCTGTATGGGGCTATAACTACACTACTATACTTGTGTGAGGCTACTATACCTATATGAGGCTATAACTACACGAATATACCCAAGAATGTTTAAATTAAATAATTTAATTTTTTTTTTAAATCTAAATTGAACAATTTAGTTTTTTCTATACCTAGCTCATGATGGAAATGACATTGTTAGTTGAAAACGGTTGACCCAGAAATTACAGACTTAACTGGTGTGTTTAAATTTCATGATGATCTCACTGATGTATTTATCTTGATGATGATCAGCTCAACATTTGAGAGGTTTTGCTGCTTGAGAAATAAGCAAATTTAATGCTTCTTACTGTATACACAGTTAACTTTTTACTTAGCACGAGGTGGATGTCTGAGCTGATTTGTTAAGCGGTATACGGGTTTAGATTATTTTTGGCATACCTATTATCCAGAATGAAATATAATCTCAGATTCGCATTGAAGAAAGATCACCATTCAGAACTAAAATATTGCTTTAATAATTGTTTAATGATCAGACACCAGATTCTGTATCGCAGTGCCCCGAAAGTGAATAAAATAATAAAGCATAACAATATACGAGGCATGTTCACAAAGTAAGTGTACCAGATTTTTATTTTTTTTTTGAAAAAGTGTAGGTACTTGAAAAAAAAATTACAGGATATTGTTGATACCCTTGTTGATTATTTTTCTACATTTTTGCCATCCCGTTCAATGGTGAGCCGTGGCACAAGTTTCTTTTTACCCTCCTCAAAGAATTCTGCCGCCAGCACCTTCCCCCACTTTAAAACCTCTTTCTGCTCCTGCTCGTCGGTTGAAAATTTATTTTCATCCATATACGCCTTCAGGGAGGTGAAAAGATGATAATCTGAAGACGCCTAGTCAAGGGAATACGAGGGGGGGGTCAAAACATCCCAACCAAATGAGTCCAAAAGCTGTGGCAAAGCTAAGGCTGTGTGAGGATGGATGTTTTCGTGAAACAAGCACACTTCTCTGGTCAGCATTCCCCTCCTTTTGTTTTGTATGCTCCTTTTGAGTTTTTTTAGGGTATTAAAATATCGTTGGGCATTGATGGTCTCAACCTGAGGCAGAAATTCAACCAAAATGATGCCTTTTTGGTCCCAAAACACATGATTTTTTGGCCGAAATTGTGGTTTTTAATTTTTTGGCAGATGCAATTGGTGTGATGCCACTTTGACGGCTGTTTTTTTTTCCCAGGCGTGTAATGAGTAACCCACTATCATCTTCAGTTGCAATCCTCACCTTTTTTCTTGTATGTTGTGCTCCTTCCGTGAGTAAAAAGCGGATCACAGCACTTGGCGGGATTTTTTGCCGACATCTTTCACGCAACTGGACACTATAATTACAATGTGAGTTTACGTACTACCATGTTCCTGCGATGCTCATTCTGGTCAGGAGACCCCCTCTACCACTCAGTGCTGCCAACCCCTAAAAAACAAAACACCACAGCCCGTTATGGTCACAGTACACTTACTTTGTGAACATTCCTAGTAATTTTACCTAGTCACATTAAATCTAAATTCTATCAAAATAAAATATAAAAATCTTGATGGAGTTTAACAATATAAAAGATCTGTATTAATTTATTTTGTTAGCTAGAAAGGACATTGTGAAGAAGAAAGAAATTCAGAAAGACAATGGTTAGGAACAGGTTTCCGGTTACATTCAATAAAACTTACTTTTACTTGAATATTTGCCTTTATTTATCAAATACTTGATTTACATGGAACAAACTTAAAACATAATAATATTATTTACAGTGTCATATTCGATAAAACATTCCCTAAGTACCACAAATAAAAATAATAAAAATGGATACATAATTGGTATCAATTGGTCGGGGCAAAACTAACCAAATGTTTTCATAATTGGAGTAGTTCATGATGCTACAAAAATATTACTCATATTCATTTAAATAATTAAAAACATTGACTAACTTTTTATTACTACACAAAAGTATCAAATAACCTTTGCCATCTATAATAATTGCAATAAGTAACTTTTACCACCAAAAATAATTTATTTTCAATAACTTTTGCCAGCAATAAAATTGCTTTTAGTAACTTTTGCCACTAATAATTTATTTCATTTAGTAACATTTGCCATCCGGCAGCAGAAAGGTTAACTTTGCAGCACTGCAAACAAGTACACAAGTTACACTCTTTTGAAGTTGTTATTTTATTTTTGGTAACAAGTTTTAGTAAACACAATTAGTTCTCACTAATTTAATATTAAAACAACGAATTATCATCAAATCAAATGTATTAGTAAAAAAAAGGTTATTGTCGGGAATGGAATTTGAACTGGAGACCTCTACTGCTTTACACTTTTTAAATGCATCTGTTTTATTTTCTTGAATGAATGAATTAATGGAATCTCGGAAGTGGAAATAAACCCACTTCTTGACATCTGATCGAGCGGAAACTCGACAGATAGACTAGTCAATGACAATTCATTATATCAACTTTTGGTGGCAATCACGTATACACAAGCAGACATACTCGCATTTCTCTGATATTTGATGACATTTGATTTAAAAATTTTCAGCAGTTTAACAAAATAAATCTCAGTCCTAACCAATTGGGATTTGGCTTAGGTGTGTTAGCGGTGTTCACATTCAGAAGCTTCCATCTCCAGTCAAATCAAAAAAAAATCTCCGAAATTGGCCACTAGCAAGGCCAAGAGACGCCGACGCCGCAAGTAGGTCAAAAATAGATGTATTGTTTTTTTACTTGATTTTTTAATTTATTGCGTTTAGTAATTTTTTACATGGTGAAACATTTAGTAACTTTTGATAATTGCATTGAGTAACTTTAAACCCTGCACTTAGTTAGTTTTGCCACGAGACCAACAGAACACGAGTAGAAGAGTGAAGACGTCATCAATGATACAGATTTATCAGTAAGTCTTATGAATCAGTCTCACGTGATAAGATTTACAAATCCTAGTAGATTTACAATTTAACATTAATTTCGTTATATTGAATACACTCTCTTTACAAGCAAAACCAACACTACTCGATACGTTCATTTCCTATCCTAACTAACTGTACATTGCAGTACATTAATTAGGAGCACCATTTTCAATAGTTAATAACTACTTTTTCTTTAAAAAATAAATTATATTACCCGATTATAGCGACATTTGTGAAAACTCATGTAAAAAATAAATAAATGATTTGTTTTTAATATGCAAGTAGGTGATTCTCACCAAATTGAGAATAAAATATAATTCATTTTCTTAATACTTTCACTAAGGGAATACAATAAGTGCAATTCTCTTCATTGTAACAAAAGTAGAAATGTCTTTCTTTGATGGTTGGTATTTATTAAAGACGTCAGTTGATATGCTGTATAACTAGGAACAACTGGGGTTGAGTGCTTTAAAAAATCAGACTGGATATGATAAATTAATTTAGGTACATAATATTTATAATACTTGAAATCGAGGAACGTACAAATGGTAATAACATATTAGAAGGCCAATTTCTAATCCCACAGTAGTAGCAAGAGGGGATTGGCAAACGTGCATTTACTGTACACAATAGTTGAGGGTTCGATTTGGGATATTAAAAAATAATTTTACAAAATAAACGTAAAAACAATAACTTTCAAAAAGGCAATTTTACACTGCAACTCGAATTAAACTTGCAATCTTACCAACAAAATTCAAATGCAAATAACATTATGCTACGGAGGCTGCCATATAATTTCTGATGTCAATATAATTTCATTCAAAATTAAAAAAAAATAACCAACACATCTTTTTTGAAATAATATAAACAAATATTGCATATTAAGATTATCTTTTGAAGCTCATCAAACAGTATTAATAGCCTTGGGACTGCGTACAACTCTATTCACAAATAGATTCAAATAGAAGTGCTGCCATCTACCAAATAGTATTAATAGGCTTGCGTCTGCGTGGTTGAATTTCAGAACCCGGCTTCGAAATGCCACATCGTATGCGCCGCGCCACAGATAACATCTGTGTAAGTGGAATTTCAAACAAAGCTACCGTTGTAATTCGGTTTCGAATTCAAGAATTCATCGCAAGATGTCGCCACTTCCTTCAGCAGGTCGGATGGGGATGTGTCCCCCCTAGGTATAACTGATACTAATTTATGAATATGAAGTATCTCTCCGGATATGGAAAGATTGACGGTAATACTTAGTTGTAATCACGCGGCTATATATTACATATGATGTCATGGCCTATCCCGGTTACTTTGTCTCGGTGACTAGCTATCACTGGTTGACAGTGGATCCGAGGAACGGGCTATTTTTGGAACCAGTTCCTATTGGATTTATAAAATGGTCGTCAACACTAACTGGGCGAAGCCGAAGCAAAAGCCGCCCACAGGCCTAGCAGTAAAAACCTGCAGAGCGGGTTTTTAACTGCCAGTTATGATAATAGTTTTAATAAATTAACGATTTTATTTTTAAACACAAATAATATTATATGACTTACTTTCTTATTATAATGTGTAGTTAAATATGGACACAACAAAGTTAATACAACATACTTATAAACATACCCTATAATCTTCAGAAGTTCTGTTCTAAAACTAATCGTATTTAAATTAACTTAATTTTATAAATTCACTTTTAAGCTATGATTGGAAATGAATCTGGAAACCTGTTCACCTTACGCTAATCAACAATTTGTTTACTTGGTCATAACAGCGTTTCCATGAACTAAAATAATAGTGCCGTCTTTCGAATTTAATGGAAAAATACAAATGAACGTATAATACGAGTAGACGTTTACAATAAATCTACATTACATCATCGGTTTGCTGTTAAAAGTTACTAACTTACAGAATGATAATTATCGATAGATATTGGAAGAAATTCTTTATTGTAAATTTTTGGCCAAGTCACTTAGTGACATTTGACAGCAAACTGGTGATAAATTTACCACAATGCATTTGAAGGGTTAAAACCACTTATTTTAAGTAATTATTGAAATAAACCAAAAATGGATAATACAAAACAATCATTGTCAGTCACTCTGTATATCAAAATGAATTCCTTTCAAGCTATATTATAAGGATCTTATAAGGATTTTCATAAAAAGTAGCATTTAGTGAGATTTTTAATAACAGTATTATTAACGATGCTCTGTGCAAGAAGGGGTTAAAAATATTTAAAACAAAGCATTTATAAATTTACTCCATTTAGTGATAATATTTTTTTAACTTAGGTGTTTGAAAATTACGTTATAAATTTTTTTGGGTCGAAATAATGTAACATTTATTGTCGACACTTTTGTGTTTTTATTTTTTTAATACAATATCACTATAATCTAAAACTTACGTACAAACTCTAATATACCACTTTTTCACCAATCAAAACAATATTCAAATCACTATGTAATAATGGACTTAAGTAATTTGCTTTATAAGATTACGACATCCTCTAAAATAATCACAATTTATTAAGTAATCTTTTATACAATTCTACAGTACAAATATTTACAAAATTCGAAAAAACATTATTTTATTCATTTGTTACATATCCAAAAGTAATTGTTTCCGAAAAGGCAAAATTAACTTTTAATTCAAAATTCCATCACAAATTTTTATCACTTTGGCCCATGGCTATACACTGAAAACTTTCTTAGAATTAAACATATTAATTATGTGCTTTGGATTCATTCGCTGATATAGATTCATTAGATAAGCACAAGAAACAACTTAAATAAGATAAATATTCTTGGGTTACGAATAACCTGACAATATTTGAAAATCTCCTACTACAATCATTCTAATCGGAAAATGTTAGTCGTGCAATGATGGAGGACTTAGCTAGGAGATAAACAGAACCCACGACGCCCGGGTGGGAAACAGACGCACCTCTCCAATCAGCCACTAACCAGTAATTGTTAACAGTATTCTTATTTGATCACCACTGTGTAGGCTCTATTTGCTAAGAATGGGACCACAGTCAAGACATAAATATGCAATGTCTAAACTGAAAATATTTGTCGTGTTCATTGGTTATTCGGTTGATTTTACTTGGTTATTTAAGAGTCCATTATCATTCAAAATTGATATGGTATGCCTAATCTAATGATTCTGATCGTTTAAGGTCCATTGGCGATGTAAGAGTTTTCAGTATGTAACAGTTGCGTCCACTCCAAAACGCGGTGTTGATTAGAAGGCCGCGTCGTCCGACTGTTGGCCAAGGAATCAAATGTCCACGTCCATAATCTTGCGCTTAAGTGGATTGCCACTGGACGAGTCTCGCTTGATGATGTCCAGCTTCAGGCGGTTGTACCAGTCCATGCGGGACACTCCGTAATCCTGAAATGATAAATATATATGCATATGATTTAATATTCTCACAGTTATAGAATTACGATGACTGATTTTTGGGGTAATAAAAGGTGTTGCACTTCCTTTAAATACAAAACTGGTGGGGGTTGTAGACGACCTCGAGACTTCCATCAGGGCCTATGTCACCTTTGAGGATGCTGTGCGAGGGTATTTTTAAAGAAAGGAAGTACAGTGAACCTGGGAGTTTAGAGACCCACTATGTATGAGGGAGAGCATCTCATAATATTCCTTTTACTATTTCCAGTAACACTTAGATATTAGTTATTACTAGAGCTCGGATAAATACGTATTGAAAAATTCAAAATATGTACATATAATATGGACTAAATATAAAATAAGGAAAAAATATGGAGTATAAAATAAAAACATCTTTCATATTAAACATTGTTTATTGTGAAAAATTACTATGCAGTAACAGTTACATAAAAAAATTATAAAAAGATAGCGAAATGTTCAGGTAATTCAAATAAAAAAATGAAGTTTTATTCATCTTCCTCTAAATCTGTCTTATTAAATTGATTGCTGTACACAATCACATGCTTTTTTAAATTCTTGAAATTAAAACTTTGTCGATTTGGTCTAAATATAGCCTTATATGGCTGAAAGTTCCACGTCACATGATGTAACAATAAAGTACTTTTCCGTCTATAATTAACGATTGGCTTGTGAAATCTTCGATATATTTTTCCAGTTTGAAACGCAAAGGTTGTTTATCCTTAGGCATTTTGAAATTAAACTGATAGGTACCTAGACAGTACCTAGACAGTAGGTGACTTGAGTACGTAAAAATAAAAAGATGCGCAAGCAACACGGCAGGAACGTCGCTCGTTGGTGATCGCCGGCTTACTGTCAGTGCCGCGCGGAGAGGAAGAGAATCAAAAATCAAATTACGACGAATAATACGCAAGAGAAATGAAACACGCGCGGCCGTGAGGTGGCGAGAATGCAAACACGTAAAATTATATCAATTTTTGTGAACTAACTTATGTTTTGTGATATAAAAATCGAAAATATGGATGATTGTGATATTTTTTTGTAAAATATGGACTTAACCATGAAATATGGAAAATAAAAATTAGTTTTTCACAATCTATATATGATAATCTAGGTAAAGAACACATATGATACCGAAAATCGTGTAAATTAAAAATATGTATTTACATATTAATCCGGACCCTAGTTATTACATACCATTTTAAATGGATGTCATCCACCTTTGCTAAGCAGTCAATCTTTAATTATACAAAATGGCAAAAGATTATTCTATTTATAGCCCTTTTCAGTTAAATGCGCCTTTTACCGCATTGAGCAAGAAGCTCGTGCAACCTTTAGCCGCATGAAAAAGATGTTCAGCAGTCATGATTTCAACCTTGGATTAAGAATGCGAATTGTCAGATGCTACGTGTTTTCAATATTATATTATGGAATGGAAGCATGGACGCTTACTGAAGAACTGATAAGGCGAATTGAGGCATTCGAGATGAGGATCTACAGAAGAATACTCAAAATAAGCAGGATGAACAAAGTTACGAACGAATAGTTGTGGTTCGGATGAATAAAGAAAAAGAAGTTTTTAAAACAATAAAAATTCGAAAACTTCAATATATAGGACATATGAGATGAGACATCTAGAGAAGAACGAGATCTTAATTGGGAAATCTCGTAATTGGGAAAGATTGCCAGAAGACAGGGCCCTGGAAAAGGAGAACCTCATGGCTAAAAAACCTGAGGCAGTGGTTTGGTCAGTCTACTGTAAAGCTGTTTCAGGCTGCAGTAAACAAAGTCCGCATAGCCAACATGATAACCAACGTCCGTTGAACGGACAGGGCACAAGAAGAAGAAGGGGTTGATGACTTTTGCCTAAACAGGGACGATGGATAGCTCATTTTTGCATCACGGAATATTTTAAATATGTATATATATCGGAGCTTCTAAACTGGAGAGAGCTGGCACAAAACCGAGATTAGTGGAGGAAGATTCTTGAGGAGGCCAAGACCCACCAGGGGTTGTAGAGCCAATAGTGATGATGATGATGATATATATATATTTCCAAGTATTATAGATTTGAATCAACAAAAATTTGACTTTATGGAAAACAAACATTACAAAAGTGGAGTTTAATCTAATAAAAATCTTTCATATATCACTCACCCAGTAGCCAAAAGGAATCTGACTCTTGGCTCCATTGACCACCGCCCACAGCGACCAGAACAGATGACTCGCCAGCGTGAACGCTTCCACTTCTCCGTTCAGCTGGTTCACCTCCTCGGCCGTTACGTCCGCCCCGCTCATCCGCATCAGGTACTGGCGCATGAATATTTCCTGCAAGAGTAAGGGTGGACATTTAGATCATGGTAACGGGCAAACTAATCTTATACCTAAGGGAGTAACATAAAAAGTTATTCAAATGTGGTACAGTGAAACCCTCTTAAGAAGTTTTCCAAGGGACCGGAAAAAACAAACTTCTTAAGCAGGAAAACCTTATATGTGGGAAAAATTGGGCCAATTTTGGGCCGAGGGACCGAAAAAACCAAACTTCTTAAGCCACGAAACGTCTTAAGAGAGAACTTCTTAAGAGGGTTTCACTGTAATTAGTTCTCCTGAAAAGATAAGAAAAGAAGAATTCTTATAAATGAGTGTATAGTTGAATAATTATTATAAATTTTCTGTGACAGTATCAACTCTCTGATTTAGCTTGTTTGGTTGTGAAAATTATTACAGTGGGAACTGTTTAAAATTATTTCAACTTCGTGATATCGATAATTATAGTAATATTTTCAAAACTGAACTTCCATACTGCCGTGGTAAGTAATCGCAGTGTCTTCTTTGAGAGTCTCAGTCTCAGTCTTCCTAGATAATATTTGCAGTCTTTCCAAACGCTTCATTTGGATAAGGCAGCATTGTGTGATTTTTGTGAGGTGATAAATTATATAAAAAAATAATAATAATCATGATTTAAACAAAAGATACTGATCAAAAGAATATACACATATTTATTAAAGACCAAATTTAATACTGATGAATTGTAAATTGTTGGTGATTTATCGATGTTTAAATCATTTTTTAGGTAAAAAAAAAGGTTCTACAGTAAAATATTAAAACAAACAGACTTATGAGATCTCAACAATAAGGCTCAGTTATTTGATCAACTAAAATGACAATTGACTTTGTTGAAATTCAGCAATTAGTGTCATTTTTAATATTTTGACATTTGAATGGGTTTTATTGGAATGTGACAATGTAAAATGTGACAATGGCAAATGTGGCAATGTCAATTGGGATAATGTAAAATTTGCAACACCGAATGTGACAAGGGCAAATGTGACAATGTCAAATGTGACAATGTCAAAAAAGACTATAAGATGTGAACAAGTCAAATGTGAACATGTCAAATGTGAACATGTCAAATGTGACAGTCGATCAAACAACTGGCTTAAGGTGAAGATAGGTGAAATAGTTTATTTTCCAACAATTTACATGACATCAATACGTGACAAGTTCCGTCTTTAAATGAAAGTGATACATTGTTATACTGTTGACATTTCACGGGAGCGTGGGCTCTTCCCTAGTTCCCGGGGGCCGGGCAATCAGCGGCCTTGCGCTCACTTCACTCGACGGTGCGCTACAAAGTGTGTCACCATCGCGTCGGCAATGTGGAGGACTATCGGTCGCTCTCGGCTAAAAATCAACAACAACATGTGACGCGGGGGAAAAGTTTGGGAATCTCTGGCTTTCCGTACATTCACACTCTCTCATAACATTTCATGATTCCTGCTCAATGAATTTTGAAACTGAATCTGATGATTAAACCTAAGATTTACGGTACAAGCCCGTATAACTAATTATTAATAGGGTTTAAGTCAGTGCCCGCTGTGAGATTCGAACTCGAGCAGTTCGGCTGATAGCCGAGCGTACTACCCACCAGGCTGCTGACCCCACTTTATAAATACATTTTCAATCCTATTTATATACCTACATAAATACATTTGCTTCTTTCACATTCATAACCATTAACGTGGACATTAAGGCATTGCATTTGGTTCTTCCAGCCTAACCTAACATAATGTACTTGTTACAAAGGTTTTTCCAAAGTACCGAAAAAGTGTTTAAATATTATATTTCATTTGATAAATATTAGATTGTAAAAAAACTTCTTATTTCTACCACATTCCTGCATATTCTTGGACAAGCATAAGTGACAATGTCAAATGAGATAATGTCAAATGTGACAAAATGTTAGTGACAATGTCAAATGAGACAAAGTCAAATGTGACAATGTCAAATGTGACAATATCAAATGTGACAATATCAAATGTGACAATGTCAAATGTGATGCTGTCAAATGCGACAATGTCAAATGTGACGATTTCAAATGTGACAATTTTTGTACCCACTCTAACACCATCTATAGATTCAACATTTACTTTTCTCGGAACTCTTTTTCGCCATCTCTACTATGAAACTGTATAAAAATCACTTACTAAAATAAATTTCGCAACCAATTTACATTCTGCATCTCATTCTTAATCTCCTCACATTTCTAACTGATGGTACATTCTATCTGACAAAATTTATTTGAACACAAAATTTGAGATTGAAAAGATTTTTAAGGTGATACTTGATGTAGCCTTACCAAAGGTATTCAGATCAAGACATTGAACATCTGAAACTTACAAAACATTAGGAAACAAAACAATTAAACAAGGAAAACAATGGATGAACAAAGAAACAATAATAATTGAGGACATATTCTACAAGCGATGAATTAACTTCTTTTTTAAAAGTGTGAATCGACGTAGCTGCAAATTTTGAAACTGATAATATTTTACAAAGATTTATATTAATACTAGTAGTTTTACCCGAGTTCCAGCGAGTTATTCCTATTGAACAAACGAAAATTATTGCTACTTGCATTATTATTTGATACTTAACCCTTTAGGCCTCGGCCATATTTTGTCAGAAGGTCAAAATATTTCCGCTTTGCAATATAATCCAAATAAATTGAATATTTCTAAAGGTATCTGAAAATAAAAAAACTGTTTTTGAAAGGTGATAAAAAATATTTTCAAATTTTATTATTAAAAATTAAGCATATAATTTTTTTAAACATATTTTTTTTTGAAAGCAAACAAAAAAAGTTTTATAAAAATACCTCATGTTTTTTTCAATTTTTCAAACTAAAATTACCAAGATTAGATATTTGGACGAACGTATTATGAACATTATCGTTGCCTCACTTCTTTGTCATATCATATAAAAATAATTAATAAAAAATTCACAAATTTTCATAATTTTTTTTCAAATTGCGGCCGGAAACTTTGGTTTCATAAAGGTATACATTTTAATTATTTTGCAGTTAACTATCAGATTAGAATATAACATGTGAAGTTTTCTCTTTCTTTCACCGTTTAGATCATATTTCTCACTACAAAAGAGACACTAGAATTTCTATGAGACCTACACGAGTTGTTCCCAAAAGCAAACAAATTAGCCCGTGAGATTAAATAAATATTTCATACCTCGTACTTTGAGAGCTGTAAAAGATGCACTTTCTTAGAAGTTCCAAATAGAAAAAGGAATGTGAATTTCATGATGCCAGAACTCACCGAATGAGAATTTTTGTTGCTTCATATAAAGAGATTATTTCTGCTTTAGTTCGAAACCATACACCTTACAATAATAAGTGGATATTTTTCAAGCACCATTTTTGTTCAAATAACCTCATTGTACTGTTGGAAGAAAAGTATATCAGTACATCACTCACAAATAAGACCGACATATCTACAAATAAACCTACTAAAATTATTTTCTAAAGTAGTAAATTTTTTTACAATAACCCGACTTTAAGAATCAAAATTAATTTCTATCATATTATCAGTTTCAAAATTGCGTTACATCTTCAATAACTATTTTTAGGAAAAACCTTGGACGGATATGATATGAATAATTACATACCTTTTGTTCCAGAGTGGGGTACAGATCAAATCGCTCATAATAATTAGGATACTCCGGGTTCGTATAGTCGTATGTCCACTCCACAAAGTGATTGGCCAAATCGAACCCCCGGTGATTGTACGAACAGTACTCGTAATCAATCAGCACGAGTTTGGGTTCGCCGTTGTTTAACGAACTATCGGAGACGTGGCTGCAGACCGAATCATTCGTGTGGCACTCGTCTTCCAGGGTGGCCATGGGATCGTACTTTGGTTGGCCTTTGGGAGTATGGTTGTTTTCTTTGTGGGACGGGGCCGAAGCATTGCCCGGGACACTTTCGGTCATTTCGTGGTCGGTGTTCTCTTTGGTGAGGAAGGAGTCTGAGGAGTTTTCTTGGTTGATGGTGGAATAGTCGATGTTCAAGTCGTCATTTGTCTCGTCATTCTGAGGGGTGTCTTCTTCGCGGAGGAGAATGTTTCCTGGAATAAAAACAAAGGTTGTTTTAGAATAGCTTTTTTATATGAACACCGCTCAAGAATTCCAACCGCTTTCGACCGGTTGGAGCCAGTGAGCCTACGACATCCCCAATTGGGGTATGTTGTGAGATTGAAAGTAGTAAGGAGAAGGAGATGGAAAAGAGGAAGATGGGGAAGTGCCTGGCTTTTCAGATCTGGTCATCAAACATTATTGAAGCCATTTGAAGCAATGTTTCAATTCTGAATGGTGGTTACATCAGGGCGAGATACTGAGAGTATCTTCCAATCTGGAATGTGCCGCAAGTATACTAATTATTTTAAATGAATAAATTGCGATATATCTACATGCCTGAATTTGAACCCGTGACCTCCAGATTTATAGTCGAGAGTGACGTGATGGACACTTAGAGCCAATGAAAAGAAAAGGATAGACCTCGGAGATGGACCTCGAAAGTTGGTGACGGAGAAAAATGTTCAGAAATCCACGGACAATCAGGAGCACCAATCTATCAATTATGGAAGAGCTAGGCATCTAAAATAGGCTGTCAACTGGATCCTAAGACATTTTGGACACATTGTTAACCAAATTGAGAACTTAAACCCTGAGAAGGTCATGGTCGCTGGCAAAATGGAAGGCAGGAGAAGCAAAGGAAGATCTCTGAAACGTTGGACAGGTCAAGTATCACAGACGATGTCTCCTGATTTCACAGATACTCTTTTAAAAAATCTGTTAAATAAATAAATAAAATTCTGAATGTACCTTCCTGCAGATCATTGTGACAGAATACCACTGGAGAATCCACCGTAGATAGATATGCCTTCAGCCATATTACTTCCTTTTCTAGGTTGTATTCCTTTAGTTTCGCTATGCATTTTTCTTCATTTTCATTCTGCGAAAAGAAAACATGAATTATGTTTTGTTAATAATATAATATCATAATATATCTTTATTCAATGAAATTGGCAACATTACAACTAAAAAAGTACATGTTCAATGTAGATTACATATGTACAAAAAAAATCAACAAGTAGAAAGTAATGTAAGATCGGTTACACAGAAGTAGCATAATTATACAATATTTTTAGTTGTGCATAGCCTGCCTCACTAGGTGAACCCGTACTGAGGCAGAATTTTTTGTAAATTGTTTCTCACAATTTTATCTATAGTTTTTTATAAATGTACAGGATGTTAAGAGGAAATACTAGCTGCGCTTTTCTATACAAACGTATTCCCCGTTTATCTCTCTGGATTTTGACCCTAGAGCAAAATTTGTTTTTACATAATATAGATATTGACCACTAGCGTGTCGGTACGTTTTGTTTTTTTTGATAATTTACTTCTCATAGAAGTTACGACCTTCCAAAAATGAATAAAATTGCCTAATTTAAACGCCGTCAAAAAACGTTCAGTATACAAACTAAACAATGTATTTTGAAAAAAAGCAAAACGTACCGACATAGAATATTTTCTTTTAATACAGTTAGTGAAAAAAAATTTTTAAATCCGTCCAGTTTTGGAGAAGAAAAATGGGGAATACAAAACATCGATTTCGAAGATTTTATTTAGGTATTTTCGGCCCGACGTGCAGGTGTCCCTTTCGCTCATTTCTCCTGAGGGGGGCCGGGGAACGTGGGTTTTGACAAATACATACATATAATGCGAAGTAGTGATGTAAAGAATTTTATCGGTAGACTAGTGTTGTCCTTGCCCGAGTAATCGATATTTTTTATTCGTTTTTTTTCTGTTTAGTGACTCATCGCGGTATACCAATACTGACCGAGCTTTCATACTAAAATTGTGCAAAATTAAATTTTTTTATGTCAAGTACTATAATAAATTTTCAATTTGGGAGGCGTTTTAGGTACCATCGCCCCGGGAACCATTTATTGGATAACCAACACCCCCGCCACTTGGTCACCGCAAGTGGTCCTCTATGTTTGGTGACAGAGCCTGGGTTCCCGGGTTCACGGATGAGGTCTGCATGGGTTTTGGTGGCGGATAATTTTGTCCACTTACTGCGTGGCGGGCCGGATTGGGAGAAACTGGAAGAGGAAGATCTTTTGATCTCTACAGCTGGACTCTCCACCATCATTTCATACTTTTACCTACCTTTTCCCTACCCAAAACTTCCTTTCCTTCCTTATCCTAAAAATACCCTCCACACAGCTTCTCCAATGATGTCCAACAACTTCTCCAACAAAGTCCCTGAGCGATTATTTTTCCTCGGTGCCTCCAATGTGAGGTTTATGTTTTTAAAAAAAATCTGTTTCAAATTTTTAGTTGAGAGTCGCTTACATTGCCTTCAGTGATTAATTGAAATTTTTTGTTTGTAAACACTTTATTGTACAAAATTTTTTACCACTATACAATGAATTTTAAACAATTTATGATTTAGATCTTTCTCTCGCCGGTAAATTTCTTGATATGCGACCGTCAATTGTTTCTGGTAAAAGGCATTGGTGGTAGAAGTTTTTCTAACAGTGGTTCAATTTTTTGCCAGATTGAATCGTCCCTTTCAATTTTTTCATACGGCAAACCTTTAGGACTCCACACGACAAAATAACAGTATTTACGACGAGTAATGTGTAACTGGCCTTGTACTTGGTAGAAGTAATTGTGATTCCGTTTTAATGTTGAAGCATTGTCTTCAATTTTACAGTTATCAATTTTTTTTGTTCAAATCCTTCTTCTGGTGACATATTTACTATACTATATGGGCATTTCACTTCAATTATAGAATCCTTGCCAAAAAGGCCATCCGGACTTGCCGCTAAAAAGTTTTTGTTTTCATCGATAAATAGTCCACAGGCGAATACCTCTAATTTTGTTTCTTTTGTAAATTGCTCAATTGCTTGGTTTTCATTTTCTTTCCCATAATTTGTGGCCATATTTCCTTTAAATGGCGAGTACAGTAGCGAGTTTAATACTCTCGCAACTGAAGTTTTTGGCCGTAGCTTACATATTTTTGTCCAAAGTTAGAAGCTGTAAGCCGCTTACGCCTTTCAATTGTCCACAAATTATTATTGCTTTGGCCCACCGTATTCCTTTCGAGTTCATCCTTATTCGATGGAGATAATTCTTTGAAAAATTCCTCTTTATCGTTTCAAATAATTCAGCTGGCATATCTGGATCTAATTCCAATTGACCATAATTTTCATCAGGCCCTGCAACTTTTTTTCTCTTTTCTGTCGTGTTTTCGTAATACCTTAGTTTTATTTTTCGACACCTCTGTATTGTCTCCTTCGAACGTCGTTTTCTTTCAATAAAATGCTTCGTGTAGTTGCCAGGACTGTGGCCTTGGATTTTTTTTGTATTCGTGAATGGGTTGTCATTTCACTATTCCACGAAGTTACTGCTCAAGAAGCTCAACTGCTGAAGTTATCCCATTTTTGTAAAATTTGCTCTTTTTCCGCCTATAAATTTGGCTATAACGTTGTTGAATTGCTCCACAGTGTTATTTGTCACGTTAATAATAAGACTTTCTGCATTTGCTATTAGAGACGACAATAATTGTTGAATATCAGTCCTGTTCCACAATCTTGAAGATCGCTTACTAAATTTGGATCATTAGTATACTTCTCCGACTTGCAATAGTATGACGAACATTTTGTATGATCACCAAAAACATGGTTTGCGGCATTTTTTTGTCCATTTTCAGATTTTTTACTTTATCACTTTGTGCCGTGTTTTCTTGCTCTTTTCTGTAATTTACTGCTCAAACTATAGCTTTTCTCATACGTAAAACGTTTGCTTCAACCTTTTTCCTTATGTGAACTGGTACAAAGCCTTTAGCGTTGTTGGTTTTTTTTCTAAGTGCTTTTATTTTATTGCAAAAATTGCGAAGTAAGTGATTTTTGCACTTTTTTTTGTACTATGAAGTTGGGCCTGAAGCCTTGGGTTGAAGTTTCGCTAATATTGTCTTCATGTAATTAAATATTACAATTTAAGGTTTTATAAAGTTGAAAATAAAAATAAAAAGTTTTGAAGTTTAAAAAAATTATATATTTGTTTCCTTTATTTCAAACTGACTGTAATAAATATTTAAAAAAAATGTGTAGGTAAATCTATCTATAGGTAAAAGACCAACATTTTTTATTGAATTTTGAACGAACTAACACATCCTTTTTTGTATTTACTGCTTAAAGAAACTCAAAAATACAGGAGTACAAATCAAACCTCAGCAAGCGATATATCTAACATTTTAAACATTATTATTTACAAACATGTCAACTCACACGTATGATACACACAACACAATAAATCCATTTAGATTTAATTGTCTAATAAAATATGTAAGTGCTTTTATCTTTTTCGTTATCGTAATTTTAATTAGAAAAAAACTTAAGGTGGGCTATTTTTAAACCTTTTTTATCTCTACATATTATAAAGTAAAGTCCCCCGCGCCGTCTTTCTGTCTGTCTGTCTGTCTGTCTGTCTGTTCGCGATAAACTCGAAAACTACTGAACGGATTTTCATGCGGTTTTCACCAATAGATAGAGTGTTTCGTGAGGAAGGTTTACGTATGTAATTTGTCAAGGATTTGTGTAAATTGGTTGAAACATAACGATAATTGTTAGAAGTGTCGGAAAAATTCCAGCCGCCTGGTAGCTTTCATCGAAAACGCTGCCTAATCCTTTTGGGATATAACAAAACAACGCTTGGTGGGATATTCCTCTTTTATAGATCTACAAAAAAGTCCGCGATGGCATATATCTATCTTTTACTATACGCATTCTATCTTCTTATCTTATTATTCTTATCAATTGCATTTTAGATATAATGTGTATAGTAAGCTATCCGTAAAAGATAGATATATGCCTTCGCGGACTTTTTTGTAGATCTATAAAAGAGGAATATCCCACCATTAATTGTTTTGTTATATCCAGGGCTGGGCAGTATTTGAAATACTTGTAATTGAAATACGTATTTGAAATAGAAATACGTATTTTGTATTTGTATTTCAATTACTTCCTAAAAATGTATTTTGTAATTGGTATTTCAATTACATGGGGCTGAGGTATTTTGTAATTTGTATTTCAAATACTTATGGCTTCAAAATACATTTTCAAATACATTTAGCGATCTTAATAATGATAATGAAAAATAAACTGACATAGATAATACGTAGACTAAAAACGCTAGAATCCAGAGCTATATGTTATGTGTGTTAATATTTAGAGTTGGCAACACGTCCTGTGCTATAATAGCACTGTTATTGTACATTTTCTATCATATTTGTATCATATTATGTAATGCTTGTCATTGCTTTGTATTGTACATTTTTGTGTCATAGTATTAGATCAAGCACTATAGGAATAATTTGACTGAATACTAAACTATTTTTAAGTTAATTACAGTAGAGCGCACTTGAAGTGAAATAACTAGTGTCCGACCGAAACAGGATTTTCTACCGAAAACGAAACCGAATATTCGATATCTTTCTCAGTTTCGGCCGAAACCGAAACTTTTTTAGACATGTTAAAAATCTATTGTTTACTGAAATTCGGCTTATTTTTTACACTTTTATTCACTATAAAGTAAGGACCTCATAAATTGAGTACTATAATTTTAATTGCGTTTACAATCACAACATTTTTTTACATTAACTCCACATGAGAGACCCAGAGAAAAATAATTTCCCTCGGGGCGTATGTCATCTTTGAAGATGCTGTATGGAGGGTCTTTTTGGGGAGAGGAAGGAGGGAGGAAACATAGAGGCCGGGTTCCACAGCCCAGCTGTTGAACTCAAGAATGAGTCATAAAAACGACCCGTTCTCATGTGACTATATAGTATATTTCGGATAGCGCCGTGTACGGAGACTAGCATTAAAAAGTAGTATGTATATCAACAGGGTACTTGTGGTTTCGTCACAATTACGAAGATTGTAAGTATCTCCATGAACGGAGGGCCTTACACCAAGCACATCAAAGGAGGGACTATTCAGAAGATCGCTTCCGTTGAAGGAGATTAGATTTTAATTTTTATTTACACTTGTTAAATAAAATTAAATATAGAATGAAATAAATAAAAATAATTGAAGTTTGTGATTACATAAACTCACAATACAAGCACGCCGGACCGGCCAGCGAACTCAGTTGATGATGGTGGATGACACACGAGCCACGAACTCACCGGAAGTCAGTCAAACGGCACGCGATAATTCACAAATGCAGAGTTTCGGTGCGGCCGAAGGTTCGGCAGATTTTCTGCCGAAACCGAAACTGATGCCGAAACTAGATTTTTTTACCGAACCTTGACGAAACCGAAACCGAACCTTCGGTCGGTCACTAGAAATAAAACAAAATAGCGCTATACAAATGTCGTGTTATAATAATAATATATTATTATTATATTACCTAACACCTGAGTCCTTTACCACAAATTTTACAAGTGAAGCGGAGATGAGATGTGTCTTTTGAGCAATATGATTGGTCAATTTTTGCACGTCTCTGTTTCACTCTGCTCAACATTGCTTCTATTTAAACGCACCCTTAGATAAGGGCATTTATGACAATTTATTGCAACCAAAGGTTCTACCAAAACCAAATGTATTTTGTATTTTGTAATTTGTATTTTGTATTTGAAAGAAAAAAATGGTTAAAATACTGTATTTTGTATTTTGTATTTCAAATACATGACTTGAAAGTATTTTGTATTTCGTATTTTAAATACATGCGAAAAAGTATTTTGTAATTTGTATTTCAATTACAGCAAAGCATGTATTTTGCCCAGCCCTGGTTATATCCCAAAAGGATTGTGCAGCGTTTTCGATGAAAGCTACCAGGCGGCTGGACTTATTTCCGACACTTCTAACAATTATCGTTATGTTTCAACCAATTTACACAAATCATTGACAAATTGCATACTTAAACCTTCCTCACGAAATACTCTGTATATTGGTGAAAACCGCAGGAAAATCCGTTCAGTAGTTTTCGAGTTTATCGCGAATAGACAGACAGATGGCGCGGGGGACTTTATAATATGTAGAGATAGAGATAATCGGTCAAAAATACATTTTTGTTGCATATGCATTTTTGAGTTTTTTTTTTAATAAGATAGGTAAGTGCCAAATTATATGAGTAGAAATTTAAGTTTTGTGGTATCATCATCATTACATAGTATAAAATGAAGTCGCTCAAAATGTATGTGCGCATAAATCTTTTAAACTACGCAACAGATTTTCATGCGGTTTTCACCAATAGATAGAGTGATTTAAGAGGAAGGTTTATGTGTATAATAAATGCTTATTATAGTAGAGAAAAGCCAAGAAATTCAAATATTCAATTTAGGCAAAGGGCAGCGCGCAGCGGGCAGCTGGCGAGCGGATGGTGTGGATTTTATAAAGGTTGGGTAAATGGCGTTGTGTTTCGTTAGCCACAGCAACGTGTGGCCGGGTCTGCTAGTTATTAATAAAATAAAAACAAAATTATATGTTTATTTCGAATTATAAAATTTGAAAGCGTATTTCATCATCTTTCAAAAACAGTTTTTAGTTTTCGGATGCGTTCACAAATATTAAAGTTATTTGGAATTTATTGGAAAGCGGAAATATTTTGACTTTTCGAAAAACAGGCCCGAGGCCTGAGAGGTTAATACTAATTTTCAATAATAACTAATGTATCATAGAGAATAATCATATGTATGTATATAATAATTCGATGTAGTTGGTTTGACTGCATATTTATAAACGCAAATACAGTGAAAACTTTAAAACTACTAACCTACATAGAGTTCTAGTAAAATAATTCGTAATTTGTCGGTAATAAGCGTGAACAGAAGACATTGTTACAATACCTATCGACGATATTTATAAATAACCGACAATAGCAGACCTCGTGCGTTTAAAAATAATGGGCCCTTTTTCTGTCACACCGCAAGGCCGATTCAAAAACTTCATTAGCGACGAAATAAGTCGAAACATGCTTTATCTAAACAGAATATTGGATATGGCGGTATGAGGCGAAAGACGGTAGGCATGAGACGCAAAGGGGGCGAGAGGGTGTACAAGCCAAACACTCACGTGGTCTCACCAACACATCGATAGCTAGTTATTTTTTGAGCGCGGTGCGATAGCGAGAATTTTTTAAAATACCTACCGTCGAGATTTCTCACCGGTGCTATTACCTCTTAAGGGACGTACTTGACTTACTAAAGGAAGTTACTCACTGGTTAAAACCAGTGATTCCTGACATTATTTGGAGTAAAAAATGTAAATGAAATTTTGGTCTCCGGTGACTTTTTTGATTTTTTTTTTTTTCTACAAAAACATAAAAAAGTGGTAGTTGTTGAACAGCTGGAGGCGGGGTAAGGGGTTCGTCGGACACCCGGCTGAGTGACCAGTGACGACATGCGAAAGAATTTTTTTTTTGTTTGATTTTGAAGAACAAATTTTTGAAAAAAAAAAAAAAAGTCGTCAAATAAAGTCACCGGAGACCAAAATTTCATTTACATTTTTTACTCCAAATAATGTCGGGAATCACTGGTTAAAGTAAGACAAGTACGTCCCTTAACACCCTGTATAATGTAGGTTTCTATACAGCAAAAACTTTATTTTAGTTTACATTATTGTTTGTATATACACAATACAAAAACTGCAAGGTTATTACTACAATAACAACTGTCAATGACAGGGCGTTTGGGTGAGAGCATCAGTATAGGCTCTATCATTAGAATATATCCAAATATGTATTAACATATTTTTTAAATTCTTTCTGTGTTTGACTCAGTTTGATGTTTTCTGGGAGAATGTTGAATATTTTCGTGGCAAAGTATCTAAATCTACGTTGACCAAAGGTGGAAGAGAGTGCTGGAACTTGCAATATGTCTTTGTCGGAATTACATGTAAATCTTAAGTTTTTTTTTTTCATAAAGCACTTGTTTATTTTTAAAGAGATGTATGAGGATAGTTTTTACACAGATCTGTCGAACATCAAATACTCTCATTATTTTGAATATTAGGTCACTAAATAATAATAATATTTTAATATTAATAATACAAAAATAACAACCAAAAAATCCGTAGGAACTTTCGTAATTTAATTTTAAATACTGGCAATTTTCATTTAGTTGCCACACTGTAATACATGCGCATTAGACTGTGATTCTGAATGACAAGAGTGTTGAGGGTCGCTTGTAATAAAATTCTACTTCTTACATACTAATTTACAGTGTTTCCAAACCATTCTGATAACATTGCTTTAAAAAATTTGAGTGCTTAATAAAAGTTAATCTATTTGAATATTAAACCTTTCTATTTAAATGCATCCTAATACAGTCTCTGCATCCTTAGCAATAAGCAGATCATTAAGAGCATTAAATCCAACAATTTCTTAGAGCCTGAACCCATTAAAGCGAAGAGCTGGTGCAAGGTTGTGTTGCAACCATTGTGAAATACCATTAGGATCTCTTATTAGGTCCATTAGGTCTATAACCCCACTAAGTCTGTGTTGCTCGTATTCAAGTCAGGCGCAGGCACCATGAAAGTATTACCCGTCAGTCTAAACGACACAAAAATAACAGAAAAATTCGAGGTCAAATACTTGGGACACATCGTAGCAGCGGACCTCAGTGATGATTCGGATATTGAGCGACAGAGAAGATCACTGTGCATTAGGGCAAACATGATTTCTCGAAGATTTAACAAGTGCAGCCCAGCTGCAAAAAGGCAACTTTTTAACACGTACTGCACGAGCCTATATACCTCGGAGTTGTGGACCAACTTCAACAAAGCGTCACTAAAAAGAATGGAAATACAGTACAACAATTCATATCGAACGCTTTTTGGGTTGTCCTGGTACTGCAGTGCCACCGAGATGTTTGAAGAAGGGCGCGTTCCCGGATTCCGAACACTAATAAAAAAACGGATCACCAGCTACAGAACGCGATTGGCCTCGAGCGAAAACACTCTTGTGATGGCAGCATTCCACTTCTGGCAGGGTCCCATTTATAAGCGATGGAGCCACTTCCTGATGGCCTAGATAACAAAAAGTTAACTTTTTCAAATTTTATTTTTATTTTTGTATTATTATTATTTTCTTTTATTTAAATATTTAAATTTAATGTATTATTATATGTATAATATGGAACTCGTGGGACTGCACCACCCTCCCCGAGATCTGGAATAAACAAATAAAAAAAAAAAAAAAAAAAAAAAAATTGCTTTCAAGACAGAAATGTAAACAATCCTATGGCTATGGCAGCCATCTCTTATGGTGTCAGTTTATTGATCCAGCCAATGTCCAGTTTTATGTCTGGTTACGTTAAGTATGATATACACTTGTTACACAAACCTTAGGTTCGTAGGATTCGAGGTACTGCATGGCAGACACCAGCCACTTAGCCATCTTTTTCCACAGCCACTGCGGCTCCTTGCACAAAGGTACGTCCATGGAGTGGATGCCCGCCATCTTCTCCGCTATCTTCATGGACAGCGCTGGCTCCGATAGATCCTTCGTCAGCAGGGTTCTCGCCTGGAAGAAAAAAATATCTAACATAGTATAAAGGTATCCCAAAAGAACACAACACAACCAATGAGGAAGTTTTATTCAGTATAAAGCTTCAGAGTAGACTTTTCTCGTCACAATCTAGAGATGCCATTCTCAGAAATGTTAAAATCTTGCATCCTGTAAGGGGGTAATAATAGCTCACGTAATACATTAATTACGTGAGCTCAAAAGGGGGGCGGGGGTGGGGGTCCAGCAAAATCTCACATTACTTGAAAAAATATACGAAGTGGCCTAAATTTATCTCACCAAAGGGGGGGGGGGGGGTCAAGATTGGAAGAAAAACTGCTCACGTAATTAATGTATGCCCCCTAAAGACAATAAATTATTGCTCAAAAATAATAAAACGGGACAAAAATAATACAGAAAACAATAATTTATTTTCTTTACAGGATGTCTGAATTATTTTTGTCCCATTTTTTTTTGTTAGGTTAGGTTAAGTTTTAGTAGATATTTTGTTGGGGGATGTTTTGTCCAGAGGATATTTTGTCAAAGGATATTTTGTTGGGACATTTTGTCGCGGGATGAAAACGTGTACCGCTTGCTTCTTTCAAAAAGGGATTTTTTTCAATGATGGTAGCATTTTACACATTTGCACTTTTAAACAAAATTTTATGCGTGCCAAAATTCCATCTTTATCCATTTACATAAATTATTATGAAGCAAAGAGTCTATAATACCAAGACAGAGATATATGATGGAATGTTTAATCAGTTAGAATATTTGTAATCATTGACTTAAACTTAAGAAACGCAAACTCACGGCAATGAACTCCTCGATTCTGCCCCCAGAGAAGACCCCGTGAAGCTTGGGGCCGAGTCTCCTCTCGGATAAGAGGGTGAATATGACAGAATCCATGATGATATTGTCCACTCCGCGCTCGCTCTGGGTCTGGCCATAGATCCTAACCAACACCTGGAAATAAAACATTTTGTAGATTGGTCATGGTCAACAAAAGAAAATCAGATCTTGACTATATGATTGGGATTTTTTCGGAAATAATTGCAGCAGTATCCAACACCGCACATCTACAATTTTTTTTTTAAGTAGAGCCAATTATGTTCTTCTTTTCTTTGTCACTAATGAAAGATTATTGTAAAATGAAAGGTTATACAGCAGTAAAAATTTTAGGGAGGGTAATAAATGGTAAAAGCGGGGTACCACAAGGTTCTATAATGTGACCTATAGTATTATACCTTGCTCGGTTCCTCCATACTGAAAGACAGAGATCTTCCAAGCAGTGAGCCAATTGTATTTCTTTTCTCCTCATCGCTGAGGGAGCGGCTCAGGGGGGTCCCGGGGCCACCGGTAGGGCTCTGCCCTGTCAGGGGGGCCTTTTCCGGCAGAGCTACGTAGTACAGGAAGTTTGAGAGGCCGCCACTGGGGAAATAAAACAAGAAAAATTATTAGATAGTTAAATAATAAACCATCCATATATTATGTAAAAAAAAAATATTTTAATAAAGGAATTATACAATCTGTCTGAAGAAACGTTACTTTCTCAATGAAAATTTACATACCTATGACGATTTCACATGTGAAAAAAAATCTTTACTGAACCATTAAAACGACCACCATCTTAAACCGGAAACAGAATGATTACAATCTGATTTGAGGTTATGTTAAAAAAATCCGAATCTGACACTTCCATTTGACAGTTAATATGCGGCCACAGGAAAAAGGGAATAACTCAATAAAAAAATAATAATATACAACTTCTTTAAACTCGTAGAAAAGTAACTTTTTCCTCGTTTTCTCTTTCTTTCTTTCCAAGTGAATACTATCTAGTGTGTGTTTTTGAAACTACCTTCTATAATAATAATTTTAATGATTTTTCACAGGTAAATCTGAATCAACGGTAAGACGAATCGTCAAGGAAGGGGAAAAGGCAGATGGAAAATTTGAAACACCGGGAAAACGGAAAATGGGCATAATAATAAAATATGTAATAGCATAAGTGCTGATGATTGGAAAAATTGTTGCAAACAGGTGATGAAAATTGAGGCAGAATATTATGCACGAGGCAGTACTATATATGATGATATCGATCAACTGCGTTTAGAAGAAGATAAAGATACGGAAGAAGAAGAATCACACGAGGGCGAAGACAATTATGACATGTCGGGTGTTGAATTAATAGACTTAAATTATTAAGTACCTACGTTTTTATATCGAAATAAACGGCCACTTAAAACTTGTTTTGTTTTATTTTACTTCTATTAAATTGCAGTTTTTTGTGCAAAATTTTTGAAAATACAAATCTGCTATGAAATATGCATTTTCGCAGAAGTGTATTTAAAAACATACATTCATTGTCTTATGAGCCATCTATCTTGGTGATGCCATTTAAAACTAGAAAACTTAATTGCCAAACTGTACTTTATAATTGGCGAACGTAGTTCTTATTTGGAGAATATTAAATTTTATGACTTCTATATATGTTGTCTCTGACCCAATTAATAATCACAGATATAAATTAAAATTTAAACATGCATTTTTTAATATAATACATGATCAATGATTTGTAAGAAAAAATGATTTGCAAAATGTCAATAACATATATTTAAGAGACACGAGACATCTCTTGTTAAAAAGTGATAATACTAAGTTATCTTTGTGATTAATCCAAGTATACAATGCATGGAAACTTTTGAAATAATTCTAGCAATTGTTTTAAAATATCTCTTCAAATGGTCGAGGGTGTTTGCAAATTGGCCAGTGGATAGGTTTATTAGAAGAGGCTTTTATTAAATTAACTTCACTAACAAATTATAAGTGGAACATACTCATCTAAACAAAACATCTCCAAACAGCATTAGTTTACCGCGAGCAAAACCTTTTTGTATTAAGGTGAAACAGATGTGACAATTCCCATACAATCTATTTTTCAGCCGCATTTGAAAACTACAGATAACCTTTTATTTATTTTAGTGCCGAAAAATAATACTAATAATGACATTACCGCGAACCAAAATTTCAGTGTTCTATCACTAATAATAACCAAGTTATTAAATTAACAAAAGTAATTATTTTATGCAAAAACCGCCAGCTAAAATGCACTAATCTGTATTAGAAGGAGACAAACCTATGTGAGAGCCATTGGTTTCACGTGCACGCTTTCAACCCATTCCTACGGCGTTAAAGTGGTCAGTATATTTGTAGTAAAAATGCCAATTTGCGTGGCTTGATTTGTTATTCTGATAGAATGTTCGTTTTGCTTTTTTATGAATGTTCCAGTATTACTTGGGGCAAAGAACATTTGCGGTTAAGGGCACGCAGTAAAAAAGGTAAAATTAACTATATAATTATGGTGACAGCGACTGTAATTATTTAGAACTTTCTTAAATCTGTAACTATCACTAGACGCCTGCCTAGTTCTTTTGTTATTGAGACGTGCTAAACAATAAAATGCATAGATCGAGCTGGTTACCTACTATTCTCTCTGATTTATGTCTGTTGCCAAGGGTTTAGAAGTTTGAAGACTTTACTGCCTACAAGAATAACAAACTTTTGTGCAGCGCATTATTGTTATTCTATAAAAATGAGGCGTGCCCTTTATAAGAAACAAAGCTATTCCGGGAAGAGAGTGAATCCAAGACTTAGTGCAAACGGGATGAAACGTCAGCACGGCGGATTGGAATACAGGAATTACTCAGTCAAACAACTCGGTCTTGGCACACACTCTTTGCCTCACTCACATTCATACATCGTCTCATACATACACTTCTGTTATTCTGACTTTTGACATGACCCGACTAAATTATCTGATTCACTTGATCGTGCCGTGTCTTCCTCGTGTATCCCCGACTTCTTCTACCATTCACATTTACGTCATATATTCTTCTTACACTAGGTACCTACCTTCTTAGGTACCTACCTACTTTCTTCATTTATTCGCTCTACATGCCCAAACCATATAAGGGCCCCTTTCTTAATCTTACTCATTATCCACATTTTCTAGGTACATTCTATAGTTAGGTTATAATATGTTATAATTATTATTATAGTATTGTTAAATTTTGACTAATTATCTATCCCCGTTTTGTCGCTGATACCTAGGTACCTAGGATGGGTAGAGTCAGAGTTGAAAGTGAATGGGAAGAAAACGCGATCATACATCTCTACTTTAGTGTAAAAAGAATATATGATGCAAATGTGAATGGTAGAAGAAGTCGGGGACGCCCGATGAAGACATGGCACGATCAAGTGAATCGGATACTTGAGACGGGCCATGTCAAAAGTCAGAATAATAGAAGAGTATGTATGAAACGATGTATGAATGTGAGTGAGGCAAAGAGTGTGTGCCAAGACCGAGTTGTTTGGCGGTCCGTCCTCTCTGCCTACCCCTGCGGAGAAACGGCGTGATGGTAGTTAGTTAGTTAGTTACTTTTATTCCGACTGTTTGTTCTCAAATAATTAATTCGCCGATTGATTGATTGACGGTAGACGGGGAAGGTGGAAGGGGAATGCGGGAGGGGAAGGGGATGCGGGAGGGGAACGGGGACGCACGGGAAAGAACATGCAGGGAGAAAAAAATTATTTCTTTTAATATGGCATTGCAACGCATGCCGGGAACTAGTGCTATTATCTAACACCTAAGTCCTGTACCACAAAACTTTAAATGTGGAGCGGAGACGAGATGTGTCTTCTGAACAATATGATTGATCAATTTTTGCACGTCTCTGTTTCATTCTGCTTAGCTTTGCTTCTATGAATACTCACCAATTACAGGGCAGTTACGACAATTTATTGCAAACAAAGGTTCTACCAAAATCAAATGTATTTTGTATTTTAAATTAAAAAATGGTTAAAATACTGTATTTTGTATTTCAAATACATGACTTGAAAGTATTTTGTATTTCGTATTTTAAATACATGCGAAAAATTATTTTGTAATTTGTATTTCAATTACAGCAAAGCATGTATTTTGCCCAGCCCTGGTTTACGGACACTGTGTATAAGATATTTGTACAAAAAAAGTTTTATTTTTAATCCTCATCTCCCTTAACATGACATGTTTATCATTTGTGAAAATAAAATATATTTAAAAAAATACAAAAAGTTTTGTTTATGTGAAAAATGACTTCATATGCACACTGTAGGCAGTGTCTTGTTACTCAAATATCACGGCAGTGCAGGATGTTGACACAAAAATAACATCACAATGTCTACCTATATTATTATGTATTTTGTTGTAAAAGGGAAGCAAAACAGATCCTGACTTGAGCACCCAACTAATTTGTTTCTCCTTCTGACAATTCTAACCACTTCGTTGGTTTGATAAATGCGCCCCACAGAAATACAAGAAAAAATGTAACTTTTTTACTTATTCACACAATATCTGCGAGCAAACAACCGAGAGAATGCTTGTAGGTATGTACCTACATCGCTTGGCATCGACACGCTTCACGCAGAGAGCATGGGTTGCGCGAACTAGCGCTGTCTCGTTTGTTAAAGAGCCGCTAGAACGAGATGCATGCAGGGACTCTATGCCGCGTCGAGAGGAGAGCCCTTAGCTATTTAGCAAAAGCGGCCTCTAAAAAAAGAGTCCAGTTAACGCCAGCTCCCGGCACACATGCCTTTATTCACAGCTGGCTCCTTTTATCAATCTCCCCACGCGTTGATTCAGTTACTGAATTGCCCGATTTTTAACAAACCTCTTTCTTCCGTCTCTCTTCAACCCGTGCGAAATATCATATAATATTTGACATTCACTCTTTTTCGCAAATGTGTTTCTGTACCAACGCGCGCGGAGCTGTGAGAAAAGTCTTTTGAACGTATTTTATGCAATAAAATTGTGTATTTTTCAGCCGTTTTCTTCGATTATGAAATTTTAGGTACCAAAAAAAATTTATACAGATTAATATTACTTATATACGGCCGCAAATCAATAATTCATCTCAATATTAAAAAGCATAACGTGTTAAAAGTGTTTTATTAGACGATATTGAAAATAGCACCATCTATCGGTGAAAAGTTTCTAAAAATATTTAAGGAATACCCTTAATGCTAATTGAGTGCTTTGCTATTTGGTGACTCATTTTAATCCTAAATGATAGGGTAAAATGGATTTTAAAAGAAAGTTTTATGATAACAATATAAAAAAAAAACAATTTTAAACTTTTCCACTTAATTTATTTCTGCCCGTAACCGGTTTCAGCCATAAACAGTAAGCTGGAGGAACGACAGTTGAGATGGTATGGGCACATAAGACGGAGACCATCATACCACACAGTGAAGCAGGCAATGTCTATGGAGCTTCATCGACAGTCATCCAGAGGAAGACCAAAGAACTCCTGGATGACTCAATTCTCCAAATACTTCAGAGAACGGCCTGGATGAAGGCGATACTCAGAACCGAAGAAGCTACAACCTGAGAACGAGAAGAGCCGACCCCAACAGCCTACCAGCCAATGAGTTGGGACAGCGCAAAGAAGAAGAAGTCTCTACAACCTAGATTAAATAAACCTTTTACATGATATTAACTTTCATTATTTTTATTTATTATTTATTATTGGTTTGATATTTCTTATGCTCTGGATTCACATTACACGCAAACCATAACACAGATTAGACATAATTACACTTAAATATTACCTACAACTGTTTTAATCGTTACACGGTATATAATGATTTTCTTCAAATTATGTGGATTTTCCCATCTTTGTTACTATTTATTCATGATTTGCCACAGAATTTCCAGTTATTTGGTTTATTACTTGTAGACATAATTACCTTGCTGTTACAGATTACCTTAATATTTATTTGGGGAATACCTTACATGAATTATTTTCACCTATTTTAATGGTAGAGCATACAAAACCTGCGTAAGAGAACACTTTAATCGGGAATGACTAAAGAATAAGTCATTTTTTTTAAAAGCATATAATCGCTGCAAATCCATCACTGCGAATGTCACATCAGCGCTTAGGACATATTAACAATTATTGCCATGTTAATGCATACGCATACGTTTAGCAATAATCCTACATAAGCCCTAAAAAGATAATACGTCCATTGTAGTGTATCTTCAATAGGCCTCACTCAACATAGCAAAAATACGAGCTGTCTCAGAGGCGCTTGATAGATACTTAAGTACCTCTCAGAATTAGGTTTTTAATACAAATCGGTTTTACCAACAATATTAATAATTACAAAGTAATGGCAACAAATTTAATATGAATTAGTAGACCGGGTGTGGCCTTTATCATACTTTGATAATGCCTGAAACCATAATCAATGTTAACATGCAGTAATCAATGTCGTATGCAAACTGGCGTAACTTAATATCGTGGGTATATGCCAAAAACGTTAAGTCGGAAATTTCACCAATAATGCAGTATTATGAAGTTATTTATGCTCTATAAACTGCCAGAACACATAAGTTGTGTTAAATTTAAAATCACGATTTTTTTTTTTTAAATCAACCCAAAACGAGTTCTTTTTGCTATAATACATCCATTTTCAAATGCCTTAAAAACTTTAGGCCTAAACTACACGAGCGGTTCTCCCGCCGCGGGAAACCGCTCGAGAAAGCTGGCAGCACATATCAAACTACACGGGTGGTGGTTTTCCGCCAAGCTACACGAGCGGTTCTACCGCCGCGGGAAACCGCCCAATCCTTTATGCGCACTACCGATCAACAACATTCTCTTGCACGAAATGATGCAATCGCGGAAAACCGCCCGTGTAGTTTGAACTTGGCGGTTTCCCGCGGCGGGAGACCCGCTGCATGTGGCGGGCGAATTTCTCCCGCCTGTGAACCGCGAGCTCCCGCGGCGGGAGAACCGCTCGTGCAGTTTGCGCCTTAGGTTACCACCAAAAGTTGTAATCGACAATAAGTCTTGGGTTGAGAAGTGGGTTAAATTTCACTCCCAAGATTCCACTTCATTCATACATTCGTTCAATCGAGAAAACAAAGACATTTTGGTGAAGCATACAGATTTATGTACACCCAAATTTCAAAGATATTATAATTGTAGAATTAATTTGTGAAGCTGAACGTTTATTTAAAGGACATCAGAACAAGGACAATTGCTGCAGAATGATCGAGAAAAAAGTATCACCGGGTTCAGACAGATGAGAGCAGTTAGGACTCTTGTGCAGCGCAAAAAATGTGAGCAATTAGTTATTGAGTTAATGAAATTGATTAACAGACCTTGGGGTTTGATTCATAGAGCTCTACGGAGTAATTAGTCGTCATAAAATATAAGTTTCAATAAATGCTGCAATGCATATTTCAATTGAGATTCATTGCATGTGCAATTATATTTTAACAGTCAATTGCACTAGGGTATAATTATTCATTAATCTACGAGTATATTGGCTGTTAGGTGTTAGCTATTATTATCATTATTATGGGTGGTGATTAATTAACAGGAAATCTTCCATTGTTATAACAAACCACAGAAAAGCGTTGTGATGTGCGCATATTGATTTTGTAATTTTTTTTAAAGACTGTTAAACTGACGTTCGCTGAGGGAATTGGTAGGACTGCTAACAGGACACTGCTATTGGGAGTGGAAAGCACGAATAGATGTAGAAAATGTGAAGAGGATGAAGAGACTCCAATTCACTTATGGTACGAATGTCCTGCCCTGGTGGGAAGTAGACTCAGATACCCTGTAGTGAGGAGACACACTGTAGAACCAGAAGATATAGCCACATATCCAATGACAACTCTGGTGAACTTTAAAACAAAAATTTTAACAAATCAAAAAAACGACTTCAAAAAATAATTTTGTATTCTTCTACAATTTAATAATCAACTTATTTTTTCTACTCATCAATATGTAGGTACGATTGTTATTTTTGGAGTCGGTGTCAGCCAAGGTAGGTTTGTAACTACATACATAGTTATAGGTGAGATGTGCTTGTGTCGCATGCGCGACTTGACGAGGTGAGAGGCGAGAGTGGGCCGCGGCAGGAGGGGAGCTGTCAAGTGAACACGCCGGGTCGGGTACCTTGGCTGACACCGATTCCAAAAATAACAATCGTACCTACATATTGATGAGTAGAAAAAGTAAGTTGATTATTAAGTTGTAGAAGAATACGAAATTATTTTTTTACTTTTTAGTGCATTTTTTGAAGTCGTTTTTTCGTTTTGTTAAAATTTTTGTTTATTTTTGATTTTTAGTGAATCTGAAGTACATTTACCTACTAATTCGATTAAGATTCGGCCGAGTATCGTTAATTTGCTCTTAAGAATTGGAGAGTTCCGTTGCTTTGTCATGGATCCCATAATCAGAACCTAACCAAACTCTCATTAAACTACCCTTGAAGTACATCCTTTCCAATAAAAAAAGAATCATCGAAATCGGTTGACGCGATATTGAGTTATTCGTCCATTTGTTGCGCACATACTTGATGCAAATTTAAGACTTATATGATTTTCTCATGGATGCCATTGTCAGAACTGAACTAAATTAAAATGGGACCACACGGGAAGCACCAGCTTTCAAATAAAAAAAGAATCATCAATATCGGTTCACCCAGTTCTGATGTAACAAACATAAAAAAAAAAAATAAAAAATAAAAAAAAATACAGCCGAATTGAGAACCTCCTCCTTTTCGAAGTCGTTTAATAAAGGGGACTGGGTTATTGTTAAAGGAATGAGGCAAAATGGGAGATAGCACAATGGGCCTTTGTCCTAAGTGCTCACGGGAACTAGTCGTAAACTGTCTCCGCAAAGAATAAAAACATAAATAAATAAACTGACGTTAAAATATTACATCACATGAAATGGAAAAAAAATATAAATGACAGAGAAAGGACAGTGAATAGCAACGACAAATAGGACAAAAATGTATTTTATAAGGATAAAGTCAAGCCACAGCCTAAACAACGTTTTTATAGTCCATGATTTCAGTCATATTAATAGAAAATATCACCAAAATTACTAATTTTATGATGTTCCTCGCTTATACAAGTATGCGTCAAAGCCGAATTTGACTTTGCAGAATGACTTACGGTCTATGGGACTATGTTACCATCTATAATTGGGAGTATGTTTGGCACGATTAATGGATGACAGTTGGAATTCAAAAATAATATTTGTTGAAGAAGAAGATAATAATAATAATCTAAACGAAAATATGAAAGAGAACAAGACACAGAAAAACAGAAAAAGATAATGGTCGCAACTGGGACTCGTACTGGAACTCGAACCTCTCGTCTATCCGGGATGTGCATTTACCAATTCCGCCATTGCGCCCTACTGTCAAACCGTCATAATAGCCAATCTCATATTTCAAATTTTAGAATGGGGTATTTCCACAAAAGAGGGAAATATTCAGTTGAAAATATTCGGAATATTTAAAGATCATTTTTCTGATTTTAATCATCCTACTAAAAATGCTGGTTTTATGTTTTCATTCAATATTATTGATTTTAAAAACGGTCTAAAACTGACAAAATCAAAACGGCCCATGGTTTGAAAATCGGAATGTGACATCACAAGCGTCGCTCGGCTGGGCCAGCAAAAATTAACACTGTCAGTGAGCATCCACGTCCACGCACATGAAGTCACACAATAGCCCCGCCCCAAATTATCATTTTGGCGGTGGTAATTCAAAAATGGGAAACTTTGACTCGCGTTTTTAAAAAGAGAGTTTTTCTTATAAAAATTGAATATTCATTAAGGGCCTCCTTTCACGGAGATACTTACGAGATACTCGATCCTCGTGCGCGTATCATACGCGCCGATCGTAAGTACCCCCCGTACGATTTTGCTGGTGCCCGTTCACGGCGCTACGCGGTGGCTGTCGGTTCCCAATCAATATCAGGATACCGACAGTGCTGATCGCACGCGACGCTCGCATCATTTGTGTCTGATACTTATTTGTTTGACGTATGACAGAAATGGCGTCGGAACATGAAAGTAATGTTAGATTTATTCTGGAAGTGGAAAAAATGCATGTTTACATAACTATACTTTACTAGAATACGTAAGAAACGATTTAGTGGAGAAGGCATGGATTGATGTTGGAAAAAAGTCATATCACATCGCGTGACAGCGTGTTCACTCCACGGCTGCACGTGAAAAATGATCAAGTTCGGTACATTTCAGATAGCGCCGTGTACGGAGACCAGCATTAAAAAGTGGTATATCAGCAGGGTACTTGTGGTTTCGTCACAATTACGTAGATTGTAAGTATCTCCATGAACGTAGGGCCTTAGACTTTTATAAAAAGTCAATAGTTCTGTAACCGACGTGTTACGCACCCTCATGTTTTTAATTTATAATTTTTATATGTCTTCTTTATGTACAATGCCCCGGTGCAACCAATAAAGCTTGTGTGCCAAGTTGCCACCGGGAGACATTTTAGACTCCTATTTTTTACAAATGATTTATGATTAATCCGCCTCAAAGGCAACCAGGCTGACTAGCCTCCTTTTTATTTTTTATATACGCCTCTGACAAGGGCCGTTTTTCCGGCTCAAAGGAAGCGGACTGCTCCGCCAAGCGGACTACCCTTCCTCCATTGCCGTTCTGCTGTTATGGCACAGCAGGAGGCGGCTGCTCCACCGAGCAGGCTGCTTTTATTTTTTAATTACGCCCCTTTTAAGGGCCTTTCGTCTGGCCACTAAGCTCGTTAATACCGTGCCGCCAGCAACGATCTTTTGCCAAACACATTTGATCATCTTTAATATGTCTTTTTCTTTATGCACAATGCCCCGGTGCAACAAATAAAGCTTGTATACCAGGTTGCCACCGGGAGACATTCTAGAATCATTGTTATTTCGCCTTCAGGGCCATTTTCCTGGCTCCAAAGCCAAAAACCAGTTTGGCGGCTCCCATAAGGGCCCTCATCTTGCTTGCAAATATTATCGTTTTTTAACATAACTTCATTTACACACACCGTAGGACGCTGAAACTAAGACGTTTCAGTACAGAGTCCTACGGGGCATTCAAAGAAACATAAATCAAACCTGTAACTCCTAAACTGCCAACGCTATCAGCATTTGCGCAGATTTTCGAGACTTTCACGTCAAATCATTCTTTCTCCATTTTAAAAATCCCAGGACCTCGTAAGGCGACGAGACCAAAAGGTTTCGATAGCCAGGCTTACGGGGGACCTGGGAAAAATATTAACTTCTTTGTAAAACTTCAGATACGTTGTAAAAATGCAAATACCTACCGACAAAATGTCAAACATTTTTAAAATCATCCTAAACTCATCAAACAAAAATTCTACGGATAAAGAATATCCGTAGAAACACATTAATATTAAGGAAAACATTGTATTTACTTTATTGTGACTTGTATAATTATTTTAAAAAACCAATTTTAGACGATCACTTTCAAACAAGTGATCGCCAAAATAGGCGGCCAACAGAAAGGCGCGCCTTATATACTTATGGGCGAGGTCAAACCTCCCACCCCATAAATGTACCACGTGACTGGTTTTTATCCCGAAATCGGGTATAAAAGACGGCGCATTTTCAAAATAAATTAGTTCATCTCTAACAGTCAACTCGTGTATTATTCCCACTGGGAAGTTTATTATCACCCAGCTGCCTCCCGCCGACCTCTGCCTGGCTTCGCTCCTGGTGCCATCAGTCTCATCAAGAAAGCCGGCCCTACTTTAGGCAACCGCCACGTACCAGGATCAGGCAGAGGATTTGGCACATCCAGTGTCCTCCACTCACCAGGCACTGGGTGCACGGCAGGTCAGTTACCTATTATTTTTTCCATCATCACCATCCTGTTCGTGCACTAAAAACCCGGTACTTTTTTATAGTCTTGTGAGGACTCTGATACGTCCCTTACAAGTTCCATATAAATAAAATCGGATATATTTATCCGCTACGCTATCCAGGTTACACACCAATTGTTAGAATGATTGTTTCCAATAAAAAGGGTAGTTGCCTATGATATGGAAAATAAATTAGTTGAAGATAATATTGTTAATTCTAAAAAAAATTGAAATACGAGATTTGCTATTATGACGGTTTGACAGTAGGGTGCAATGGCAAAATTGGTAAACGCACGTCCTGGATAGACGAGAGGTTCTGGGTTCGAGTCCCAGTTGCGACCATTATCTTTTTCTGTTTTTCTGTGTCTTGTTCTCTTTCTAATTTTCGTTAATATTATTATTATTATCTTCTTCTTCAATGATATATTACATTGATGGGAAAAGTTATAAAAAGAGAGTTTTTCTTATAAAAATTGAATAATATTTGTACTCATAATGCGCTACTGGAAAGAACTACACTTGTGATTAAAGTGCATAATTTGAGAATATACACTGTACCTACTGTATTAAATTTAATGCATTTAATTTTATGGTTTAATTAAGTATAAATGTGAGCTTATTGTAAGATGCCAATTTCATCCAACCAACACAACTTCTAAATAGAAATAAATATTGTTGTAGCATTTTCCACACGCTGAAAATGTTATAAAAATTTATACCACAAACAAGCCCGTGGAACTTTTCTTCATAATAGTTTTTATCTAACTGGCATTAGGATTACTGAGTTTATCAAGCAAGGCGTTAATCAGAATTATTAAAGAGAGAAAACATCGTAATAATTTACCTTGCCTTCATATTGTGAAAACATAATTAATTTAATGTTTTACACTTAGTAAATTTTGTCCTCAAACAAATACTTAGTTACACAAAGGTAATCTTTATATGACAGATGTGTTGTTCTTACGTTTAGTCACTCAGAACTTGTTTATTTAGAGATTTCTGAACAACTGGGTAAATATATCTGTAATTACTCTGTGCGAATCTTTGTCATAATACCATTCTAGTTTTAGATAATTGTGACCATAGATTTATTGGAAAATCATTTTAACCCAGCCAGTCCGAAAAGGGGTGTACAAAATCCACCTTTCACATGATAATTAACTCCTCAGGCTAATTTGTTCGCTTTTCGGAATAACTCATATAGATATCATGTGTCTCCCTTACTATCATAGTAAGATATATGATCTAAACAGTGTCGAAAAGAGAAAACACCAAAAATTAATCACAAAAGAATTAAAATGCGCACCTTTATGAAACCAAAGTTTCCGACAGGTATTTGAAAAAAAATTGTGAAATTTTATGAATTTTTATTATAAAAATTATTATTACACGAAACAACAAAAAAGTGAGGTGATGATAAGGTTATGTTAGGGAACGTACCCATACTACGTGACCCATATTTTGCAATTTTTAACCCCCCCTCCCCCCTCGGTGACCATGTGTAGTATATTCCAAGATCCCCCCTCCCCCTAAGGTATTCACGTAGTAATTCATAAATATGGTTTTAAATCATTTCTTGCTAACAAAAAGTTTTAAAAAAATTATTTGGCTTATATTTGTCTTTATTAATACGGCGCTTGCTGCTAAGTGTATGTTTTTATTTTTTGCAGTAATTTTAGTTAGAAAAAATGTAAGTTGAGTTTCATGTATAAAACATATTAAAACTTTTTAAAGTTTGCATTTTAAATTTTTAAATTATGTTATTTCTAAAATAAAATTTTAAAAGTATTATTCATCACCTTTCAAAGGTTTTTAATTTTCGGTTACGTTCACAAATATTCCATTTATTGATTTTTTTTTTCGCAAAGTGGAAATATTCTGACTTACTGACAATATGGTCGAGGCCTAAGGAGTTGGTTTCTTTGATCATTTTTTCTATCATGGAGAAACGAAAGTGCTTCAAATATGACTAAATACCTCATTAATTAATTAACTCCCTTTTAGTGTCAAAAGGTACCAATTTATAAGTCAATATTTCAATTCGATATTGTCAATTTGTTATTGTTCTTCTTTATCTTTATTATAAGAATAAAAATGATCTAAAAAAAGATTTTGGTTTCATTCATACTATGAAATCAATATTATTAATTATAGGGCATTCATTACCACCAAGGAATTACATGAGAATGATGTCAAATTGACTTTTTTCCCATCTCAAACCAACACTTTCTCCACAATCCTTTACAAGGTTTTCCAGTAAATTGGTTTCATAAACATAAGGTAGCGCACCAGCAGCACTTTCAGTAGCGTGTAACTGACGTCAAATCCGTAGTCAATGACAGTAATAATATAGTTGTTTGGTGACCAGATCTGAATAGCCAGGTACTTCCCTACCTTCCTCTCCCCATCTCTTTTTCTTTTTTTTCTTTTTTTTTTTTTAAATTGTACAACAGATTTTTTATCCAATTACTGTACAATTTTCTCATTTTGACAGTCTTAACACCTAGGAAGATGATTATTATACAAAAAAATCTTAAGGCTATCTAAAGAAGAGTTATATATATCTAGTGTTTCCGATATTTCGTTCAACAGCACCATTCCTCTTGTCATGCTATGCTGTGCTAGAACATCTGTTCTGCCGTATGGTATTTTGAACAAGTCGTGTCGACGACTACGGCTGAAATTTTCAGGCACGTATAAGCCATAACATTCCAAGAGGAATGGGCTGTCAATACGATTATGGATTATCTTAAAACTAAGAATTGCAAGATTTGCATAACGTCTAGTTTCCAAGCTAAATCTATCTGTTGCCTCAAGTAATTCCATATGGTGCATGAATCTCGGGTACGTTCTATTCATCCGCATATAGACATACCTAAGGAACTTTTTCTGAATTTGTTCTAGCATATTAATATATTTAGCTTGGTGCGGAGTCCACACACCACTAGCATACTCCAGCTTACTTCTTATGACTCCATCGAACATGGCTATATAACATCTCCTTCCCTTTACCACTCCTTCAGCCTCACAACATACCCTAATTAGGGATGCAATCGACTCACTGGCTCCAGACGGGAGCAGCTGGGACTCTCATGAGGTATTCATATAAAAAAATAAATTTTTATAAAAGTACCTCCGTGTGCGAATGGCCTAAATATTTTACGCAACATTTTTATTTTATTTCAAACTAGCAGACCCGGCCACACAATGCTGTGGCTAAAGATACCTTTATAACCAATGCCATCTGACACCACGCTGCCTGCTGCCGCTGGGCCAGATATATTATGTATTTCAACCAATTTACATAAAACCTTGACAAATTATATACCTAAAAACCTTAATCATGAATCACTCTATCTATTTGTTAAAACCGCATGAAAATCCATTGCGTAGTTTAAAAGATCTAAGCGCACATACAGCGTGAGCGACTTCATTTTATACGTAGTAAAGATAAGGAGTTACACAATTTATCCAAAGAAATGTCACCATCTCAATGACAATCCTTTTTTTTAACTTTCTTCTATCCTGAAGATCCTACTATCTAATTCTGCAACTCTGGCGGGATAAAAAAGTAGTATCCAACACGGCCACAACGTTGAACCTGAACGTAATAAACAAATTTTAAACCGGCATATTTCAAACGAAATTCCAAACTAAATTCCAAACGGACAATTTAAATAGGACTTTGCTGTGCTCAATCAATAAATAAATAATAATAATAAAAAAGTATAAATACCTGATCCTCCTAAAGTCCAGATCCTGCGGTGAGACAGTCTTCCAAGCTCCGTTGAGGAAGTCCCGACAGATCTTGGCCGCTGCCTCCCGCATCTCCACCTCGTTGCAGCACATCGGTAGGTACTGGAACAAGAAGAACTAATTGTTAGCGCCGGTACTACTCTAACTTATTTAAAATATGAGACCATGAAGATCCTCTGACCCGAGCACCCCAGCTAAGTCACTTGGGGTGACCTGTGGCAGTGATGCTGGTTATCAAATAAATGGTTATCAGGGCCACCCGCCTTCAAATTGACTAAACTAACACTTGCAATTTTTTAATTCATATCTTTTACATATCACTTTCAAATTTAGTAGAATAAAATCAAAACCCAATGCTTTCAGTATTTTTTTTTTAATATGTCGCCTCTGCTTAGCAAATCACAATGTAAGTACAAATTTGAGTACTTAGCAGAAATCTTTTTACAGTCAAAATTAATCAAATCAACATAAATGGTATCCATCATTAACCCACTGCTGGCCGCTAGCGCACCGGTGATCGGTCAAAAATTAAAAACAAAAAAATTGGATGCGATTTTGACCCTTATGCGTAAAGAAACTGTATCAAGAACAAGGTAGAATCGCTTGCGCTAACAGTATTCCCGATACCACTGGAAATTTCATTCACCTGGCAGCACCAGAGTATTTTTAAATAATTTATCTGTGGCATTACTCGGCCGCATTTTACCGCGAAACGAGCTGTCAGAGTCAGTCGATGTTTGGTGACAAAAACTTCGATAAACCTATCAATTCATCAAATAAACACAAGTAATGTTATTTTTATTGATAGTTTATTATTCAAAGAATGTGTTTCGGTAAATAAAATAAACGATAGTTCGAAATAAATGCAAAAAATATTACTTCAAAAGTATTCTTTCCGAGATTTCATAGGATGTGTGGGCGGCTAGCAAGCGGTTAATGGTTAAATCCACAGTTTTACTTACAAAATACAAAATTTACTTTAAAATTATGGCAATTTCTCACGGAGAATAAAGCCAGAATGCATTATATTGAAATTGCAAGATAATCATTATACATATGTAGAGGGACCCAAAAGTGACGGGACTCAAGCGGTAGTGGGGAGAAGTGGAGGGAGAAGGGGTTTCGTGTGGTCGGCTGTTGTACGGAAACTCCCGCGGTCAGTGTGCGAAGCCGCGTCGCTGTGGGGTCCACGCGTTTGTCCAAAGTTTAATTTTAAGTAAATCAACATTTCTTCTTTCGGCGCAAACACAAAGGTCTCCTCTCTGAGGATCAAAGAGAGCCTTCACCTTCAAGCCTGCCATGAATTGAAAAATCAGCTAGAAGAGGACTCAGATTTTTTCCAAGGTTATTTATTATTCCGAAACCAAGCAAAAGTCAAGCCAATGGAAGAGTGCTCTCTCTCCTCTTCAGAAAAGTCAGGTGAAATTGAACATCAAGATGATTGTCATTGATTTTTTCAGAGATGTTGTGCACTCAGAGCCTGTTCCTTCAGGCAAACAGTAAACCGAGAGTTCTACATGGAGGTACTGAAGAGATTGCGAGAGAGCATCAGGAAAATTTTCGAAAAAAGGTTGAATCCTTAGTGCACGGTGGACTGATTCTTCAACCAGCACAACGCACCTGCTCACACCGCGTTGTCTGTGAAGCACTATTTAAGCAAGCATGGAATGACCCACATTGTTCACCCGCCCTTTTCACCCGACCTGTCTCCCTGTGACTTATTTCTGCTCCCTATGATAAAAAGGGACTTGAAAGGGAAATGTTTTCATACTGCTGAAGTGAAACAAAAATCGCTGGAGGCCATAAAGGACATTCCAATCAGTGGGTTTCAAAATTGTTTTGAACCAGTGGAAAAAAAAGGTTGGTTCATACACTCTAATGGTGAACACTAAAGGCGACCATATTTTGGTGTAAAAATATTGAAAAATAAAAAATGTTTATAAAGAAAGTCCCGTTACATCATGTGCATATTGTTTCATCTGCGTTTGTTCATTTTATTATACCCATAAAATGAGCATATGTATATTATATCAGATTTCAACTACGCATTTGTTGAAAACTATAATCATAAAGTAGTGGGTGATTTAACACATTATCAGCACAACCAGGCACGGCCGCCACCGAAGCAGCAAATCAAAAACATAATGTATTGTACCTACTTACAATCACTCATTTGTAAAAATGTCAATGATATTCAATTACATTATATCAAAACAGCGATAACATATTATATCTATGTATATAATAACATACAATAAATGTTTTACTGTGCGGCGTGCATGTGTATGAAATTTATTAATGAGAAATGCAATGAGGTTGCCTAAATGTAATACACGCATAATAATAACGCAAAGAATATTAATTGACGCGTCGTTGCATTTTGCAGGCGAAATATTACTATCTCCTCCAAACCCCATGTAAGAAATACTTCGCTCGAGCCCTTTTCTCGGAATGATGTGAATGATTCCTACGCTGTTTGTATTATCCCAAGGTGCCGCACGGTTGCCGCCATTTTTCAATACATTTTATCATTACAATGGTTTCGCTGTTTGCTGGGCATCTTACAAAATGACATAATCCAGTCACGCAATTCACTTCATCGTGCAGATTGGGACCTACCTCAGTTCAGGCAGTATAGATCTTGCGCGAGAAGTCGCGCTTGCGAAATTCGTATACCTTGATAAGTAATTAATTTTATTTTTAACATTTTTAAAAGATTGTTTCTAATTTAATAAATAAAAATATTATGTAGGATAATTTTTTTAAAGACGATAATTTTTCTGATTTTCATTGACTTAACAAAACACGTGTGACATGCGTAGTATCACGAGCCTCTGTTTTCCAGCAAGTGTCTGTCAATGTGTTCAAATACATTCAATTAACTCAAATTTATCATTACCGTCTTATCTTACGTGACTTTTGCTAAATATATTGCTAAAATATGTTAAAGGACTTTATGACAAACATAAATTATTCAGACATGTAGTCGTTATAAAAAACGGATAACTTATGAAGATTTACTGTACTGAGATATTATTAGTCAACAGAGCGACTGAACTGCTCAACGAGTCTGCATTGACCATTGACATTTTTAACGTAACCTACAGGCAGTTTAACAATTATCTTTTGACGTATGTCACAAAGTAGTGAAACTGACCTTTTTATGTGTTTTGCTATACTTTTTGTCTATGTAATGAGATATTATTAGTCAACAGAGCGACTGAACTGCTCAACGAGTCTGCATTGACCATTGACATTTTTAACGTAACCTAGAGGCAGTTTAACAATTATCTTTTGACGTATGTCACAAAGTAGTGAAACTGACCTTTTTATGTGTTTTGCTATACTTTTTGTCTATGTAATGAGATATTATTAGTCAACAGAGCGACTGAACTGCTCAACGAGTCTGCATTGACCATTGACATTTTTAACGTAACCTAGAGGCAGTTTAACAATTATCTTTTGACGTATGTCACAAAGTAGTGAAACTGACCTTTTTATGTGTTTTGCTATACTTTTTGTCTATGTAATGAGATATTATTAGTCAACAGAGCGACTGAACTGCTCAACGAGTCTGCATTGACCATTGACATTTTTAACGTAACCTACAGGCAGTTTAACAATTATCTTTTGACGTATGTCATAAAGTAGTGAAACTGACCTTTTTATGTGTTTTGCTATAATTTTTGTCTAATTTGTAATCTTCTCCATAATGTATTGGTGAATAACCGTTTTACGGAGAACATGAAAAAAAAAAAAAAAGTTATGAATAGTTTCAAAATATCAATTGATTTTCAAAGTATGAATATATTATTACAATGTTGTAGAGATTTCACAAGCAAATTTACAGAACTTAAATACTGATGAATATAAAATCTGGTATTTATTTATCAACAAGAACGACTCGACTGCTTACGACTCACGACGCGAAGTTGACCGTTGACTGTGAATGTGACTTAGACATTCAGTTTAGCCACTATCTTTTGACCCCTGCCACAAACAACATAAAAAGGTCACGCAGACTTTGTTGTATTTTCAATTCATATAATGTCATTTCTTGCACTTTGATGTAGTTTATCATCATTACATAGTATAAAATGAAGTCGCTCAAAATGGATGTGCGCGTTAATCTTTTAAACTACGCAACGGATTTTCATACGGTTTTCACCAATAGATAGAGTAATTGAAGAGGAATGTTTATATGTATAACACATGTAAATTATATTAGAGAAAAGCCGAGAAATTCAAAGAAAACATATTTTTGTGCGATTTAAAACGGCTGGCAGGCCGTACTATAGTCACTTTTGAAATTCGTTCCACGGAAGAAATTGGAAAATAGATGTTCTAGAGTATCATTACATCATCATTACATCATCATTACATCATCATTACATAGTATAAAATGAAGTCGCTCAAAATGGATGTGCGCGTTAATCTTTTAAACTACGCAACGGATTTTCATACGGTTTTCACCAATAGATAGAGTAATTGAAGAGGAATGTTTATATGTATAACACATGTAAATTATATTAGAGAAAAGCCGAGAAATTCAAAGAAAACATATTTTTGTGCGATTTAAAACGGCTGGCAGGCCGTACTATAGTCACTTTTGAAATTCGTTCCACGGAAGAAATTGGAAAATAGATGTTCTAGAGTAAGTAGGTATTTGATTTGAATTATTTTATTTGATGAAGTCGCCCAAAATGTATGTGCGCATAGATCTTTTAAACTACGTAACGGATATTCATGCGGTTTTCACTAATAGATAGAGTGATTCAAGAGGAAGGTTTATATGTACAAAAACATGCTTATTATAGTAGAGAAAAGTTGAGAAATTCAAATATTCAATTAAGGCAGCGGGCAGCTGGCAAGCGGGTGGTGTGGATTTTATAAAGGTTGGGTAATGGCGTTGTGTTTCGTTAGCCACAGCAACGTGTGGCTGGGTCTGCTAGTACTACTATAAAATACTATATATCATAAACCCCTCGGGTGCATGTTAGAAGGTCAAAATATTTTCGCTCTAAAAATCTAAAACTACAAGGAAAGAAAAACCCAGCCTATGTTTTGGTAGAAGAATTGGTTAATCAGCAAATCAAAACCAACAAAAGCACTCTAGCATTCACGTAAATCCTCTCAACACAAATAGTAACGAAATCCACATTGAGCCATTTGGAGCATATTTATTTATGCAAGTACCATTTATTGTTGGCAAGAAAAAAATTTGTGACCCTTTAAAAACTTTGAAATTTTGTAAATTGTAATTTTTGACATTTAATTAATATATTTTATACTCTGTAGTATATACTGCACATTACAGAGTTGTAATTGCTCTCAGTATCACTATGGTATAAAACTACCACTCAGAATCACAACATTGCTTGAAATGGCTTTAGCCAGTTTGGTGAGTAAATCTGAATAACCAGGTGCTTTCCAGCCTTCCTCTCCCCATCTTCTTCCTTTCCCTACTCCTTTCAGCCTCACAACATACTCGAATGGTGGTGACAGAGTTCACTGTGGACAGTTGTGCGGTATTCACATAAAAAGAAATTATAATGTATTAAAACTGCATCCATTCCAAGAAAGGAAAAGCAAATTGTTGGTAAGATTGACTATCTTGTCAATGCAATTATTATTGTCTATCAATATTACAGCAAAATTTTAAAAAATACAGTACGTCCCTGTAAGACTTGCCCACAAAATGATGAGCAGAGAATGATAACAGAGTGTTGCCTCGTTATTAACCTTTGCAACATGGTCCCACATGCTGGATGTTATCTTTAAGTACGGCGTACAAGTATCTAATCAAGAGCTGGTAACAGATTGATCTGATGATATTATATATATATATATAGATGCTATCAGGTCGTAGAACATTATAATATTAATATTCTACGGAGAGAATATTATAATGTCAGACATTATGGTCCCAACTCCTGACACAGAGATACTTGCATGCTACGTGACTCTACGCAACCACAAGTCGCCTACCGATATACTACTCTTTAAAGTTGGTTTCCTCACACGGAGCTACCTGAACTATACTGATCATAACCTTTTTTTCATTCATATGATCTCAAGTGGATCGAGTTTTGGACCTATACCACAAATTAATATTAATTGTAGGGCATTTGTTGCCACCAAGGATCTACATGTACAAGAATGATGTCAAATTGACTCTAAAAAGAAACACACACATAAAGATTTAGCCTGCGAGAGAACCCTGCCTGATCTTACACCAGGGTGATACTGAGAGTACCTTCCACTCTGGAACGTGCCGCAAATATACTATCATTATCTATATAAATAAAAATGAATCGCCGAAATGTATGTAAGCGCATAACTTCCGAACGGCTGCACCAAATTCGATAATTCTTTTTTTTTGGGTTCGTTATTGTCAGGACAAGGTTTGTACAATGTATACTGGTAAGCTCTGGCATTTTGAAGTTTGTATTAAAAAATTGCAACAGGGTGGGAACGCGAGAAGGGAAGGAGACGCGGGAGAGAAAGGGGAGACGGAAGGGGAACGGGACGAATGGGAAAGGACACGCCGGGGAAACAATTTATTAATTAAATGGCATAGCAACGCATGCCGGGTACCAGCTAGTTTTAAATAAATAAATTGTGAAATAACACAAATTACTCAAATAAAATTAATTTTCCCACGCCGGGATTCGATCCTGCGACCTTCGCATTGCAAGTCAAGAGCCTTACCGCCAGACTACGCCAGCCGTCTGAATTCTCAAAACAAACACTTCCAATTTTGAATGCAACACTTAAATTCAAAGCAAATTTAAGTTCTAGAGTTCATTTAACAGGAGTTACAAGAAGATAGACAGAGTCATAACTGAAATTAGTATTATTATTAATGATGATTTTCAGATAGCAACACATATTATTACTGTACCTAGGAGAATATGTTGTTATCTACCGACGAATCCTGAAGATGTCGCTTTGATGATTAGCTGTCAGTCCCGATAAATGTTAATATTGTTATCTGATATTAGTTACACATAATATAACTTGTTACTCCGAGTAAATCCCAATTTATTAACTTACCAATAACAAAATCTCCCAAAATAGACATTGCTAATAAATTGCTTCAAATTGAAAAGACGTAGGTATGTGTTACATAGTCCTAAAGGTATAAAAATATTCTCTGGCTGTTCTGTCCAAAGATCAGGAACCAGTTAGTTTAGTGACTGAGTGGTGTAAAAAGGTATAGGTTCCTGGCAGGCGTCGTCGATTTAATGAAGAAAAAAGTTTTAACAGATTTGAAAAGCAATTTAATCTTAACTGTGTCTCCTTTAAGAGCCGTTTGCACACAGCAAGTATTTTAGTCGAGTAGAGAGTATATAAGTAACTAAACGCGTCCGAACACCACAATTTTAGTAGAGTAGGTTAGTCAGCTCTTTAGTAGATTCAATCCATTTAATTCTATTTTTTCAGGCGAATAAGGACCTCCACCACGTGTCCCTGCGCACTGACATGCGCAAACCCATCGTTTTAGCAGAGTTCATTACTAGACTCGCAGCTAGTAATGCGCCGTAATGCGAAATACTCGCGTATAAATAATCGATTATACTCGCTACTTGACTTCCTACTTGACCAATGCAAACAAGCCATTAGAGATGTTTATAGCATTATAGATACAAAATGAACACAAAAATGAATAAATTTACACAATCGCCTGCTTGCCAGCACGCTGCCCGCTGCCCGCTTGCCAGCCCACTCGCTTTATTTATATATTTCAACCAATTTACAAAAAACCTTGACAAATTATACACCTAAAAACCTTCCTCTTGAATCACTCTACCTATTGGTGAAAACCGCATGAAAATCCATTGTGTTGTTTAAAAGATCTAAGCGCACAGACAGCGTGAGCGACTTCATTTTATACCATGTAAAATTTTTACACATAAAACGTCACTAAATGGCCCAACACTGACTTCTGTTTTTGGAGTCCTATTAATTTATTTTGACAATATTTTCATAATAGGGGCGTGGTGAGCACTATATAAAAAAATATTAAAATGTACATATTACTTTCAAAGATAATATCGGTTTAAAACAAATTCCATTTTCTCGAATGGGTTCCTTGTTTTCGCCCGCCAGTGTTTTAATATAATTTATTTTCATAACAAGAGATAACAAAGTATGTAGGGTTTGTCTGAAAATAATTAATAAAATACTTAAGCCAATTATTTGTGTCCGATAACAAAGGGTCACCACGGTTAATCAATATAATCAATAAATGTGAGATTATAAATTCATACAATGTTGTCTAAAATATGTACCATAATAAGTAAAAGACGTAATACAAAAATTGTAAATACAACAAACGTACCTTATATTTGGAAAATAGCGTCTTAAACATCACAACAAATTATCGATAAACAATTTGACACATTTGACACTTCACTGAAAACTAACCTCAAAAATGTTAATCACTAATATCTATGAAGTTAGCCGTAAAACAAATTGACAGCACTATGAAATAGCGCGCGTTTTATTTATGTAAATTTCATATAAATAATAATATTGTGTATTAGTTTATTTGTGTAATATGATTCAACTATGTATTACCAGGAAAGGTTTAAATTAAAAAAATAATTGCATCACTGGTTCAGTATTATTGCGGAAAGTTTCCAATACGATTCCAACTTGTAGAACGATATTCCAATACACACTGTATTTCTTACATGAAACTTTGTTGTTTTTTGTACGTAAATGTCAATGACTTATAAACTCGTCTACTTTATCGAATTTTACAATTTACTTTCAATTTTTTGGAGGTTTTTAGTATTTATTATTATATAAATTGGCAACACGCGACGGAAGCGCGAAATGAGAATATATAATATACCTATGCCGGAAAACATGCGATTTTCAAATCGATATTGTTCCTCTGCTCATGCGCAGTGCGCACTCTGGAGAAATATCCAAGACCAAAATAGGACACTTTGGCATTTCGTTCGACGTAATTATTTAGTACCTAATCATTTAAGTTTGGTATTTGCTTTTATTATTTTATGTCGGTACCTGGTACTCCCCGTCAAAGGACTAAGCCCGGTTTGTTTCACAGAATCTGAACAATTCCTCAAATTTCGAAGTGAATTTCCCAGTTTTATAAAAGTCTATTCAACTTCTGTTAAGTACAATATTCAATAGTATTGCGAAACAACCGGCCCATGATGAAAATAATAACTAATAACTAAACTTTCGGGATGATTGGACACGAACACTTTTTAGAAAAAAAACCTTTTGATTCATCTTGATTAGGATAAAGAATTACTATAAAGAAAACTATTTGCATGCGGGCGACGGAAAATACTGCATATAAAATTTCAAATTCGTAAAAATAAACATTTGCCTTCCTCGTATGGGATGACAGCTAACATTGACCCATAAATATACTAACCCCCATTTATGTCCGTATTCTATGACATTTTGTGTTGAAATTTTGAATGCGGTGTTTTCCATCGTCCCGAATGCAAATTGTCTTATACATATAGTAATAAAGGTGAATAAAAAGGCTTTTTATAGAAAATATTCGTAATTCGAAAATATTCCCAATAACAGAACTTGATTACAACTTTCACACAACTTGAAATTTGATGAATTATCAAAATTCCATTAAACAACCCGCTCTAATAATATAATTTCTTATTATGTAAGATTTAGTACCAAGGGGTGCTTTCCACTGCGGTTCGTTTAAAATAATTCAATTTTTATAATATATTTCCCTTGAACACACAGTTTTTAAGTTTCTAAAAATATATATGTTATTTTTTAAGACAATATCTATACATAATTACAAAAAAACTAACCAGGTACATATACTTCTTTAGAAACATTCGTAATATCCTCAACATAAACGATATTAAAAAAGTATACTATGCTTTGTGTCAAACACAAATAGAGTACGGTATAACTGGATGGGGGTCTGCTTTGAGCACTCACACAGAGCGACTCAATATAGCCCAAAAAGGAGTACTGAAGACAATACTGAAAGTTCCGCTTAGAACTCCGACGGAAGAAATATTTAATAACTTTCAAGTCTTCAATGTACAGAAACTTTATTCAAAAAATATTTTATTTAAACTGAAAAAAAACATATATGTATTCTCCACTGCCCAACATAAATACTCAACCAGGTCAGTAAGCAATAACATCCTGGTTACTCCCAGTTTGAACACATCTTTTGGACAGAGAAATAATAAATTCCATGCTATAAAATTATTCAATGCTCTACCAGATCAAATCAAAAATATAAAGGAAATGAATATATTTAAAACAAAAGTAAAAATATGGCTGAGAGATCAAAGTGATAATAAAATTACAAACATCATGAAGACGATATAAAGACAATCCATAACCAAATACAAATATTTTAAAAAACTACAGGCCACCTCAGAACAGGAAATCCTAGTGAGGAGGTCTGTGAAAAAAAATGAATCTATACTTATTATATACATCATACATACATGTACAAACCTTGTTATTGAAATTAATAATAAATAAATAAAATAAATAAATTTGCCACGCCGAAACGGTATTTAAATGAAATTTCGTAGATATTAAAAATCGCTAAGTATGCACCGAAAATTATTACAAACACGTTTTTTCTGTTATTTTAAAAGTTATATGTATGAAAAAATTCAGTGTTTTTTTTTCGCTATTTAAGACATTTCCCTCGAAATTTTTGCTAATTTTTAAAAGAGTCGTGTTTTTTTAAACATTTTCACAATTTTCGCTTAATTATTATCGTTTTTAATATTAGAGCGCTCCTTCTAACATTTGTATTTACATAAAACCGGATGGGGTGTTTTTTAAACCATAGAAAGATAATCTACGTCTTACCGACGTAAGCGAGACACTAGAATTACTGTCTTTTTTATTTCGCAACGTATCGCGCTGTCTATCTCAGTTAGCTCAGTTGCCGAGCAGAGCTTATACCATACTTTCGAAAGACATATGATTATCTTTTGTGTAACTTTCGGACTTCTTATAAAAATGTAATTGAGCGTAAATTTATTATTTTTAAGTATAACGACTGATTAGCATTTAAACTTTCATAGCATATAAAAATACGATTTAGACATACATATAATAAAGCATTATTTTTCATTTAAAAAAGACTTAATAGTTTATAGTTCATTTGTAAGAGGTTTACAGCATATCGTTATTTTTTTTAAATTTCAATTTCTTTTTGTAATTATTTTTGGTTTTATTTGAAGTACGAAACCGTAAACTAATCCTTTAAACTGTTTAAGTATGATAATATTTCAAATATACACTTAAGATTCAGTACTTATTTAACGTAGGTCAAAATAAGATTATCTTTCTATTGTTGGTTATGCCTATTGACCGATGTGACGTCAACAACGCCATAATCACGAATAAATACGAACCTTTCAAAAAATGGCACGTATAGAAATGTTGAAAAAACGTCGCTATAGAAAATGTATTCGTTATCATAAAAATGACTTCATTATCATTTATTCTTAATTTTTTCGAGAATAAAAAAAGTTAAAATACTGTTTTCTTATATATTTCTTACCTGATGGGTTTTCTTTTTACGTAATATACCTAATAAAACGTCCCCAAAAAGAAAGTCAGAGATAAAACATGAAATAGTAAAACTACAGACCTGCCAGTCAATCATCATAAAACACAATAACACTAAAAGCCACCGCTCCTATTTCGCATACAATTACCTAGGTAAAATAATAATAATTCAGTTCCGTAGATTCATAGACTGCCCTACCTAAACTAGTACCAGCGAGAGATCGTACGTCACGTCATCGTTCTAGTATCTTCTATCTTTTCTTTTTCAAACAAGACACATGAGAAGGAAGAGGACGAACGTCTTTGACGTCATTATGAGCTCTTTCTGGGACTAGTTAACGTCTCAGGCTAACCTTGCCAATGAAAATCCATACAGACTGAGATTGCACAACGTATTTTACTAACCATTAAAAATTATTGTTTTTACTACCCATTTAGAAATTGTATTATTAAAATTTATGTGAGTTCTAGAACATAAAATGAGCTGCGTTTTAAAAGCAAATGGTTGCATATTAGGTAATAAATAGGTTGCATAGTGTTGACAGGTTTAAAATGTGCCAAAATATTTGTATGTGGTTACTAGACGACGAAGATTTATTTCAGGATGGTCGTGATATTATTCTATCAATATTATAAAGGCGAAAGTTTGTATGGATGCACGGATGTATGTTTGTCACTCTTTCACGCAAAAAATAGTGAATGAACTTTAAAAATTCTTTCACTAAATAGAAAGCAACATTATTTGCGAGTAATATAGGCCGTATATATTGGTAAGCTCTGGCGTTATGACATTATTTATTATACGTTTATTGTCCAGACGAATAGCAAAGCGTTGCTTGGTAGTAATTATTTGACGTGCGCCGTCATTTTATTATTAGTTTAGAGGAGATTCCTTTGATGTTAAAATTATACTAATCTATACTAATATTATAAATGCGAAACTGCGTGTGTGGCACGCGAGCTGTTTAAAAATGAATGTAACGGGTATGGAGGAGGGGAGGTGGAGGGGGTGGGGGAGGGGAAGGGGAGGGGAGAGGTTGTAAGGGGGGAGTGGGGATAGGAAAGGTGGAGGAGGCGGAGTGGGAACCTCCCTAATACTATGCGAGCGAAGCCGGGGGCAAAAACTTGTAAAGAAATTTTAAATAAAAAATCAAAGTGTGCAATTCAGACGCGGTAGAAGTGAAATCTTTAGAAAACTAAAGTAGAAAAGAGTGGGGAGGCTACGAAGCACATAAGAGGAGACCGATTATGCTATCTCATTCTCTCGCAGACTAAATCCTATATATGTGTGAGTTTGTCTCTTTTTAGTTTCGCTATTTTTCGTTTCATCGAGTTTCAAATCACAACGGTGCTAAAGAATTTTTCACTTCAAAAATCATAATGTGCAAATCACACGCGATAGAAGTGAAACCTTCAGAAAACTAAAGTAGGGAAGAGTGTGGATTGGGGAGGCTACGCTGCACCGCACAAAGAGCAGACCGATTATGATATCTAATTCTCTCGCAGGCTAAATCCTATAGTCTCTTTTTAGTGTCGCTCTTTTTCATTCCTTCGAGGTACAAATCATAACGGTGCTAATGACGTTTTCACTTCAAAAGGTTTTATCACTTTTTTAAGCAAATATACAAAAGGAGGGGGTCCGACTGTGCATAGTTTACCGGTAGGCTAAATATAGGTGCTTATTCTCACTCTTTAGTCACTGTATAAAGGCAGATTATTTATAATAATTTTGACTCAGTGCAAATAAGTCGACATAAAATCTACGTCATCGCCACGTACCTAATGACGTCTTTTGTATAAAGTAGTTAAGACGATAATGTGGTTACTGAAGAAGTTACCCAGTTACTCAGTTAATACTGATAGAGAATTTTACTTCCAAAAGTTAATATTTAGCGTTTTCAGTTATTTATTGTAAAATCATATTCATTACATCATTCCCACAATACATTCTATTCCAACCTCCAACTTTAATTTCATCCTTCATTTCACTACTCATTTCTCATTTCCCTCCGAAACTGTATTTTCCCGCCAATAATCCATCCTTCAATATGAAGATAATTTAAAAAAACAACCACTGGAGCGCTTTTTGCCCCAATATGGCACTATTTAAAATACCTCGTATTGCTTTGCTGCCAATTTTGGCAAATTTTCCCTTATTTGTAAGTAATTTGAGAGGCGGAAATGGGTACCGCCGCCCCGGGAACCTTTGTTAGAATTTTTTTTTTTTACAGTGAATACCGCACAAGAATCTCAACTGCTCCCGTCTGGAGCCAGTGAGACTATGGCATCCCCAATTGGGGTATGTTGTGAGGCTGAAGGTAGTGGGGAGGGGAAGGAGGTGGGGAAGAGGAAGGTTGGGAAGTACCTGGCTATTCAGATCTGGTCACTAAACCCGGCTAAAGCCATTTTCAAGCAACGTTTCAATTTTGAATGGTGGTCTTACACCAGGGCGATACTGATAGTATCTTCCACTCTGGAACATGCCGCAAATATCTTCTTCTTCTTCAATGGCGCTACAGCCCATTTCGAGCCTTGGCCTCCTTCAAAATAAGCCTCCACCGCCCTCTGTCCTCGGCCGTCTTCTTCCAATCTGCAACCTGGAGTAATCCTCTTGCATCCTTCCTGACATCATCCTCCCATCTCAGTCTAGGTCTGCCCGCCTTTCGTTTACCTCCCGGGTGTCCTGTCAGAACCTTCTTCGGTACTCGTGTGCTTGGCATTCGGTGCACATGTCCGGCCCATGCATCTTAATCTTTGGAGTCTTAAATGGGTGGAGAGTCTGGGAGCTTCATAGACATCCAAATTCAATAGACCAGAAATAACAGGTGAGGGGAAAAATCAACTATGGCGGTACGAAGAGGGGAAGATGACTGTCATTGGTTGAAAAATTAATCTGACAGTATATAGGCATCTCGCATTATAATATCATCATTTAGTTCTTAAAAGCAAAATCTGCTTTGAATGAATAGACCTTTTTACATGGGAGCGCGAATTGCTTGCCACGATAATAAAATATTTGCGTAGGCCAAATGTACACCCCAAAAAGATTCGCCCGTTTTCACATAGCAATATTTTTTTGCCGTGTTTAGTTAAGACACTTTTACAAATGTTTCATAATTTACTTACCCCTGTAACCAGCGACGAGCACACTAAGGAACCGCCCACATTTATGTGCACACTGATATGTAGGTATGTTGTATAGCACAAGCTACTGTTTTGGCGTGTTATTTTTTCGTTAAATGTATAGATGTTAGCTTCGCGCTGCCCACGGCAAGAATGATGACGTCACACATTTTAGATTCAAGCGATTCTCTATCCCCTCCACATGGGGCGAACTGGCGCCAAGGAGGAGCTCCAGCCGGTTCCATGGCGAGGGGGAAATAATACGTTTTTATCACTTAGGGCAGGTCCAGATATATTCATATGTCCGTGGGGAGCTTGGTAAATATCATAGAGCTCATTATTGTGGCGGATTCTCCATGCCTCTCCCTCTCGCACCGCTCCTAAGATTCTTCGAAGTACCTTTCTTTCGAAGATGTCCAGCCGTTCCGCTGACTTTGCTGTCAGTGTTCCCGCCTCACATCCATAGGCCAAGACCGTTCTGATAATTGTTTTATATAAGGTTATTTTGGTTTTCCTATGGACGTTTCGGGATTTGAACACTGGCAGCAACGCGAAGTAAGTTTTGTTAGCGGCTGTAATGCGCTTTCTTACTTCTACTGGGTCTTCATTGTCCTGCGTTATGATGGAGCCCAGGTAGGTAAACTCTTCGACCACTTCGAAATTATAATTGTCTTTGAATTTCACTTTGTCTTTTATTCTGCGGTGAGGGGTTCTGGTTTGCATCATGATTTTTGTTTTATTTTCATTGATTTGCAAACCCACCTCTCTTGCCGCAGTCTCCAAAGGGTCAAACACTTCTCTTACAGCCTGTAGGGATCTTCCGACAATGTTAAGGTCATCTGCGTAGCCAACTATTTGATTGCTTCTGTAGCAGATGTTTGAGTCGGTACTGATCATTGTCTTCCTCACGACGTGCTCCAGTACAATATTGAAAAGGGTGGGTGCTAAGCCATCACCTTGTTTCAGCCCCTGGGAAACGTTAAAATCCTCCGTTGTTTCACCTCCTATCCTTACTCATGCCGCAAATATACTATATATTATTTTAAATGAATTAATTGTGAAATAACACAAATTAATCAAATAAAATTTATTTGCGCATGCCGGGTTCGAAACCGCGACCTCCGGATTGTGAGTCAAGAGTCTTAACCACTGGACTACGGAGGTCGTCAATATTGGATAACCAACAACTCTGCCATAGGTCACCCCAAGTGGTTCGCTACGTTTGGTGATTTAGCAGGGTTCATGGGGTGAGGTTGAATCCCAGATTCCTACCCACCCTCAAACTCTTTTCCTTTCCAGGACTCTCCTCTACTTCCTTTCCTTACAAAAAAAATCTCCACACAGCATCCCCAAAGATGTCATAGGCCCAGAGGGAAATTATTTTCCTCAGGGCCTCCTATGTGGAGCAAAAATTTAAGTAGAATTTTACGATTTTATAATAATTTTTTTTATAAATCCTACGAATATGTGATAATCGACAAAAGATAGGTGAATTCATCGGCTATTCAGAACTATAATCAATTTGTATGTGTCCATATTAAAATCTGGAGGTATGATTTTTTCAATGTGGGCGGAAAATGATCACCAAAAAATCTCGAGCAATCGGAGAAAAAAAAATTAAATTGCGCTGTCGCTCCAGTGGATAAAGAAAACTATTACCAATATTTATATCTATTACTACTAATACAAAACGTGTGTGTAGTTTTCTAGAATATATGTGCGTCGAATGTTATGAATTGCGCCGCAGGCCAAATTTGTTGTGTGCATTTTTTTAACCATTCCAGTTTAGTCCCTAGTTTCGGCTTTGAAATTTCTTTACGTAATTTGGATAGTAAAAATACATGGTTTACTTTTTAACCCATTAGGCTAATTAGGTCGCTGTTGGTAACAGCTCACGTAGGTCTCATAGAAATCGTTGTAAATATCTTCCCTTACTGTCATAGTGAGAAATATGATCTAATTGGTATAGAAAGAGATTTATATTCGAATCTAGAAATAGATCGCAGAAAAATTGAAATGTGCACCTCCATAAAAACAAAATTTCCGACCGCGATTTGAGAAAAAATTATGAAACTTAGTGATTTCTTATAATTATTTGTCTAATAAAGTATGAGTGTGTTTTTTTTCGTTATCAGTAATTTAAGTTATAAAAAAAGGTGAGCCATTTTTAAAACTATTTTTATGTTTGCTTTCAAGAATTTAATCATTCAAAAATTATATGTGTATTTCTAATAATAACATTTGAAGGCTATTTCATCATCTTTCAAAAAGAGTTTGTAGTTTTCGGATATGTTTATAAATATTTCATTTATTGTATTTTATTTAAAAGTGGAAATTTTCTGACCTTCCGACAGAACATGCTCGAGGTCTAAGGGTTAAAAAAAAGAATTCAATAAATTATTTTTGTCAATCATTTATTAGCAGTATAAAATGTAAAATCGGATGGTACGAGGTACGAGTAGGTACTGCAGAGTACGTCATCCCACTGTCGGCGTATGGTTGTTAGCAAGTAGGAACGGGGCATTATCGCGTGATAATTTGGGTTATAAATAGTCCCCGGAAGGTCAAAAGCCGAACTGAGATATTCACATTTTTCGATTGGAGAGATTTGTTTTCTCAACAACTTTGATCAGAATTCCAACGTCACTCGTGTATCTGTTATGATTAACTTGTACAGACCCGTTAAAAATCAGGATATCATAATAATTATAGGATTTGTGAAGCTGAAAGTGTTTATTAAAAAAACGTGTGTCAGGAGCACTGGCTTTCACTTGCTGAACGTGGGATGACAATTCGAAAAACCGCGCGAAAATTACTTTGATGGGTTCTGAAGAGCGATTCTATATCTTTTGTGGGATCATTATGAGATAACGGACGTGATCTCCTGTCAGATTTGTGTGATTTTTACATATTTACTGTCACATGAAAGTGTGCATGAGTATTTATTCATTTAACGTACGTTGTACATAGAAACAGCAAATAATAGCCTTGAAAATCACACAAATCTGACAGGAGATCACGTCCCTTATCTCATAACGTTCCCACAAAAGATGTAGAATTGCTCATCAGGTCAAATATCGTTAAAAACAACAAAGCAATTGTTGTATAAATTATATGATAATATGGTAAGAAGTTTTCGCAGAATAGCGAAGTAACTAAAAAAATATATCTATTTTCGGAAACAATTTTCAAAAATATATATTCATACAAATGTAAACTTTAATATTTCTACACAAACCTGAATACATACGCGACGTGAAAAAAAAATTAAAAGGAGTTTCCAAAAAAATAATGACCTTTGTACTCCTTTGAAAATATAAAATATCGTTATTTTCGCCATTGACAGCTGCTAAAAGTGACGCGCTAATATTTTAGAACATTCATTTGAAAGTATTCCGAAAAGCTAGATTAAGGCGCCATATAACCGAAGAAGAAGATGGAGATAAACGTAATTATGAATGTTGGAAAGAGCGCGCTAATATTTAAAACGATAAAATTGAAGCGAAAATTGTGAAAATGTAAAAATAGAGTAAAAATCTCGTGGAGAACATCTAAAATAGCATTTAATGAAACACCGTGAATTTTTTCATGCATTTAACTTCTAAAATAAGTGAAATGAATGTATTTATAATAATTTTCGGAGTACACTTTGCGATTTTTTTCTATCGAGGGAATTTCATATAATTTGCCTTTCGGCGTGGGGAACGTCTAGATATTATCTTCAAAAATAACGTATATTTTTTAAAGAACTTAACAACTTCAAATGTTTAAGGGAGATATGTAAGAAATTGGTAGAAATTCGGGTAGCGGCAGCTTAATCAAATAAAGTGTTACGTCGAGAAAGATGTCGGCGCAAGCGATTCTGACCTTTTCCTTCATATAGTTTCTTTATACATAAGGGTTAAAATGGCATTTTAAAAAAGGAAAGTTTTTTTTGCGGACACCGGTGGTCGATGAGAGGTTCAAAAACAAACATTGTCAATATTCTTACTATAATTTAGAGAGAGAACTTTACCTTTCGAATGAACCCCAATAATAAATTTGAAAAATCACTACTTACCGTCCTTGAGCCCTTGGTTTCTTTATGCAATCTACATAACATATTATGTACATATAATCATATTTAATGGCATCGGGGTACACGTTTTTTACAGATGACGACGCCGTGACATTGGTCCATTAACTTAACAACATCTAGTTTATGAAATCAAAACATAATCCTTCATTTTACCTTCTATTATTACAAAGTAACCGCAAACAAGTGGCGTACATCGTTTTTAAAAATTACATCACTTTAATGTTTTATACCTACGAGTAAGGGTCGACCGAGATCTCGGTCTCGGTCTCGGTATTCTCGGCTACAAATTCTACCGAGAACTCCGTCTCGGTTCTCGGCGAAAAATCGGCGAAATTGTGGGCCATAACCGAGACCATTGTAAGTAGGTACGGTATAGGATAATTGGATTCAAATCTACCGTGCGCGTCCACATTCGTCACTTTGTGTCAGTGCGTGAGAGAGCTGCCGATTGTGATTGGTCGGCTGGCAGCGAGGCGGGTTTTACTTAAGTGCTAAAAACAGCAATGAACATACAAATCTACTAATCGATGTGTTTTGATGAATGTGGCAATTTATTCACGGGTAGGGTTTGTTAAGGTGTGTAATTTCGATTTAATGTGTTTACTAAGTAGGTATAATGTTTTATTGTTGCTATACTATGCAAAAATAGCGCATTTGAATTTTTTTTCTCAATTTATCTATTCTCGGTCTCGGCTCTCGGTCTCAGCCGAGATTTTAATTTATTCTCGGTCTCGACCGAGAACGAAAAACCTGTCTTGGTCGACCCTTACCTACGAGTATTTCCCAACAGGTTTTGCCACAATTATTGTAGCTTCACGTGGGCGATATTAGGTCCCTTTATTATATATGTAAACGAAAATTTTAAACTATCAATTGGTGGAAATATTGTATCCCATGCTGATGATTATAGTAAGTAATAAAAATAACTTCAGAAGTACCAGCTTTGTACCGTCCGAGGCTCTACAATTCTTGCGTATGTGTTCATTTGTTGATACGGAGCAAGATCAGTAGTATCAATATGAGAGGTTAGATGGGTGGCGCTGGATAATTTTACTGTGGTAAAGGAGGTGATTCTTTCAATACGGTTAAGAAACACTGTTCTAGCCTCACGGAAAATATTGCAATGTCAATATTGCTATTAAAGTTCATAACATAAATTGTCCACTAGGATATACTCGTACAAGTTGCGATTCAACTTGTATTGATTTAGGTAAAAAATCGAACATTAATTTACTCGGAATTACAATAGACAGTAATATAATTTTTTTTAAGTAGCTCCACACAGAAGGCCCTGAGGAAAAAATTGAAACACTATTTTTTGATAAAAAAGTGCAAATTTCAAAGAGCATTATGAAAATAAAGTCGATTTAGAAAAAAATACAGACTGAATGGAAAACTGTGGAAATTACCTACATAGCGGCAAAGTTTTCCCTTTTTCCAAGTATATTAAATTACCTAAGTTTTTCTTGAAAAATGTTTTATTTTTTAGCCTTTATGAAGTGTTCGCCACTGTGGCAGAGTCAAGGAGAATATAGTTGGATATTATTTCAGTCACGTGATGTGATTTGACCTTTCGTGATGCAAAAGAAACCGTAATATTATTCAACTGGTAACCGCAGGCGCAATTTGCGAAAAACCCCCTTCAACAATAACAGGTAAACCTTGGAAAATAACTCTTCGTAAAAATAATGTGTGTGATTCATACATATTTATTATTTAGGTACTTATTTACAGGATATCAACAAGTTAAAAATAGCCTCAAAGAATTCAAAACACGATATGAAATTATACTGAAAACTTCTACTAAAATAATATTTAATAATAATAAATTAGCTCTCTCATTCAAAAATTAGGCATATTAGTTTTGTCAAAGAATTTATATATAACTAGCAGACCCGGCCACACGTTGCTGTGGCTAACGAAACAACGCCATTACCCAACCTTTATAAAATCCACACCACCCGCTTGCCAGCTGCCCGCTGCCCGCTGCCTGAGTTGAATATTTGAATTTCTCGGCTTTTCTCTACTATAATAAGCATGTATTATAGATATAAACCTTCCTCTTGAATCAACTATATTATTATTATTATTTTTATTTATTTATATAATAATATAGCCAGCGATCGCCACTAATTATACAATGCTTGCAATGCAACACTGGATATTTGAAAAGGGAAAATCAAATACCTACTTACTCTAGGACATCTATTTTCCAATTTCTTCCGTAGAACGAATTTTAAAAGTGACTATAGTACGGCCCGCCAGCCGTTTTAAATCGCACAAAAATATGTTGAATTTCTCGGCTTTTCTCTAATATAATTTCCATGTATTATACATCTAAACATTCCTCTTCAATCACTCTATCTATTGGTGAAAACCGTATGAAAATCCGTTTCGTAGTTTAAAAGATTAACGCGCACACACATTTTGAGCGACTTCATTTTATACTATGTAATGAAAATGCAGAAATCAGTCATTTTAAATACATGTAGGATTACAAAAGATTTTTTAAATACTTATATTGAGGGATCAGTAGGATTTATAGGTTCAATTAGGAGTTCCACAGAGCCAAACCCTCTGATATGAAAATATCTGGAGTCGGTGAATTATATTCCCATTTGGTCTCTAGTAGGTTGACATGTTGTTCTTGTATTGTTTTGTATTTATAATACTTATATAGTGCAATTGCATAGCGTGGGTTGACTAGATGATCATTTGGAAATTGTGTGAAAGAGTTTAGTTTTTCCTGTGGAGAAGATTTAACCAGACATAAAATCTGAAGATTTTAATATAAAAAAAAATTAAATATTAAAACCAAATAATAAAAAAAACGATAATAAAAAATCAGTGTGTGCAATTCACACGCAGTAGAAGTGAAACTAGAAAGTTGCTAGATGTCGCTGTTTTTTTTATCCTGTTTATTATTTTAAAGTGGTTTGAAGATTTGATATTGATTTAACAAAAATAAAAATGTTTATTTTTTTTTTGATTTGGTAAGTTTCGAACCGCCATTCGCTGGATTTCTCTCTGGGCGCTGAGAGTCAGGCGCTTCATACCGCGGCGCTGTTGGACGCCCGTGCGTAGTCGTGAATTTACCGCACTGTATTTTAGAATCGAGGACCGTCAAATAATAAAAAATTTTGACGCATTTCCGTTTCATCCCAATTTCAAATCGCTAACGGGGCTAAAGAAATTTTCCTTCAAAAAATCTTAATAACCAAATAAATAACACTTGCTTAACATACACAGAACACAAGCATAGCTTTTTATGGGAATACAACTATAAAAAATATGTATACATATGTATAGATACAAAATTAGAAAGATGAAATGTTGAAATTGGATACCGAATGGAGACAAAAATTTAATTTACATATTTTCCTCTAAAATTTGTGACATCGTTTAGAGTCTAAATGATGTCAGGAATCACTCGTTAAAGTAATGCCTACAATACACATTTTTTTCAGCCCGATTCCAATTAGAGTCCAAAGTCAACATTTTTCGCTTTACGCGATTGCTATTTTCGTCTCTATTTTCATATCTACGATTTCAGTTGGCATCACAGCAAACAGCATGGTTCATGTGTTGTTCGCAGTGATAACAATTGAAATCGTAGATAGGAAAATAGAGATGAAAATAGCGATCGCGTAAAGCGAAAAATTTTGACTTTGGACTCTATGTGGAATCGGGCTGAAAAAAGATGTCGTGTATAACGGCCACAAGTCAAGGTATATCTCTCGAACCGAGCAAAGACAACTAATATACCGGCCCTATCTGTTTCGCGAAACAGACTCGAGAATTCCAGGTGTTATCTTTTTAATAACTGCAATTTCAGTTATCAGCAAATCTCCCATTCTTCATTATATAATATACATATACATTTTTTGTACATGTGAATACCTCGTCCCTACTGCACCCAACTTGATTCCAAATTCAGATCTTGTCACCAAACACGGCTAAAGCCATTTCAAGCAACGTTTCAATTCTGAATGGTGGTCTTGGACCAGGCAGGGCCATACTGGGAGTATCTTTCACTCTGGAACGTGCCACAAATATGCTACAAATTATTTTTAATTAATTAATTATGAAATAACACAAATTCATCAAATAAAATTTATTTTTGCACGCCGGGATTTAAACCCGTTTTCTCCGGATTGCTTGATAGTCGAGAGCCTTGCCGCTCGACCACGGAGGCCGCCCTGATAATATAGGTCTGCAAATTATAATACAATCCGGCCATAGACATATGAATATACATATATAGACCTGCCCTAAGTGTAAGCGCGTATTATTTCCCCCTCCCCATACCGGTTCCATGGAACCGGTTGGGCTTACGAGAGCCTCGCTTGAATCTAAAAAATGTGACGTCATAATTCTTGTCCGGACCAGCGTCGAGCTCTCATCGTACATTTTACGAAATAACACTGCAAAAATGGTAGCTTGTGCTATACATTATATCCTAAAATATGTCGATCATAACGAATGTGGGCGGTTCTCCAGTGAGCTCGTCGTTAGTTACAGGGGTAAGTAAATTATGAAACATTTGTAAAAGTGTCTTAACTAAACACGGCAACAAAATATTTGTCTGTGAAAAGTGGCGAACTTTACTTTGCCGTATTTGGACTTCGCAAATGTGTTAATAACGTGGCAAGCAATTCGCGCTCCCATGTAAAAAGGTCTATTCATTCAAAAGCAGATTTTGCTTTTAAGAACTAAATAGTGATATTATAATGCGAGATGCCTATATACTGTCAGATTGATTTTTTAACGAATCACAGTCATCTTTCCCCTCTTCGTCCCCCCATAGTTTGGTTTTACCGCTCATCTGAATCTTCTCGTCTATTAAATTTGGATGTCTATGAATCCGGCCTATTTTAATTTAGTTAACAATTCACATCTAGTTTATGTATATCAAACACAATATGCGAGACATGGACTTTGAAAGTAAATACCATGAACAGGTTAGAGGCTTTTGAAATGCGGCTTCACCGGAGAATGCTCAAGGTCCCATGGACCGACATGATCACCAACACAGAAATTTTCAGGCGGGCTAGAGCAGATAGAGAACTGCTCACATTAGTAAGTCGGGAAAATTTCATATCTGGGTCACATACTTCGAGGGGAGAAATATCACTTGCTCCATTTAATATTGAAAGGCAAGACAGAGGGTCGCCGAGGGCCTGGTAGGAGACAAATGTCTTGACATGAGAATGGACCGGTATTAGAAGTGTGGAGGAGCTATTCCAGGCACTCAGGCATTTACCAGAGTGATCGCCAACGTAGGGGGCCTGATAGGGCACACGAAGAAGAGTAAAAGAAACAATAATTTATTATTATTATTTTATTATCTATGATTTATAATCCATGGCTGACGTAGACTCCAGATACTAAACTACAGATACAAAAAATAGACAACGAAAATAAAGATGCACGAACTTCTAGAGATTTTATCAGCAGCCAATATGACGACCTCAATACAAAAATGAATACTATTGCAAATTTAGTATCGGAGGTAGAAAACTTACGAAAAGAATTAAATGAAAAAAACCTTATTATAAAAAATTTCGAAATTCGTCTGGCCAGCCTCGAACAGACTTCAAAGGAGGATGCATTAGAGGTCGCAGGAATACCACCACGTGAAGGTGAACAACCCTCGGAGACCGTCAAGAAGCTAGCAGCAGCTGTAGGTGTAGAGCTTCTTCCCCACGATATTCTGGAAGCCAAAAGGATTCCCGACAGGCGACCCGGAGCTCCCCCAAAAATTTGTATTAGATTTACGGATATTAGAAAAAGAAACCTACTACTAGTAAACCGAAAAAAAATACCCCATGATATCTTAAAATACTTTAACTGCGAAAAGATTTTTATAAGTGTTATTCTTAATCCTTATTTCAAAGAACTTCTATGGAAAACCAAACAAATATGCAAGGAAAAAAAGTTTTCGTACGTTTGGTATAAAGACGAAAAAATTTTGGTAAAGAAATCAGCCACGGATAAAATAATATATATTAAACATTCTGATGACTTATGTAAAATTATTTAGGATGTTGATGAGCTCTGTCACATGTCGAACATTGACCCGATCGCTCGTACCATACAAAACCTGATCCTGACTATTTTAAATTATTGTTGTGAAATCATTTTACAGTGATTGTTTCCATACTGTCAGAAATCATGTATCTTACCTATGTACTACTGTCGGATACAGGGCGAACTCCCAGTATTAGCCACTGTGACGGGGCTCCCAATACAAATTATTTAAGTTCCATTGTAAATTGTTCTTAAAAATGGCTAGACTGATTTTTGATAATGAAACAGAATCTTCTGATAAAATTAATAATTATGTATCTTCAGATATAAAGTTTTGTAATTTACTAATGAAAGACTACACGAACCTAAAAATTTTTCACCATAATGTTCGATTCATAAATAAAAATTGGGAAGAAATACTTACTTTACTGAATAATCTAAAGGTTAATTTTGATATAATTATTCTATCAGAATGTTGGATTAATGAACTATATGTACCAAAACACCTTCCTGATTATACTCATTTCTCCACAAAAACCCATCACAATCAGAATGATGGCATTATTATATATGTGAATAATGTACTGAATGTTCAAACTTTGGAAATAATTATCCCGGGTGCAAATTGTCTACAAATATCGTACGGTGACACATGCATACTAGCAATGTATAGATCTCCCTCCCACCACAATATAACCCCATTCATACAAAGCCTAAATGAAAAATTATCACAACTTGCGCATAAAAAACACTTAATTTTAGTCGGAGACATTAATATTAACACTTTACCAAATAATTCACACCCGCAATGCCAAGATTACTTAAACCTACTTAGTTACCATGGATTGATATCTACAATAAATCACCCGACTAGGGTCACCAAAGAATCCAGCTCTTGTGTTGACCACATTATGATAAAAACGAATAAACCATATAAAACACTTGTTTTTGAATCTACTATTACTGACCACTATGCAACTATGATCTCATTAAACACACCATCAAAAAATATAAAAATGAAACACGAGTATTGCATAAAACGAGTTGATTATGAGAATCTAAAAAAATCTTTTTCCTGTAATTATTGGCACAACTTACTACATATACCCAACGCTGATGATGCATGGACTTACTTCATAGACAAACTACAAACTGAAATAAATAATAACACTAATTCTATAGTAAAAACAATCCCTCACAAATTTAAACCTCTAACTCCTTGGATAAATCACACCATTATAAATTGTATAAGAAAAAGAAACTTACTCCATAAAAAAACTTCATTGAATCCTTCTGACACTATACTTAACAATTTTTACAAAAGATACAGAAACATATGTACAAAAGTCATAAGGAATGCTAAGGAATTATATTATAGACATAAAATAGAAGAAAGCAAAGGTAATCCAAAAGAAATGTGGAACATTTTACGTGAAGCTACTCATACTAAGCCTAACTTAAACACTGACCTAAAACAACTCAATATTGATGGACTGACCGTCGACTTCTCAAAGAATCCGGAAAAAATCCTAAACCATGCCAATGACTTTTTCACTAATGTCGGGAAAAAATTAGCAAACAAAATGTCCTCCCTGAATTCTAATACAAAATTACAGGAAGAAACACATATACCCCATTCTAAACAATTTAAATTTCAAACGGTTACACATGACGATATTAAGAATACAATTAACTCATTAAAAGACACAAAGTCCGCCGGTATGGATGGTATCACCGTAAATTTACTCAAGACACTTGTTCATGAACTATTGGAACCTCTCACTTACATAATTAACCTCAGCATATCACAGGGAATTTTCCCTAAACAATTAAAGCAAGGGCTCGTCATACCCATACACAAAAGTGGTCTAAAAGTGGACATTAACAATTATAGGCCCATAACTATACTTAACTCACTCTCAAAAGTAGTTGAAAAAGTAATTAACAAACAACTGAAAACATTTTTGGAAAGCAAGCAGCTACTCTCCGAAAATCAATATGGTTTTCGGTCAAATAAGAGCACTGCCGATGCTATTATTGCGGTTACAGACTTTCTTATTTCAAATTTAGATAAGGGTAAAAAATGCATTTCTATCTTCCTAGACCTCTCAAAAGCTTTTGATACTATCTCCCTTGACATCCTTATTAATAAACTAAAAACCATTGGTATAAGAGGGAAAGATCTCGAATTTCTTCAAAGTTACTTAACTAATCGAACCCAAAGTGTCAAAATCGAAAACAAATTCAGCCAACCCCTCCCTATAACCTATGGAGTTCCTCAAGGAAGCGTCTTAGGCCCTACTTTGTTTCTCATATACATAAACGATCTTTGTAACCTAATGATAGATGGAAAAATTGTAAGTTTTGCTGACGATACTGTGCTACTCATTCAATCTGACACTTGGTTAGACGCATACAAAGTGGCTGAGAAATCAATTAACTCTGTTAAAAAATGGCTAGATATTAATTCTCTTGCACTAAATACTACCAAAACAAAATACATTACTTCTAGTATAAATATCGTTGGCCAACCTAATCAAGATGTTGAAATAAAAGTACATGAATGTTCTTGCTTTCACGATACATTCTGTCAATGTCCTTGCCTAGATCGAACGGACCATATCAAATACCTTGGTCTAACATTTGATCAATATCTTAAGTGGAATACACATTGCCTACTTATCACGAATAAACTTAGAAAACATATTTATTTCTTCAAAAACATTAGAAACATACTAGACTCCAAATCTATGAAAATTGTTTATTACTCTCTTTGTCAATCAATCATTGAATATGGAATAATCGCTTGGGGAGGTGCAACACAATCTGCTATAGATTCATTATCGAAGGCACAAAAATTAATTATGAAAGTTATTCTTAAAGTTCCCATTATAACAAGTACTGTAGATATATTCAAAAAATTCCCTGTATTAGATATACGACAAATTTACACAAAAACAATTTTAACTCATCTGTTTAAAAATAAAACACGTAAATTTTATGAAAATACCCAAAATATTGTAAACACACGGCACAAAACCAAAGAACTCATGCAAACACCTAAAACAAACACAACATTTGGTCAAAGAAATTACAAATACATTGCGCCTAAAATATACAATAACCTACCTGATAAAACAAGACAATCGAATAATATTAACAAATACAAAATCCTGATTAAACAATGGATCATCGAAAAAGGTCGTGCAATAATTAGTCACCTCACCCAAATATAATCCTCTATCTCATTATTGTTACCACTAACCAACCTGAAAATTTGTCAAATATTTTTGCTGTATTGAAAAGTGTACTCTATTAATATTTATAAAATATTTGTAAACTAGCCTGTCTCCAAACAGGTTTTCCTAGTGAGACAGGCAAGGCCAAAAAAATATATGTAAACCTTTTTATATAGATGCTAATAATAAATAAAAAAATAAAAAAAATAAATAAATACTAATATCTACAGCCTGTATGTCGGACGAATATCTACAGCTCATATGTTGAACTAATATCTACGAACTTCAGAGTGTTGACTAATATCTACAGAGCTAAGGTTGGACGAATATCTATGACAGTCCCAGTGTTGACTAATATCTACAGAGCGTAGGTTGAACGAATATCTATAGAGCGTAGGTTGGACTAATCAGCTAAATGTGTCCAGTAGTCCGATATTAGGGATTTTTACATACATACTTATATAAATTAAGTTTTTTAAACTGCATACGCAATATTACGTTATTCCAATATGCTATACACAATTGCAAATCAAACCTCTGCCAGTGCTGTAGATATTCGTCAACATTTTGGTTTTCATAGATATTAGTCAGCAGTTTGAGCTGTAGATATTCGTCAACACTTTGGTTTTCATAGATATTAATTAGTCAACAGTTTGGGCTGTAGATATTCGTCAACACTTTGGTTCTCATAGATATTAATTCGATTTTTTCAGGTTTTGGAATTCCTGTAGATATTAGTAGACGCCTCCCTGACGTACGCCCGAATCCAATAAATTTATATTAATATGTATTTGGTTTTAAGTATTTAGGCATTAATTATGATTACGTCACACCTAATTTGCGTTTGAATCAAATCACGTATTTTATCGTATTTGTATCACATCAGATTAAACCAGTACCTAAGTACCGACCAACTAATTTCTAATACAGGTGTACCTATGCTATCAATGGTTCCACGCCAATTCAGAATTAACTCAACTCAACACCTCCTGTGAAAAGTCATTAAAAGCTATGAAAAAAAAAATTGAAAAATAACCCATAACCTAACATAACGTAACTTATTTAACCAATTTTTAAATGAAATCTTCTTTAGCACCGTTGTGTTTGAAACTCGATGAAATGGAAACGAGCGTCACCAAAAAGAGACAAACACATACATATATAATCTATAGCATTTTGCCTGCGAGAGAATGAGATAGACTAATCGGTGTCCCCTTTGTGCGGTGCTTCGTAGAATAAATATTTTTTAAACTTGATAACAATATTATAATAAATAAACCCTGCTATTATCCTACTACTTTTACTCCTAGGCCTTGACGGCCGGCGTAGTGCAGCGGTAAGGCTCTTGACTCGCATTCCGAAGGTCGCGGGATCGAATCCCGGCGTGGCAAATAAATTTTAGTTGATTAATTTGTGTTATTTCACAATTTATTCATTTAAAACAATATATAGTATATTTGCGGCACGTTCCAAAGTGGAAGATACTCTCAGTATCGCCCTGGTGTAAGACCACCATTCAGAATTGAAACGTTGCTTGAAATGGGATTAGCCGTGTTTGGTGACCAGATCTGAACAGCCAGGTACTTCCCCACCTTCCTCTTCCATATCTCCTTCCCCTCCCCACTACCTTCAGCCTTACATCCATACCCCAATTGGGGATGCCACAGTCTCACTGGCTCCAGACGGGAGCAGATGAGACTCTTGTGAGGTATCACTATAAAAAAAATTAAAAAATGTGAACTGCACACATTTTTTTTATCACTTTTAATGACTATTAAAGGTGTTGTATTTTTTTTACATAAGCTATAGGTACACAGGAGGCACTGAGGAAAATAATTTCCCTCAGGGCCTGTGTCATCTTTTGGGATGCTGTGTGGAGGGTTTTTTTAAGGGAAGGGGAGGAGAGTTCTGGGAAGGAAAAGAGTTTAAGGAGTGGGTAGGAATCTGGGTTTCAGTATATTCTGGTCATCCGCCTCCAAGACCTAGAAAACCTTCACCCCATGAACCCAGGCACCCGTGCTAAATCACCAAACATAGCGAACCACTTGGGCTGAATTTCATTCTGTGTTGAGTTCATTCTGAGTTGTCCGGTCACCTATAAATAGCATATTTCAATATATGCTATTTCTAATAATTTATTGTTTGTAGTTTGTTGATTTACGTAATTGTCTATTACATAATAGAAGTATTTAATCAAAAACTATATTGGCAATCTTAATAAACCGCTAACTGAATTTAGATTAAATTCAAATAATATATGAGATTATAACTACATTAGGCTCTATGTCAATTTATTATTATTAAAAATCAAAAACACGCCATTATTTTATACAATCTTAAAACGACATCAATGAATTCAAAGCCATCGTATGATCTGACGATGAATGAAAAACAAAAATAAGTTACGTAAAATATTATTGTTTTTTTAGAGATTTAGCAAACTCGTAGTTATTTATCTAATCTGGTACGTCATACAAAATATTTCATAGCCATTATTATTTAGAAGAATATTAAGAGGGAATAACCAGACAAAACCTGAAATATGTCATTTTAAATCAAATTTTAGATGTATTGACTCTTTTCCAAAAAAAAATCATGTATTGATTTAGAAAGACTGTTCTTTTATCTAATAAAGCTATGTTTTAAATTTTGAGAAAATATGTTTATTTTTAGTACAATAAGGTTTTACCGTAGGTCGTTGGCAGATTGGTTAAATTTTCAAACATAATTTTGTATTATACATAACACACATTTCAAATCATATAATCATGCAGTAAAATAAATTAATAAATTATCTGGTAAAGCTGTTTCAGAATTTTAATTTTAGTTTAAATAAAATCATTTGAAAAAATATCCGCACACGTGTTTTGTGACGAAAATACTTCAATTTGTCTATTTATTTACGGTCTTACAAACTAATATATTTAAGATTTTTTTAACATTCTTATTTTGCTTAGACATTATTGAAAAATTATAAATTCTTTTGATCAAAAAATACTTTTAAAAAGAACATAATTTTAATAGTTTTATCATCACGGCTTTCAGCATTTTTGGATGTAGGTATAAATTAAAGAAAATTTAGAATGAAAAAAAATCTATATTGAGTTATAATTTTAAAAAGCTGGTACGGAGAATAATTAATCTTTCTCATTGGAACCGCCCTGTACGATCATAAGAACATCTTTCGGCGAAATATGAATTCTCGGCCGCTGACTGATTAATGGCCCTTAATCTCTTGAATTTAATCTGGTACAAAAGGTTTCACAGACATTAGGTATTGAAAGTAATTAAAAAATAGAACGCAAGTTATTTTTAAGAGCCCTCCGTACTTACTATGAAATTCATGAAAAATAATTGTGCAAGATTATGACTAGCGTAGACCTGTGATAAATCACGGGTTAGTCTGAATTCTTGATGAAGTATTTACGTCACAAAACACGTGGGCGGGTCTTTTTTTATGATTTTATTTGAACTTCAAAAAAGTAGCTTTCCCAAATAATTTATTGATTTATTTTACTTCACGATTGCATGATTTGAAATGTACATTGTATAATACCTGTATATTGTATAATAATATGGGGAAAGTCCGACGTTCTGTGGGGAACGCGCTTGCACAGCGCAGGTGTAAACTGTGCGACCTAAAGTTAAAGAGGGCATTACCAGAGAAAACCAGAAATATGTCATTTTCAAATCAGATTTTAGACGTATTGACTCTTTTCCACAAGAAATTATAAATGGATTTCGAAAGATTGTTCTTTTATCTAGCATTCGCATGTAATAAATTTTGAGAATTTTTTTCATTTTTAGTATAATAAGGTTATTCCATAGGTCGTTGGCAGATTTGTTAAATTTTCAAAAAATATTTTGTATTATACCACACCCATTTCAAATAATATAATCATGCAGTAAAATAAATCAATACATTATCTAGCAAACGCATGTTTTAGAATTTTAATTTTAGTTTCAATAAAATCATTAAAAAATATGTACGTACATGTGTTTCTTGACGAAAATTGGTCCATTTGTGTATTTATTTGCGCACTTACAAACTAATATATTTCAGATTTTTTTAACATTCTTATTAAATTTAGACATTATTGAAAAATGACAAATACTTATAATCAAAAAATAACTACAGAAAGTACATTATTTTAATTGTTTTACGCCTTTCAGCATTTTTGTATGAAGGTATAAATTAAAGCTAATTTGAATTGAAATAAATTCGATATTGAGTTAAAATTTAAAAAAGCTGGTACGGAGAATAATTAATCTTTCTCATTGTAACCGCCCTGCACGATCGTAAGAACAACTTTCGACGAAATGTGGATTTTCGTGCGCTGGCTGGTTAAACGCTCTTAAGAATGTCCAAATAAACACGATGATTAAATCATAAATTATATTAAATCATAAATCATTAAATCATCTTTACTGAACCGTTAAAACGGCAACCATCTTGAACCCGTAACGGAATGTACAAACAGACAAAAATTGTCAAGTTAATACAGGACTTCGCTTCGCTCTGTCAGTAATTTCACCTGCGGCGCATAATAATTCTGTAACAAAGCTAAACTAAACTTTTTCAGTGCAAGCTGAAAACGCGAAAATATATTTATGGAGACGGAGACCGGACAACTCAAAATGAAAACAACTCAGAAACTCCTTTGAAAATTCATTAAAAGTGATGAAAAAAATAAATAAAATAGGTTATGGGCTATTTTAAAATGATTTTTTTCTTAGCTTTTAATAACTATTCAAAAAGGTGTTGAGTTGACTTGATTCTGAGTTGGCATGGAACCACAAAAAATAATAAGTAAGTATATCAAGAGTTTATTCGGAGAAAAAATTGTTGTTTTCTTGTAGCACTACTTGGAATCCATCTAATCTGTTTACAATCTCACTATGGAAGTGTTTTTATAACAAAACAACTTGGAGGCAGATCAAGCAGGTACCTGTTTTATGCATCTATAGAGTAGATAGATAGATACCTGTAACTGAGTTTCCACATTATTTTTCCTCATTCTGGTATAAACTGGTAGTTTTATGGTTTGGGAGGCGGGAATGGGTACCTGAAGGAAATTATTTTCCTCAGGGCCTCCTGTGTAGAGCTAAAAAAAAAAGTTCTATGGACAGTGGAAAAATATATTCTGCAGTCATGATCTCAACCTTGGATTACGAATGCGAATGGTCAGATGCTACGTGTTTTCGATATTATTTTATGGAATGGAAGCATGAACGCTTACTGAAGAACTAATTAGGCGACTTGAGGCATTCGAGATGTGGATCTACAGAAGAATACTTAAAACAAGCTGGATGGACAGGGTTACGAACGAAGATATTATGGTTCGGATGAATAAAGAAAAATAAGTTATTAAAACTATAAAAATCCGAAAACTTCAATATCTTGGACATCTGATGAGACATCTAGAGAAGTACGAGATCTTGCATCTCATAATGCAGGGAAAGATTGCCGGAAGACGGGGCTCTGGAAAAAGGAGAACCTCATGGCTGAAAAACCTGAGACAGTAGTTTGGCCAGTCTACTGTAGAGCTGTTCCGGGCCGCAGTAAACAAAGTCCGCATAGCCAACATGATAGCCAACGAAAGAAGAAGAATGGATAGTGCTGTGAACAGTACACCTCGCGTAATGTTTAGTATTCCGATTTGACAGATCGTAACGATCATGCGCACTCTGGCGGAGTAAAAATGTACTATCAAACACGGCTACCATCTTGACAAGATTGATATTTTTTGTGTGTATTGTGGGTGGTTTGGTATATTTATGTGTGTATTACAGACTGTGTGTCCATTTGCAATACACATATAACACGAGCTACACATTTATGGATATTATATACGTATGTATATAGTATATATGTATAGTTTTTTTTTAAAAAAAAGTTAAACAGAAACATGAAATACGTATTGCAGCAGGTAATGTGTGGCATTTGAATGCCTCTTGAATTCCTTTACGAGATGTCGACAGTTTTGGAATCATTATTTAACAGCGCCATACCTCGTTTCATGCTACGCCGAGCCTGTCCGCTCTGCTATGTGGGATACATAGAAGATCGTGGTACCGTACTTGGCTGTAGTTGTACAGTACGAACAACTTATAGCATTCCAGGAGGCACGGGCTATATATAAAATTATTAATGATTTTGTACGCCGTTACTGCAAGGGCCCTTGACAGGACACTCGGAATGCACAAACAAATTCACAGACAAATGACATGCAAAGCGATCTAGTTGAAACAGGATTTCCCTACGCTTAGCCGATTATTTTTATTATAAAACAGGTTTAGGCAGGTACCAGGTGCCTAAGCCAGACAGAATATATAATACGACCATTGACGTCTATTTATATGTCTACCAATAGGAAGTTTTTTGTTATCAGACCAAACAAACAATACTTTACAGCTTAGCATAGATTAGGAATCGTGAAATCAAACTTGCTATGAAAATGCTTATTTGAGAATAAAATAATTTGTTACATAAAATACTATTTTTAGACAGTAACATAATTATTATTCATATTAGATCAACTTTTACAAGTGTGTAAAAGAGGTAAATTGGTTTCAAAACAACTTACATTATGATTTTTTTTTCTTGCTTCAGGTTAAATGTTAAATGTTTTATCCACATCATACAATAAAACCATCTTGAAAAAAAAGGTAGGAGATTTGGGTGAAATGCAGATCCGGGCACAGTTTGGAAATTTAATAAAACGGCACTTTCTAGATGAGAAAAGTGTGGAGAAGCTGAATAAAAAAAAATAAGGCGCGCTCGGCAAAATTGAGGGAGGTACAGCCGTTTAAAGTATAAATAAAATTTCACTTCGTGAACCGATACTACGACGCTTCGCCCGCCATTTTGTCACTGTTATGTTGGTATCCCAGACCTACAAACAAGAGCCAGATACGATTGTAGCCGACTTCGTGGGATAAATAATAAGGCGCGTAGGTACTGGAATGGAGACAAACCATTCAAATCCTGGAATGTTTTTTAAAATAAAGATAATATAAATATATAAATATAGCCAAACAAGCCATTCAAAAACGTAGGCTGTTTTTTAAAGTAAAGATAACATACACAAGCCCGTTAGACAAACCATTTAAAAACGTAGGCTGTTTTTTAAAGTAAAGATAACATACACAAGCCCGTTAGACAAACCATTTAAAAACGTAGGCTGTTTTTTAAAGTAAAGATAACATACACAAGCCCGTTAGACAAACCATTTAAAAACGTAGGCTGTTTTTTAAAGTAAAGATAACATACACAAGCCCGTTAGACAAACCATTTAAAAACGTAGGCTGTTTTTTAAAGTAAAGATAACATACACAAGCCCGTTAGACAAACCATTTAAAAACGTAGGCTGTTTTTTAAAGTAAAGATAACATACACAAGCCCGTTAGACAAACCATTTAAAAACGTAGGCTGTTTTTTAAAGTACAGATAACATACACAAGCCCGCTAGACAAATTTCATAATTACGCGCCATGTATCCCATGAAGTCGGCTATAATCGTATCTTGCTCATCCTTGTATCAGGGATACCAATATATCAGTGACAAAATGGCCGGCGGGTTGTCATAGTGTCGGTTCGCGAAGTGAAATTTTACTTAACGTAATTGAAAATTAAGTGCTTATTCATTTTTTTTATTGCTTTCCGCACTTTTTTTTTTACTTTCCAGATTAACTTAAAACGCGGGTTTTTTGCCAAAAACAAGCTGTGCCGGGATCTGCATTCCTCCCGGAGATTTGAACTTTAAAGCCGTATTTATGTCTAATACTAAAGCGTCGATGACGACGATTACAAGCTACTATCTGGGAAATTCACTATCTGTTAGTAAACTCGCTCAGTGTCATCGTGTTACTTGCTAACTAGCAGATTGTTAATAATCTACGAAAAAGGTTGAAAGGTCGTCAACTTTACTCGCTACACGCTTGCTCGTGATTGGTTTATTTGCTTTTTTCAAGATGGCTGCCAATAAACAGCTGATTTCATCAAACATCACAGAATTAGTTCACGCAGGCGTCGTTAATCTTGTTACTGGCGCTAGCAGCGACCTGCCAGCTCAGTTTCGAGTGGACAGTTTTGTGTGTCATCATGACAATCTCACTCGCCGATTTACCCGCTTTTAAACTTAGTAGATAGTAGCTTGTAAACTCGCTCTGTGTCATCAAGCCTTTAATACTTTTCTGGGCTTACAAAAAGACTTACGAAAAAAACGCACGATTATTTCAGAAGCCAAGATGTGTTCTACTCGCAGTATTTAATTTAAGCATCTAAAATATGTCTAACCGATTAAATTTTCAAACCACATTATGAATGATTATGAATGAAACCACAAAAACACATGATTATGAATTACTTCGCAGTGCACCGCCACAATATAATTTATGGATTTTTAACAATATTCTTTATTCGTGCAAATTTTTACCATACTACTACATAGCTGGTTCCCGGCATGCGTTGAAATGCTATATTCAAAGAAATAAATTGTTTCTCCTTTCATGTCCTTTCCCATGCGTCCCCGTTCCCCTCCCGCATTCCCCTTCCATCTTCCCCGCCTTTCCTCTTTCCTCTCCCCCGTCCCGTCAACCCCCTCCCACATTCCATATATTCAGTCCCAGTACAGTCAGTTTTCAAACAGCTCGCGTGCCACCTATTACAATTTTTTTATTGAAATTTTCCTTTTTCATATTATTACAAATATTAATTATTATATATTATACGAACAATCAATCAAATTTGGTATCTACCTATTTAAAATAATCGATAATTCTTGATTCGATTCAAAGTACTAGGCGAGTACCTACTTCAAATACTGCACTTGAAATGCGCATTTCAAGTGAAATGTCACAAAACTGGGCTATATACCGTTCTACCAATGCCATATTGACAGAATCGAAAGTGTGCAAAACAAATTTTTTAAACATATAAATTATAAATTCAAATTACTCTTTGCAAATAACACCGAATCCTTAAAATTTCACAACCTTACTCCACTTCAAACGCGTAGATTAATATCTGATCAAATATTTTTATACAAAATTCTGAATAACGGCCTGGACTCTCCTGAACTCGTAAATTATTTAAGAATTCACATACCTGCAAGACCAACCAGACTAAACCATTTTTTTCATTTGCCCGCGTACAGAAAAAAAGAAAAAATTATATTAATTACCTTAGAAAAAATTCTCCAATCCCCCGCATATGCGCGCAATATAACACGCAATTTAACAATATCGATATTCTTAATAATACTCTTGTGAAATACCGATACGAAGTCAAGCGTACGACCACAAATGTGAATTAAATTAATGCACAGCTATAGAAAAGGTACAGCATGAGCATCTCCTTTCCCCATCCCATCTTCCTCTGCCTCTTACCCCTTCCTATTCCTTCTTCCTTCTAATATACTTACATTTATATATTTTTGTTAATTTCATTTTCATGTAATGGTTATAACCAATTAAAATTTTGTATTATATCATAATAACCATTAGCATAAGAAACTGTTTTGGCTTACCTCATTTTTAACCGCTTCATTTTTAACATCCTGTATAAAACTGCTGTTTGTTTCTTACAATAAATAAACAAATATAAATATGACGATATTATATTATTTATTGAATAAATTCATTAATTTAAAGTTCCGAAAATTGAATTTTGATTTAACAATCATTGTTTTGCAAAATGTCATTTTAAATTTTTTGACAGTTTCGCAAGAGTTTTGTAATGATTAAAAAACTTTTCAGATGATTGTCATACGGTTATAATCATCCAGAAACCTTCGCGGGGGTTTAAAGAAGGTATTTTGAAAATTTCAAAGATTTCCTATGCAATACATAGACAATAGACATCTCGTATATCCTCAACCATATTTTTATTTTTATATACCTATTATGTATACACATAGATTCGAAGTTATTTTTTATGTATATATAAACTCAATAACGCCCATCACTAGCCGTCCATATGTCAGAAAAAGTCAGGTAACCGGTGAATCAGTAGGATTATAATACCTAACCGACTGAAACACATAGATTTGAGAGGTCTCTTTTCCTTTCACACCAATTCCAATACATCCGCGCCGGAGTGAGAGGGATGCATGACTCACGCCATATGGGAATATTTATTTGCATAGAAATTTCATTCTGTCAAAATTAAAAAGTAAAAAATGCGATTTCCTCGTTCCTATTTCCTGATTCAAAAGTGTCAGAATCTGAAGACCATAGATTTTCAAATCTACTGTCACTTTGGATTTGGACACTATCCAAAAATGCCAAATTCGGTCGAAAAAAAGAGAAATTCTGTGAAATGTGACTTCAAAATCGATGTATATTGCAAATTTGCTAATATTTTCAACACAAATGTCATTAAAATAAACCAAAATTATGCAATAAGCTGATTTAAGAATGTAAGAACGTTATATAATTATATTACTTGTGCGAAAAACAAAAATCATTGTAAAAAATTGATAAGTAGAAATTTCTCTGTTTTGACAAACTGACGTTTCGCAGAAAGAAAGAGTAGAACTGCCAAATTCGTGAAACGAAAAATACGTCACCGGCTTCTTATAAATATACACCTAATACTTTCACGCGCAAACAGAAATAATTGACAACTTAAGCGCCTGAAAAGAGTTTTTCATGTTTTAATTTTTAATTACCTTTGACATGTTCTGGAATGTTGTACACTCACAATATATTATCAAGTTATCACAAAAACACTAATTGTTAGTCACTAATTTCACTATTTCGTCGGAAATAACTGGAGTTTACCATAAAAGTCGACCAGCGCACGCAGAATTCTAGAAACGACTGAAACTGAAATAAAATCCGACTGCGCTCAGAGCTCGCGGCTTCTTGAAGTAAAGTAAAAATAATGTGATTTCAACGCATGCGCTCTGTAATATTGTCCAGCTGATATAAAATAACAAACCATACGTTATCTAGTCATGATCTAGTCTTTTGATGGGTATCGAGGTATGAAAAAGGCGTACTTACAAAATGGGCGCAGGTAAAAAGTAACAAGGTTACGGCCTCACAGGTAGAAACGCAACGAAGAGAGCAAAGACCTCTGTTTATGTTTTTTTGCCGTGGGTTTGTCCCGAGTTTCGGAACTCATTGCAATGTGCCAGTTATTATTATTATTCGTAGCAGGTTTTTGTATTATAGTGTTTATTTTGCAGGATGTTTTTGGAAACTTATTTTCGCATCAAAAATAGGAATATTAAATCTGTGAAACTAAAAAGTATGTTCATAACAAGAGCAATGAAGTAAACCAGCCTTTTGTCTAATTACTGGAAGTTAGGGTAGATTTTTTTTCAATGAGCCGCTTGCATGTATGATAATTTTAAAAATGCTTGCAAGAGGCTCATTATCAATACGCGGTAAAATATTTTTGCAAAACAAAAGATACCCTAAATTACAAAATCAAAACGAAATATGATAATCTATAAGAAATTTGAAAGAGAACAAGACTCAGAAAAACTCTCCTTTTATAACTTTTAAGGTTATTCCCAACATTGTAATATATCATTGAAGAAGAAGATAACAATAATTATCTAAACGAAAATATGAAAGAGAACATGACACGTAGTCGCAACTGGGACTCGAACCCAGACCATAAAAAATATAAAGGGTAGTTGCCCGTAATATGGAAAAAGGATTAGTTGAAGATAATATTGTTAATTCTAAAATTTGGATTATGAGATTGACAAATATGACGGTTTGACAGAAGATGGCAATAGCGAAATTGGTTAACGCGCACGTCCCGGTTAGACGAGAGGTCTGGGTTCGAGTCCCAGTTGCGACCATTGTCTTTTTCTGTTTTATTGTGTCTTGTTCTCTTTCATATTTCGATTAGATTATTATTGTTATCTTCTTCTTCAATGATATATTACAATGATGGGAATAACCTTAAAAGTTATAAAAGGAGAGTTTTTCTGTGTCTTGTTCTCTTTCATATTTCGTTTAGATTATTATTGTTATCTTCTTCTTCAATGATATATTACAATGTTGGGAATAACCTTAAAAGTTATAAAAGGAGAGTTTTTCTGTGTCTTGTTCTCTTTCATATTTCGTTTAGATTATTATTGTTATCTTCTTCTTCAATGATATATTACAATGATGGGAATGACCTTCAAAAGTTATAAAAGAGAGTTTTTCTTATAAAAAATTGTTTTTTTTTTCATAAGTTTTTATTCCAGTAAAAAAGAAAATAACATTTTCACTTACTTAACTATTTTATTATAAACCGAGTTATTTATCTAGAAACGTTAATGATTATATATATATTTTACTAACTTAAGGAGACTATGCAAAGACTTATCCAGAAAATGTTACAATGATTATGTTAGTTTAATAGAAAAAGGGGTTCGTCATAACGTAAAAAGATTATGGAATTCTTCTAATGCTCATAGAAAGAATGATTGTAGTTTACCAAATACTATGTATCTAAATAACAAATGTACTGACAATACCGAAGGCATAGTCAATCTTTTTGCAGATTGATTTAAAAGTGTTTATGACATGGATATTCTTGATAGTGAGATCCCTAAAGATATATATCTCTTGAAGAATCACTTAATTTAAGCAATTGTTTCATTGAAAAAGCTGCAATAGATACGGGTATAAAAGCATTAGATTCGAATAAATCTGCTGGACCGGATGGTTTTCCTCCAAAATATTTAAAATCTGGTATTAACAGTTTGACTTTCCCATTATTCATATTATTTAGGAAGTCTTTAGCATCAGGGTGTTTTCCAGATCAGTGGAAAAAAAGCTTTTTAATGTCTATTCACAAAAAGGGTGATAAAAGCGATGTATCAAACTACAGACCAATATGTATATTGTCCGCTATTCCCAAACTCTTTGAATCATTAGTCCTAAATTTCTTTAACAAATCAATAATATAATTGTTCCCAATCAGCACGGTTTTATCACAGGTAGAAATACTTTAAGTAACTTAATCATATATGAAAATTATAGAACAACTGATTCCCTTGTCCTTAAGCATTAGGTGGATTCTATGTATATACACTGATTTTTCCAAAGCTTTTTATAAAGTTAGGCGACATATTCTTGTACATAAACTAAATATGTTGGGCATTAAAGGAACCTTATTGAACTGGTTTAACAGTTATCTTAGTAAAAGAAAGCTTTGTGTTAAAATAAATTCTGTAGAATCTTATATCTTAGAAGCCACAAGTGGGGTTCCCCAAGGATCTCACCTCGGACCAATTCTTTTATTATTATTTATAAATGACATTGTTAGTATATTTAAAGATGTACAAGTTTTACTCTTCGCGGATGATTTAAAAATATATAAAATGATACGTAGTATAGAGGATTGCCATATTTTACCATCTAATTTAGATTAATTGTTTCATTGGTGTGTGATCAACTCGCTATTTCTTAATATTCAAAACTGCCAAGTTATTCGTTCTTACAACATCCAAAGTCATGTAACTTATGAATACTCTTTAAATAATGTAATATTGACACCAGTCACTCAGATCAGGGACTTAAGTGTTATATTTGATGAAAAGCTAACATTAACTCTGCACGTAAATGAAATAACAAATAGAGCTATAAAAATGCTTGGTTTTATATGCAGAACAGCAAGTGATTTTAAGTCACTAGAATGTTTGAAATTATTGTACACTTCTTTAGTAAGAAGCCAGGTAGAGTATAATTCGCCCATTTGGTCCCTACTGTATAAAATACATTCCGACAATATAGAAAGGGTACAGCACAAATTTCTAAGATTTATTAACTTTAAGCTGAATATTCCAATTCAAAATATCAACTATGTCCTTTTGATGAAACAACTCAACTTAATTACGCTGTCAGATAGGCGGATCATCCCTGACCTTGTACAATTAAATAAAATCATTAATAATTGCATTGACAAGCCTGAAATTTTCGCCAAAATAAAATTTTACGAACCGATCAGAAATACAAGGCAAAATGCTACCTTCTTCTGTGATAATTTTAAAACAAACTTGAGGCTCATACACCTATAAATAGATTACATCATTTTGGCAATAAATTTGGGAATATTGTAGACATGTTTGCAGATTCTGTATTAGTTATAAAACGAAGTCTTTATAATTACTTTAATGAAATGTATGATTTTAATTTTAATTAATTTAATTTTTTACTATTAATTTAATGATTATAATTGTGTACTACGTACCTGCCTAACTATTATTATCTATCTATGTAAAAGCCCACTAAGCGTAGATAAATAAAAAAAATAACGAATTTCTTTATTTGTTTCCTTCGTTTTCTACAAATATCATTGTTAGCACATTTTTGCTGTAACCTCCTTAATTAAAGCAAAACAGCATTCAGGTACCTAGATGGTGTAAGTTTAGTTTCTAGAACTTACATAAAATATTAGAATGAAGAATATAGGTCAAACTTGTATTATGATTTTACACGCTTCACCAAAAATTCACCCTTGTCGTCATTTGTATTACTTCCGGAGAGCGAGTCCGAAATCCGAAATTCGAGTCCGAATCGAATCGAATCGAATCGAACAGTATTAATACCGTAGCGTCTGCGTGGTTGAATTTCAGAACCCAGCTACAAGTGCATGTCGGACGCCACATCATACGCGCCGCGCTACAAATAACATAAGTGTACGTGGAATTTCACACAAAGCTACCGTTATAATTCGGGTTCGAATTCGAGAATTCGACACAAGATGTCGCTACTTCCGTCAGCAGGTCAGACGTGGAAGTCTCGCCCCTAGGTATAACTGCTACGAATTTGTGAATATGTGCTATCTCTCGGATCTCTCCGGATGTGAAAAGATTGACGGTAATCATTGACGTAGTATTATTGATCGAAGACGGTAATACATGTTGTATCAAGTGGCTATATGTTACATATGAGTATGACGTCATTGCTCTGTCTCGGTTACTTGGTCCCGGTGACTAGCTATAGTGAATTAAGTGAATCTAGGAACAGGCTGTTTTTGGAATCATTGAAGGTCTAGATTCGTTACATTAAATGTAGAGCCGTTTATTCAAAAAAAATTAGATTCTTGTGAGAACTCCGAAGGGGCGACCATAAGTTGCCTATACCGGGGTGGGACAGTGGTGGGTACTTCAATGTTTTTGGAATCAGATAAGTTTTAAGATTTTGGAATCAGTTCATATTGGATCTATAAAATGGTCACCAACTGGGCGAAGCCGAACCAAAAGCTGCCCGCAGGGCCTAGCAGTAAAAACCTGCGGAGCGGTTTTTTAACAGCTAGTAGACTGATTAGTCTCCTCTTTGTGCGGTGTTTTGGAGCCTCCCCACTCTTGTCTGTTTTAGTTTACTGAAGGTTTCACTTCTACCGCGTGTGAACTGTACACTCTGATTTTTTTTATGTGATTCATGTTCTATTTGTTATTAATATATAATTTAATAATTCGAAGATGTTACCTACTTTTTTAGTACGAAAGCAACACATAGATGCATCATTCCTGTATAAATTAATTAGTGTTATAAATATAAAATGCAATTTATTGTACCTACCTGCCCGTTCCACACACTCTTCTGTCCTGTTCAAAGTGGATACACTTCATTTCAATGCAAACAATACAATTATATATTAGAGAAAAGCCGAGAAATTCAAAGAAAACATATTTTTGTGCGATTTAAAACGGCTGGCGGGCCGTACTGTAGTCACTTTTGAAATTCGTTCTACGGAAGAAATTGGAAAATAGATGTCCTAGAGCAGGGTTTCCCAACCAGTGGTCCGCAAGAGGTTAGAAGATGGTCCGCCGGTCAATAAGCGAGCCAGCGCGCGGGCGGTCCCAGGTCGAGAAGTCTCAATAAAAAAAATCGGGACAATATTCAGTTTATCATTATTGTACCTTGTGGGCAGTAACCATTATGGTATTCCGTTTCGCCCCACCCCATCCTACCCCGTTCTACCCCCTCTGTTATGGTAAAAATATTCTGCTAGAACCCGTCCCACCCTATCCCATTCCGCCCCCTCTTGTGGTAAATATTCTGCCAGAACCCGTCCTACCCTATTCCATTACATCCCTCCTGTTGTGTTATCCGTCCCGGGTGCCAGACATGCTAGCCTACGCCCCTGACCACAAGCAGTGGCTTAGGCTAGCATGGGTGGCACCTGGGACGGATAGGGCGGAAAACGTGGTGTCACCCCCCACCCCCCCCCATTAAAGTTGACAAACACAAATTTCGACTTCATAAAAAATTGAATCGTCCTGGAGGGGGGGGGGGGGTGGCTAGAGAATTGTGGTCTTGGGTGGTGAAACTTGGGCACTGCCCCCCCCCCCCCTCACTACACTGCTCGTGGTCCCTGGGTCAGAAAAAGGTTGGGAACCACTGTCCTAGAGTAAGTAGGTGATCGCTCGAATTAAATTACATAGTATAAAATGAAGTCGTTCAAAATGTATGTGCGCTTAGATCTTTACATGCTTATTATAGTAGAGAAAAGCCGAGAAATTCAAATATTCAATTCAGGCAGCGGGAAGCGGGCAGCTGGCAAGCGGGTGGTGTGGATTTTATAAAGGTTGGGTAATGGCGTTGTGTTTCGTTAGCCACAGAAACGTGTGGGGGTCTGCTAGTGGGTGTATAAAAGAGTAAATTAATTTATAAAATAGCCATCTAAGCCAGTTCATAAAAAAATCAAAACATAGCACAGAATACCTTGTTGTTAATAAAATCCTTGATAAATAATTAGATTAATATAATACCAAAAGTGGACATTTTCAGGTGCAAGCTGAATAAGTAGACGCCAATAACAATCCAAGTAATAACTGCGCAATACTAGAGTGAAGAGAGTTGCCCTCGGGCGCCATCGCACTGAGAAAGCATTTTCCGAAAATTTGTTTATATTTTTCAGTACCTACTCGTATCAGTCTATTTTTTTATTATCAACGGTCGTGAGCATTTATTTTTTTAACGATAATAATATGTTATTAAAAGGCATTAATAAAAAGTTAGTGTTCCTTTTGTTTCTATTTTTACTGTCACGCCGACAAAAATTGATTATGGAATCCATAGAATGCAATATTAGTTCATTATGAGCGCACACCCGTGGAAAATCACGGGTTAGTCTAAATCAGTGATTCCCAAAGTGGTCCAGGTGGACCCCCAGGGTCCACGGGAGACTCAACGGGGGTCTACGTTGGCGTGATAGAGAAATGGGGGTCCACAAGTTGTATATGGGGGTCCACGAAAATTTATCTGATTTCGATAGTAAAGAATGAAAATGTTGGCTTGACTTTAAATATCAATTTAGGCAGATAATGCACTACTCAAAAAATTAAGGGAGCAAAAAAAATTTGACAGGCTGTATTTCGGTGAAAAAATGGTCGTATTGAGAGCAATTTGAAGCTTTAAGATTATAATTTTCATATTTTTGGCAATTTTTTTTAGGAGCTACGGTTCTCATGCAATCCTAATTTTTGCTATTTTTTTGGTTCCCGGTCTGATTTTTTTTTCAGTTAGGCCGGCTTATGAATCAGATAGTCTTAATATTTAGCAATAATTTCCTTTTTTAAAACCTCCCTTAATTTTTTTGAGTAGTGTATTTTTAGAAAGTTAGCGACTGTTACTTGTAAAAATTTGCATATTCGATATTTAATTCTATTACGGTGGGAAATGCAGGATTTTTTTTGGCATGGAAGAAATGTGTATAATTTATTGAAACTTTGAGGTCATTTTATACATCTATTTAATAAAATATTGTGAATTTTTCGAAGCATTTCCTCGGAAAATATGAAAATTATCAGACGTAGCTTTTATTACGTCATAGACGTAGCTTCGTTAGATCTAATCTTCACATTTTTTGAGAATATGGAAGAAATGTAGCAGCAGGGGGTCCACCGAAATCACCAAAATTTTGAAAAGGGTCTACGAGAAAAATAAGTTTGGGAAACTCTGGTCTAAATTATCGATTTTTGACGAATCAGTTAATTTAAAAAATTTAAAATCTTGTTTATATTTGTAATTCTTCTCACTACTGATTCCAATTTTGAAAATGACTCAAATTGATGAACCAGATTTCATGCATTGTGTGACTTTATTGATAAATTCGTGTAATAAAGGTTGTATTAAAAAATTATAAATGTAATAATATGTCTTTCATTACACGTCTTGTCTATACGTACAAGATAGATAGATAGTATGGGGTACGCAGATTCAAAAAGGTTGACAACCGCTGATAAATAATGATTATTCTGAATTTACCAACCACATTTTGGAATCAAATCATTATTTTGATATAAATAAAGGGTTCAAAATTTTACACACAAGCACAGCGGATTTACAATTAGATAACTTAGAAATTTTAGAAATGAGAAAAAGTAATATATGTTTTGAAAATAGCCACCTCTTAAATTTATTTTCATATTAATACCTACTTACATTTTATAATAACTTATTTTGGTTATTTTGACTTTTTGTTAATTATTGTTTGTTTTAATAGTTTTTATTATACAGGGTGTTCAGGGACGTACTTGACTTACTTTAACCAGTGATTCCTGACATCATTTGGAGTAAAAAATGTAAATGAAATTTTGGTCTCCGGTGACTTTTTTTGACGACTTTTTTTTTTCAAAAATTTTTTCTTCAAAATCAAACAAAAAAATTTTCTTCCGCATGTCATCACTGGTCACTCAGCCGGGTGTCCGACGAACCCCTTACCCCGCCTCCAACTGTTCAACAACTATCATTTTTTTATGTTTTTGTAAAAAAAAAAAAAAAAATCATTCAAAATGTCACCGGAGACCAAAATTTCATTTACATTTTTTACTCCAAATAATGTCAGGAATCACTGGTTAAAGTAAGTCAAGTACGTCCCTTAACACCCTGTATAAATGCAATATTTGCATATTATAAAATAATTTTTATATTTCATTTTATATAATTGTTTTTTTTTTTATAATGCTTATCACCTCTCCCTATAAAACGTTTGTCTATAGTTCTTATTTGTCTGCAATTCTTATATGACTTTTGTTATTTTTTTAATGTTAATCTTATCTTGACGAAGAAACCTTTCGAAACATGTTGATAATTTTCATTAAATAGTGGTGTTTTACAAAGTTATTTGATTTCATTTAATTAAAAATGACGCAACAAAGTAAATTTGCAAAGATTTAAGGAGTAACAAATATATTTTCAAGTGCTTTACGCGGTGCGATTTAGATAACAAATATATTTTCAAGTGCTTTACGCGATGCGATTTAGATAACAAATATATTTTCAAGTGCTTTACGCGGTGCGATTTAGATAACAAATATATTTTCAAGTGCTTTACGCGATGCGATTTAGATAACAAATATATTTTCAAGTGCTTTACGCGATGCGATTTAGATAACATAATATAAGAAATAATTTTTTTTATTACCTACTCAGTAAAAATATTTTATTATTAGTGCCAACAAAGTGTGAACCTATTGATAAACAATTTGATTGTGCATTTTTACTACAAAACACATTAACCATTCTGAAAGTATTAAACAATTGAACCTGATAATACCTAAATCAAATTATCGAAATCAAGGATTTGTATTCCCCCCTTTTCTTCTCCAAAACCGATGGACCGATTTTTAAGATTTTCATACGAACTATAATAGAAGAAAATATTATATGTCTGTACGTTTTGCTTTTATAAAAGAACATTCTTAACAGGAATGCTCGATCCTTATACCTTAGAAGCCCGCCGAAAAATATTTTTGGGGAAACATTTTTTTAAGCTGATCTCCGGTATTGTACTGAATCCACCTACGTGGATACCTATATGTTCCTAACGCGTATGTATACTCGTGGGAGATCCCACGCACTTTTTTATGCTCCGAAAGCGAGAACTTCTTCCTTTTAGGATGCGCCATTAAACAACAAAGCAATACAACTGCTGAACATCGACATCTTCAATGTTACCTATAGAGAGTTCAGTAACTATCTTTTGACAGACGTCACAACATAGTGAAACTGCCCCCACGGACTGTTTGACTTTTGAATTTTGTAATCTTCTTCGTAATAATTTGGTGTATAACTGTTTTATGGAGAACATGAATAAAATAAATAAATAAATAATAAATAATTATCTAGTTTGTACACTGAAATGACAATTTTATTTAATTAATGGCAATTTTAACGATTTTGGAAGGTCCTAACTACTAAAGTAACTTATAAAAAAAGGAAAACTTACCGACACGCTAGTGGTCGTTATCTATATTATTTTGAAAAATGTTTGCACTAGTGTCAAAATCCAGAGAGGAAATCGGGGAATACGTTTGTATGGACAAAACGCAGCCCGGCTTTCTCGGTTATTTAAACGGAAAACTGAGTTGATCGAGTACAAAAATAATGTAGGTAATCGATATTCAAACACAAACATTGTCATTACATCTGCCGCCAGAGACGATGATTACACCCGTCACTCCGTTTGGACAAGATTCTAACTGACATTTTTTAAAAAATGATCTTTGAATGCCATTTCTATATCTTTTTTGCTCATTTCTATACCCAAAATAATTTTCAGAACCATATTTTTTATGATAGGACATTTATTGTATTTTCGTAGATATATTATGTATGACAAAGGTCTAACATCTAGCATTTTTAAATAATCGTTTGTTGTACAAGGTCCTATCATCACTTTTTATTAATTTTGAAGTTCGATCGTATGTAAAGTATTTTAGTTTATCATATTTTAATGGAAATTTAATATTTTGTCGTCACTGAACCTCAGATTCCTACCCCCCGTTAAGCCCTTTTCCTTATCAGAACTCTCCTCTACTCTCTTTCCTTAAAAAACTCTCCTCTCCATCATTTCCTTAAAAAATCCTCCATTCAGCATCCCCAAAGATGAAGTAGGCCTTGAGAGAAATTATTTTCCTTAGGACCTCCTGTGTGGATCTCATGTAAAAAAAAGTCGTGACCCCAGCTTGGAATCGTATTCGGGCAAAGTAATTAGAACCTTTTGCAATGAATTATTATGCCCTAGCTGGTTGCATAAATATGGTTCTATCTGCATGTTTCGGTATGTTCTAAAATGGTAAGTACCTACACGTCCTACTTAAATATTTCCCTTTAAAATGTGTTCAATTAAAATACTTTACACAAGATTCAACATCAAAATCAGAAATTAGAGTATCAGAAATCATCTTTGCAAACTTTGACACCTCATATCTCATCTAGAACAAGATAAAGTGAAGTTAGAATCGTATCCAAATGAAGTGACGACATAGAAATATGGAATAAACCCAATTAAAAATCAACAATTTGCTATTATTAGAAACCGAACAATAATCATGTCATAATTAGGTAAACCATAGGTTCTCAACCTTATTTTGCCCACCGTCCACTTTGAGAATAATATTTCTTTTTCTAGAGTCCCTCATTTTTTTTACTTATGGCAGGGGGGAGGGGGGCTCAACTGTCGCGGTATCAATAATTCGATTCAAAATAAATTAAATTATTTGTTATTCCTTTTTGTTAACAAGTTAAAAAAGCAACTATTTTCTATTTTAAGTATCGAGTTGCTATTTCCTTACTTCTTATATTCATGATATAATGTCAATTCTTAATAAAAATAATAATAATACATGTAAGGGGGCATACATTAATCACGTGAGCAATTTTTCTTCCAATCTAAACCTTTCCCCCCCTTGATAAGATAAATTTGGGCCACTCCGTATATTCTTTTCAAGTAACGTGATGTTTTGCTGGACCCCCCTCCCCCCTTTTGAGTTTGCGTAATTAATGTATGCCCCTAAGATGATAATATTATATAATAAAAAAAATCATATCATCCAATTTAACGTAGATCTCAATGTAATGGAATCTTTCAGTTCAATGTTCACCCACTTCTCGAACTACCGAAATATGTGAATTTTCGCACACGTTATAAAAACAATTAGGTACAATAACAAAAAATAACCAATATTAAAGTTTACTTTGCTTTATTAGTATGTGATTACTGATTAGCGTGATTTTTCGTATTTTTTAGACCATATTGTGCCATCTCAACGCCCCCTAATTTCCTCTGAGTCTTTTACTGCCCCCCTGGAAGTCTAAAACGCCCACAATGGATTTTTGTATGCTCATTGAGAACCTATGAGATAAACGAAATATGAGCAGATGCTACGACATACGATATAATTATCACGTAGTGCGGGGCCTGTTATTGTTTTGAACTAGTTAGTACCTACCTACCTTGGAAAAAACCCCAGAATTAATCACTGAATAAACGGTTTGTTATTTCAAGTAACTTTTCGATTCTCTTAATATATTGTATCAAAACTCTTTACTGTTGATAATCAACTGGTCATGTGCATAAAGTCGCACTGTATTTTACTTTACTATTTGATTGCCAAGGACATAATAGCACCTGTCCGTAAAAAAATTACGCACAAGTTAGAAGTTAGCACGTCTTATCATTTACGATGCTGTGTGTGTGTGTTTTTTTTTTTAATCTTTTTGGGTAAGTATTACGACGTGAAGATTTCATGTTTAACTTACAATTAATAACGATTATAATGGATCGTAACGAAATAAAAACGTCTACGCCATCTTTACACTAGATTATAAGACGCAGTAAACACTCGATTGTTAGAAATATAACAATAAAATATGGCCTTCAATGGTGACTTACCTTATTAGTTAGATTATATTCTAAAAGTCAAGGTAATCACCGGTTATTGGCGGACACTCGTCAGCGGATTGATAATTACTCCGATGCAGAGGAAAATTTAAGATTCTCGGCACAATTGAATTTTTTGTTAATCTTTAACTGTTTATTTATTTATTTATACTCTGAGGTGGAGGCCTGGGCGGCCTATTACTTTAAATGTTTATATATTAGAGATCCATGAAAATTTAGAGGTCCAAATTATTATTTATTGGACGATTTAAATATATTAATTTTTTATTTTATTTATTTATCTATAAAAAAAATATATGTAGATACATTGGGTTTTTTATGCCTGTCTCACTAGGTTATACCTGTGTCGAGACAGGCGTACAAGTATATAAACGAATATCGTAGTTACAAGAGTATTTAAGGTAAAATACATATTAATTTAAATCGAAATTAAAACAGAGAGGTGATTGGAAGGGTGGGAAAATCTTTTAAAGAGAGTTATCTTATAATTGTTGGAGGAGATGAAGTAAAGAAGTAAATTCTGTCTATTCATGGAGTTAAATTTGACAGGATTCTATTATTTTCATCTATTATTGTTAAGTAGTTTATATTTGACAACTTGAATATTATGTAGGTAATAATTTTTGGCAAAAATCACATGAGATCAGAAATCAATCTGTATTATCTATTGAACTAAATTAAAACAATGAACTCACTTTTATTATAATACGTATTTCAATAGTGTCTCGAATAAACTATACTTATACATATGTAAAACTTCAGTAAAGTTGTTTATGTTTATTTTTATATTGTAAAAATCAACTTTAAAAAAGTCACGTAAGTACTGACAATGGGTAAGAGCGGCACGCAAAAAAAAATCGAAATGAATTTACTAACAGAAATTTAATTTTAAAAATAAAAAAATTTAAAACTTACGGCTCTGGCGTCACTAAATTCGAAGCTACTGGAAGCGGCGTATGGGTCGCGCACGGGGGAGGGGAGTATTTCGATATTATTATTATTGGTAGGTCGGAGCGGCCCCCACGTCAGCAGTTAAAGGTTAATGTGGATACCGCACAAGAGTCCCAACTGTTCCCAATCGTCTAGTACCCACTACCTTCGGCCTCACAACATTCCCTTATCGGGAAGGGGATGGAGAATATTAAGGGGAAGTACCTACCTGGATATTCCGATATGGTCACCAAACACGGCTAAAGCTATTTCAAGCTCCATTTAAATTCTGAATTGTGGTCTTACACTGCGATGGCGATACTAAGATTACTTATATTCAACTCTGGAATGACCGAACAACTCAGAATGATGCCACTTCAACACGTCCTTTGAAAAGCCATTAAAAATAGGTTACGTTAGATTAGGTTAAGGAACGTACCCATACTACGTGACCAACTTTTTGTAATTTTTAACCCCCCCCCCCCCCCTCCCCCCGGTGACCAAAAACCTAAGCAACCAGCCGCTCATTTGTACCAAGCGTGACATTTTGAAACCCCCCCCCCCCCCCCCCCCAAACGTGTCACGTAGTATGGGTACGTTCCCTTATGGGTTATTTTTCAATTTTTTTTTCATAACTTGTCAAAGGAGTGTTAAAATTGCATGTTTCTGAGTTGTCATGCAACTTTCATTGATAACGTGCATTGAAGGGAGGCGTCTACTAATATCTACAGGAATTCCAAAAACTGAAAAAATCGAACTAATATCTATGGGAACCAAAGTGTTGACAAATATCTACAGCTCAAACTGTTGACTAATATATAAGAACCAAAGTGTTGACGAATATCTACAGTACTGGCAGAGGTTGGATTTGCAATTATGTATAGCAAATTGGAATAACGTAATATTGCGTATGCAGTTTAAAAAGCTTAATTTATGTAAGTATGTACCTATGTAAAAATCCCTAATATCGGACTATTGGACACATTTAGCTGATTAGGCCAACCTACGCTCTGTAGATATTAGTTCAACCTACGCTATGTAGATATTAGTTCAACCTACGCTCTGTAGATATTAGTCAACACTCTGAAGTTCGTAGATATTAATTCAACATAGGAGCTGTAGATATTCGTCCGACATACAGGCTGTAGATATTAGTATCTGGAGCCCATTGAAGCGCGATCGATATGTCAATATTTTCGTGCCAGTTGCTTTGTTGACATTGATGTACCTATAAATAAATCATCATCAATGTTAGTTGATGTCTGCGGAAATATACCTACATACGAATACAGTGATAAACCTTTGATTTTTTACGGAAATCGCAAGTTACACAAATCTCATTCCGCGATGAAACTAAATTTCAAATGCTCGATAGATTGAATTAATTCAAAAATTTAAATTTGATTGAATCGCTGTTTCCAGTCAGAGTCGTGATTTTATTTTTAAATAATACGTTTTCCGATTTCCGAATCGAAGAAAGGATAAGTGCATTTTTCATGCAATTTCATTTTCAGGTTAACGCCATCTATTGATGCTGATTTATTAAAATAAAGGTGGGATTCCCTGATTAATGTTTCCCATGTTGATCAATAGATGTCAGTGTTTAATACATCAGAGTGACAAAAATGACCTTTCAAAAATTATTTTTATCCCCTGTTTCTTGTTTCACCAATGTAGTAAGTATTTATGCTATGACTAAATTCAGGTAATTAAACTAAGTGCATCTCATAGTTAACCAAACTCACCAGTTGGTTGGCAGACGCATCTGCCGCACCCGGACAAACCTCAGAACCCGAGAACCCGGGCAACTTTGCTAAACATGGGGTGACCTATTGCATAGGTGTTGGTTATTCAACAAATGTCTCCAGGGGCGGTGGTACCCATATCCGCTTCCAAAATGTAATGAAATGTCTCGTCAACGAGTCCCAGCTACCATTTAACTCAGGGTCAATCCTGACCAATATTTTTAACCTTCCTATACCCATCACATAAAACTTGTGCAACATAGATTTTTTTTACAATAAAACCTGAATAAAAAACTTATTTATGTACAAAGATTTTTTATTTAATTATTGTCAGTATGACTAGACAAGTATGACATTCTTATACATTGTATAATCATTATATAAATCTACTAAAATAACTTATAACTAAGCAAATGTTTATTATCATTTAAAACATTTAAAAATAATACATAGCATTAGGTAAATTCATAAAACAACATATTTATTGTACCGAAAGTCGTTTTTTAATTGGTATCATTATGTTTATTTCATATCGATATCATTACTGTTTAGGGAACGTACCCATACTTTGATACTGTGACACTTTTAGGGGGGGGGGGGTCTTCAAAAGGTCACGCTCCATACAAATGAGCGGCGGGTTCCTTAGGATTTTGGTCACCGGGGGGGGGGGGGGGGGGGGTTAAAAATTGCAAAAAGTTGGTCACGTAGTTTGGGTACGTTCCCTTACTGGTGAAGGATGAAGGAGATGGGAAAGAGGAAGGTTGTCGAATATTGAGGTATAAATTTTTGAGGTTAAATAATACAGTAAAATCATAATACGTCTTCATAGAAATATACTTATGAATATAAAATATGGCATATTGGTAACTAAAATCACGGGGTAATACAGAAAACATTCCACAAGAAACAGTATCAATATTATTGTGATTAATTTTGACGGTGTCATGATGATGGACACTGTAAAGCTGTCTGAAACGTTGCCTAAAGATGGACGAAGCGCAACACTATATAAAAACACAAAAATTAATCACGTTAACACTTTTGGCCATGAAATCATATCAGTTTAAAAATCGATTTTATTACCAATTTTTTAAAACCAAAAACAAACGATTTTTCATTATTTCATATTGCATCGTCTTAATATTTGATTCCATGACTGTTGATACCGCGACAGTTGGCCACACAGCTTACTTATATGTGCAAAGAGGATGTACCTACTGCCGAATAACAAATTAAATCTATGTAAGTGTGAATTTTTAATCCACGGACAATATTCAAAAGATACATAATAGGGTACATGCAGTATATGTACTAATTGTTTTCAATGCATTTAATATTTGAAAAAATTTATCTAAACTCGAATATCGTACTTAAAATCCCCCAAAAAAATTATTAAATTAATTAATTCACTTAGGCTACGTCCGCATAGGCAGGCGGCTTGCTTAGCGCCTAGAGCCTAGATAGGTAGTAGATACCCGCTTAGCGTGTATCCAGGTAAACCAACGTGTTGGTTTTTTGCCACTAGGCTCTAGGCGCTAAGCAAGCCGCCTGCCTGTGCGGACGTAGCCTTAAAGTTGTATGAAAATTCAAATACCAAAAACGAGTCATGATTGACTGGCTACATTGTGACGTCACAACGCACCCACCGAGTCCCACGTGAAGTTGTTTTTGTTCCAGTTGCTGGTTTGAATAAGTTTGATAGTCATAATCGTTTAGTTACGCATCTTAAACCCATTCGTTTGTATAAAACATATATTGTAAATACATATAATCATGACAGACAGTGGTTTTCTACAAGGACAATCTGATAATTTGCCAAAAATCGACGCGATTATGATGGCAGTTTTTTAATGCATCTTTTCATCGCATGAAACCGCTTTTTACACATAATAACATCATTTGGGACGTTTATAAATAGTTTGTTTGGTGTTTAAGATGTTGTATTTGTACACTTTGGTACAATACAGTATTTATAAACGGTATTTACGGACACTTTCTTTGAAAAACAAATGATCAACTGAAGACTGATTACTGCATTACGACAAATGTCAACTGTCCAGAATTGCGCAGTGACGTCACAAGACAAAACCGCGCAAAAAGGCGTTTTAGCCCTAATTTGAAATGTGAATATTCAAAACGTTGTTGAAGGACTATTCCTATCGTAATTTTTTTTAATATTCCAGTTTGTAATTTTTTTCTCTAATTTTTGGTAAAAAAAAAAGTGATTGTACCGTATTATTTTATAAGGTAAAAATGTATTATTTTAAAATTAAAAAAGAAAGACAAATATTCCCGGGTTACCTGTATGGGTGACCTGTACAGGGTGACCGTATAACCTGACAAAATTTGGGTTCTTACTTCCTTCATTACAACATTATACGGGATATATACTGGGATGCGAAAACAAATCTTTTCACTATTCCGCTATAAATTATAATACACTCGGCTCGGCTCAATTGAAATTAAGTAAGTATGTTTACCTGTTTGTCTATTGCAATTGATACTGTTTATTGTTAGGACATATTATTATATTATACTGTTAGGACATATTGGACATACCCCAGAGAGCCCCTTTAACCTCTTAGTGCCAGAGTTTCCATATTATTTCCATATTGTTTAAAAAATCATTTCTCTGAATATAACTAGCTATTGTGGGGAAACTACAAACGGTATAATTCATACTGTTTTTATAAATACATAAACACATTATCTGATAAGACATTACAATTTATAAAAACATAATTTTGCAAAAAACAAGTAAATTATGACGATAATAGAATCAGATGCACACCAAGAGTTATATGGGTAAATATGCATAAAATTAACAAGAAATCTTATATTTTAATCAGTGCTGTTCTAAGGCAACCTTAACCAATTAAGTTTTAAACTGTGCTAGGAACAAAATTATTACATCAAAACTATTTTACAAAAACACTTCAAATCACTAAATTCATGTAAAAATAGCCCATTTGGTGAAGTTTCAAAATACACTTAAAAACACGGAATGCATTAATATTACATAGTTTTCACACCAATTTTTTGGTTCCTGAAATTTATATTTCAAACAATCGCTAAAATGGCAAATCCTAAATGACAACGAAATTCAAAAGAATGAAACAAGAAACTCATATTTATCCACTGGAGCGACTCCACATTTTAAAACTATTTTCTCAGTTTGCTCAAGATTTTCAAAAGATCATTTTTAAAATTTTTCGCCAACATTAAGAAAATCATATCACGAATTTTAACATAGACACATAAAAACTTATTATGGTGCTATATAGCCAATGAATTAAACTGTATTTTACCGTTTATCTCAATCTAAGTAGGATTTATAAAAAAATAGTAAAGTTTATACACGAGCGAATCCTGCATGTTTGTTACATTGAAACTGCCATGAGAGGTACTTATTCGAGTCAACATAGAATATTTTTAATTTCTCTATAATATTGTCTGTGGTATACTTGATAATGAAGACTCCAGATACTAATATCTACAGCCTGTATGTCGGACGAATATCTACAGCTCATATGTTGAGCTAATATCTACGAACTTCAGAGTGTTGACTAATATCTACAGAGCTAAGTTCGGACGAATATCTATGACGGTCCCAGTGTTGACTAATATCTACAGAGCGTAGGTTGAACTAATATCTACAGAAAGTAGGTTGGACTAATAAACTAAATGTGTCCAATAGTCCGATATTATGGATTTTTACTTACATATTTACATAAATTAAGTTTTTTAAACTGCATACGCAATATTACGTTATTCCAATATGCTATACATAATTGCAAATCCAACCTCCGCCAGTGCTGTAGATATTCGTCAACACTTTGGTTCTCATAGACATTAGTTCGATTTTTTCAGTTTTTGGAATTCCTGTAGATATTAGTAGACGCCTCCATAATGAATGGTGCATATCTATGGAAAAAGGACTTCATTTTAACATTTCAATAGCTGCGTTTTAAGTTCAAAATAACAAATGTGGGAGCTACAAAAATTAAAAAAGAAAACAAAATTTGGTGAATCAAGGAGATAATTGCCTTTTTTTATCCAAAAAGCAATCGGAGACATTTAAAATGGCGCCAATATATGGCAAAAATCGCTCCAGTGGTTATGATATTATACATACACATGTTGTTTTCAGAGAAATCTTATCTCTCAACCAATTTCTCTTCTACGATTAGTTTTCTCGATCTGTGCTACTCAAACGTTAACAATTATTAGTGTAAAAATTTCAACACAGATTATTTCCGATTTATATCAATTTTAAAGAAAACTGATGTTGCCAAAATATATAAATAAGACCTTTACATAAACAGAGAGGCAAATTAAAATGATCACCTTTCAACAATGGAGCGTTGATATTTGGTTCAATTTGAAGTAAGGAATGCATAACATATAATGCAAAACATCAAACGTTGGTAAACGTATATTGGCAGCCCCGGATCTAGGGGGGGAGGTAAACCGTGGGCCTAACTCGGGCGGCAAATTGTAATTTTTATGTTAGATCGAAAAAAAACTTGATTTACCACGTTGTACTATGGATTATTCATTTGATTAACGCCCAGTTGGTTTTTGAACACATCTTAGGTTGATTTATGACAGTATTATCCCTTATAGTCGATTTTGATGCATGCATAGTGTACGTGATGTCTCTGCCAGGGGAATCCCCGTCGCAGGGGCTGCACGAGCTGAACCAAATAAACCCGAGTGGTCAAATGTCAAGTGCAGCGACGATCACAAGAGGGGGCGCCACTCATCGAGAGGGGGCGCAACTGTCAAGTTTCTGCCCGATTTGAAAAAGTCGTAGATCCGGGGATGTATGTTAATATAACTGATGTCTTCAGAGTTTTTTTGACCTTGTGTTAACTTTATAGCAAAGTTCATTATGTAACATTTTTTCTAGCTCATATGCCACAATTTTCCAACCTAAATGGACTTAAAGGTAAACTATCACACGTCGTCACATTGACATATTTTACAGAAAAACAGAAACAGTCATTGTACGCCCCAGACCAAAAGTGGATACACAAAACTATACAAAGAGTTATTCTTTTTCATTTAAATGTATGCCACCATGCAGAATTGAATCTTCTGGTTCAGAATACATACACCAAAAAGTCAAAGTACTTCTGTAAGTACCTTATCTTTAATATGGACGTTTTATTCAGCCAGACGCAGTATTGTCAGATAAATCTCGTCTCTCAACCATTTTACTGGCTCGATCACAAAATTTCCCTTCTACGAAGAGATTTTGCTATTTTGTTTACTCAAACATTAACAAAAAGTGTCAAAATTTCCAATAATAAACAGACAATTACTCATTTATATCCCAATTTGAAAAAATACTTCTCAATAAATAGAGAGGTTGATGAAATTCATTATCTTTTAATGATAGACTGTCAATATTTGATTTATTTTCACCCGAAGGGAAAACTCAGCTTAGTTTGGATACACTTCTATCAGCTTATCTCTTCAGTGATGAGAATCATTAAAAAGCTTAATTATTTATTTCAACAAAGACCAATCAACATTGTCTGCGTGCAGCGTTGATTATTATTGTATCTTGATTTCCCGCTAAGCACTTGCATACTGCTTACTAACAACGTACGCAGGGACACTGGAGGTCTAGATTTGTTCAAAATTAAATGTAGATTCGTTCATTCAAAAAAATCAAGAGTCCTGGCGAGAGCCTTAAAGGAGTAACCATCTGTTACTTATACCAGGGCGGGTAAGTGGTGGATAACCTCCAATGTCTGCGTGCAGCAAAAATGTTGCATCGACTTGCACACAGGTCTGCAGATGTCAGATTATTTATGTCGGCATTGCAGATTTCTATTTATCATCCCGCATTTACCACTAAATGTCATCATCGAAGCATGTCATCGAGTAAGTGAAGTCGTGAGTGAAGCTGTGAAATTTTACATTGACAAACAAAAAAGTTCTCTTATTATAAGGTTAGGTGCATCGCCTTGGCCAGTCTGATTTGGAAATCCCTGTAAAGCAGTTTGCCTCCGAGGGGGACCCTGTGGAGGAACATGTCCACGGTCATGAGGCAGAGCCCCTTGCCATTCATGGGAAACCTCTCGGCCAGGGGGGCGGGGATGCGGTGCCTGGAGCCCAGGGAGGTCAGCCATCGGCTCACATCGGAGCGCGTCCAGTTTCTTGGGTCTGGAAGTTACATAAACAAGTTATTTTATAGGCTGTTCTATTATTCTGATGTTAGTTGGGTATTCAATACATGACATGGACATACGGGTTTATTATTTTTGTATTTATAACTCTGCCAGCATTTGTGCAATTACTTATAAGTGGTTGTAATACCACTTGTAATATTGTAAGTTTTAAACTTTACAATATATTATACCTTCACTGAGTGTGATGAAGTGATAATAGAAAAGTTATACTTAATAAACTTTCACCTTCTTGAGCAGTACGAACTCTAGAAAAAAAATATTTAACATAATATATATAGAAAAAAGTACAGTATTTTGGGTGTAAGTTGCAAATAGTAAATGTAATTTATATAAAATAAAATACTCGTATATATGTCTTGTGTGTGTTTTTTTTTAAATCGACAACTGCGTAGGTTGTGTATTCGAAACCCAGCACGGCAAACAAAAAATTAAGTACCTACATACTTATTTCTATGGGTTATTTGTAGATTTTAAATTAATTAAAAAGCAGTAGGTAAGTACATTTAGTTCCTGTTATAGATTTTTTTTAAAATATTTAATATAATTGAATCGCTGATTATTAAAATATACTTTAAAAGCAAATTCCGAGATAATCAAAGAAAACAGTAAAAAAAAATTAGGTCAGAAATTAATTTTAAAAAATATGTAAAAATAGAAATATAATAAAACACATTAGATATTTTAATAATTTTTTAATAAAAAAAATTTTCAACAAGTGAAAGCTGTTTGAAAGTGGAACTGAGAATGTTTTAATAATCAAACAAAAAAACTTTTTTTCTTTAATTATTTAATCTAAAACATCAATTTCATTATTATCGCCTTCTGTTGTTTTCCAGTTGATTACTTCAATGTAAAAATTTAGAGTTATATATTTTTTTTAAATTTACGTCATTTATCTTTTTTTAAATTTATTGGTGCGTATCCTTGTGGATAGGTTTTAGAAGTAGGCATTATCGGAATCCTACTATCTTGCAACACAAACCTATTCTCTACAAGACTATGGTGCGTATCCTGTGGATAGGTTTTAGAAGTAGGCATTATCGGAATCCTACTATCTTGCAACAAAAACCTATTCTCCACAAGACTATGGTGCGTATCCTTGTGGACAGGTTTTAGAAGTAGGCATTATCGGAATCCTACTATCTTGCAACACAAACCTATTCTCTACAAGACTATGGTGCGTATCCTTGTGGATAGGTTTTAGAAGTAGGCATTATCGGAATCCTACTATCTTGCAACACAAACCTATTCTCTACAAGACTATGGTGCGTATCCTTGTGGACAGGTTTTAGAAGTAGGCATTATCGGAATCCTACTATCTTGCAACACAAACCTATTCTCTACAAGACTATGGTGCGTATCCTTGTGGATAGGTTTTAGAAGTAGGCATTATCGGAATCCTACTATCTTGCAACACAAACCTATTCTCTACAAGACTATGGTGCGTATCCTGTGGATAGGTTTTAGAAGTAGGCATTATCGGAATCCTACTATCTTGCAACAAAAACCTATTCTCCACAAGACTATGGTGCGTATCCTTGTGGATAGGTTTTAGAAGTAGGCATTATCGGAATCCTACTATCTTGCAACACAAACCTATTCTCTACAAGACTATGGTGCGTATCCTTGTGGATAGGTTTTAGAAGTAGGCATTATCGGAATCCTACTATCTTGCAACACAAACCTATTCTCTACAAGACTATGGTGCGTATCCTGTGGATAGGTTTTAGAAGTAGGCATTATCGGAATCCTACTATCTTGCAACAAAAACCTATTCTCCACAAGACTATGGTGCGTATCCTTGTGGATAGGTTTTAGAAGTAGGCATTATCGGAATCCTACTATCTTGCAACACAAACCTATTCTCTACAAGACTATGGTGCGTATCCTTGTGGATAGGTTTTAGAAGTAGGCATTATCGGAATCCTACTATCTTGCAACACAAACCTATTCTCTACAAGACTATGGTGCGTATCCTGTGGATAGGTTTTAGAAGTAGGCATTATCGGAATCCTACTATCTTGCAACACAAACCTATTCTCTACAAGACTATGGTGCGTATCCTTGTGGATAGGTTTTAGAAGTAAGCATTATCGGAATCCTACTATCTTGCAACGCAAACCTATTCTCTACAAGACTACTAATGAATGGTTAAGTGATGCCACATAAAATGAAATTAAAATATTGATTATTAAAAGAACCTTGGTCCAGTTTAGTTTTAAACATCACCCGATTTTTCATAAAAAAAAATTTGTACCACAGATGTGTATAGAAGAATTTTTTTTGTCAAGTGGTAGATCTGAGTTTAAAGAAAAATATTTAAAAAAAATAAAACGAAAATTTTCATTTGTGGACTTAAGTATCTTTTAATAATCAGTGATTCAATATTACTAAATGACTTTTAAATAGTCCTTACCTATGGGCAAATAGTCTTCCTCTCTCTGTCTCCTCCCCTCTGATAGCTGTGTCCCTCTCCAGTGGTGCGAGCTGATTGGTCCCCGCTCCCCGCCGCAGCCGACAGCTATTCCGCCTTCCATCTTAATGTCCTCTGAGTGAGGAGGAATCCTCACTAATTTTATATTCTGATTTTATTTAGAATATAACTTTACTTTGCACTGTTTTTTTGGTCTTGAAATCACTCGATATTTGTTCAACAATTGGTCACTCTGAAATTAAAAGAAAAAAAATATTTATTTATTTTATAAGTCTATTAAGGCTTTTACTAACATTTGATATACATAATGATTTTGTGGAACATTAAGCCAAACATCAAGCATTACAGTGTCCATCATCAGGGCATTGGAGGTTATCCACCACTAACCCGCCCTGGTATAAGTAACAGATGGTTACTCTTTCAAGGCTCTCGCAAGATTCATTTTTTTTGTTAAACGAAGATTTATTTATTTTGAACGAATCTAGACCTTCAGTGTCCCTGCATACGTTGTTAGAAAGCAGTATGCAAGTGCTTAACAGGAAAAAACATAATACAATAAATCAGGTTAGTAATACAAGCAAAAATAATATTAACCATCATCAGGGCAGATGAGAAATCGGTTACATTGATTACATTACATCGATTACACACCTGCCCTGACGATGGACACTGTAATGCTGTCGAAACGTTGGCTAAAGAAGGAGGTAGCGCGACACGGCATAATACCCCAAAAATTAATAATTATAATTATTTTCAATTTAATCAATGGATTTCCCAGCCTGGAATACAAATCCATAATGCATGCAATTAAACTCAACTGGTTTGGAATTATAGTCAGCTGACATGATGTTCTGAATTTAAAATGTGAAAAACAGGAAATGGCGAAGGGATGTGGCTTGGTGCCAGCTGCAGGTCGCCATTCAATATACCCAATACCACTTCCTACCTAGATATCTATTTCATTATGAATTATAATTATTGTTTAGGTGGCCAGCTTTTTCTTACTGAACCTATGCACATAACTCCTATAAGAGTGTATGTGGTTAGGCAATATAATATGTTTTTTTGGTTGTTTTGTTAGTAAAAATAATGAATATATTTATATTGCAAGAATGGTGATTTGGCGGTCTCTTTGGATTATCAGAGACACTGAAATGTATTTTTCGAAAAAACTGCTAAATTATCATTATCGGCCACAATGGATCATAGGATATAGAATCGTAGGATGGATTTGGAGAAATAGTGCAGTTAATTTTTTTTTTGCATTAACTCCACACAGGAGGCCCTGGGGAAAACAATTTCCCTCAGGGTCTAATGTCATCTGGGATGCTGTGTGGAGGATCTTTTTGAGGAGAGGAAGGAATGAACATTGGTCTTGAAGAGACCCATGTTGTAGGAAGGAGGAAACACAGATGCCGGCAAATCATTCCACAGCCGAGCTGCTGTATACAAGAACGAGTCGAAGAAACGACCCGTTCTCATGTGACAAATGTCAACCGTGTACAAATATTGGGCACGCGTTTGGCGTGTTTCCCGACTATGCACCGGTGCCGAAGGGATCAATGAGCTAGTTCCTCGGAGCATCTTCCATTGTAATACCGGTAGAACAAGGATAGCATTCCCACCCGACGCCTGTGCTCTAAAGATTGCAATCCATCTGTTAAGATGGGAGAATCTATCAAACGGACCGCTCGTTTCTGTACATATCGAGGGTTTTTCAGATATTTTAAGGCTCCCTACCAGAGGTGGCTGCCAAATTCAACCGCGGGGTGCACTTACGATTTGCAGAGGGTTAGAAGTTGTGTACTGTCAAGGTATCTGCGAGCTCTGTGCAGTACGCCCAGTTTCTGAGAGGCTAACTTAACTCTGGCTTCGATGGAGCCCCCATACCTAAGCTGATCACTAAGAGTTACACCAAGCATATCAATGGAAGACCTGTCAACTTCATGACGTCCAGTTAAATTTATAATCTGTTAAAAAAAAACATTTCATAATTTGAAAATGTTTGATTAATTTCGTCAGAAGTAAGGAAAAGTTGAGCTTAATTGAGGAAAACGAACACGACCACAGTCACACTTCTATCGACGTATCTCATTAGATGTTCAACGTCAACTGAGCTCTACTAGAGCACATTGCTGGGCGCGCGACCGCCAAATTACAAGTCAGTGCTGTCTAAAAATAAAATAAGATAGAGCCTGGGAACTTATAATGTACAGCGTCTCTAAGGTGATTTTTCACAAAATCAGCGCTCTACAAATTATCCTATTAATAATTATTAATCAAAATATTTTTCATCATTTCATAAAAGTATTATCCACGCTTTTGTGACCATAATGTCTTTTTCTGATTTTTCTGTTTCAGATTTTCGTTTTGGGAGTTACTAATACTGTTGTATTGTTTTCAATTAAATATTACAATTTGAGGTTTTACTCCTGTCGCTGACCCTTATGTATAAAGATACTGTATGAAGGACAAGGTCAGAATCGCTTGCGCCAATATCAATCTAATAACTAGATACTATTTGATTATTGTAGCTACTCTGAATTATATTTTTTTAAATCTATAAAATTTGCGGTTGGCTTTTCGAAATACCATCCAACATTCGACAGGTTAAGTTATTTTAATAAATGTACAGGGTGTAACAGCAAGTACCCGAAGAATTTTAAACAGCGATTCCTGGGCATATTTGGAGCAAAAATGTAGCTGTCATTTTGCTGTCATATGATATTTTTTTCTAAAAACAATATTTTTTTTTTTTTTTTTTTTAAATCTCACCGATTTCATCCTAAACGTCGCAATTTAACGTGCTGTTAGAAAGAGATGCAACGCTTATCAATTGACCCCGCTAGGCTACTATAAACGCGCGACTCCAGTTACTATCTACAGCCTGTATGTCGGACAAATATCTACAGCTCATATGTTGAACTAATATCTACGAACTTCAGAGTGTTGACTAACATCTACAGAGCTAAGGTCGGACGCATGTCTATGACGGTCCCAGTGTTGACTAATATCTACAGAGCGTAGGTTGAACTAATATCTACAGAGCGTAGGTTGGACTAATCAGCTAAATGTGTCCAATAGTCCGATATTATGGATTTTTACATACATACTTACATAAATTAAGTTTTTTAAACTGCATACGCAATATTACGTCATTCCAATATGCTATATATAATTGCAATCCAACCTCTGCCAGTGCTGTAGATATTCGTCAACACTTTGGTTCTCATAGATATTAGTCAGCAGTTTGAGCTGTAGACATTCGTCAACACTTTGGTTCTCATAGATATTAGTTCGATTTTTTCAGTTTTTGGAATTCCTGTAGATATTAGTAGACGCCTCCTAAACGCGCTACTCTCCTGGCTGCTCAGTTGCGGCATGTGATGGAAAAAATGATCGGACAGCAAAATGACATCAACATTTTTCACTCCAAATTTGCTCAGGAAAAGCTGATTAAAATCGTTGGGGACATGATGTTAGATCCTGTATAAATACTTTTTTTACTTGAGTTCCTTATTGAGATATTTGAGAATATTATTAAGGTCATACGATGTAATAAAACACCGACAATTGATTAAATGTTAGTTATAATAGGTAAGACATTCTGTTTAAAGTGTAACGATTATTATTTATCCTATTATTTATAAACTTCCGCCGACAGAGATCGCCTGTTTGGCATGCGGACCTTGAAGGTAGAGTCGAGTAAATAAGTATGTAATCAGGCCCGCATTTAGCGTACGGCCAAAGCGGCTGTAACCCAGGGGCTCCTAATTCGTAGGGGCGCGAAAAACTAATTGAAAAAAACGCTCTTGAGACGAAACCTATTCGAATCAAATGTTCTTAGTAATATTTACAAAGTCTTTAGCAGGAGTCACGTGATGCGATGAGGGGATAAGTGCCTCCGTTCACGGAGATACTTACAAGATACTCGATTCTCGTGAGCGTATCATAATTACGCGCCGATCGTAAGTACCTCCCGTACAATTTTGATGGTGCCCGTTCACGGCGCTACGTGGTGGCTGTCGGTTTCCATTTTTCCAGTATCATGATACCGACAGTGCTGATCGCACGCGACGCGTCGCATCATTTGTGTCTGACACTTATTCGTTTGACGTTGACAGAAATGGCGTCGGAACATGAAAGTAATGTTAGATTTGTTCTGAAAGTGGAAAAAATGCATGTTTATATAACTATACGTTACCAGAATACGTAAGAAAGGATTTAGTGGAGAAGGCATGGATTGATGTTGGAAAAAAAGTCATATGACATCGCTTGACAGCGGCTGCACGTGAAAAAAGATCAAGTTCAGTATATTTCGGATAGCGCCGTGTACGGAGACTAGCATTAAAAAGTAGTATATCAGCAGGGTATTTTTGGTTTCGTCACAATTACGTAGATTGTAAGTATCTCCATGAACGGAGGGCCTAGGTTCCCAAACATTGATAACAATCGGATATCACAACAAATCTAAAGGTGAATACCTACATTCCTATAGAAATATTTCCATTGTTTCTTTACTGCTTATTTGGTAAGAGAAGTAACAACAATAGGTGTCATTAAAACCATTTGAAGTCATTACTTTGAAGTTTTCAAATATTATAATGATTGGGTTTGTGGATGAATTAAAAAATATTATATTATATGTTCATTGCTTTTCTGATTTCTTTAAACAGTCAGTTCCAATTTTAAACGACACTTAAATTAAAAGCAAATTTCAGTTAATTAAACAAGATTTTCAACAAGAATTTCAGTTAATTGCGTGAAAACGCAGGAAGATTTCACGGAGGAAAATTTGACGCAGGACCATAGACATTCGAATTCAATAGACCAGAAGATTCAGATGAGGGGTAAAACCAAACTATGGGGGCGAAGAGAGGAAAGATGACTGTGATTCGTTAAAAAATCAATCTGACAGTATATAGGCATCTCGCATTATAATATCACCATTTAGTTCTTAAAAGCAAAATCTGCTTTGAATGAATAGACCTTTTTACATGGGAGCGCGAATTGCTTGCCACGTTAATAACATATTTGCGAAGGCCAAATGCTCGCCCCGAAAAGATTCGCCCCTATTCACATAGCAATATTTTGTTGCCGTGTTTAGTTAAGACACTTTTACAAATGTTTCATAATTTACTTACCCCTGTATCCAGCGACGAGCACACTGGAGAACCGCCCACATTCGTTGTGTGCACATAATATGTGGGTATAATGTATAGCACAAGCTACCGTTTTTTGCGTGTTATTTCGTAAAATGTATGGATGTTAGTTCCGCGCTGGTCAAAACAAGAATGATGACGTCACATATTTTAGATTCAAGCGAGGCTCTCTCCCCTCCCCTTGGAGCGAGCTGGCTCCAAGGAGGAGCTTCAGCTGGCTCCAAGGAGGAGCTTCAGCTGGCTTCATGGGGAGGGGGAAATAATACGTTTTTATCACTTAGGGCAGGTCCAGATATATTCATATGTCCGCGCGCAGGACTAACATTTCACACACAGACAACCGAAATTACCTGAAGTAGGTATTTTTGATGATTATATATTGCTGCAAAGAAATTTCACTAAAAAGTTGTTGTTTTACGAGCACTTTTAACAAAAAATATTTTATTTCCATTTTCAAAACATTTTGTTTGAATTCACTACAAGTTTTCTGCATTATAATTGATATGATTGTGTTCATTAGTAATCTAAATATTGTACTAGATTCAGTACAGTTTTACATGTAACTGCGTACTCAACTCAAATTTAGATTTTTCGAGGTTGTCTGACTGATCAACTAATTAATAATCGATATTATCATAAAATATGATGGTTAACAAGTTAATTCTAAACTTTATCCGAAAGTTCAAAAAAGGAACATAGAATTTTTTGAACGAATTTAAATATGTAACAGGAAGAGGAAGCAAGCTGGAGCTAACAGCGCGCGGAGGGATATCCCGCCCCCGTCACCACTTTAAACTATTTACGGCCAATATAGATAGGTACCTACCCTAACTGTGAATGTTGTTCTGGGGGGAGGGGAATTTCAATATTTATTTATTATATTTTACGCCCAGAGAAGTTTTACATAAATAAATAAAGGCGGTACATCTTTAACATGAGAAAGGAATAATATAAATAAAATTACGACAGAAATAAAAAACTACATAAATGAAATAAAAACTTCAGAGTGAGGACTAATATCTACAGAGCTAAGGTCGGACGAATGTCTATGACGGTCGCGGTCCCAGTGGTGACTAATATCTATGGAGCGTAGGTTGGACTAATATCTACAGAGGGCAGCTGAGCAAGAGGTTGTACGGAAAAGTATAAATTACTTCAATTACGTAATTACGTACCTAAAGGCTTAAACGTTTAAACGTCATGAAGTTTTTGCATAATATTACGTATTTTGCTGTTTACGAGGACAATAATTTATGGAACAAACATGGAGGTCATAATACAAAGATATTTATTTATTTCAAAATACACGGCACCACAACCTAACCTAACCTAACCTAACTGACATAGAAATGGTCATGGTAACAGACTAAATAATTTAGAAGCACTCGAAATAAAGAAAGCTGTTAAACAAAAACCCGAATCCTATAATCAGCTAAATGTGTCCAATAGTCCGATATTAGGGATTTTTACATACATACATACATACATAAATAAGGATTTTTAAACTGCATATTACGTTATTCCAATATGCTATACATAATTGCAAATCCAACCTCTGCCAGTGCTGTAGATATTCGTCCACACTTTGGTTCTCATAGATATTAGTCAGCAGTTTGAGTTGTAGATATTAGTCCTCACTTGGTTCTCATAGATATTAGTCCGATTTGTTTAGTTTTTGGAATTCGTGTAGATATTAGTAGACGCCTCCAAATATTCGAGTAGGGATGTCATCGTATCGCTGCGCTAATCTGTTACCTGATCGAAATATTCACCAACGAATCGTTTTTCAAAAAACAGAAATAGAAGACAATAAAAATGATTTTTTGTTATTATTTACAAAGAAATGAAATAATTTTAGTAAATAATATTCAGGTTCACAATTCAACATATATAATATTCAGGTTTGTTCTTTTTCTACCCTCGACGTGTAACATTCGGAATCGGGCGAAATCAGGCACCTCGGGCAGAACACATGACGATTTGGTTCAAAAAATGCCATGAGGAAAAAATCTCTCAGAATCTGCCATCTTTGGGGATGATGTATGAAGGGTATCTTTATGGAAAGTAAAAAGAGGAAGTGTGGGAAGAAAAACATATTAAGGGGTGGGTTGGAATCTGGGAGTCAAAGTGTCCAGGATTGACGGACGTATGAATCCATCCCGGTGAGGTGTAAACCTATGGATCGAGAGAGTCCGGCTGGAGAGTTTACAAGGTCTTCCTCAACCAGTCTCTCCCCATCTGGCCCGCCAGTCGGTGGGCAAAAGCATCCTCCGCCAAGACCTAGACAAACCTCACCCTATGAACCCTTGTGTGCGCCTTCGCAGAGATACAGTGTTAAGTGTTTGGTTATCCTTTTTCCTTGCATACCTTGGTTTTCCTACACATATTATCACCCAATTCCAGCAAAACGCCATCTCGTCTCGTTTCGTTCTTTAGTAGGTATCTACAGTCCATTTTCAAATTCACCTGAGGCTGTAGTTCGTAAGCAGTGTGACGTTCCATCCTCCCTTGCTACGGCTACAATTCAACATGCACAATAGTATGTGAATGGAAGCGCTCAACACGACAGATACTTATGCATTATTTAACCGATTTCAATTGACAGGAAATTGCCATCTTTCTGAGGCCGTTTGCTTTTAGAGTTTGGCGGATATCCTATTTGAATTTTGGATTTGAAACGAGCATTCGAATAATAATAATAATGGTGTCCGCGCCATTCAAGGATCCGGTTCTTTTTTCAAACTCGTTCATTCACCATCATTGCCCATTGTTTTTGGTTTTTCTATTATCTTTCTCTATGCAATTGCGGATTCAATTGGACCAGTACCTACCCCGTGGTGATATTTCTATGGATATCCTGTTTGACATGACGGAGATACGAAAAATAGCCAATGCAATAGATTTTTTTACTCTATGTGAGTAATGAGTATAGTCCGTCAAAAAAGAGTAGAAAATATAAAAACTTGAACTACTAAATTTGTAGACTGGCAACACCAATTTAACTGTCAAATATTTTTTGAAGTGCAATGACACTGAATGTATAGAACACAGTAAACCACATTTTTCCTTCATGACATAAAATTGATTTAAAGGTGATTTATAAAGCGATTTGCTTTAATTTAATTTAACATAAATTTGAATTTAACAATAGATAGAAAGGAAGAATCACTAATGGTGAGTTTAGTAACCCTACTTTTAGATCTGAATGAGTTAAATGTATTCAGATCTAAAATTAGAGACATGATCTAAAGCCCAGGCAACGCTAGGTACTTTATCTAGTATTAAATAAACGTGAGCAATTTCTAAACTGTGCTTTATATTTTTTTACATTATAATTATTCTTCATTATGTTAACACAAAATTGCAAAGGTATAATAATAACATACCTATAAGCAATTCTAATTTTGAGATCGGCGGGTATCTATACTGCAATGAAAAAATATTTTTTCCGCTATTATGCCTTTTCTAATTTTTTATAAAAATGTAGGTTACACAGCTTTACTTTAACACCATGAGTTATGTGTTTAGTATTGCCATTTGAACAACAGTGGCGCCCTCATATATTTTCTACTCTTATTTGACAAACTGTAAATACCTACTCTTGTCTAAATTTGAATTAACCTACAGTTATTTTATAGCTCCTAAAAAACGATATTTTATGCGCCCGCAGGCAACGCGTTATCTTTTTCGAGTACCTACCTACCTGTGATATCCAAGATATAAGGCGGGTAAGGGTACCATTTATTGGATAACCAACATCTCTGCCATATGTCATCCCGTGGTTCGCTACTTTGGTGGCTTAGCAGGCGTGCCCGGGTTCATGAGGAAAGTTTTGTCCAGGTCATGGCGGCGACGCTTCTGCCAACCGAGGATCGAGAGACTGGATGAGGAAGGAGTTTTATCCCCTCCAGCCGTTTATCCTCTCTCGACCCATCGTCTTGCACCGCGGTTGGAGGGATGGATTCAAACGTCCGATACTCCTGGACCCACTGACCCCAGATTCCTACCCACCCCTCATACCTATTTCCTTCCCAGAACTTCCTTTCCTTAAAAAAAACCCCCACACAACATTCCCAAAGATGACATAGGCTCTCAGGGAAATTATTTTTAAAAGACCTTATCCATAGACGACATACAGCTTATCCTAGATATTAGTCAATGAGGTTTATCCGTAGATAATAGATAATAATATAATAAATACTGTTGCAACCTCAAGGTCGGGGTCCAGCATAATTACTACCGCCTACTAAATAAGCTATCAGAGATAATTTTCATCTACCACAAATATATTCCAAGTATTTTGTTGAGAACGGAGTTTAATTTAAAGAGTCTGTGAGACAAATCCAGGTGTATATACGAGTACATTATTTGTATAGTATTTATTTAGTGTAATGGTGAAAATGTGTGGTTGTTAGATACCAACTTAAAGAAATTCAATGCGTTTCGAGAGTTTCAAGTTTCAATAATCTAGCGATTTCCTGTTCCGCCCATTGGTACTGGCAAAGTGGGTGGCAACGTATTGGTTGCATACAAGTGGCACGTGCCAAGGTAGGAAGTCCGGACTAAAGGTACTTTTAGTATCGCCCTTTCACCAAGCATACGCCAGTGGTGGACTGGACAGACTCCAGATACTAATATCTACAGCCGGTATGTCGGACGAATATCTACAGCTCACGTGTTGAACTAATATCTACGAACTTCAGAGTGTTGACTAATATCTACAGAGCTAAGGTCGGGCGAATATCCATGACGGTTCCAGTGTTGACTAATATCTACAGAGCGTAGGTTGAACTAATATCTACAGAGCGTGGGTTGGACTGATCAGCTAAATGTGTCCAATAGTCCGATATTAGGGATTTTTACATACATACTTACATAAATTAAGTTTTTTAAACTGCATACGCAATATTACGTTATTCCAATATGCTATACATAATTGCAAATCCAACCTCTACCAGTGCTGTAGATATTCGTCAACACTTAGGTTCGCATAGATATTAGTTCGATTTTTTCATTTTTTGGAATTCCTGTAGATATTAGTAGACGCCTCCGACTGGACAACACCATTAGTAACGGCCTTTATATTCTTTCTGGGATAATTTTGTTTCATTTTTCAAATTAGTAATTTCCCAAGCCCGAGGTGTAATTTTTGGTGCAAAATGAACCACTTTCAAATTTTATCTGGTAATTAAGCAAAAATAGCTAATTTTAGTGCATGGGTAATATGGGTACATATATTTAGTTATCGCGATATTTTTTAATTATTCTGAAGTCGAAAACTTTCTAAGGACTTCCCATCAAAACTATGGTTTCAACAATTCCACCATTTTTCCAAAGAAATAATTTTATTCGACTGAGAATGGGACATTTTTCCATTCCTTCTCACCTTTTTAAAATCCACGTCCTTGACTCCCCAGATTGTACATTCTGTGTCTAGATGTGGGAACTTTAGATCACATATTTTTTGGTTGTTCCTCTCTTCTCCTATAAATAATATCCTCCCTTCTATAAAGCGTTATCTAAAGTTGCCTCCCCTAATTTATCTCATCTCTTCTAAGTCTGAACTCGACTCCAATCTTCCATATAATTCTGAAGTTGGCACATTTAAATAAAATTAATATATGCATTCTTCTCAAATTAATATATACCTTTCCTTTATCCATAATTTGAAATGTCGCCTAGAACACATTTTAAGGGTGAAAGCCAGATATAATTGGAATAAAAAGTACCCGGAGTCAGTTGAAGAATAACATCCAATTTGGGTGCTTTGTGGGTGTAAAAGGGATTGGAGACGAAAGGAGATGGTGAAGAAGAAAGATGGGAAACACCTGGCTATTCAGATCTAGTAACTAAACACGGTTAAAGCCACTGAGAGTACCTTCCACTCCGGAACATGCCGCAAAAATATGTAGTAACTACCTTTGTATTATTTTTAGAGAATGAATTAGGAAGCAACACAAATAACATTATCTGAGCACGCTGTTTGAACCCGCGACCTTTGGATTTATAATTGCAAACTTTACCCCTCGACCACGGGGGCCGTCATATTCTTTAGTGTTGGCTGCCTGCTTATTGAAATCAACATTCGAGCAGCTGTTCAACAGTGGTGCATTGCAACACCTGGCCCTAACAACTACAAAGATTTTTATATTTATTGTAAACCTAAGCAGAATTTTTCACCATTGATGTTAAAAAAAATTTAAAATACTGTAATATTCTACTAATATTATTCTATTAATATTCTACAAGATCAGGAAAAAATGTTTCCACGTGTTTGATTTATGCCTATATAATAATTAGTGTCCGACCGAAACAGAACTTTCTACCGAAACCGAAACCGAATCTTCGGTATTTGTCTCAGTTTCGGCCGAAACCGAAACCGAAACTTTTCATAGACATGTTAAAAATCTATTGTTTACTGAAATTTGGCTTACTTTTTACACTTATACAGACCGTTAAAACGTATTAAATGAAATAAAAAAACAATAATTGATGTACTTGATTTTTTTTTTGTTTTTAATATTACTGCCAAGCAAGCAAAAATTATAAAAAAATAACAAAACATGCTAACTACATCTCGGAACAAAAATTTGTCAATTATCAACACTTACATTGTAAGGGAAGGACCTCAGTAATTGAGTAATTTAATTTTAATTGCGTTGACTATAATAACATTCTTATTACACATGTTAAATTAAATAAAAAAAACAATAATTAAAGTACGTGAAAAAACATTTTTTTTTATATTACTGCTATAAAACAAACAAAAGTTATAAAAATTAACAACATGTAAACTGTAATAACAAACATGACATGCATGCGCGAGAAATAACACATAAACTCACAACACAATCACGCCGGACCGGCCGGCGAACTCAGCTGATGATGGCGGGTGACACACGAGCCACGAACTCACCCGAAGTCAGCCGAACGACGTGCGATAATTCACGAACGCAGAGTTTCGGTGCGGCCGAAGGTTCGGCAGATTTTATTTTTGGCAAACTAGATTTTTTGCCGAAACTTGCCGAAACCTTCGGTCGGTCACTAATAATAGTATTATAATCTATATAAAGAAAAGTGTCTGTGGCGGAGGACATTTTTATACAAATCGATGTTTTTTTTTTTTTACTCTAGTTCCACACAGGAGGCCCTGAGGAGAACAATTTCCTTCGGGCTCTATATCATCTTTGAGAATGCTGTGGGGAGGGTCTTTTTAGGGAAAGGAATGAGAAGAAGTTCTGGGATGGAAAAGGGAATCTGGGGACAGCGTGTGAAGGATTGGCGGGTGTATGAATCCATCTCTCCCACTGCGGTGTACGGCGATGGTTCAAGAGAGTCCGGCAGGAGAGGTCAATAGATCTCCCTGAACCGGGTTCTCCCGATCCGGCCCACCTTTCAGTAGGCAGGCAAACCTCACTCCATGAACCCGGGGTGCCCGGCAGGCACCCCTACTAAGTTGCCAAACGTAAGGGGGCGACCTTTACCTTTTATTGATTATCCAAGACGGCCTACTTATCAAATATGTAGGGTGAAATGCAGATCCCGCCAATGTCTGGGAATATAATAAAAAGGCACTTTTTAGATGAGAAAAGTGTGGAAAAGCTGAATAAAACAAAAATGAAGACGCGCTCGGCAAAATTGAGGGAGATACAACATTTCAAAGTATTTAAAATTTCACTTCGCGAACTGATATTGACAGTTCGTTCGCCATTTTTTCACTGCGTATGTTGGATCCCAGACCTAATACAGAATTAATAGTACGCCAGAATCACAAACCATGTTACTCAAACCTACCGTAGCCGCTAAACCACTTGAAAACTGGGATGTTTTTCTTTCCTTGACGCGAGTAGGCGTTATAAAGGGGCACTTTTTTGTATCACAAACCATGTTTAGCGTATTAGGTTATAACAAAATGGCGGGCGGACTGCCAATATCAGTTCGCGAAGTGAAATTTTAAATACTTTGAACGGTTGTATCTCCCTCAATTTTGCCGAGCGCGCTTTAATTTTTGTTTTATTCAGCTTTTCCACACTTTTCTCATCTAGAAAGTGCTTTTTTATTTAATTTCCAGACATTGGCGGGATCTGCAATCCTCTCAATATGTATTTTTATGATTAAAAATCAAAATGCGTTTATTTTACCTAACAATCTTTTGGATTTTCAATTCTTTGAAAGAAAACAGAGTATCTAATACAAAAAAATTAACACTCACCTAGAAAAATTTTCAGCTATCCAATCTTTGATCACTTTTTCAGCTTACAACAAAGTATTTTTCACATTTAAAAGTCACAAAATCGTTATTATTATCATTTAAAACAAAATTCTACCAAAACTCATTAAAAAATAATTATTGTTTGTCGCACTTCTAAACCTACTTTAATAATGTTCACTAATAATTATTATTAACCTTTTCAAATGTTTCAAGTCCTTTTGAAAATATGCACTAAACATTTGTTTTACAAAATGCGAAACGTTTGTCCACCTTTTTGAAATGTAATGGAACTCCAAGACAGGTGTGTTTGAATATGCGATGTATTTATCTGATATATTTTAGAGCACGATTGAACACACCCGATCGCTACGGACGCCTGTTCGATAATGAGGCGAATGGATTTTGACAGTAGAGTAGGGAGTAGGGCCTTCCTTCGTTTCCTGTTAAAAATGAAAGAATGCAAGTAAAGGCAAGACCACACTGTTGTTTATTTATTTTCTGGTATTTTAAATAAGCAGCACCTCAAAGGTAAGCGCCCTAAGGGGCTAAATTATTTTAAATACTTTGTGATTAATTTTATTTTAAGGCGCCGTATCCCCGCTGAAAAAGAAGAAGATGGAGTGATATGTAATTACGAATGTTGGAGAGAGTGCGCTAATATTTAAAACGGTAAAATTGAAGCGAAAATTGTGAAAATGTTTAATAAAACACGACTCGTTTAAAATAGAGCAAAAATATCTAGGGGGCTGTCATTTAAAGAAACACTGAATTTTTTCATACATAATATAAGCGCCCTTGGGGTGATTTTTCACTAAAACGGCGCTCTACAAATTATACAATTATTATTATAACTTATAAAATAACTGAAACAGACGTGAAAATAATAATTTTCGGTGCATACTTTGCGATTTTTTTCTATCGAGAATTTCATATAATTTGCGTTTCGGCGTGGACTATGTATATACATTATCTTCAAAAATAACTTTTTTTTTAAGAGCTTAATAACATCAAATATTTAAGGGGAATATGTAAGAAATCGGTAGAAATACGGGAAGCGGTGGCTTAATAGATAACGCATTGCAAAACATTGCACAGGTAATTCATAAAAATGTGAAACACCGATTTTACAGAAAATTGACGTTATAATAACCAACACCTCTGCCGTAGGTCACCCCAAACAGTTCGTTACATTTGGTGACTTAGCGCAGGTGCTCGGGTCGTGGGGTGAGGGTTTTACGGGTCTCGGTGGCAGATGCGTCTACCCACCTGCTGCGTGGCGTGCCGGATAGGTTGAGGTAGGACTTTTGACCTCTCCAGCCGGATTCTCTCGACCAATCGCGTTGCACCGCAGTTGGAGGGTTGGATTCGTACGTCCATTACTCCTGGACAACTGACCTCCAGATTTCTACCCACTCCTGATACCCTTTTTCCTTCCCAGAACTTCCTCTCCTTCCTTTCCTTAAAAAGACACTCCACACAGCATCCCCTAAGATGATGGAGGTCCTAATGGAATATAATTTTACCTCAGGGCCTCCTGCATAGAGCTAATGTAAAATATAAATAAAAATCACTATAACTCTCGACTCCCAGGCCTCAGACAGCTCAACCGCACAGTTTAACTAATCAAGAAAGATTTTAGATTTTGTAATTCTTTATTATTTTTTTAATGAATGAATATTTAAATACAAAGTACAGCAGTTTATTCACAGTCTTCCTCAGTGCGGATTCCTGTTCCGAAGAGGACTCTAGGTAGTTGTGTTGGTGATTTTTTTAAATTTGATTACCGTACAAGAGTACCAACTGCTCCCAACCGCCCGGAATAAGTGAGACTATGACATCCCCAATTGGGGTATGTTGTGAGGCTGAAGGTAGATGGGAGGGGAAGGAGATGGGTAAGAGGATGGTGGGAAAGTACCGGGCTATTCAGATCTAGTCACCAAACACGGCTAAAGCCATTTCAAGCAACATTTTAGTTTCAATTCTGAATGTTGGCATTACACCAGGGCGATATTGAGAGTATCTTCCACTTTGGAACTTGCCTCAAATATACCTTATATAATTTTAAAATTATTAAATTGTTAAAAAACACAAATCAATCAAATGAAAATTTCGTGCGCGCGTCGGGATTTGAACACACGACCTTCGGATCGCTAGTCAAGAGCCTTACCCCTCGACCACGGCGGCCGTCAAATATCATCTTCATGTTAGTTGACTGTAGGTTGTGTTGGTGTTACTTCATATTTTTTATGATTTTCTCGCGTTTAGGAACATATAAATTTTGTCATGTTTCCATTTCAGCAAAAGTTAGAAAAATTTGCAGTACTTTAAGATCACGAATCCGCTCACAACATATTTCTGTCGCTTTATTTCTTCAGTGAATATGAACCTCAGGAAAAAATTGAACGATGCAGAAAAAATTGTGAACAGTGCGGACCGAACCTTAGATTGTAAATGTGAGGTTCTATTGGCGTTATGACGAATTACAGGAGCAAGGGTCGATCAGGGTTAACCAAAATTTAAGTGCACCAAAACCTTGAAACTAAAAAATATAATAATAAAATCTTGACAAAAAATCCATGGTGACGAAGCGAAAACTCTCAGGCGGTGAGCTCTGGTTTCGTGGAGTTTGCACAGTTTTATGTATTAGATTTTTACTAGGTTACGAGCTAGAGGCCTTTAACTAGAAGCAATGTTTTTTTTAATTACTTACATATTTTTCTTACGAACTTTTTTTTAACGTCATTTTATAAAAAAAATCTCCTAAGGTCCTAAAGTTACCGAAATTCTACAGTCTTCCAAAATAAATGTCAACTCTACTTTTAATAATAATAATAATAATTGTTGGATGATTTCTATAGCGCCATTTTCGTGAGAAAATCACCTCAAGGGCGCTTTACAATTCATTTACACACTTAATCTATACATGTATATTACAAGTGGCTTATTACTAAGATTGGTAACTAATGTAATGACTTAAAACTAAGACCTATATGACTAGTGACTTAAAACTATACTTATTTTTATAATCGAGTACAAAACTACTCTAATCGTATTATTAATTTCGTATTATTATATGTCTTAAAAATAATTATTTATGACTATTATACATATTTACATTTACAAACACATATTTACATTAACAAACATATATTGTTATGATTACTGCCCGTGCTGTCAGTGGAGTTATGAAAAATATTTAAAACCAATCTAAGTAAATTATGGACTGTGTAATGACAAACTACTGAAGAAATGAAGTTATTTTTCTGGATATGACAATTTGAAAAGATGAGTTTTTAGCTTTGCTCTGAACTCAGATTTGCTGTCGATATTTCGCAAATATGAAGGGAGTTTGTTCCAAGCTGTTGGGCCTGCCACTGCAAAAGCCCGGTCTCCGAAATTGGTATTGGGATTGCGCGTAGGTACTGAGAGTCTACCTATGGCTGTTGAAGATGCTGATCGAAGGGTTGCTTGCCTGGTATTGACATCGTTTTGAATGCACAGTTCCGACAGGTAGGGCGGCGCCATGTCGTGTGTTGCTTTAAAAACCATCCAGCAGAGTTTGAATTGGATTCTCTCAGGACACTTAAGCCAATGAAGATTACGCAGATGTTGGGAAATGTGAGAATATTTGGAAACGCCGGTTATCAGCCTTGCTGCAGCATTGAAAACTGACTGAAGTCTGTCAGTGAAAATTTTAGGGAGATTTGCATACATGCCATTGCAATAGTCCAGTCGTGATACGACATAAGAGTTAACCAGCATCTTTGTGGCCTTAGTCGGAATATTTCTCCTTATGGATTTGATTTGGCGCAGGTGAAAAAAACCTGCGCTTACTGTTTTATTAATTTGGGATTTAAGAGAAAGATCTTGGTCTAGATGTACACCTAGGAGTTTAACACCATTTTTAGGGATAATGTTACAGCCCGAAGTAACAAGAGGAGATTTATCTAATATTGACTGACGCTTTTTTGTTGCTGTCCAAAGAAATTCTGTTTTGGTTGGATTTAGTTTTAATTTGTTCGAAGACATCCAGTCTGTTATGGCAGTGATGCATTTAATAGTGATATCTTTTAATTTATCTATCTCGTTCGGTGCACAGTAGAAATAGATTTGCTGATCGTCAGCGTAGCAATGAGAAAGAAGTCCGAATGATTCTATTATTTTGGCAACATCGTTGATGAACAAAATGAAAAGTAGGGGTCCCAGCACTGAACCCTGGGGGACTCCAGAAGTGAGGGTTACAAAGGGAGAGTTTTTACCACCAGCTAGTACAGATTGTGTTCGGCCACAGAGATAGGATTTTATCCATTGAATAGTTTCACCACCCAGTCCAAAAGTTTTTTCCAGTCTTTCGATGAGGATATTGTGGTCGATGGTATCAAATGCGGCACTCAAGTCTAATAATGATAGTAAAGCTAACTTACCTGCCTCATTTGCAAGCATCAAATCTGACAACACGCGCAATAGTCCAGTCTCGGTTGAATGATACCTCCTATAAGCTGACTGGTACTTTGATAACAGTTCATTTTTGGCCAGATGGGCGGTTATCTGCCTGATCACAATTTTTTCCAGGACTTTCGAGATGAATGGCAAATTTGACACTGGACGATAATTACTTAAATCTACAGAATCTAATTGAGGTTTCTTTAAAATTGGGGAAACAAGGGCTTTTTTGAGCAGTTGGGGCACCTCGCCTAAATCGAAAGTTTTGTTGAAAAGGAATACAAGGAATGGCACTACATGTTTCAGACACTTTTTGAGTAGCCACGTTGGAATCGGGTCTAATGCACATTGTTTGTTCAGAGAACTAGACACAATTTTGGTGACTTCCTCCAATGTGGTGTGTTTGAACTTCATCAGAGATTCGCCGTTGTAAGTGGTGAAGTTAGGTGGAGGTGCAGACGCCGTCGTTGCTCGGATATTTTGGATTTTTTCTTGGAAAAAGTCTGAGAAGTCCTTAGGACTAAACGCGGCTGTAGTTGAGTTTTCTGACTCACCCGTGACAGTTTTAAGCGAGTTCCAAAGTCGCTGGGGGTCAGAATCTTCGCTCTCAATCTTCGTCGTCCAGTACTCCGATCTTTTTCTTCGAATCATCTCCCTGTACTCCGATTGTACACTAACCCAAGCTTCCCTTTGGTCGGATAGTTTTCCGCTCCGGAAAATTCGCTCAAGTCGGCGCATGGTCCTCTTCTTTTCCCGGCATTCTGCATCAAACCAGGAATCAGACTTGCGAACAGCACAAGTTTTGGTCGAAAAGGGGGCATGTTTGTTTATAAGAGCAGTTAAGGTACCATTATACACTTCTACTAGACCGGATGTCGAAGTGACATCGCTATTCAGATCATATTTCGCGAGGATGGATGACTTCAGCTCTTCCTCGAAGAGGTCGAAGTTAAACTTTCGCCAAGCTCTGGTCGTCTTCGTTTTGTAGACAGGTTTGGAAGGATTAAAATCTACTTCCGTACGTACAAGCCTGTGGTCCGAAAGTCCTACGTCTATGACTTCGGTTATTAGCGGTGGGTCTGTGTTCCTCGAAATAAAAATATCTAATATTCCACCTGCACTATGAGTTGGAATATCAACCCATTGCGTACATCCGTAGCACTCCAAAACATCAATAAATTTAATCGTATTACAGTCCGTTTTTCTGTCTAGCCTGATATTTAAATCCCCGGTTATAACAAGGGCACCCGGTAGGGCGTTTACCCGCCCTAAAAGTTGCGCAAATTCTACGTAGAATTCTCCGGTGATAATCCTCGACCCCGGTCGGTAGATAGTGATCAGGGTGAAAGATGTTCCTGATGTAGAAATGCAACACCCCAGAGATTCAAATGTATGATAATCTCCAATGTTTATTCTTGATACGCGCACTCCTTGACGCGCGATAATCGCCACCCCTCCATGGTTCACAAAGGAGATATTATTGTTTCTAGGGTCGTCCGGTAATTTCCGTCTTGCTTGTTCTACGACCGTGTAGCCAAGGGCTCGTAGCTTTTTTATGGAGGTGGAGTCATAGTTTTCATGCCACGTCTCAGTGATCGATAGGATGTTCAGCTTCTTCTGGTCAATAATATCGTGAACATCGTCCACCTTATTGTTCACTGACCGTGCATTCCAATTTGCCACTGCAAGTCGGCGGGTTTTTAAATTTGCATGGCGCTGTACGGACGCTTTTGTTACCGTGGTTTTAATTTCATTGGTTTTCCCATGGTCAGGGTTTTGGGTTACCGCACTGGTTTCTCCCGATTTATTTTTGCGGTTTCGTCCCCCCCGACAACCTCTAAATCTAAAAGTCTTAGCAGGGTCGCGATTTAGGTTGTAAAAGTCAAGTTTTGCAGCCACCGAAGATTTTACTGCCACACGAGTATTTTTTAAACTAATTAGTTCTGCTCTTTCGTAAACAATCACCATATTTATGCCACAGACGGTGGGTTAGTAACACATTTATATTATTAGGTACGAGTACATTTGCCAGTAACACACAAAACAAACAAAAAAATTGGTCGGCCCTAACACTTGACCCAGCGCCGGAAGGGATGAACATGTGGCCGATGGTCAATGGTCACTCACAAGTTATACGGTCCGTAGCACTATCTAGAGACACTGTAAGATTGATTTTGAAATCATAACGAACATTATTGTAGAAACCTGGATTACGTCTAAACTGATAACTTTATAATTATTTTAAGTCTATTCACTTAACCTAAAAATTATTGTCATTATTTTGTAAAAAGTTTATACGGTAAGAATTGAGAATTTCTCAATATTTTAAAAATAAACTAAGAGCTATTGTAAAAAGCCTCCGGCTGCAGTGAAGCGCCTAGCCGACTCCACTTTTGCCACTTATCTTCTCAAAAGTGTAATATCAATCAGTAATGGAGGTTAGCAAATGTAAAATCATGCAATGACCAGTGTGTTTAATATAGTGTCCTCTGATTGCAAAGGCGAATCTTCTCCAAGCATAAACTTTCAAATAAAAGTATGTTTATCGGAAGTGACCTGCCAGGTAAGTATGTTTTATGTATCTGTTTGAAAAATAACAAAATGAAATAGAGCCTAATAATTCATGATAAATTTTACAAAAACGGCGCTCTTCAATTAATTAAATTATTATTATTATAAGTTAAATGATCTTTTTTAAGATGTTTAAATTTTGCCCTAGCGGGGTAGTAACTACTGGCGAATTATAATTTCAAAAACATTGTTTTCACCTTTCACAATAAATAAATACAATGCTGAACAGACATTTAAAAAAATACATAGGAGCATTATTACTGGGTTACGAATAACCTGGCAATAAATAACATATTTGGATACCTACTGTCATTATTAGCGGAAAATATTTTTTTTTGTGGAATGATGAAGGTCTTAGCGTGCTGAGGATTTAACACGTGACGTCTGAAACCCGACGCTCTGGACCGCTCGACCAACTAACCAATGGTTTGTTGAGCTTGTTCAGCCATTTGGAACGGATAATCAAGCTTAGGCCTTTTTTATAAGCGTTCCAAAAGAAGAAGAAGATTCGTTTGAAAAGGAGATAATATGTAAATACGAACAATAGAAGGAGTGTCCTAATATATTTAAAAAACTGGTTATAATTAGGTACCTACCTAATAGGCTGCGATTGTTGTGAAAATATTAAATAAACCACGATAAACTTAAAATATCTAGATATCTGATATCTGATATAAGAAGCTTTTAAAGAAACATTGTGAATTTTTCATGCATGTAGGCTGTAGCATGTTAAATTTCGGAACTAGGTGTGTTTTTTTTTTAATAATTTTGGAGCATTCTTTTCGATTTTTTTTTCCATCAATGAAATTTCTAATAATTACTTTTTCAACCCGTCATCTGCAATCTTAATATTATCATTTTGTTAAAAAATAATACATATTTTTAAGAGCTTCAATACTTAAAGTAGTGTTCGAAATATGTTATATATGTCGGTAGAAATTACAATTTGTTGCAATGAGAGCCGTAACCATAATCTTCTTCAAGAAGTCAAGTTTTTACTGTCAATGAAATGAATTTTATTTTAGCCAACCCTGTTTCTCACACAGCCCTGCATTGTGTGCAAGTCCTTTGGTTACTAAGTGCGAACGTATAATCCTGAATGATTTAGAGAAGGGAAAGGGCGGGCAGCGGGCAACTCGTGGTATAATGAACAAGAGAGAGAAGGGGAACAAGGGTTGCCTGTGTCGGTCTCGTGCGGGACGGGAGGTTACAAACAACATGTGCTGTTCTAAATACAGGGTGGTTAGGACTAAGAGGGCTTCAGCAGTAGAGCAATTTTTTTATCGTATGGGGAAACGAAGCTAATATCGCAGTCTTTATAATTTGGTAACCGACGAGTTCATCGAAAATCAATTAATCGAAAGCAAATTCATCGAAAACGAGTTCATCGAAAATCAATTCATCGAAAGCAAATTCATCGAAAACGAGTTCATCGAAAAACAATTCATCGAAAGCAAATTCATCGAAAACGAGTTCATCGCAAATCAATTCATCGAAAATCAATTCATCGAATGATCAATTCATCGAATCGCCAATTCATCGAATAACATTTTTTTTAGATATTAGAGCTGTCAAAATTAAATACCTGTGATATATGCAATTATATCGCATTTGTATCTATGTAGTAATTCGGGAATGCTCGGGTCGCCGAACATTGCCGATCGGGCATACGAGCCGGGACAGCGGTCCGGTGTACGGCCGCGGCCAGAACCATTCTAACTTCCAGTATAATCAGTCGCTACCGAGACAAATAATATTACCTATTGAATCCATTGTACTCTTACAATAAAGACGAGAACTTACGTTTAACATATTTATTATTATTGAGTGGCTAGTGTGGCCACAATTAAAGTACATTACAATTGGCGCAGCCGTATTAAAGTACAATATTGGATTACCAAATTGGATCACAAAAAAAAAATTACCAAAGCGGGGAGAGCTAAGTCACCCCGAAAAATTTTTCAAGGCTACCTACAGCCGAGGCGGAACATTGGAGTATTTTTTGGGTTTGTCTGACCGAGTGAAAGGACCGGCAGAACAAACCGAGGATATCTCTGGCTATTCCTGGAGCCACAGTCAGAGTTCTGGAGTACCATCCAAGGGTACTCAGAAGCAAGAGGCGGTGGTCGTTTTTGGGGCTCAACAGAGCCTTTCCACGAAGGTGAAGTTCCGAGGGAGTGCCGAGGGAAGGCATTCTTACAAGGCAAACAGTGCTAGTGTCGAGGAAGGTCACTCACTCATCAAGAGGAAACAATCTGGAGACGTTGCAACCGCAATTTCTAAGATAGGTTTTTCTTTTCTTTCTTGTGGAGGATTTGTCTGGGTTTTTTGTAATTTTTTCCGGGGTAGTATTGTTGTCGTAGCTTCGCGTGATTATTTTTTTTTTCCTTTTGTGAAGATGGAATCGGCGAGAATTCCACCGTTCTCTCACATAAACGGAGATTGGGATGTGTTTCAACTCAGATTAGAGCAGTTTCTCGTGTTACATGATGACATTACCGAGATTAAGAAAAAGGCTTATCTGATAAACTCGCTTGAAACGGAGACCTTGACTCTTCTGTCCAACCTATGTTTCCCGATTAAAATCACAGATGTTACGTTTGAGAAATTAATTGAGTTGCTAAAAAAACATTGTGGTAAATGTAGATCTCTTTTTCAAGAGCGGGAATCATTTTTCCAAGCTAAACAGAATCATAACGAATCGATAAGGGATTTCGCCGCAAGAATTCGAGGGCTCAGCTCATTCTGTCAGTTCGGAAACAGGCTGGAGGATAATCTTGTAGACGTGTTTGCAATCGGTCTACTTCCGGGCCCTGTACGGGTAAAATTGTTTGTTGAAGGGCCTAAACAAAACTTTAATCAACTAGTTGAACTTGCAGTGACCGCGAAAGGTCCTGAGGTCGATTCAATCAAGATGAAGTTGGAAGTAAATTCGGTAAAGGAATTTGGAAGATCGGCTTCTCCGGCGCGAGAAATAAATTCGGTAAAGAGATTTGGAAAATCGGCTTCTCCGGCGCGAAAACTTTATTATCGGTCGAATAGTTCCGATTCATGTAGGTCGGATAAACAAGTTAAAACCGGTTCATCACTAAAAAAGTGTAAGATCTGTGGGAAATCAAATCATGACACTCATAACTGTAAGTTTAAGCAAGCTAAATGTTATTCTTGCGGTAAATTGGGTCATTTACAGAGATTTTGTAAAAACGGGTCAGTAAAATCAGTTATGAATTGTAATAATGAAAATATTGAAAATGTAGCTCTTGTTAAGGCAATCAAGGCACAATTGAAATTAAATGGGAAATCCTTCGGAGCGATGATTGATTCAGGATCATCAGTTTGTGTCATTCCGGAGACATTGTTTTGTAAACATTTCAGTAATATAGAGTTGTCACCCGAAACACGAAAAATTTCAGGTTACGACGGGAATATGTTGACTGTTGTGGGTAATGCAAATTTCAAGGTCGAATACAATAATCTAGTTAGGTTAATAACCTTTGTCGTTGTAACAAGCGGTTCGGAAATGATTGTGGGAAGAGATTTCATGGAAATCTTTAACCTCAACATTGTTTCAAAACAAAATTCTATCAATTCAGTTTCATCGGAAAAAGAGAAAATTGATAAAATTAAAAATAAATTTCCAGAAGTTTTCGACAAGAAACTAGGTCGATTTAATAAATTCAAAGTGAATTTTAAAGTAAAGAAAGATGCGGATCCTTTTTTCTGTAATGCTAGACCGGTACCGTTCGCTATTAGAGATAAGATCGAATGTGAACTTAAATCAATGGTGAGGGATGGTATTATTTCGCCAGTGAAAAGCAGTGAGTATGCATCTCCCATCGTTCCGGTAGTAAAGAAAAACGGCGAGATTCGTATTTGTGTAGATTATAAACGAAGTTTAAATCTTATTACAGAGTTAGAGAAATACCCGCTACCTAGGATCGAAGAGGTTATCCACAAGGTTAGTTCGGGGAAAATTTTTGCAAAACTGGATTTAAAACAAGCTTATTCACAGTTAGAACTGCAGGATAGCTGTAAGAAATTTACAACGATTAATACACATTTAGGATTGTTTGTTTACAATAGACTTGTGTTTGGATTTAAATCTGCTCCGGCAATTTTTGCTAGAACAATTGCAAGTTGTTTGCAAGGGTTAAAAGGCGTGGCATTTTACTTAGATGACATTATTATCTCAGGGATCAACGAAAAGGATCTAATGGATAATATCATGGCAGTCTGTAAACGACTACAAGATTGCGGTTTATGTGTAAATACGGAAAAATGTCAATTTTTTGTAAAAGAGTTAGAATTTTTGGGGTACATCATTTCCGAAAAGGGAATCCAACCTCAAACGGATAAATTAGAAGCCATTAAGAATGCACCTTATCCGACGGACGTTCATCAACTTAAAAGTTTACTAGGATTTTTCAGTTTTTACCGGAATTTTATACCTAACATGTCATCAATTCTAGAACCACTTCACAATCTTTTAAAGAAAGATGTCAAATGGGTTTTTTCTAGAGAATGCGCTAACGCAGTAGATACAATAAAGAATTTGATGAGTAAAAATACGATTTTGACAAATTACATTCCGCACCTTCCGGTTAAACTTTTTACGGACGCGAGTACATCCGGTCTGGGGGCGTGTCTATGTCACTCATTCGCAAACGGTACGTTGCGACCTATAGCGTTTGCATCTAGAAGTTTAAATAGCGCGGAAAAGAAATATAGCATCTTAGATTTAGAGGCTTTAGCTATAGTGTTCGGTTTGAATAAATTTTTTCAATACTTATATGGCAGAGAATTCACGTTGTGTGTTGATAATCTGCCTCTGATGAGAATTCTCGGTGAGCACAAGAATATTCCTGTTCTAGCCGCAAACAGATTGCAAAGGTATGGAATTATTTTAGCAGGGTTTTCTTATAAAACGGAATTCGTAAGATCGTGCAAAAATCAAGCGGATTTCCTATCTCGACTACCTTTAGAATCGTCAGTTGAGGAATTCAAAGAAGACTACGGGTCTGAGTTCGTAAGTTTTGTTAGCAATTGTGAACATCTTGACGTTAATTCGATTAGGGAAGCCACTAAAGTAGATACGGTCATTCAAGGCGTAATGACGTGTTTAAGGCAAGGGTGGCCCAAACGTGTTAAACGCGAGGAGGAATTATGGAAATTCTGGATAAAAAGGAACGAACTTTCGATTGTTAAGGATTGTTTATTTTGGCAACATAGAATTATTGTTCCAAGTTCGTTGCATAAAAAAGTGTTAGAGCTCGTGCATCGTTCACACTTAGGTATTGTTAAGATGAAAGGGTTAGCAAAGGGTTATTTCTGGTGGTCATCGCTGAGCAAAGATTTAGAGAAAATTGTTCAGGAATGTCCAGAATGCGCGTCGACGAAACAATCTCCGCCAAAGAGTCAATTATCGGTATGGCCTAATTCTGGGAAGGTCTGGAGTAGGTTACACCTGGATTATAGTGGACCGCTGGCAGGGAAAATGTTTCTGGTCATCTGCGACTCATTCACTAAATGGGTTGACTGTATTGAAGTTCAAAGGGCAGATTCAGCTAATACTATATTTGAATTGAGGAAATTATTTTCAAATTTTGGCTACCCTGAACTCATAGTGTCAGATAACGGAACTTGTTTTACGAGTGAAATTTTCCAACAGTTTCTTCGGGAAAACAATATTAAATTCATGTCATCTCCAGTTATGCACCCAAAAAGTAATGGGATCGCTGAAAATTCAGTGAAAACTACTAAGAGTTTTCTTAAAAAACTTATGGTAGGAAATAAATTTCAGGTTGATTACAAGGATAAATTGTTACATTTTTTGTCCGATTATAGAAATACTCCACATTGTACGACGGGAGTCGAGCCAGCAGTTTTATTGTTTGGTAGGAAACTTAGATCTACTTTTGACAGTCTCATTCCGAAAGAGAATGAACGGGTTGTGTCAAAACAACATGATTTGGCGAATAAGAATATTGAGGCAAATCAACGTAAACAATCTAAGTATTATGGTGGTGTAAAAACAAGAAATTTTATTGTGGGACAAAAATGTTTAGTTAAAGATTTCAGGAAGAATAATAAATTTACATGGGTAAAGGGAATTGTTACAGATAAAATTGGAAAAAAATTATATTTGGTAAAAACTTGTGATTCTCAATTAATTTGGAAACGTCATGTGGATCAGATGAGGAACTTATCAGTGTCTTGGAGTGATGTTGAGTCAGATTTGCCAGATTCCGCGTCTGATGACACGAGGACTGAGCACTCTGAGAAAGAGTTATCCAATCTGTGGAGTGAGTTAACGGTGTTTTCTCCTGATTTCAGATTTGCGGAGGGAGGAGAGAGGTCACCGGAGGTCACAGACACGGCAATCGCTGGTCCAAGTCAAAGTTCAAATCCCTGGTTGGGGAGACTCCGCCCAAGATAGTCCACAAGGAAGGAACGGAAAGCCTTCTAACTTAATATAATTTTGTGTGAAATATTAATAATGATGTGTTTATGAAAAAACATTATAAGAACTTGAGTGAAATATCAGTAGAATATTTACAGTGTTGAATTATATAGAATCATGAAATACTTGAAATACTTAAATATGTAGTGACTGATTTACAGGGGGAAGGGTGTGATATATGCAATTATATCGCATTTGTATCTATGTAGTAATTCGGGAATGCTCGGGTCGCCGAACATTGCCGATCGGGCATACGAGCCGGGACAGCGGTCCGGTGTACGGCCGCGGCCAGAACCATTCTAACTTCCAGTATAATCAGTCGCTACCGAGACAAATAATATTACCTATTGAATCCATTGTACTCTTACAATAAAGACGAGAACTTACGTTTAACATATTTATTATTATTGAGTGGCTAGTGTGGCCACAATTAAAGTACATTACAATACCCAAAAAGGTCTGTTTAACTGAGTTAAATGTGTTTAGCAACAGTCAGTTTCGTAGTGACATTGTTAAGTTTATAGGTTATCTCTTCGATTTCCGATTGTCTGATACTGCAAAAAAGGGATATCTAAGGAACGTTGACCAGACAACTCATAATGAAACCAACTCATGAACAACTCAGAAAGGTCATTAAGAGTGATGATAAAAAAATATTTGAAAATTGGTTAAATAGGTTAAGTTAGGTTAGGTTAGGTTAGGTTAGGTGAGGTTAGTTTAGTTTAGGTTGACCAATGCTTTTTTAACTTCTCGGTCCGCTCGGCATTTCTCTCAAATATCAACAAAATATATTTTTTCGATGAATTGATCATTCGATGAATTGGTTTTCGATGAATTGATTTTCGATGAATTGGTTTTCGATGAACTCGTTTTCGATGAATTTGCTTTCGATGAATTGATTTTCGATGAATTGATTTTCGATGAATTGATTTTCGATGAACTCGTTTTCGATGAATTTGCTTTCGATGAATTGATTTTCGATGAATTGATTTTCGATGAATTCGTTTTCGATGAACTCGTCGTGAACCACCGAGACGAAGTATCAGTGACAAAGTTACCGTGACACACAATGACGTTATATGTAATTTCTAACAACTTCGTCGAGTATTGCCGTCAATCTTTCCAAATCCGGAAGGATACTAAAAGTTTATAAATCCGTAGCACTTATAGTAATATAGACGTTGAACATTATAATGATTTATGATCAATAAGATGAATCAAGGCAAAAAATGTTTATGAGATGTAATATTTTTGGTATGCCTCGTTATTCTCCTGTGCCATTCGTGTGGACAACGTTAAAAAATGATTTTCGGCTATGTAATATTCGTTTTTTCACATCCATAAAATGTCCCGTCTTTCCGGTTTATAAAAAATGGTCTGATTTTTCAAATTGAAATTTTCAAAAAATCGCCAGGGTTTCAAAAATACGATAAAAAAATACTGAATGTCTTAGAATATTTGCCTAAACCGGATTTTTTTTTAAATGTGATGCAAGTGGCCTATTTAAAACTAACTCTAAAAATAAATAAAAAATGCAGTTATTTAAGCTAGAAGGACATTATTCATTGAAAGAAATTGACTGGAGTTCCTAATTGTAAGTTGTAAGTTTTTTGTTTATTATAGAATCAAGTTGTAAGAAATAAGAAATTATAAGTTTATTATTTATTGGAGAAGTAAATTGTTTTTAACCACCCGTTTCCCAAACTACCTAATAAGTAATAATTAACGACAAGCAGGAAACAGCCGTAGGATGTGGGGGTGTGTTACAGGGTGTCTGGGTATTGGTGTGACTGCTGCAGCGTGTGGCATGGTGTGTTGTGTACGGCCGCAGGGTGCGTGGAATCGAGGGTGTTGACGGGAAACAGGAAGAAAACAACCCTGTTTGAGGGATTGGAAAGTTGTGGGGATTTCTATTTTTGTTTTAATGGTTAAGGGTTGAATAAGTGTATCTAATTTCTAACTATAAATGAACATCTGCGGATACCTAGCTTACTGATTGAGGGGTTAATATAATATAGGTACCGACTTTGCTACCTAAGGTTGCGGTTTCAAATACATATATGTGTTAGCTATCTCATGGGTTCAAATCCCGGCGTGCGCAGATAAATTTTATTTGATTGATTTGTGTTTTTGACTATTTAATCATTTAAAAGAATATAAGGTATATTTACAGCACGTTCCAAAATGGAAAATACTTTCAGTATCGCCCTAGTGTAAGACCACCATTCAGAATGATAATACATAATGTTTAAAATGGCTTTAGTCAATTGATTTAAATTCGACGAACACTTAGATAGACTTACACACAAAAAAATTGCTGAAAATGTTGGATTCCTAAAAAGGATCAGAAATAACTTGGATCTCACGACAACGCGCCTTGTTTACAATTCTATTGTAACTCCGCAGTTAAATTATTATTGTTATACAAAATAGGGGAATGGGGATGATTTTAAGATGCAACATTTTTAATCGAGTTAAAATTATGTTACAATATTTAAATATTATGACAACCAAACAACAATACATTAACAATGATGTACAAGCTTAAAAATAATACGTTCTCAAATTATCTGCAAAGCAATATTATGCACCATGAAAATGTTTACAATTATCCTACGCAGTACCGGATTATCCCTAAGGCAGAGTAGGCAACTGCCTAGGAGCCCCGCATCAGCTAGGGGCCCCGCGTCGCCTAGGGGCGCCGCGTCCCGGGAAAAAATGACTTGCTTCAATTAGTGAGCAACGAAGTTTCGGAAAAGTCAGCTTTCAATATATTTTTTTAATTTTTATTAGGAACATTTACTTGTTAATAACATTAGGTACACGCATTAAAGAAAACAACAAATTATAATAATTAGGTTATAACCCAATAAATAACTAATGTTCACATCATGCACAAATAATAATTAAAAAGTCTATAATTAAAACAAATATATAAATATACTTGTATTTTACTTTTCTTTCCTTCTTTTGGTTGCAACATTACTTAGTATCTGAAGTTATTGAAGGTGCCGTGTGTGGTTTATATTGGCATTTGTTTCATTTTATTTTTAATTATACATACCTACATATGTTTAAAATATAAATGTTGTACAAGCTTCAGTATGCACTACCTATCTGCTTGGGAATGAAAAAATGAGGGCCGGTCGCTTGAAACGCTGCACCATCGTTAGTTTTGCTCCGATTTACTTGAAATTTTGACACAGTACTCAATATACTGACATGTTTTACATTAAAAAAAGAAAAGTTTTAAAACCTTCCCCTCCCCCCCCATTAAAGCCTTGTTAAGGATTTGCAAGGGAACAAGGAGGCGTTTGGAAGCCCCTTCAACCCCTCCCCCCCCGTTAGTCCGCCATTGGTAAAGGGGCCCCGAGACGTGCATTGCCTAGGGGCCCCGACATGGTTAATCCGGCCCTGATCCTACGAGAAGGATTCGTAAAATTAAACTTTCGTGCACACAAAACAGCGCGTTTTATAAAGGGCAAAAACTTTGTAATAACCTACCAAATGCCGTAAAGGAAGCCTCAAGTATTAGCACTTTTCGAGGGACATGTGCTTTATATGTAAAAAATAATTTTCAATTTGAATACGAACAATACGAACATTCTCACCAATATTATTTTAATCACCTTAAACCAAGTTATTTGTTTTTCTTAAAATGTGTTTTTCTAACCGATTTTTGTAAATGTAACTGTTTCTCTTAAATTGTATTTTTTATATTTTTCCTTACAAGTAGGTGTACAAAAAAATTTGTTTATATCTAAATACAGATTCAAAAAAAACAAAATTGTCCTTCTTCTCCCCATCCATTTAATATCCACTTGGGAATGCCATAGTCCCACCAGATCCGGGCAGCTGTGACTCCTTTACGGATTTCACTTTTTTTTAAATCTGGGTCAGTTATCGGCTAAATCACCAAATGTAGCCAACCACTTGGGATGACCTATGGCAGGGGTATTGGCAAAGATATTGAAATATAAGGGTATTGGTCATCCAATGAATAGTTCCCGGGCGGCGGTATCCATACCCGCCTCTCAAATTTGTATTATTACTATCAAGGGCGGATCCAGGATTTTTTTCTGGGGGGGGCACAAGGGGCGGACGGGCAAAAAAATCAACAATTACTGTTAGGATTTTTTCCTGAGGGGGGGCACAAGGGGCGGACGGGCAAACCAATCAACAATTACTGTCAGGATTTTTTTCTGGGGGGGGGGGGGGGGAGGGCACAAAGGGACGACGGGCAAAAAAATCAACAAATACTGTTTGAAATAAACTTGAAGTATCATACTTCAAGTTTATTTCTACAAGTATGTACAGGAAGGTTTATGAAAGAGTCAAACAATCGAAAAATTAAATGTTTAAAAAATACAGTTTTAGCTTCTAAGTATGGACTGTGATGGAATCTCCACAGTAGACAAAAATACCGTCTGGGGGGGGGGGGGCACGTGCCCCGTACCCCCCCCCCCCCCTAAATCCGCCCTTGATTAATATGTATTACTCTCAATAGGTATTTATTAAAGTCTCAGGAAAAGTATTATTCGTATTCTTGAACTGGCTATAACCACGTGGTCAATTTGGTTCTCAATAGTAATAACACCTAACAAACGCAATACGACAACAATATCGAGTACAATACATTCTGGCAAGGACCCCACGTTGATTTACATTGATAATATGTCCAATAGCATAAGCAAGGAAGTTGTAAAAACACGGCATCCTTCCTCGCTGCAGCAATCCATTGAAAAATAATATTGAAACAGGATGACCGTCCGTCCGAGGCATTCAGTTAGAATTTCGTTGAACCAACATCCGCCATATCCTCACAAAAGACCATTTAGTGCCAGAATCCAAACCGAGGAGGAATAATAATATAATAATGCCGTCGATTGTGGCTGGCGGAAGGGCGAGCTAAGACTTCCTGTATTTAATGCTTAAATTTTTAGTTTGTTGGCGGCAAAATGTAAAATCTCACTCCCGACTTCCCGCTCGATTCTGACAGATGAGGCAAGATGGCGGCGCGAAGAGTGGTACCTACTTAAAGTTTGGCGCGATTGGACACGGTACAGGGTTGACTAAAATTAAATAATATGTTTTTTTAAATTTTAAAATTGTTTATGAACTGAAATGTGGATGTTTTTGTGTTTTATGAATTTTAATGAATTTTAATGTTTATGAACTGAAATGTGGATGTTTTTGTAGTCAAGCCCTGACTAGTATTGTGCAAATCCACTGGGAATTACATTTATTTATTTTTGCAGTAGTGTTTATCCAGACATTAAATTTTCAAGGAAAACAAAATCCTTTTCCACAGTATTTTTCAAGATATTTAAAAGATACTATAATATAGAGTTATATTATTATTATATATTAGAAGTAATTTTATAGCTTCATGAAGAACCCTTCGTGTAATGTTTCACCCTTCAAAAAGGTTTCAAAGTTCTTACTTTGAATTTTGGGGTCAAATATGTTGGTAGTAATTTTGTTATTTTGTTGCTAACATTTTTTAAATATTTTGTCACATTTATTCATTAATTTAACTATCAAATTTCGTAATATTGTTCCATATGTGACAAAAACAATACCAAAACCTAAATTTTATCCAAATCACGAAAACCTGTCTAAATATACAGCTAAACTTAAAACTGACCTTTTCAGACAATCCTATCCACCAAATCAGAAACTTTTCTCTTTCACCTTTACAGCCCACGACATTATAAATAACTAATTGCGTAAAAATGTAAGTATATTCTTATTTGTAAGCTTTTGTAAAAGTCATTTAATAAAAATTCTCAAGTCCTAGAGAGTCCTAAATTCTTAAGTGTTTCAAAATAAATACTAATACGACTTTTGGCATTAATCTTCTTGTGAATGTAATATGAACAGTAATAGGGGTAGCAAATATAAAGTCATGCAATGTCCAATGTTTTAAATATAAAGTCTTCTGCGTGCAAAATCGTGTCTTCTCCAAGCATAAATTCTGTAGTGTATTTATCGGAAGTGACCTGCCAGGTAGGGGAACGTACCCATACTACGTGACCCGTTCGGGGAGGGGGGGTCTTCAAAATACCATGCTTGGTACAAATGAGCGGCGGGGGACTTAGGTGTTTGGTCACCGGGGGGGGGAGTTAAAAATTGCAAAAAGTTGGTCACGTAGTATAGGTATGTTCCCTAAGTATGTTTTCTGTATCTATTTGTCATCATCATCTTCTACCCCTTATCCTATTCGACAAGACTCCTCCATACGTCCCTGTCTTATGCTGATTGTTCGGCCTCTGTCCATGGTAGACCCATCCTCTCCTCACACAGTTTCTGGAGTTGCCTCGTCCAACTGTGTCTGGGACGGCCCACTGGACGTCTACCTATTTGTAAATAATAAAATAAGATAGGTCCTAAGAATTCCTAATAAATTGTACAGCGCCCATGAGATGATTTATCACAAAAACAGTGCTCTAGAAGTCATCCAATTATTATTATTATAGCATTTTTGTAATAACTCGACAGGAATCGGGTAATTACCGTCATTAAAAGCTTATGCAATAAAGAAAGCATGATATTTGTTAATAAAATTAACAGCGGAAATAATATAAATATGAATGCAGTTTGCGACACCCCTAAGTGCCGGGCCGCTGCATTCGCGAACACACGACCCATATTACGTCACGTCCGCCCAATTACGGGCGGGAAATACGAAAACGGTTTGACAGTTCGAAAAAAACATGGCGGGCTGTCGGGGGACTTTAAAACGCAATAAATTCTTGAATAGACTTCCGCAAGGACGAAAATATACGATTTGTTTAGCGGCAAAAAAGGGACGTTTCTTCTGTCAAATCCTTTCCTGTTTAGAGCTGGTTTGTAGAAAGAAAGTCAGGATGTTGACGGTACCTACGTATCCTTTTTTTGTTTTGTTTTAATTTACAACACGTCAATATCATTTTGAGATGCCTCGTGATTCGTGATATCCTATACTTTTATCTTCTATGACATTTTAAAATATAGTAAGAACAAGTAACATAACACAATTAACACATATTTTATTCAATTTATAAATTTTCAACATTGGATATTTGAAAGGGGACGAACTTATTGAATTGAAAATTCTTTAGCACCGTTATGATTTGAAACTCAATGAAATGGAAATGACACTAAAAAGAGACAAACACATACATCTATAGGATTTAGCCTGCGAGAGAATGAAATCTTACCGCGTTGGCCGCTTTGATTATGAGATATATACACTTTTCAAGGCTGCGAATTATTTGAGATTGTGTGGGTGGATTCATTTTCACTTTTACCGCGTGTGAACTGCACTCGATTTTTTTAAAGATTACATGAGTTCCTAAGCACTGTAAAATTACAAAAAAATCATTCTCTTTGGGAGGCGGGAATGAGTACCGCCTCCCCTGGAAATCATTTATTGGATAACCTTTTTTTTCATTTTCGAGATTCGCCTTGAAGAGGCGAATCATTTAAATTTACTGAATTTAAATCTGGTGAATGCGTGACGCATGAATGGTGAATGGTGTCATTTGCGCCTTGCAATTTTGACCTCATGTGGGTATTCAAAACATTACCTGGCTATTATAGACTTGGAGGTCTTGTGTTTTCATTGATAGGGAAAAATTGTTAACTAAACCCCCAAATAAAATTGGACAACCAACACCGCCGCTATATTCTATGTCACCCCAAGTGGTTCACTGAGTTTGATGACTTGGTGACCGGGTTTATGGGGTGAGATTTGTATAACACATGACGGCGGATAACCGGACACACAGAACCCCTGATTCCTACCCACCCCTCATACCTTTTTTCCAGAATTTCCTTAAAAGAACTCCTCACAGACCCTCCCTGACATAGACCTGGAGGGAAATTGCTCTCCTGTGTGGGAGTACCTATGGTTGAAATATCTATCTTTTGCTAATCTCTTTTATATCACTAATTTCTATCGCGACAACAGCGCCCTTGAGGTGATTTTTCACAAAAACGACGCTATACAAATCATTTCACACACTTCCTCAAGTGATCATCTAGTCAATCCACGCTATGCAATTGCACTATTTAAGAGGGCATTACCAGAGAAAACCAGAAATATGTCATTTTCAAATCAGATTTTAGACGAATTGGCTCTTTTCCACAAAAAAATATAAATGGATTTCGAAAGATTGTTCTTTTATCTAGCATTCGCATGTAATAAATTTTGAGAAAAAATTAAAATTTTTAGAATAATAAGGTTATTCAATAGGTCGTTGGCAGATTTGTTAAGTTTTCAAAAAAGATTTTGTATTATACCACACCCATTTCAAATAATGTAATCATGCAGTAAAATGAATCAATACATTATCTAGCAAACGCATGTTTTAGAATTTTAATTTTAGTTTCAATAAAATCATTAAAAAATATGTACCTACGTACATGTGTTTCTTGACGAAAATTGGTCAATTTTTGTATTTATTCGCACTTACAAACTAATATATTTCAGATTTTTTTAACATTCTTATTAAATTTAGACATTATTGAAAAATGATAAATACTTATAATCAAAAAATAATTACAAAAAGTACATTATTTTAATAGTTTTATCATCACGCCTTTCAGCATTTTTGGATGAAGGTATAAATTAAAACTAATTTGGATTGAAATAAATTCGATATTGAGTTATAATTTTAAAAAGCTGGTACGGAGAATAATTAATCTTTCTCATTGTAACCGCCCTGCACGATCGTAAAAACAACTTTCGACGAAATGTGGATTTTTGTCCGCTGGCTGGTTAAACGCTCATAAGTATTATAAATACAAAACAATACAAGAACAACATGTCAACCTACCAGAGATCAAAGGGGAAAATAATTCACCGACTCCAGATATTTTCATATCAGAGGGTTCGGCTCTGTAGAACTCCTAATTGGACCTATAAATCCTACTGATCCCCCAATATAAATATTTAAAAAATCTTTTGTAATCCTATATGTATTTAAAATGACTGATTTTTGCGTTTTTTATGTATAAATTCTTTGACAAATCTAATATGCCTAAATTTTGAATGAGAGACCTAGGTATAATGCCAGTAGCCGAAATAACAAATGGTAATATTTTTATATTCTGCGAATGCCAAATTCTTTTAATCTCATTTCCTAAATCTGTATATTTTCTTATTTTTTCAGATACAGATTTTTGAATATTACAGGAATTTGGAATAGCTATGATATACATATATGTAAGTTATTTTTTTAATTTTGTCATGTAAAACTATATCAGGTCTATTATGACTAATTTTTCTGTCTATTAGTAGAGTTTTATCATAATATCTAATATATTTGTTTAGAGGCTTTTCAAAGAAAAAAATAGTAAATTCAATGTTACAATTGTTCCTTTTCAATTAACATTTTTATTTATTAAGTTATATTATGGAAAAACCAAATCTAGTATTAATATTTCCAAATATCTTTTGTCAACAGAGTGTCAAAGCTGAACCTTATAAAGAGTAGACATATGCTAAGTGGTCAAAACCCTACATCTAATAAACACAAGTTTTCAAAATGAGTTAGCGCTGAACGTGAAATTACTATGAATCAGAAAATGTATGTAAATACTTCTAATGTATGATGACTATAATGATGTGAGTATATTGTAAATATATAAAGGCACTATATTATATGTTTAGAGGCTTTTCAAAGAAAAAAATAATAAATTCAATGTTATAATTGTCCTTTTTCAATTAACATTTTTATTTATTTATTTATATTATGGAAAAACCAAATCTAGTATTAATATTTCCAAATATCTTTTGTCAACAGAGTGTCAAAGCTGAACCTCATAAAGAGTAGACATATGCTAAGTGGTCAAAACCCTACATCTAATAAACACAAGTTTTCAAAATGAGTTAGCGCTGAACGTGAAATTACTATGAATCAGAAAATGCATGTAAATACTTCTAATGTATGATGACTATAATGATGTGAGTATATTGTATATATATAAGGGCACTATATTATATGTTTAGAGGCTTTTCAAAGAAAATAATAATAAATTCAATGTTATAATTGTCCTTTTTCAATTAACATTTTTATTTATTTATTTATATTATGGAAAAACCAAATCTAGTATTAATATTTCCAAATATCTTTTGTCAACAGAGTGTCAAAGCTGAACCTCATAAAGAGTAGACATATTATGCTGAGTGGTCAAAACCCTACATCTAATAAACACAAGTTTTCACAATCGGTTGGTGTTGAACGTGAAATTACTACTGGATTACTTTAGTCAATTTAATTAAATACTTCTATGTGATGGCTATAGTTATGTAAGTATATTATATGATATATATAAGTGTAGTAATTTGTTTAGACACTTTTCAATGAAAAAAACTTTATGTATCTAGTTAATGTTTTTTTAAGGCTCCGGAAGTATTGAATAAGAAAGGGAGAGACGAGCCATGCTTCAGGAAGGAATGTCCCTAAACTGTGATCTAGCAGTAAAGAAATACTCGGTAAAGGAAGGAAACTTTTTGGCGATCAGTGATTCTGTGCTCACTGAAGGGTTGTGAGGTTTGTTTTGCAGACACCGAGCTGCCAACTACCTCTGAACTGTCCTTAGGTGGCAGCTGGCAGCGCTCTATAAAACATCCAACTATTATTCTATATTGTTATTATTATTGGAAGATTGAACTTTGACCAGTCCACAAACTGCTTTAAGTTTTGTACCTATATATGGTGTTATATATAAATATATAATCTGTAATTATTTTACCCACTTAATATTTAGTCATTTGAGATTCAATGTTCGTTAAAATTTGTAATCTACATGATATGTCATTTATAATTATTAATTAAATATATAATGTATAAAAACTCGCTTCTTTATGAATTATTTATTATGTGACAAACACTCCCCTTTCTCATCTCCTCCCCTCTCCACAACCCCTTCAGCCTCACAGCATACTCCAAATGGTAAGATTTTGTAAGTATAAGAATGTAAGTATTTTGAATTTGTTACTTTTTATTATGTTTTGTGTACTCTCATTTTAATTACCAACACTTACTGATAGAAGAGATTTAGGACTGCTTGCTCATATTTTTAATGATTTTGCTCTCAATGGGCCTCCGTGATTCCACTGGCTCATTGGGATTATAATATAGGTATGACATTGTAAATATTTTTTGTTTCATTTTCATGATTATTTTTGTCTACTGCCATGTTAATTTTACCAGTGCTTTCTGATAAAATTATAAGACTTCTTACTTGCCTTTTTAATGATTGTGCTGACATTCCAGTCATAGTACAGTTTGGACTTGAATGATAAAATGTCAGTTGAATCATTAAAAATCCAAGTAAAAAGTCATATACTTCTATCAGTAAGCAAAGAGCAATTAACATGACAGTAAGCATAAGGCATTAGTCCAAGAACCTAACAAAATATCAGGAAAACCTAATAAACGATTGGTTTAAGAACGAATTAATTATCAGTATTTTACTTGCAAAATATCAGGAAGACCGTTAAAGTATTCGTATAAGAACGAATAAATGGTTAGTAATTGCTGAAAAAATATCAGGAGGACTGTTAATATTTTCGTAAAAGAACTAACAAAATATTAGTAACTACTGGCAAAATATCAAGAATCATTCTTAGATATTCGTAATTGTAATGCAAAAACATTAGTATTGTCATGTTGAAATTGCGAGACATCATGATAATATATTCGTAAAGTTTTTGACAGTCGCCGTCCGAATATCTATTATAGTCGAACAGATACCAAATGCACTCCCAAAATTTCTCACGGGGATTAACGTACAGTCAAAACTCCGAAAAACCCAAACTCGAAAGGCACTCCACCATTACATTATTAATATTTAAATATTTTTTATTTCTTATTATTTATACGTCCCTCGTAAATTCCTATTTTCGAAAATACATTAAACAGGATTCTAAAAACTATATTTTAGACGATACCTAATAATTACACGCTGCGAAACTAAATTTAGAATTTCCATTGGCGGTTATTCCCGTGAATTAGGCGACTAAATCCTTTGGAAATTCCATTGTTATTTATATCATACTACTTACTATAAAAGCAAACAATTAATGATTCCACATTCAGTAATAAGTACTGTATTGACTTCATAAGATCAAAAACCAGTCCATTACTTTATTTTCGATTTAATACCTATACTTTATTAATGTCATTTTGACTCCGTTTATTTAAGCGGTCTGATTGTAATTACATATTGTGTGATCTAATATTAACGATACGAATTGCAGGCAGGTGAAAAAACGATAGTTTATAATGTTATCAAGTTTTTTACAAAAAATCCGTGACAATCCAGAATACATCAAAACATTGAACTTCAAGCAAGTACATTTATTGGCAGCAGGACTGACGACATCCATACATTTATTGGCAGCAGGCTTGCGGCCTCAACTTTAAAAAGGATGTTGTGCATCGCAGTGTGATGGATTTTTATGACAATGGACAATATCCCACTCTTGCAAATCTTAACAAAGTTCTGGTGGATAAAATATTTTTTTTGGATCTCATGAGTCATTGCGATGTATTTTGCATGATATTGGTTTAAAATTCAAAATACGCAAAGATGGAAGAAAGTATTTAATGGGAAGATTAGCCATTGCTACGGCGCGTGTGGACTTTTTGAGGAAAATGAATCAAAATGAAAATGAACTAGCGACGGACGGCAAATAGTCTATTTGGACGAGACTTGGGTGAATCAAAATCACTCGATTACACACATGTGGCAAAATAGTGAGCGCAATGGGGGTTTAAAAGTGCCAGTTGGAAATGGAAGCCGGCTGATCATTTTGCATTGTGGTTCAGCAAAAACCTGTTTTATCACGGGGAGTAAATTTATATTCCGTACGAAAAAGGTTATGTCTAATACAGATTACCATTCTGAAATGAATTCCAAAGTCTTCAAAAATTGGTTTGAAAATCAGTTTGTGACATTCGTCGAAGAACCCTCTGTAATTGGAATGTAAAATAAATATTTTTTAATCACAAATAAAAATTTACCGATGTAACAAGTTCATTGTATTGTAAAAAGTATGTTGTTTTATGTTGATGTGCACATTTAGGTATTGTTGTCTTTAAAAAAATAAATTTGTAAAATCCCAGCCGGGAGTAAAAATCAAATATATATTATTAAAATTTAAATATCTCATAAATTGGTTACCGCTTTATTAATTAGCATCTGATAAAACCTGTCTAAGAATTTTCTTGATTCTGAAATATTTATGTAATATGAGTTACCGGACACCCTGTAGGTATTTTTAAACACCTACACATTTTCATTCAATCCTTATTCAGACTTAAATTCAGTCCCGAACATAATAAAAACATTTTTTAATTTTAAGTCGTGAACCTTCTCGTGTTGCTTTACCTGTAAATTTTATTACTGACTGTGGACTTTGACCGTTCACTTAGTTTCTGTTTGACTATAGGACTCCGTTTCCTGTTAATACATTCGTAACAACTGCAGTCCCTTTTTTAACGGTAATACCGAATAAAAAGACAAGAATTCCGAATAAATTCTCAAAACATTTTTCTCCGTGTGTCACGGTGTTTGTTGCCATACTTCTCCGAAACGGCTGGACCAATTTTGATGAAATTTTGTGTGCTTATCTGGTAGGTCTGAGAATCGACCAACATCTATTTTTCATACCCCTAAAAGTAAAGGGTGTTCCACTCCGAAGAAAATTATTTTCCCCATACATTTTGCATGGAACGAATTCTCCTATTTTAAAAGAACTGCAGCAATATTGTAAGGGGTATAATATTGAACTGTGAACCGGGGGAAGGGGGAGGGGGGGAGGGGGAGGGGGTAAAGGAACTCAGGAAGGGGGGTTAGCGGGACGGGGGAAGGGGAGAAGTGGAGTGGGGAGAGGGAGAGGAAACGCGAGAGGGGAAAGGATACGCAGGGAGAAACAATTTAGATCAATTTAGCTAATAAGTTGACAACAGTTTTTGATTCTGAGGCGGTACGAAGTTCGCCGGATCAGCTAGTATTTTATAAAAATTCATTTTCTAAAAATGAATTTGGTTCATATTCATAATATGGTACTATTACGGCAGTCTATCAAGTTATGTTTAATTACCAAACTTTGGTGGATTATTTTTAAAACCTGATTGTGCCTAAATGTGTACTCGGAGCGCGCTAATACAGAACATCCCGATAGATTATGTTCTATAGTTTCCGGAAAAGCCAAACATTTTCTACATAAATCATCAATTTGATTTATATCTTTGATTATATGCTTAATATTATAATATTAAGTTAATATTATTATAATTAGATTCCATTTTGTAAGATGTAAAGAAAGACAAACATGTAAAGTGATGGTAGGTTTTCAAAGATAGAAAGTATACCTAGATTTATTTTCATAATTTCTTTGGATCTGAACTGAACCTCATTTGTGATTATTTTTCACGAAAACTGCCCTTTAAAATGATCAATTATTTATGTATGTCCTCATAACTCTGATCAAGAACAATACATTATGGTGGCATCTGTGAATAGATAATAAAACTAATTTCCCCCTTGCTTCCGGAAAAGACAAATCTGCCAGAATAATAGATTTAAATTGGTTAGTTTTTGTGATGGTGTTTCCGGAATATTATGTGCTGGTGTATTGCATACCCATTGTGAACTATTATTGTCATTTGGACGATGCGATTTCTAGCAATGCAACGTTTCGTAATTGAATTACTGTCAACTTCAGAATGAAGAAAATTAGGGGGGTCCTAGGGGAAACGTAATTTCAAATTACACAACCCCCAAAAATATTGAGTCCCCAAAATAACCAATTTGTGCAAAATTGGTGGTGGATACTGTTGTTAATTTCTTCCAATTGCTTTGTTCATATTTGGGGAACAGATATGAATATTTAGGTTCTTCCGAAGCTTCCTCTTAATTATAGGTCACCCCAAGTGATTTAGCAAGGATGCCGGGGTTCATGGGGTGAGGTTTATCTAGGTCTTTGCGACGAATGCGTTTGCCCACCTACTGCGTGGCGGACCGGATCGGAGAGACTGGTTGAGGGAGACCTAACATAAACCTATCCAGCCGGACTCTCTCGACCCATCGGCTTGCAGCGTAGTGGGAGGAATGGATTCGAGGATGGACACACTGACCCCAAGATTCCTATCCACCCTACATACACTTTTCCTTCCCAGAACATCCTTTCCTTTCCTTCCTAAAAGACCCTTCACGCATAGATAGCCTTGTGGGGTATTATTTTCTTCATTATAAATGTAAAAAAGAGTAACGCAACTGCAGGGTGTTAGCCATACATTAATTACATCAAATTTAACGGCGACTTTGCAAAATATATTTTTTAAGTAAAACATCTTTACGCACGCCTGACTTGGGGAGTAAGCTGGTGAATGCGTGACGAGAGCGTTACGAAAAGTGTGATCGAGCGAGGCGAAGGGTCGGACGAGGCGAACGGAAGTTGAGAGGGAGATATAAGTTAGTGAAGTTTTACTTCAGTCGTGTGGTCTAAAGCACACTCTTTTTTTTATTTGATACAATAGTTTACATTTTATAATAGCCCAGTCAAGATGTACATCCGTGCTTGCAAAAGGTCCGGTCATTCTGAATTTTTTATATGTTGTTAGGATCTAAACCAAAATAAAAAAAAATTTTGCAACTTCGAAAGTGCTGTGCGAGCGGCGGTGGACCCAAAAAACCAAGAAATTTTCGGATTTTTTTCAGTTTTTGCTCAATATCTCTGTGAAGGAAGAGTCTGACCGGTATAGTTAGTATACATACTTTTAAAGTAAACTAAATTTGCTACAATTTGAGACCAAAGCAAGCTATATACAGCCATTGGTTTCCAAGATACAGTTCTTCGAAAATAGGCCATTTTTTCCAAAAAGTGAAATTTTTTCGAAATGGTCACTTATTTTGTAAAATATTTTCTAAAACACGTATCCCACGTCAAATATTATATGAAATAAAATTGTAGTAAATTTAATTAGCTTTCATTTAAAACTAGATTGATATCTGTAGACCTAACGGTTCTCTCAAGAACGCCAGATAACCAAAAACAGTCATAGGTGGGTTTTGGGGGGAAATGCAAATAAACTGTTCTCACGTCTTTTTATGGTTTTATTGTGCTGTGAAGTAATTCCATTAGTCATCGTGGGTTTATCCTAGGGTAATAATATAATTACGACCATTTCAAATTTCAAGTACCCATTAGTACCTATACCCATGAGTCATCATGGGTTTATTTTATGGCATAATTATCGACCAGTATAACGACCTTAAGTCAAATTTAAACAATACAGTAATTGGGAAACTTACTTAACTCAAATTTAAAAGAACCATTAATATTTTAACAAAATGTTTTCAGTGTCCTCCCCCCCCTCCTTGACCTCCTTACCCGCACCCAGCCCTTTCAGGGCAGCTCTCAGTGTGTTGCGAAATGTCTATCCGTCCGGGCGTGTGTTTCGTGTGTCGTGAGGACCTCGACACAGGTCCTGTTGTGATCATCAAAGAACGAGGAATTCGAGCACCAATTGAAGTGAGTCAAAAACGTGGCCTCGCAGAAAATAAAAATTTCCTCCAAAATTGCAACCAAGTCAGCGTTCATGATGCATGCAGGAAGAGATATAGAGCTGTGCGTAACATTGAAGCCTCAGTTCGTCGAGGAGAAAACTCTGCTTCCCAACCGAAGACTTCATCGACAAGATTATCAAGTAGACTGGCTCCTACCTTGAAAGGGATTTGCTTTTTGTGTGGTGATGCTATCACTGAAGAATTTCTCCAGCAGCAAAGCAAACTACCATTGGCAAGAAGGAATATGGTCCATACAGTTGAGAAGTTGGGCATAAGGCAAATTGTTTTAGATGCAGCTAAACGCCGAGGTGACGATTGGGGAAGGGCCATTGATGAGTGCCTCCTTGCCGCTGACGACCTGGTTGCTGCAGACGGGACGTACCACAGAGTGTGCTACAGGAGCCTGTTTCAATTACCATCTGCTACTGGGAATAAGAGAGGTTATCGTCCAGCTAGTAATACTGAAGAAACAATGGAGTGTGTGTACGATTACCTAATGGAAAACAGTGATGAATGTCAGTTTTCTTTATCACACCTTGTTATGCGCCACGTTGCGCGCCCGTTGTTATGATGGGCCCTAAACATGCCCCAGGCCAGCTCACAGCAGAGACAAAAGTACCCTCTATTCCAGGGGCAGGTCGCACGAATGCTTCGGAACTCTCATCTCCCCACGGTCGTCCGGGAAATACACTCTAGGAAATGCTCCTGCCGAGGCAGAATAACAACAGGATTGAGTTAAATAGATTCATGTATTGCAAATTCAAAACACAGTTTCATAGGTTATTACAGTACAATTCAACACAAGAAATGCATATTACACAAACCTAGCTATCGTGTTTATACCTCATGATCTCTGAAACGAAACTCCCTGAGTGATGGCTTTTCGCGAGGGTTTACAGTCTATCGTTAAAGGACACAAACAGAAGAGGGAATATTTGTACAGCTTACATGATTTTCGGGGATCCACGCCTTCCGGGTTCAGCAGGGGGCACTTCCGAGTCTAGGACAGGACCCGAAGTTCACACAGGCATGGCAGAATACCAGCGCTAAAACCCGTATGTACTTCAATTAACATCGCAGATGTAATTGCGTTCAAATTGGTCGACAGAAATTAGCCGCGAACTCGGTGTTCGATCCGGGGGAGCGTAACGTGTTCCCGAGGCCGCTTGCAATTCTCGACTGGCGGGACGCGTTGGTGTGCGCGGGAGTGCAGAGAGGGGAGGAGGTAGGAAGCAGGGAACAGGGGGGAGCGGGGTGTTGCTGTCCGCGGTGGAGCTCCCGTGGGCTCGAATTCTGTCGTTTAGGGCGTACCATAACACTTCCCCCCGCGCTTGGAAAAAAAGCGACGTGGCAATGGAGCTGTAGGGAAAAAAATCCTCTTATGCTTCCATCGGGGTTTTTGAGAGATTCGTTGCTTGAGAGATTGCCTAGCTAGAACATACAGTTTATGCTATAGTTTAGGTCACAATGTTTGTAGGGAATGGATGGGGGTACATAGAATGTTTGGAAAAGACAACTTTGGGGAAAGTACATGGTGTAAAACAACATACAAGGTTATGCAATTGAAAATAACAATACACATGGTTATGCAATTGAAAAAATGACAATACACATGGTTATGCAATTGAAAAAATGACAATACACATGGTTATGCAATTGAAAAAAAATGACAATACATTTGTACAAGAGAAGAGAAAAGGTGTGATTCTAAGGTTTCATTGGTCTGGGAGCTAAGTTTGCGAAGCGTGGATTTGTTTGGTTTCGGAGAATTTCGAAGAAAAGGACGTGGTTTCACAGATTCTAAGGATTACATTATCACTGCAATCAGACCCATTTGAGATAACACTCAAGAGTACACTTAGGCCTTAGAAAACACCTGGTTTGGTTGAAGACGTTGAAGTTCACAAAGTGGAGACTGTGGTTGCTGTGCCGCGACTATGGTTACAGAGGCCATTGAAGAGAAGAATCCAGTATCTGCAGACATGCCAGTACGAATCCTAAGTGTTATTATGGTAAACACGGATCGTATATAATGGTTATTGAAGCATAATGTAGCTCAAGATAACTTGTATTGGTACGCATTCAGCGAATACTGGTGGGTCAAGGTAATGATGGTTTACACATGACGATATATGCGTCACTGCATGACAGAGCAAGAGACGGCAAGGTTGGCATTGATAGCAAGAGTAAGAACAAACCTAGGAGCTAGCGTGCCCAAAAGGTAGTTTAGAGTGTCATAATGTATGGTGGGACAACTCAGCTTGCTGTGGCACGACAAGACAACATACATATGAGCGGTATGGTCTGTGCTTTCAGGAACAAATACGTAGAAAATGGCAGCAGGAGGGACCTTGTAACCACAGCGCGTGCTGTCAGGAAGTGAAGCTCAGCTTGGCTGTCGGTGATGACATCCGCCTGGGCTTCTTTTTAAATCCGGGAGAAATTATTATTAGAGCAAAATTCTTGAAGTTTACCTGCCTAGGGACCAATGAAGAAAAGGTTTGGAGAGAAACAAAATGTGTCCAGAAAATGAAATAAACGAAATTTTAACCACCGACTCAGAGAGTGACGAAGAGAGATTCCTAACTAAATTGTGATTACATGAACATTTTCCTTTTCCAGGATGACTTGGCGCTTGCCGAGTGACAATGTGTCTTGGTTAAAAAACAACCGGCCCTCTATGGCCTATGTTAACATAAGATGGTAACATTTTCGTAGAATTTCAAAGAACAAGACAAAGAATCGTGAACTAGTCACGGCAAAGGGAAACCAATTCATGAATAAAGGTTGTCAAAAAGGAGACAGACGTTACGCCAAGTGCATATCGTACATATCCAACATTCATGAATGTGTTTCGTAGAATTGAGAAAGAGAAAAAAGGTGAGATATATGCAGAGATTGAGGGGGAAAACCTGTAGATAACCGGACAGTTACCTATTCGAACTCCAAGTGAGGGCGAAATATGGTCAACGACAGATTTTTCACTTCATAACATAATCTGAGAACATGGGGGAATGGGGGGAGGAGGGGAGAAGGGAGACGAGTTACGAAATTTGCTAGAGACTGGACTAATTTCCAATTCAAGCTCTATGTGAAAATGAAACATAATCAACCAGCAGATTTCCTGACTCTTTACATTTATCAGAAAAGGGTGAGGAGAAATTTGAATACACATTATAACAAAGAGGCTAATCTTTCGCGTGTATTGGGCAAAAGATTAGGGGTCATTTTAAAACTTCTACATGATTGTGAGAAAAGACAGACCCTTGCTCCAATTTCACAAACCTGGGGGTTTTCTTATTCGTTCTCCAAACAACGAGTTAGGTGGTTTTGTGCTCAATCGATTAACTCCCACAGCACTATGCCCCATAATTGACAGTGAAGCTGAAAACTAGTCCTTTTGGGATAGTAGATATTCCTGGGCTTGTTTCCTTTTGCAAAGAAGTAAAAAAACAGGAAGTCCACGGGCATCGGCGTTGAATGACAACAAAGGGTTGTGGACTACATTTCGTAGATCGCACACAAAAGGTTTGATATTATTTCGTTCGCACGACTCATGGTAAGTGTTTTAACGTCTCCACGTATGGTGTACAAAATATGTAAGTACACACAAGATATAACTCAATTATAGACAGAAGTCAAAGAGCTTATACAATGCATCTTAAAGAAGATGGCAAAGCCGATATTATGTCGTTCACACGAATCACGGTAAGTGTTTTAACGTCTCCACGTGTAGTGTACAGAGTTTATACACAATTATACATAAAAGCGGTGCTCACGGCAAATAAATGACGCACGACCAGAACAGGTTATACAAAAGGGTGGTACTCATGGCAAATATGTCACACGACCAAAATAGAATGTACAAAACGGTACTCATGACAAATATGTCACACGACCAACTCAATAACATTTAGCTATGAGCAAAAGTGATTATGTCGAACTTCTCGTATTGTGGCAGGTATTTTAAGGATCCCTCCTATAATGTAACAGGGTTGCGTTTAAATACAACACAATAAACGTTAACAATGCTTGTTTTAACACAGTATATGAAGATTTGTTAGATTAACTAACTCCGTAGCCCAGGAGCGTACGATAGAATAACAAGGAGGTAAACAATTTAATGTCACTTCGTATGTTATAAAGGCGGGGTGATGACAGAGTACATTTCTGTTTACACCATGTGACAAACAAAGACAGACCTATATGGTTTTACATACTGTCTATTGTAGCAACTTCGGTGGGGACAAACAAAAGGGACCAATTGTGGTTTTACATACCCTTTGTGCAGTTACAACATACCAGGTTATGTGCAATTTAGGTTGCAAATACTTGGTTAAATGGCGAAACAAGAGTTGAATGCCTATGTTTGCAAAACGATGATCAAACAAAACATTGATGATTTACGTTACTGCGGTTATTTATGTACGGAAAACAGGGCTGCCGTTAGGTTTTATTAACCTTTTCCGTCAGGGTTGAGGCATGTAATACAAGACATACATGTTGTGAAGAGGGACAAATCGAGGACTTCTTATAACAACAAAAGACCGAGTATTTGGTTTTACGTACTTTAGTTGAAACGGGCCCAAGAAGATTTGTATAAGGGTGGAAAGACCAATTTAAAGGCTTTTCCTTTACTTATATACATATGATTTCAAAATGGACGTGTCAAAATCCAATTTGTTAGCAAAGAGCTCGGGTAGGACGCCATCAATTTTTTAACATTTGAGAAAAATTGAAAACTACTGTACACAAGGAATGTGATTATGTGAGTAACCACTTATTTTTACCATGATGAGTAAAATATGGAGTATGTTAAGATGGTTTGCTAGTCCTGGGTCGTGATTTAACGCTTTGGAGTTTACCAAATCCGACTTTAGAACGACGCTCCAGTACTTACAGAACATAAAAGAAAAAATTTTGAAGAGATTCCTTCTATGATGAAAAAAAACAACAAACAAAAATGGTGAAAATTACAATATTGCATTACATAGCAAAGCGTGCCATGGCATGAAAGTTGCGTAGTGTGAGGGGTTGAGAGGCAATGATTTGGGTTCATGACTTCCCAAACACTGTGACTCGAGGGGTGTCTCTGCTCTAAAGTGATCAATTTTGGAACAGGTGAGAAAAAAAGAAAAAAAACAAAAAAACGTGTGGAACAAAAATTACGGTGGTTGCCAATTCATAAACATGAACGGGGCAAACTACGCCGTGGAGTGTACATAAATTTACAAAAATGATTTTTTAACAATATTCGTTTCATCAACGAAAGGGTGGACATGTAATTGACACTTTACACGCCAGTCATTGTAAGACTTGATGTGCTTACCAAAGGGTTGTGGTGATACACACTGGATCATTTTGAGTTTGCTGAGATAGTGGGGGCAGTTTTACTTGACTCCTCACTTCCAGTCTTTGCAATATCCTTAATATGGTAATTACCAATGTGCTTTCCAGAGGAGTCAGACAAAGAGTACACTAGATCTGATATCTTTCTTAGAACTTTGGCCTTCACGAAACGTGGTGCCAGCTTGGCAGAGAAATACATGGCTCCTTGGGAAAGTGTGTTGTTCTTTCTCCAAACTATGTCTCCAGTATTGAAGGTGACATGTTTCCTACGTAGGTTGTATCTGTCCGCGCTCTTTTGATGAGCCAGGAGTAAAGCATCAGTGACTTCACTGTAGATGGCCGACAGTTCTTCCAGACGATGGGCATAGTCCGCGGTAGGGTTGCTTGTGGCGGCAATTGACGTAGGAAAGTTTGTGTCCCTATGTAGAGAACCGTGAACAACTTGTTCCATACCGTGTTTTAAGAAGAAAGGTGTGTAACCAGTGGCCAGGTTAACCGTGTTGTTCATAGCAGCCTGAATTTTATCTAGGTTTTTACACCAAGTACGTTGATCTTTATCAACTAGAATAGCTAGAGCTGTGTTGATTGTCTGGTTATAACGTTCGACAGTGTTATTCTGTGGAGTATACAAGGTGTTATAGTAAATGTCCTTGATTCCGTATTTGGCAAGAAAATCTTTGAATTCTTGGGCAATAAATTGTTTTCCGTTATCAACTATTATGGTTCTGGGTGTTCCGTAAGGTATAAAAATGTGTTTTTCCAGGAGTTTGATGATGGCGGACGCGTTGGCTCTTTTTAAAGGGAAGATCCAACAGAATTTAGTGAAAACATCCACTACACTAAGTATGTGCATGTGTCCGGCATAACTTCGAGGAAAGGGTCCGACGAGGTCCATTGACAATGATTGTAGGGGTCTGTCGGCACGTTTGGGATTACCCATTAGGCCGGCAGGTGCTGCCGTGCTATGTTTATAAGCTTTACAAGTTTCACATTTAGAGATGTAATTGCGAATTTGCTTAAAGAGACCAGGCCAATAATACTTCAAGGCGATTTTTTTATACGTCTTGAAATTTCCTGGGTGTATGGAGTCGGGAGCACTATGATTGTCAATGATTATTTGTTCTCTACCTTCGAGGGGAACGACAAGTTTCCACGAGTAATCTTCGAGGATGGATAATGGTGCCTTGCAATTACGGTATAGTTGTCCTTCTTTTATGATAAAATTAGGAAACTTTTGTTGGTTATTTTTGCAACCTTCGAAGATTTTCAAGTACCATTCATCTTTTGTAGATGGAGGGGGGGCAATTGTGTCAACATTTAATGAAGCTAGTTCAATTCTTGAAAGGGCGTCGGGAACAATATTGTCCGCGCCTTTACGGTGAACAACATCAAAATTGTATTGAGACAAATGGGAGGACCAGCGAGCGAGCCTACCGGAGGGATTACTTAAAGAGATCAACCATTTCAAACTACTATGGTCTGTGACTACAGTAAATTTGCTACCGTCTATGTAACCGCGGAAATGGTGAACAGAATCCAATACAGCCAATAATTCTTTCTCTGTAATTCCGTAGTTTTTCTCGTGTTTGTTTAGTGTACGGGAAAAATACGCTACAGGGTGTTCGCCATCTGGGAATTCTTGAGTAAGGACTCCACCGATTCCTACATTGGAGGCATCCGTGTGGAGGGTAAAAGAGAGTGCAAAATCCGGGCAATTCAGAACGGGAGCTTTTTGAAGGGCATTTTTTAAAGTTGTGAACGCTTCTTCAGTTTCGACAGACCATCGGAAATTGCTGACGCCTTTACGAATGCCGGTAATTTTATTTAAGGGGGCTGCAATAGTGGAAAAGTCTTTGATGAATCTCCTGTAGTAACCTGCAAGTCCAAGGAAACCTTTGACTTCCTTCGCGTTTTTGGGTCGGGGAAAATTTGCCATGGCTTCCACCTTAGCGGGGTCTGTTCTTAGACCTTTTTCGTCGACAATGAATCCCAAATAACGTAGACGGGACTTACAGAATTCAGATTTCTTCAAGTTGATGGTTAAACCAGCGAACTTGAGTTGTTGGAAAACTTTTTCCAGCATTAATAGGTGTTTTTCAAAGGTATCGCTGACGATGATGAGGTCGTCAAGGTAACAAAACAGGCTATTATCGACTTCAGGACCGAAAAGTTTGTCCATCAGTCTTTGTAACTCGGCGGGGCTGTTTTTTAGACCAAAGGGTAATCTTTTAAAATGGAACATTCCCCTACCAGGTACAACGAAAGCAGTTTTTTCGCACGATTCTGCGTCCAAGGGTATTTGCCAAAACGCTTTGCTGAGATCGACAGAAGAGATGAACTTGGCGTTACGCAGCTTGTCTAAGGTTGCGTGAACGTGAGGTAAGGGATACGCATCAGCTTCCGTGCAAGAGTTTAAACGTCTACTGTCGAGACAGAAACGTGCAGAGCCGTCTTTTTTAGAAACCAACAGAGTTGGGTTGGTCCATGCACTTCTGCTGGGAACCACCACACCCATTTTTAACATTTCGTCAAGTTCGTTTTCTAAAAGTTTAAGTTTTTGGGGGGCTAAGTTGTAATAACGTTGCTTGATGGGTGGGCCATTGGTTTTGATATGGTGTTCCACCAAATTTGTCAAACCTAGTCCACATTTTTCGAAGGATATTGATTCGAATTTATTGACCATTTCCTTTAGTTGGAGAGCCTGGTCCGTGCTTAAATTTTCGTGAGGTATTATTGTGCGGATCTCACTAATTTGAGCGGCAGTGGAGGTTTCGCCAAGAGTATTAAATACTTGGGGAGCAACATTGAATGCCTTCCAGAAGTCAACGCCAAGGATGAAATTCTGGGATATAGAGGGCACTATTAGAAAATTGATTGTAACTATTTTATTGTTACAATTAATTGGCAGGGCAAGGGCACCGATGACCGGCTGAGAAACATTATCTGCAGTCGTCAGGTGTGTCGATTGGGGCGAAATTCTAAAATCACTGTTAACAAAAGGCAAGTGAGCATTGTTGCCAAGACAGCTGATAGATGCCCCACTATCGAGTAATCCGGAAAAGGTCACATTGTTAACAGAGAAAGAAGCATAGGGTCTCCCATCTTTAGCTTGTTTGCAACAAACCGAAGAAACATTTAAGGTCTGGTTAAAATACTTAATGTGTGCTAACCAATCAGTCCATTCTTTAGACCTTGGTTCAGAATGGGTGCCTGAGAGGTTATTATTTAGTTTTTTGGCCTCTTCATGTAGAAATTTGGTGGGGGCTTGGAGAAATCCACCTGAGGTCTGACATCGCTTGGGTTTTGTAACCTTTCCATGTTGTGCCTTGATTTCTTGAAAATATTGCGCAGTTCGTCGCGTGGAGGAGAGCGGTCCCTAGAGTGATGCCTCTTGAAAGTTCGGGGTTCCTTGGATTCCAGAAACCTCGCTTGCTTGAAACAAGTAGTGGCCAGATGGCCTACTTTTTTGCAAAAAGAGCACACTTTTTTGTTGTCGAATTCTGGTTTTAAACCAGACGAACGGCTTGGCACAACTACATTATTTGACACATTCTTTATGTTCTTCCTATCCTGGTATGATTCCAGAAGGAGACAGACCTCGTTTAACTGGGCCAGGGATGCAATTTTCTGCGAGGTGATGATGTTCTCGTATTTGCTTAAAAGGCCATCAGTTATGACTGGTAATAGTTCAGCTTCCGAAACGGGATGTGAAAGCTTGATGTTAATGGATTCAGCCCTTTCTATGAATGTTGCTACAGGTTCATTTACCAGCTGTTTAATAGATAGTAAAGATAATTTGATCCTGTGCTGGGCTTCTGTTTTTCCGAAGCTCGAGATTAGGGCAGATCTGAGTTTATTCCAATCTTTGCATTTAGTTTTTTGAATGCGGTGCCAGGGTATCAATTCTGGGGAGATGAGTTCTATGAAGTTTTTTCGTAGAATCTCGAATGGGATATTTTTGATTGTAGCCGTTTCTTCGATACGGTCGATGAAATCCAGCACATCGGAGACGCCATTATATTTGACTTTCCAAGAGGATAAATCGTAAGTTTTATCTTGTGTCAAGGTGGGTGCGATGTCCTGTTTTACCATTACTTGCGGTATAGGTTCTTTGTTAGGAACAAGATTATCCAAAACTTGCGTAGCCGAGCGTGAATTATTTTCGCTTGAGGGGGCGAGGTTTATTCTCTTAATGTACTTTTGTTAAATAGAAGTGCATAAGCCTTTAATGTAGATTTAGATTTGTTTGATGGCGAGAGTCCTCTATCCCTTAAAGCAGTTTGTAAGTGAGTTTTGGATAAGTTGTGCACGTTGGGAATGATACCCAAATTGGATGATGCCATAGCTTGATTGTTTTCCATTGTGAGTTTCCCGGGTGGTGAAAAAAATTTTTGCCAGGGGTTTCCTTTAGCAAACGCAAAATTAATTTTGTGAGGCACTTTTCACTTGGTAACCACTGGTTGGCACTTCTAAAATAGTTATAGAAAACTGTATTTCACACTACAATTTGGTATAAATGACACCAGAATCTTTGTCAAAGGAAGGCATACGAAAAAAAATTTTGCGTGGAAAGACCTTAGTAGTAAAGGTTTCTGTGTTTCACTGACCACTTTTGAGAAAACTGTGAAATTCACAAGTATTTATTTATTTTCAAAAAAAATTGCCAGGACTGACCTTTAGAAAACGGCTTTTTTATTTTTTTCACTTCACTTTGCACTGAGAAAGGCACTAAAATTCACAAAAGGCACTCTTCTGTCAAATAAGAACAAACTTCCGGATGAAAATAACTGAATATGGGATTCGTTACGACAACCACATTAAAATTATTTTATTTATTCATGGAATCAATCATTTGTTTTATTATTATTTCACTTTTCTTTATGTAAGGAAAAAAAACAATTCACTTTACACTTATGCTGAAAAAAAAACGGTACCTGTAATGTAGAATGGGAAAAAAAAGTCATTATTTTGTCCATTTGGTGAAATATAAGTTGCACTCATTTGACAGACACAAATGGGCCAATTGGTATATTGTGCAGAAACAACAAAAAACGTAAGTCCGAAATTTTTGATTCAGGAATTCGCAAAATAACTGGGGTTCCAGAATCAAATTTATAATAATTTCCGTTGCTATCCGGTTCAGTCATAAAAAGGGCGATTTGATTATAAACGCTGCATAGCAACAGTTAATTATTTCTTTCCGACGGGTTTTTTCCGTTGGAATTTTGGCGCGAGACAAAGCACTTGCGCGCGCAATCCAGAGAATAGGTATTTACCGCGTGAACATTTGCCGTTGAGATTGGCGCGAAATTGACCGTAGCTTGGTGAACAAAAGGGTCACGCCTGCGCAGTCAAGTTCGCGGTTAAAAGTATTGGCGCTTTCTAGTAGCTTCCACAATGGCCGTGTTTTCAATTGCGGCGTGGTTCATGGTTTTTTCACAGAATTCACTGTACACTGGGTGTAGAATATCAAGGTATAATTAATGTTCACAAAACAATTCCTGTACAGGGAGGATTTCGACGAGTTGCACTCCGCGAAGCGATCGTGATAGAGAGAAAAAAATTCCGAGGCCCCACGCTATGGCGACAGTTGTTATGCGCCACGTTGCGCGCCCGTTGTTATGATGGGCCCTAAACATGCCCCAGGCCAGCTCACAGCAGAGACAAAAGTACCCTCTATTCCAGGGGCAGGTCGCACGAATGCTTCGGAACTCTCATCTCCCCACGGTCGTCCGGGAAATACACTCTAGGAAATGCTCCTGCCGAGGCAGAATAACAACAGGATTGAGTTAAATAGATTCATGTATTGCAAATTCAAAACACAGTTTCATAGGTTATTACAGTACAATTCAACACAAGAAATGCATATTACACAAACCTAGCTATCGTGTTTATACCTCGTGATCTCTGAAACGAAACTCCCTGAGTGATGGCTTTTCGCGAGGGTTTACAGTCTATCGTTAAAGGACACAAACAGAAGAGGGAATATTTGTACAGCTTACATGATGTTCGGGGATCCACGCCTTCCGGGTTCAGCAGGGGGCACTTCCGAGTCTAGGACAGGACCCGAAGTTCACACAGGCATGGCAGAATATCAGCGCTAAAACCCGTATGTACTTCAATTAACATCGCAGATGTAATTGCGTTCAAATTGGTCGACAGAAATTAGCCGCGAACTCGGTGTTCGATCCGGGGGAGCGTAACGTGTTCCCGAGGCCGCTTGCAATTCTCGACTGGCGGGACGCGTTGGTGTGCGCGGGAGTGCAGAGAGGGGAGGAGGTAGGAAGCAGGAAACAGGGGGGAGCGGGGTGTTGCTGTCCGCGGTGGAGCTCCCGTGGGCTCGAATTCTGTCGTTTAGGGCGTACCATAACAACCTTCTGCAGCAAATAAAGGGTGATTGTATCCCTGATGTCAAAACAGCGAAAACTTACCTCGAAAAACGTTTTGGCGTTGACATAGTCAAAGTGGAGACGGGCTCCAACAAAGGGACACGCGTTATACCAACTACGCCCGAAACCACTTTGGGAAGAACGTCTCCATCGTTTTTGACGGCTACCCCGAAGATGATACCAAAAAAAACACCAAAACAACGGAAAGACTCCGGCACTACGCAGCTCATTCCAGCTACGAATTGACGTTCAAATTGCTCAAGAGACGCCTTATAACTCTTCTCTGTGACGCCTTTCAGAAGGATGGAGTAGAAGTGGCTGTTGCCGAAGAAGATGCGGATCGAGAGATCGTCATGATGGCGCTTTCAAAAAGAGCGGTAGCCTATCGGATCGTCATAGTGGGAGAAGACGTCGACCTGCTCGTTCTTCTCAATGGTTTAGGTGCTGAAGAGACAAACGTCTATCTTCAGAAGAGCACCAAGGGAGAAGCTGGTTGCTGTCACTACTCTACAACCTCCTACAATCACCAGGGCTCCCGGCGATTACCAGGAACGGTACTATTCACCCACGCGTTTACCGGGTGCGATACCACCTCAGCACCGTTTGGCCAAGGAAAGACCAAAATCACCACAAGAGTGAACCACTTGCTGAGCAAGTGGAGGTCTTCCTTCGGCCAGACTAAACCCCACAAGCCATAAGTGAAGCAGGCATCAAGTGCTTTGTGGATCTATATGGGGGTGACATCGCGAGGGATACTTTGGATTTCCTGAGGTATAAGACGTTTGTCACTTCAACAAGCATAAACCTCGCCCGTTTGCCACCGACGGAAGATGCCGCAGGCCACCACGCAGCAAGGTGCTACCTCCAAGTACAGAAGTGGCGAGGAATCAACTTGAATCCCACTGAATGGGGGTGGAAGCTGTCTTCTCAAGGACTCACCCCCATCCCCACCACGATGGATCCCGCACCTCCTGCCCTTCTGCGAAAAATTCCATGTAAATGTAAGTAAGGATGCTCTGGGAGCTGCTCGTGCAGAAAGGCTGCTCAGTCCTCTGTCAGTCATGCGGTGGAAAATTGTGCAATAACGTCCCGGATGTGGAGCTGAAATGCTCGGACGATAAAGATGACCCGACTACAGACTGGGCGCCTCTCCCAGCGTCCATCACAGATATCGAGACACCTTCTTCGTGCGAGCCTGAGCCCGGGCCATCTAAGATAAAAAGAAAGACATGATTTGGCAACCAAGACACAAACCTACATGATATATATTAGTTTTATTTTTTGTGCACATATAACTTATCCTTACAGTAGGTACCATGATGTTTGCACAAGCATTTTAGTATGTAGGTATATAAAAAAATGTTTGAAGATGACGTAATTCCCGATAGATGTATTATCTTTTCTTTTTCTCATCAAAAATGTGTTAACAATAACAAAAAAAAAATTGTAACTGTTTGATAAATAAAACCATAAAAAGACGTGATAACAGTTTATTTGCATTTCCCCCCAAAACCCACCTATGACTGTTTTTGGTTATCTGGCGTTCTTGAGAGAACCGTTAGGTCTACAGATATCAATCTAGTTTTAAATGAAAGCTAATTAAATTTACTACAATTTTATTTCATATAATATTTGACGTGGGATACGTGTTTTAGAAAATATTTTACAAAATAAGTGACCATTTCGAAAAAATTTCACTTTTTGGAAAAAATGGCCTATTTTCGAAGAACTGTATCTTGGAAACCAATGGCTGTATATAGCTTGCTTTGGTCTCAAATTGTAGCAAATTTAGTCTACTTTAAAAATATGTATACTAACTATACCGGTCAGACCCTTCCTTCACTGAGATATTGAGCAAAAACTGAAAAAAATCCAAAAATTTCTTGGTTTTATGGGTCCACCGCCGCTCGCACAGCACTTTCGAAGTTGCAAATTTTTTTTTTTATTACTGGTTTAGATCCTAACAACATATAAAAAATTCAGAATGACCGGACCTTTTGCAAGCACAACCCCCTTTTCATGTTTAACTTGACTGGACTACATAGAGATATTATCAATGTGTTGGCCTCACTGGGTGGCTTACCCTTGCTGAGGCCCCCAGTTTATAATACAAAAATTCGATTAGATGAAGTACCTAAATATTAAATTTTGATAAAATTTATAAAGTTGGTAATGAACAAAAAAATTCAAATCGGCATATATTATGAGATGTGTGTCTATATAGGGATGATGGTTTCGTATGTTACTCTTTTATGTTATAACATTTTGATAAAACCGGAAATATGTCATTTTTAAATCAAATTTTAGACGTATTGACTCTTTTCCAAAAAAAATTATAAATTGATTTCGAAAGACTGTTCTTTTATCTATTAAAGGGATGTTTTAAATATTGTGAAAAAATGTTTATTTTTTGTATAATAAGGTTATACCTATACCACAGGGCGTTGACAGATTTGTTAAATTTTCAAACAAAATTTTGGATTATAATACAATACACATTTTAAATCATATAATCAGTAATGCAGTAAAATGAATCAATAAATTATCTGGGAAAGCTATGTTTCAGAATTTTAATTTTAGTCTAAATAAAATGGTTAAAAAAAAGATCCGCGCACGTGTTTTGTGACGAAAATACTTCAGTTTGTTTGTCATTTACGGTCTTACAAACTAACATATTTAAGATTTTTTAACATTCTTATTTTGCTTAGACATTCTTGAAAAATTATGAATACTTATGATCAAAAAATAATTACAAAAAGTACATAGTTTTAATAGCATCACGCCTTTCAGCATTTTTGGATGTAGGTATAAATTTAAGCAAAGTTTTGATAAAATCGATATTGAGCTATTATTTTAAAAAAGGTGGTACGGAGAATAATTATTTTTTCTCATTGGAACCGCCCTGTACGATCGTAAGAACATCTTTCGACGAAATTTGGATTCTCGGCCGCTGGCTGGCATCTTTAAATTTTGTGTTTGAATTTATTTTAGTTTTCCTCAATTTTTGTATCAAGTGAAAGACTGCTGAATGCTTTTATGGCACGATATTTTATGTTTTTGTCCAAAGCTTGCGTTTGCCGTCGGAGTTTTTATGTTTTTTTTGTACTTTTGTCTAACTGGTCTGTTAGTGATAGTTTGTGTTTATTTAATTTGTTCAAAAATGTAGTTTAGTAGTGTTTTAATAATTGGCGTAGGTATAGGTATCTAGTACGTCAAACCTGTTGAATATTTGTTCTGTATCAGTCAGTCTATGTTTTTTAAGTATTACGTTTTTTATATATATTTTTTATATTTTATTATATATTTTCGATTTGCTCCTCCCCAAATAATAATTCCATATTTTATTATTGATTGACGTATAAGTGTGAAAGTAAAAAAAAATTGTTTTCATTTGTTTTCTTTTATACATGTTTCTTATATTTAGTAAAATGTGTATTGTTTTGAGGAGTTTATTAGTGATTTGTTTGATTGATATGATGATTTCTGGATATTTTATTTGGTCTGTTTTATCTAGAGGGCAATCGCAGATATTGGTGTTTACCAGTGTTTACACATTCGTGTGTTTTTATGATGTTTGAATTAATATTTTGCGACTGTTGAAGTCTTTTTTTATTCAAAGGCGTCTCAATGGGTCTAATAGATGTTACATAGCAAATAGCGGTATAAATAATAAATAATAAGGGTCCGAATTCCGAATTTGCAAGAATCGATAAAGTATGAATGTATTTAGTATTGTGCGTGCCGCTAGCCGCTAGCCCGGACCGGATGTTCGGAGACAATGGCTGCCATCTCTCTCACTATAACAACACTAATAATAATTCATTGCATTTCCGGTTCCGGTCGCTGATTGTTGTGACGTCACAGCAAGGCCGTCGATATGTGGACCAATAACAATTATTGTTGTTGTCATACGGGCAAGGTCGAGAAAGGGGCCCTTAAATATCAATTATCTTAATTATGGTATGTACTGGAAAATTACTGCTGTACTAACAATACGCTCATAGTATTTTTTATGTTAGTTTCACAAAGGAGGCCCCGAGGAAAATAATTCCACTCAGGGCCTATGCCATCTTTGGGGAAGCTTTGTGGAGGAAAGGAAGGGAAGGAAGTTCTGGGAAGGAAAAAGGTATGAGGAGTGGGTAGGAATCTGAGAGTTGGTGTGTCCAGGAGTGACGGACATATGAATCCATCCCTCTCATTGCGGTGTAAGGCGATATTCCGAGAGAGTCGTGCTGCAGAGGTCAAAAGGTTTCCCTCAACCATTATCTCCCGATTCAGCCTGCCACAGTAGGAGGGACGCCGCCAAGACCCGGGTAAACCTCACCCAATGAACCCGGGCACCCCTTCTAAGTGACCAAACGTAACCACTTGGGTGACTTATGTTAGAGATGTTGGTTATCCAATGAATGGTTCCTCCTTTGTCGTTTCACGTTTTTTTTTTCAATTTGCGATCGAAAACTTTGGTTTCCTAAACGTGTACATTTTAATAATTATTTTGTAGCGAATTATTAGATTTGAATATAAAAAATGGCGTTTTTTTCTTTCTCACCGTTTAGACATAGCGTTTAGATCATAGGTTCTCAACGTGGGCGATACGCCCCCATGTGGGCGTTTCAGTCCTTCAGAGGAGCGGTAGAAGACCAAGAGAAAATTGGGGGGAGTTTCAGGCTTTCAGGGGGCGGTAGGAGACCCAGAGAACCCATCCCACACCATCCCATCTTGCCCATCCCATTCCATTCCATACACAAAACGACTGCGACACTTGCGACTGCCACAAAAAATTACTATATTAATAATCGTGACGACAATTGCTGTTTCAGTTTCACGACTTAGGGGGCGCTAGATATAAAAATATTCTCAAAGTGGGCGGTGGGCAAAAAAAGGTTGAGAATCTATGGTTTAGATCATATTTCTAACCACGATAGTAAAGGAGATAAAATCATAATGAACACAATATTTTTTTGAGAACTAATCAGTCTTAGGGGATAAGAAATCAATAAATAATTAAGTAGACTACCAAATTAACGAACGAATCATCGATATCAAGATACAGTAGAGCCTCGCTAATCCGGACCCCCGTTACTTCGGTGCACGCTGTAATCCGGACTGGTGTGTGCTGGTCAAAACGTGTCAATATCATAGAGATAAATGGTCAATATTCAATTATTTGCCGTCACTAGTTAATGAACTTTTAGTTTTTTTTTCATGTTAAGTGCCCAAATTTCTTACGTGTTTGAATTTTGTATAAGTACATTTGGACGTACATAGATATTCTTGCCTAAATTGACTTTTAAAATTGAAATTTTTACTTTAATAAATGAAACCCGAGTTAAAAATTTGTTTTATTCCTATTAAAAAATTGCATACTATAATCCGGACGCCTCGATAATTTGGAAGGGGTCTTGTTTTTCCCTCTCCGGATTAGCGAGGCCCTACTGTTATTTTGCTTATTCCAAATATTGTTTTCCTGTTTTAAATCATTGTAACACACCCTCTTCCAGCTATTTCACCACCGGGAGTGTTTGACAGTTTCCTAGATACCCCTGATGAATTATACCACCGCCATCTTTATTTTACAAGCCGTGCTGTAGACTTGGCGGGAAATCAAATTTCAAAGTAAAGAGGCCTATTTCCCCAAGAAGCAAAAACATCATTCCAGCTCTGATTTTAAAGGTTCTAATAGAAAATGTTGATTTCAATTGAAGTGAAGTCATGGTGTTTGTTTTCCAAATAAAGAGAATTATTATTATATTTCATATTTATAAATACTTACCTATTTTGATCTCAAATCCAAATTTAAGATTTGTATGAAACGGCAGAAATGGGCCGCACATACGTTCCCCTTAATGAATATGTACTTACCTAAATGTCATGGGTAAAAAGTAAAATAATTTTTGTGGGATACTTCCCACAAAAATTATATTTATTTATTAAAATTAAAATTATTTCAATAATTTTAGAATTTCATGGATAAATAGTAAAAGAATTATTTGTGGAAGTATATGTTTTATTGCATTATAAACAAAACAATTATTTTCAATACATTTATATGTATATGGGTAGGAACATTGAAGGGGACCCACCACACAATTATCTGAGGTCCTCAGTCCTCAGGTACAAACTAATTACAAATATGTTTTAAGTTTTCTTGTATTACTTTTTTTATTTGAAGAAATACGATTGTAATATTCACTAATAAATATATTACGTATTTTCAAAACAAATACAATAAATTTGGGAGGCGGAAATGGGTACCGCCGCCCCGGGAACCTTTATTGGATAACCAACACCTCTGCCATAGGTCACCCCAAGTGGTTCGCTACGTTTAGTGATTTAGCAGGGGTGCCCGGGTTCATGGGGTGAGATTTGTCTAGGTCTTGGAGGCGGATGACCAGGACACACTGAACCCCAGATTCCTACCCACGCCTTAAACTCTTTTCCTTCCCAGAACTCTCCTCTCCTTCCTTTCCTTAAAAAACCCTCCACACAGCATCCCCAAAGATGACATAGGCACTGAGGGAAATTATTTTCTTCAGGGCCTCCTGTGTGGAGCTCATGTAAAAAAAAAAAAATCAAATTTCACTTTGAAAAGAAATCAACAATCAAGTTGAAACGAAGTGTCATTTCCAAGTGCCCACTATAAACTGTATAAACGTGGCGGCTTATGGATTAATTACTCCATTATTCTCTCAGAAGGCTCTACACATGTTATTACATAGTACGAGAATTATGTAGATTATATTATATTATATAGTAAATTACACAATTTGTAATTATAATCGATACAGCTCCAAACCTAAGCCACCATCCGCCATTATGAAAAATTGTTGAAAGCATTATTATTCATTATTACTACGTTAAAACCGTAAATATATTTAAAATGTCTTGTCTTAACGATCGTATATCACCACCAACGTATTGTTTTACAAAAAGAAGAATAAATATTGCAGAAACGTGATGAAAAATATTAAAAAAACTGCTTCAACCAGTAGCACACACTCTTCGGGCGCCTACAATTTCCATACTGGCGCATAGAAAAAAGCTATCACGAAGTCCCAAAAACAGGACTCTTTGAATGTCAGTTGGTTTTCTACAGCACGGCCTGTAAATAAAGATGGCGGTGATTATACGCACTGTGCCATTGTGAGTTATGCGTCCCTTTCTTGAGCTTATTAGACATGTCCGTACGAGTAAAACAAACATTACTGTCGTATTATGGTCCGCCGTAAACCTTTTATGACCCACTTCCGTCTTAAACGGCCTCGGACCTCTTTGCCAGGGGTTTCCAAATATATTCACATTAATGATTGATAATTTTTGTATAGATAATATTATGTCATTTAGATCCTACATATTCGTAAAAGGCAGTTTCGTTGTGGCTTACAACTTAATTATAATTAACTCAAACAAAGACAAAAATCAAAGTTTTAAAATATGTTTAAATTTTGAGTTTTAATAATTTAGATTTTTACATGTGACGTCACAGAGCTGGAGAGCTGATGACCCCCCCATACCCTTGTCACACAATGTCACACTTCTCTATATATATCAATGCTCCAACCCCCCCTTATGGTGTGACGGCCCCTTATGTCCTATTTAATAAATATGAAACAAACCGTGAACCAAATTCTTGCTTGAAATAATCTTATGTTACCCAAGTGGACTACATTTGGTGACTTAGCAGGGATGACCGGGTTCAAGGGGTGAGGATTGTCTAGATTTTGGCGGCGGATGCGAATGGCGGGTCAGATTTGGAGACTGGTTGAGGGACACTTTTTTACCTCTCAAAAAATGTGTCAAATTGTTTGCATTCTGGTGACCTTCCAGGCAGGTATGGTCCTGTAAATACTTTCTGCCTGTACAGCACATTACAACAGCATCGCGTTCATTTGTCAAATCATTGCACATATAGGTAGTACCTATCGTATCGGTTAGCCATAAATTGTTGTAGTGGTTTGTCTAGTTTGTAGTTAGAAGTACATAAGATTGTCGAAATTTATTATAAGTTTGTACAGCGCTCGTGAGATGATTTTTCACAAAAACGGCGCTATACAAGTCAACTAAATATTATAATTATTATCCTTTTCCAGCTTGCAGCCCCAAGCTTGACAACACACTCCTACTGGAATGTATGAGAAGTTTACATAGTAAAAATTGAAAATGCACAAAATAAATGGTTTATAAATAACACCAATAATACCCTGTTGGTTTGTCGGTAATCCTATTGTGACAGTTTCCTGCTTCGGCGACAAGCAGTCTACCATTTCTCAGACGAAACGTCGTAAATACCTTAACACAGTCATAAAAGGGCTATTGGCTAGTCGTAAATCCTAGGAATGATGCTCGAATGGAGACTTGCCAAATATGCTTTATTTTATTTTCTATTGAATTATGGATTTTACGTTTCGTGCGTTAACATTGACGTTTGGTCGAAGTGCGTAAAGCAAACGTAGTAAAATAGGAAAAAGATTAAAAATAATCTCATTGATGGTTATTGTAAAAAAAAACTAAACAATATTAGGTGAGTTCCTACTACATGCTCAGATGACCATTGCAAGAGATTTAATATCCTTTATATTTTTTTTTATTGTCGATAGAGATTTTAAAATTATTATAGAACGTTTCGGATAGAGCAGGTACTAGCATGGGCGTAGTCACGGTGAGGCAATGTGGGGCATTTGCCCCACCCTGGCTGGCCGAGACAAGGCCTCTGGGATTGTCGACCGAGTCGCGTTTTCAATTTTCTTTTTCCGTTCATATTATTTGTACTCACAGAGCCAGGCGCCGCATCCGCGCTCAAAAAGAAGAAGATGGAGAGAGATGTAATTACGAATGTAGAGTTAGAATAAAATCGAGGCGAAAATTGTGAAAATGTTTAATAAAACACGACTCGTTTAAAATAGACCAAAAATCTCGTGGAAGGCGTCTTAAGAATCATTTAAATTTAAAGAAACATTGTGAATTTTTTCACAACTATATTTTTTGTAAAATAACAGAAACAAACGTGTTTATAATAATTTTCGGAGTATACTGTGCGATTTTTTTCTATCGAGGGAATTTCGTACAATTTGCGTTTCGGCGTGGAACGCGTCTAGATATTATCTTCAAAAATAACATATTTTTTTAAGTGCTTAAAAACTTCAAATGTTTAAAAGGGAGATATGTAAGACATCGGTAGAAATTCGGGTAGCAGCGGCTAAAGCATGAATATGTTGAGAAGCATACTTTTTTCGGTACCTACTCCACATTTTTATTTTTTGCCCCACCTCAAATCAAACCCTGGCTACGCCCATGGGTACTAGGTGTAGAATATCATTCTGGCACGGTTGATCGATAAAGGATTTACCCAGGATTTACCGATAATATCGGTAACTCGTTATCATTCCCGAGCACGACTGCACGTCGCTAAAGTACAAACTCGTGCTGAATAAATTCGATCTGCAGTCATGCACGGGAAGGATGACATGTTACCAATATTATCAATATAACCTTTATCAATCAACCATGCTAGATACCCTGGTTAGTGGATCGCCTGTAAATAGCAAATATGTCAGGGCCGGCTGTAGGTGAAAATGACAACTCAGAATCAAAAAGCATTTTTCCGTAAAATAATTAAACTCGCGCCATCTACGAAAGAGAAATTATGAATTCTTTTAAGTATCACTTTAACAACCAATTTTTTTTGTAAACTTGTAAAAACTTCTAAAAACGTACGCGAAACCAGCAAAAATAGTTCACTTTGTGACAAAAGTGTTGTCGTAATATGCTGCGTGACGTACCTACCTAGTTGTTTTGCTAGTAAGAAATGCAAGATTTTTATCAAATGTTATTTTAATCGAAATCCGCCTTGAAGCTATCTTAAGTATACTTTTTTAATATTCATATAGCTGATTAAATTTTTAATGATGAAGTCTTTCTAACTGCCTCAATTTCGTGTTTTCAAAATGATCTTCACAAAGCTTGTCCACTGAGCGTTGGGACGAACTTGCTGGAAGACAAATTTGCTCGGTGCAGACCAAAACAAAGTTAAAAGCAATGCTTCTTCTGATTTTTCGGCTGCGAGATAATACACTTTCTTTTTGGTACTTACCTAAATGTTTTCTTAAACCAATGTTTACGGTTTCTTAATTTAAACGACAAGTTTGCAAAATTTCATCAAGAAATATCAACATTACGCTTTAAGGTGTGGGAAAAGGGGATAGGGTACTTTTTCAAAATCTTAGACAGTGACCTTCCTCCTGTATTGAAGATCAAGTGTGCAAAATTTCATCAAGAAATATCAACATTCCGCTTTAAGGCTCTGCAACCGGGCCCGAAAAGAAGAAGATAGAGAGATACGAAATTACGAATGTTAGAGGAGAGCGCTAACATTTACTGCGACAAAATCGATGCGAAAATTGCGAAAATGTTTAATAAAACACGACTCGTTTAAAATAGAGCCAAAACCTCGCTGGCATTATCTTAAACAGCATTTAAAGAAACACTATGAATTTTTTCATACATGTAACTTGTAAAATAACTGAAACAAACGTGTTAATAATAATTTTTGGAGCATACTTTGCGATTTTTTTCTATCGAGGGAATTTTATATAATTTGCGTTTCGGCGCGGGCAAAGTTTAGATATTATCTTAAAAAATAACATATATTTTTAAGAGCTTTAAAACTTACCGTGTATAAGGGAAATATGTAAGAAATCGTTACAAATCCGGGTTGCGGGCCCTTGGAGTGAGAAAAGCGGATAGGGTACTTTTTCAAAATCTGATGTAGACTCTCCTCCTGTTTTAAAGATCAAGTGTGCGAAATTTCACCAATCTAGGAAATCAAATACTTATTTGATGAACAAGTAAAATTGAGAAAAAGAAAACAATTGTTTATTCCAATACAGTTTAATTGCAAATCTTATTATTAGAAACACTCACATCATAAAAGTTAATAGGTATTAAAACACGTTAACATAAATACAGTTGAGATTATTAATACAACTATTATTAAAATGAATGAAATTTGAGCAATATTATTGTATTATTATGTAGATGAAAATGGCTACTCTGAATTTTAGTAAAAACGCTATTTATTGTGTCGGTGAGATTCATTATTATTTGACTATAGTCGCTACTTAATAAATCCTATAATAGTACAGTGAATGTTTTCTATGATAAAATGGTATCGTATGACCTAACCTAAAAATGTGTAATGTAAACAAAAACTTTTAATTAAATGAAAGCAATATTAGCGAAACTCAATCGAAAATCTGGAGACAGAAAAATCAGAACAAGATGCTTCTCTACCAACTGAGCTACGGAACCTGTATCCAATTCGGTCACTTTTAACTGTATTATACTTTGACTAAGAACTACCAACATTATCTTCATTTTCCTAACGCACAAAAAAAACTGTAGCATATAGAAGTTCAGGTAAAGTAGTTTGAACCCTTGTATATTTTCTATGCACAGCTCGTTTCCTTAATCTTGGCACACAATTTGAAGCAGTTAACAGCATTCAGACTTATTGTGTCAAGAAAGCAGAAAATGTTTTCAATTGCTACGAAAAGATGCCAGACCCCACATTCATCCAAGTCTGAAAACGGCCATACTTAAAAATAACAGAGATAATTCATGTAAATAGATGTACTATTTAAAATATAAACGAATATTAAAGTAATCACGTAATCAGTCATAAATCCATCGGAAAAGGTAGGTCTGTTTATAACCAAAATTGAGCCAATTAAAAAAAACAGATACATAAAAAATAGGTACCGTAAACTATAAAATGTAAAAAATGGTAAAAAGCTCGTTTGCAGTCTTCTGAAAATTGAGAATTATTTATTAGGTGCATGCCACTATATTACAAACAGATCAGGTAGCAATTGTAGTAGGCAGGAATTAAATAAACACTAACAATAATAAAATCAGTCGTAATGAATTCAATAAAACATTTTTTCAAACCAAAACTTAAAATAAGAAGATTTTATCATGTAGGCACGATATAACACGCAATCAAATATCTAAAAATGATGTAAATGAAAATAACAAGAATGGAAAACTGACTTTTGTTGATCAGTTTAACATAGAATGAAATAACGAGAATGGAAAACTGACTTTGGTTGATCAGTTTAACATAAAATGAAATAACAAGAATGGAGAACTCACTTTGGTTGATCAAAATAGAATGAAATAACAAGAATAGAGTGCTGACTTTGGGTGATGGGGTTAACAAAAAAATGGAGAACTGAATTTGTTTGAGTATGTTAACCTAGAATGAAATAACAAGAAAGGAGAACTGACTTCAGTTGATCAGGTTAACATGGAATGAAATAAACCAGAATGGAGAGCTGTCTTAGGTTGATCAGGTTAAAAAAAAACAGAATGAAATAATAATAATGGAGACTTTGGTTGATCAGGTTAATAAACATAGAATGAAATAACAAGAAAGGAGAACAGAATTTGGTTGATCAGGTTAACATAGAATGAAATAACAAGAATGGAAAGCTGACCTTGGTTGATTAGGTTAACATGGAATAAAATAACAAAAATGGAGAACTGAGTTTGGTTGAGCAGGTTAACATATAATGAAATAACAAGAATGGGGAACTGACTTTGGTTGATCAGGTTAACAAACATAGAATAAAATAACAAGAATGAAGAACTGACTTCGGTTGCTAAGATTAACATAGAATGAAATAACAAGAATGGAGAACTGACTTTGGTTCATCGGGTTAACAGATAATGAAATAAAAAGAATGGGCAACTGACTTTGGTTGATCAGATTAATCTAGAATGAAATAACAGGAAAAGGGATCTGAATTTGGTTGATCAGGTTAACATAGAATGAAATAACAAGAATGGAGAACTGTCTTTGGTTGATCAGGTTGACATTTAGTGAAATAACAAGAACGGAGAATTGTCTTTGGTTGATCAGGTTGACATTTAGTGAAATAACAAGAATGGAGAACTGAATTTGGTTGATCAGATTATCATAATTTGAAACAAACAATAAATAGGTAGGTACCTACATTTAAGACTTTGAAAAGAAACAACCTTTAGTAATCTGCGATTGGGAATTAATGTTTTAGTATTTTGTGAAGTGAGACTTAATTTAACATGCATACAAATAAAATTAGGTACAATAATAGATGAAAGGTGATTACTTGTGATTATGTTATATATAAGATATAAGAGATAAAGACCGATTAATGCTAAATAAAGAACAATTGGATCGCAAAAAGGATGTTCTGGGGATTCTGAAATAATAATGACTGTAATTCTAATCAGTGAAAACCACTTATTTTCACCACTTAGAAATAGTAAATTGCCAGATATAATATCGTGTCAATCAATGCCAAATATAATCCCAAAAAACTATTTTTTTTAAATCGGTCCTACATACTGATACCGTAGATAGCCAATACTTTTTTCATATCATTACCATTCCCACTTCAATACAGGCAGGTACCACAAATTAGAGTTGCCTTAGTTGAGAATATTGTGCGGTATCCATATAAAAACAGAGTTCTCAGCGGCACAACTTTACAAGCTGCGATTTTAGTTTTACAGTCGAATTAGATGACACCTCCAAAAAATTATTAGAATTCTAACATTAATCGGCCTTCACGCAAACACTAAAAATATTGGACACTGTGTTTAAAATTCACAGTATCTCAGCCTTGACGTTGAAACCCCAATCCCTGACTTCCAGCAGCGCTGTCTCCAACTTCTTCGCCTCAGACGGGGTGATGCTGCGCGTCGGCTTAGCGTACCCTCCGCTTGCAGCAATCTTCGGCTTAATCCTCATCTTAAAGTCCGAAGCGGACGCCATCTTCGCCAGGTCGCTCTCATCTGTCATTTCCAGAATTCCGTTGGCGATTTCTTCTGGTTCAACGTGCATTCCGATGGATATGAGATTGGATATTAGTTTTCTGAGTACTCCCGCTTCTTCTTCAGTCAGTTCTATGGGCGACAGGCTCTGGTCGATGGTGACTTGACCAACTGCCTGGTTGAAGGCATCCGGGACTTGGTTGATGGGGATCTCCTGACATAGTGCCGGGGATATCAGAAGGATGATGAGGAGGGAGTTCTGAAGCAAAAATAGAACGCGTAAATTAGTTTAGGTTGTTATCTCTGATGAACAACATAACTCTTATGATCGGGAGTTTCAATGATAATTCGGTTCTCAATAATTTACATTCTAACCGTTGTTCTAAAGAATCTAAAGAAAGGATGCTCTGTGTTAATCAGCGGCAGGGAAAATGGTCACTGAAGGTGCCCACCTGTCGATCGGATATTATCGGCTATCTTCGTAACCATTCAAGTATTAGATCCGAACAAGCGACGGTTGTCTCTCTCATATAGTACAACTTTACTGACCTCTGTTGAGAAACATTAAAACGTATTTAAAAAATCTTCCAAGGTGCAGAACATGCACAGTAGTAGTGTTGAGTATCTCATACAAGAGGCACCTCAAATGTCCCATACAAACACGTAAAATGTCCCCCCACCTCACAATATGTATTTGTACCAACTCTTTTTCTTTGTATTACTACAAATATGAAGGGGGGACAATATGAAGGAGGGACAAACATGAGGTGTGAGGTGGTTTGTTTTGTTGGACTACATTCATGTCATGTACGGGACAAATATGAGGTGAGGTGTGAGGTGGTTGGTGTATTGGACTACATGTAATGTCACGTTGTCACGTATGGGACAAATATGAGGTGAGGTGTGAGGTGGTTGATGTATTAAACTACATGTCATGTCACGCATAGTTTGGGACAAATGTATGAGGTGGTGAGGAGTGAAGTGTTTGTATATTCTATGACATTTTTGTATTAGAACCGTGAGGTGGTGATGGGGTAAGCCAATTTATATATTGTGAATACCGCAGAAGCGACCCAACTGCTCCGAAATTTTTATTTTTTTATTCTAAATTATTGTTAAGTGAATATCGCACAAGAGTACCAACTGCTCGAAAAAAAAATTTTTTTGAAATATTTTTTTGTTGTAAATTATTGTTATGTGAATACACAAAACAATAATTTATGAGCACAAGAGTACCAACTGCTCCCAAAAAATTTTTTTTTTATTGTAAATTATTGTTATGTGAATACACAAAATAATAATTTATGAGCACAATAGTCCCAACTGCTCGAAAAATTTTTTTTAAAAAAAATTTTTTTATTGTAAATTATTGTTATGTGAATAAACAAAACAATATTATGAGCACAAGAGTCCCAACTGCTCCAAAAAAATTTTTTTTTTTAAATATTTTTTATTGTAAATTATTGTTATGTGAATACACACAACAATAATTTATGAGCACAAGAGTCCCAACTGCTCCAAAAAAAAATTTTTTTGAAATTTTTTTTTTTATTGTAAATTATTGTTATGTGAATACACAAAACAATAATTTATGAGCACAAGAGTCCCAACTGCTCCAAAAAAAAATTTTTTTTTAAATTTTTTTTTATTGTAAATTATTGTTATGTGAATACACCTAACAATAATTTATGAGCACAAGAGTCCCAACTGCTTTTTTATTATAAATATTTTTAATTTAAATTATGTATTGATAAGTGAATACCGCACAACAGTACCAACTGTGCCAAAAAAATTTTTTTTTTTTAATATATTTTTATTTTAAATTATTGTTATATGTTATGTAAATACCGCATAAGATTCCCAACAGCTCCCAAGGGAGGGAGGATGAGGCAGTATTGTGATGAGGTGGAGGGGATTGCTGAGGAGGGGGAGGGATAAGAGGGGGGGTGCAGGGAGGTGGGTGCAGGGGGGGGGGGGGGGGGGGATCAGAGGGGAGGTGCAGGAAGGGGATCAGATGGTGAAGGTGGGGAGGGGGTGGGCCTTTTTTATATCCATTTTTCGTATTACAAAAATAACAGACACGGGAGGCGGGTATGGGTACCGCCACCCCGGTATTTATTAGAAAACCAACACCTCTGAACCAAGAAAATCAAGCTGAAGGAAAAAACCAGCCACCCCCCCCCCCCCCCCCCGCGAAAATATTTTGTAACACCTCATTTCAATATTTGAGTACCTCATACAAACTCATCCTGATATCGTGTCCTACCCAACACTACACAGTAGGCATTAAAAATATACAAAAACAATTATATTTTTTCATACAGATTTACAAATTGCCGGCACATATCAATTTTACCAAAAAAAGATTAGAACACGTTATTTATGAAAGGTTAAACAAGTTTTGATTAAAAAATCACCATCATTTAAAAAAACAATACAGTTTCAAAAAAATATCGAATACTTTTCGGTAACTAGATAAATAAACTAGAAACCAGCATAGACAATGGAAATAATGCTATAGCAATCCTTGTAGACCTCCAGCCGTAGCGAGAAACGGGCGGGGCGGGGGTAGGCCCTACCCAAGTAAAAATTTGCGTTTTGAATTTCTCAAAGTCAACTTTAATGGGGGGGGTGACACCACGTTATCCACACCGGGTGCCACCCATGCTAGCTATGCCACTGCCTCCAAGACATACTAATAATAAAAAAAATAGAAAAAACAGGTGTACCAGACCCAATTTTCATTTCAGTAGATAATTGTTCGCAAGCGAGGATCGCGCACGATAAATTATCTACTGTTTCGATAAATGCGTATTTTCGACCGTCGTAGATAATGTAAAACATAAAAATGTACTCATTTTATTTTTTTACATGGTAACCCGTGTCTTTGACTCCATAGATTTGATACATTTTTTCTGCATACACCTGTTATTTTTTTTTATTTTTTTATTTATATTTCATATATATCCCGTTAAACTACAGTTAAGTAGTTTGTCAACAGGATTTTTATTACAACTTTTTACATATTACAACTTAGACCTTAATTTATACAATAACAATAAACTTACACATTAATAGTAAAAACTAAATCGCCTAATACAAATTATTTCTACCTAGTAGCCATATTTTCAGCAAATATCTGACTCTATTTGGAAATTCGCATTTCTTAATATTACCAGGTAGCATATTATATATTTTAGGCACATTATACTCAAGGGTTCGCTGTCCGTATTTATTATTATGTTTAGGTACAAGCATGCCTTCATTCTTTGTGAACCTAGTATTGTGCCCATGTTCAACTTTCCTCTTATACTCAGAGTCAAGATATGTGCTGAATCAATATTTTATACCATAATAAGGCCTGCACCGGCAAAACTGTTAAATTTTGATACAAAAGTGAAATGTTTCGTCTCTGTGAAAAAATATATTTATTAACTAGTAATTTAACGATAGAATTTTGTATTGATTGTGCGTAATTTAAATTTGTTTTGCAAGAATGTCCCCAAGTGGTTAATCCATATCTTAAAGTTGATTCCGCGAGTGACATGTAAATAATTCTTAAGGTATTCACAGGAACGAAACACTTCAATTTGTATATTCTACCCACTATCGCCCGCAGCCGTTTACAAATTTTGTGTATTTGTATGTCCCATTTAAAGTAGCAATCAACAGTCACGCCCAAATAAACGTATTCGTTTACTAGCTCAATCGTTTCACATGAGCAGGGCTGCACAATATTTTGATGGATGCAGGTAAAGTTATGAGAAATTATTTCAGGCATGATGGAAACTTTTGCATGTGGAGATCTTATGTGTGTGGCGACACATCATTATAAATTTCGCCACCAAAAGAGGAATCGAGAAACATCTCCTAATATCCGCGCGCATCGGCAAACCTACTTGCCTAGGTACCTTCGTACCTATACTGGCCGCGATGTACTTTCTCGCCTCCCGTGCCAGCCCGACGATAATAATATCGCCCCGCCTAGAAAGGTCTCGAGACAGCACCGTACAATATCTGTACGGCGCCGAATATTCTCGAAGTGGCTCGTATTACCTACCGCGAGGTAGTTACTCTACCGCGGCTATATAAGCAGCCGATCGCTCGCCCGCTGCAGTTCAGTCCAGTTCAGTCACACACTTACAGTCGGCCAACATCTCAACATGTAATAAGTGCTCCTGCATGGCATCGCTACGCATCCAGGGCAGCTTCCTCGAGGTCCATCACCATGTCTCAGCTACAAGGCCCATCGCGTCTTCAGCTCCAGAGATCAGATTCAACCCGCGACTTACAAGGCTTGCGTCACCTTCAGTCCAGGGATCAGCTCACCACTTCATGGCACCCCGAAGCCCACCGTGCTTCGCTGCCATGGAACGCGCTCCGCCTCGCCAGGACTACCTGCTGGTGGCTCAGCTCACCGAGCCACACACCGTTCACCTCCGCGACACATAGCGTCGAGCAACGGCCTGGAATATAGGTCATCTCCACCGCCATGGTGTCGAGCAACTCGCTGACCTTCACCATCTCCACCTCCGTACGCCTGCAGCATCATCTATGGCACTCCGCATTACATCATGTTACCGACCACCGACCATCTGCTACGTAGCCCAATAAACGACTGACTCACCACTTCGACACGACGACTTTCATTTCCGTCTCCCGCTCCCTCATGTGCATCAGTTTGGTTTTTTTTGTATTTATAATTAATCCTACGTCATGACACCATTTAATCAGAGATATAAAGTCTTCTTGCATATATTTAATCGCAGTATACAATTGATATCAAATATTGCATTATAACTAAAATAAATAAATTAATAAAATTAATAGTCGATCTTTACCGCATTAAGGGGTCGTCCATTAATCACGTGATGTTTTTTTAGCAGATTTTTAACCCCCCCCCCCCGAAAAAAATCACGTGTTTTTTTTTGTACAAAGTACTTAATATTGTCGTAGTTTAATTATATAACAATTTGACTTTTTACTCATAAAGTTAAAAATAAATATAAATGTTATATGATTGAGGCAATTGAGGCTAATAATAATAATATCGTTGGTTAAAATTACCACCATTCTCTGCATTTTCTCAACAATTCTCGCGTTTTTCCAGTTCTATATAAGTTCATACTTGAATGACTTCAATATTTTGTTTAACATTTTGTTTAAAATATGTCATTTTTAAATCAAATTTAAGACGTATCTGACGTATTGACGGGAGGAATGCATATCCGGGCACAGTTTGGAAATTTAATAAAAAGGCACTTTCTAGATGAGAAAAGTGTGGAAAAGCTGAATAAAACAAAAATTAAGGCGCGCTCGGCAAAATTGAGGGAGATACAACCGTTCAAAGTATTTAAAATTTCACTTTACAAACTGTTATTGACAGTTCGCCCGCGTCCGCCCGCCATTTTTTTTATAACCTAATACGCTAAACATGGTTTGTGATACAAAAAAGTGCCCCTTTATAGCGCCTGCTCACGTCAAGGCAAGAAAAACATCCCAGTTTTCAAGTGGTTTAGCGGCTACGCTAGGTTTGTGTAACATGGTTTGTGATTCTGGCGTACTATTAATTCTGTATTAGGTCTGGGATCCAACATACCTAAGCGGTGAAAACATGGCGAACGAACAACGAACTGTCAATATCAGTTCGCCAAGTGAATTTTTAAATACTTTGAACGGTTGTATCTCCCTCAATTTTGCCGAGCGCGCCTTAATTTATTTTTTATTCATCTTCTCCACACTTTTCTCATCTAGAAAGTGCCTTTTTATTAAAATTTCCAAACTGTGCCCGGATCTGCATTTCACCCAAAATGTTTATTTTTAGTAGATATAATAAGGTTTTTGATATTATATCTACATATTATTTTTTACTTCTAATATTAACGAGTCTATATTGAGAGAGGACCTGCAGACAAGCAGCCACGTGGCAGCTTCGCGGGACTACCGATAAATTGTCTAAATTATATATTTATGTAAACTATGTTTTTGTTGGAAACAATATAAAAAAGGTTATACCATAGGTCTTTGGCAGATTTGTTAAATTTTCAAACGAAAAATCTTATTTTACATTTCATATCATGTAATCAACATTATTGTAAATCAATACGTTATCTAGTAAACGCATGTTTCAAAATTTTAATTTTAGTTGGAATAAAATCATTAAAAAAAACATCCGAAATTCATGACGAAAATTAAAATATATTAATTTGTAAGACCGTAAATAGGATAAAATAGAGAAATTTTATCCTATTTACTGTCTTACAAATTAATTTAGGACATTATTGAAAAATTATACATACTTATGATAAAAAAATAATTACAAAAAGTACATAATTTTAACAGTTTTATCATAATGCCTTTCAGCATTTTTGGATGGAGGTATAAATTAAAGCAAATTTGGAATGAAATAAAATCGATATTGAGTTATAATTTTTAAATTCTGGTACGGAGAATAATTATTAATCTTTCTCGTTGGAACCGAGAAAGCCGTGTACGATCGTAAGAACACCTTTTTTCGACAAAATGTGGAATTTTATCGGCACAAAGCACTCTCTTAAGAGCGTTTAACCAGCCAGCGGACGAAAATCCACATTTCGTCGAAAGTTGTTCTTCCGATCGTGCAGGGCGGTTACAATGAGAAAGATTGATTATTCTCCGTACCAGCTTTTTAAAATTATAACTCAATATCGAATTTATTTCAATCCAAATTAGCTTTAATTTATACCTTCATCCAAAAATGCTGAAAGGCGTGATGATAAAACTATTAAAATAGTGTACTTTTTGTAGTTATTTTTGGATTATAAGTATTTATCGTTTTTCAATAATGTCTAAATTTAATAAGAATGTTAAAAAAATCTGAAATATATTAGTTTGTAAGTGCGCAAATAAATACACAAATGGACCAATTTTCGTCAAGAAACACATGTACGTACATATTTTTTAATGATTTTATTGAAACTAAAATTAAAATTCTAATACATAACTTTGCTAGATAATGTATTGATTTATTTTTCTGCATGATTACATTATTTGAAATGGGTGTGGTATAATACAAAAACTTTTTTGAAAATTTAACAAATCTGCCAACGACCTATGGAATAACCTAATTATACTAAAAATTAAAAAAAAATCTAAAAATTTATTACATAACTATGCTAGATAAAAGAACAATCTTTCGAAATCCACTTATAATTTTTTGTGGAAAAGAGTCAATACGTCTAAAAACTTTTTTGAAAATGTCGTATTTCCGGCTTTCTCTGGTAATGCCCTCTTAAGGTAAATTGTCATTTAAAAAAAAATGTAGGCAACCCTTAGCATACACGAAAACGTGCTTTTCTGCACAAATGGCGGCAAATTCAAATCATGCGTTAATTTTGGAACACCCTTATTTAAGAAAAAAAAAAACTGTTTGCTCCAAAGATTAGTGAGCAAAATCAAAATGTTCTTGTACAGGGAGTTAAGCGACCTAGGTACTCGAATTACTTTAAACAGTGATTCCTGACATTATTTGGAGTTAAAAAAACCTGTCCAATAAAAGAAAACATCAAAAATGTCACCGGAGACCAAAATTCATTTAAGTACATTTTTTACTCCAAATAATGTCAATAAGGTACGTCCCATATAATAAACAATAATATACATTTTGAAGACAGTTAAATATGTATATTTCTTTTGAATTAATAACAATTATAAAATAAGAGGATCATTTTGCCTACAATAGTGTCCGTTGGGATTGATCGGGAAGAAATTATAATCCCCAAGAGGCAAAATACCTACGCCCTACGCCCCCGACTGATAAAGTTTAACAGTCAATAATATTGTAAATAAACACGAATGAATTAATTGAATTATTTAGAAACTTTTAAACGCAATTAGATGCCGGATAATAAATGTAAGTGCCTCGTGACAAAGTTTTATAATTTAAATTCTCAAAAAATTTCCATCAAAACAAAGTTTGTTTCACCGAATGGGTTCGACCATCTGTTGACATTTTTGAGAAGCTAAAATGCTACCCTATCGGAATTATTCCGAATTAACAATTTTATACAGATGTAAACAAGAAGCAGGAATCTACTTTCACAAGTACTCGCGAATACCTGCGTAGATTATCTTCAGACACCGAATCCGACATAAAAACCATAAGATACGGTGGAACACTTATTGCTGATTGCAATAAATCATAAAATAGAACAGATTTCATTTATAATACATACCAAATTCACTTTGATAAACGCCGCCCGCAAAGAAGACCGAGCTGCCATTTTTTCACGACTGTGTTGCAAGGATATAAAATTTTATTGATTTAGCCATAACTCAACAGCTGGTTTATTATTTTATCTGGGTAAGAACTAATACCCAAAATAATATTTATTATGGTTTATTATTTGAATATTGTTGCCATCATCTGAGAGACGATTTTTTAAATCACTTCTAAAAAAGGGTAATTTGATAAAATAAAATAACCAACAAATAAAAAAAAAACCTTTACAAAACTTCTGTCTTTTTTTCATTCCCGTGTATCTTTTCTCCCACTACCTTACCTCTTTTTTGTTTCTACGGTTGTTATACTCACAAAAATAATATATACTGATAGGATTGTATTGTTTTTGTATTTTATAAAACTATTCCGTAAATGTCCTTTCAGCTAGGTAAAATGCACTCTTCAAGAATTAAAAAATGGCAATAATCGTTGCAAAATTGAAAATGTTTTGCTTATCAAAGACGCAATAAGTATAATCATCAAAAATACTATTACTATTGTATGTCTGTCCGTCTGTCTGTAACTCTGATTCGATGAATTCTAGAACTCAGGTTTGCTTTGAATTTAAATGTCGTTTTCAAAATTGAAAATGGTTGTGTTTAAATTAGGCATACCTACCTGATAATACTCCTTCACTGTTTATGAGTGAATTGAAGGGCCTTGTAAAAGCCTTGGCGTAAATAAATAAATAATCGACTGAGTAGCGGAGTCCTGTTTTAACTCGATCGTTTTGCATTTCGTCCATCTGTAAATTTGTTTGTTTATTCTGTTTCTGTTCCAAAATGGTGGATGTTAATGGTACAGTAAAGATAGTTCTTTTCAAATGTGAAATCGTCGTGTTAATTTGGACTTTTCGCAATTAAAAAAAATATATGGTACCTATCTGTCTGCAGAAAGTTTGAGGAAAGAATTGTCATTGAGATAGTGACGTTTTTTTCTCAAATTCTATAATTCTTTTTATTTTATTTAACCACTTATAAATCTCATGATTTCCAAGGAAATTTAGGTTATGATTTATTATTATACATATACATATATTATAAGAGAAAATTAAGATATTATAAAAGAAAATTTAAACCATTCTCTTTTGAACGCGAGGTATACTGTTCACAGATGACACAGATCTACTACTACTGCATTCTTATAAGATTCTTTTGGGATTCGTGGAAGCTATGCGCGCCATTGTTGGTAATTTGCGAATGGAATTCTATGAGACATGAGAAGATAAATGATTAGATTTTCTCCAATTAAATTAAAGCGGCAACCGCTCAGCCAATAAGAGCAGTTTGTGATGTGTGCGAACACTAACACGAAAGCGAACGAATCGTATGACAATGACAACCTATACATTCCTAGATAATATTATAAACACAATGAATCCGTGACGTCATTCGTACAATCGGCGACAACATACCGTGTAAAGCAGATTTCTCCAACAAAACCAAAGAAAAATGAAAAAAAGTGATGAAGATATAACTTATTGTCATTTTGCAATCTGAATTATTTTTTTCAGTTAAATGAATGCTGGATAACATGATTTTTAGCCAAATTTTCCGACCATTTTAGGTACTGTACACATTTAATTGATTTTAAATTTGCCGCGTATTACGTCAGCACTGACGTCTGACTCGTTTGCATTAAAGCGCTCGTTAAATATTGGAATACTATATTCATCTCGCTCTGGTGCGTGGTGTTCATGCGAGAAACGAGAAAGACAGCGGAATCCGTCAGCGCAGTTTGGTGCGTATATTTAATATGACAGAAGGACAGTGTACCAAAGGCCGCGCCGAGCGTAACATTTCGTGATAATCTCTCGAAGATCGCGGACATTTCGATACATTTTTGATACTTATCAAAGTGCCAGTGCAACATTGAAGATGCTGTGCGTTTACGCGAGTGATTTTTACCCATTTTTAAATAATTAAACGATCGGCGGACGCTATTTTGGTTTTTTGCTTTTCGCGATGACGTACGTTGACCGTAGTGCCATCTCCACAGGCCTGGCCGCACCATTCAGAAGCATTATTTCATCTCGGCGACACAATAAGAAAGGGCCCTAGGATTAACAAACACATTAAAATGGCTTCGACTTTCGCACAAAACACAAAGCTGAACATTTTCCCGGTAGACAAGTTAGTGCGCGTAGGTTATTATGAATTGGAAAAGACCATTGGCAAAGGCAACTTCGCCGTAGTGAAACTCGCTACACATGTAGTGACCAAAACGAAGGTAAGAGTTTTTTTCTTGTTTTATCTTATAAATACATCACATATCATGTTGTTTGTTTTGAAGACATTCTCCACATCAAAATAAAACTCAAAAGATATCGAAGAGCGATCTAAACACATATTTTTTGCTGTTTTTCGTTTGAAGCAAGTCGAGTTTGACAGGAGTCTCGTATCGATCTCCAAGTGCATTAGATTCTGTGAATGGACTTCTTGTATGGACCCCATGAATGAACTCTCGACAAATCTCTCCATTAAGTGTACCATATTTGTATCCAACGAAAACAATATATTATTTTAAACTATTTCAACGCAATTTACGTATAAATATGTACAAGTGTGCCGAAGTTAAGAACGGATCGAGAGTTTCACGGTCATATTATTTGACATTTTGTAAAAAAAACTGGTCTGTCTCGAAAAATGCATCGTGATAACGTTTTGACAGTGTTCCGCAGATGTTAACATATTTTAAACAAAATCAAAGTATTATAAACAATACAGTGGCATTATATAAATACAAACGAAACGTGTGACAATTTATCATCTCTGCAACCCTAGATATGTTCATAACCACACATAAACAAACACATTATTATTTATATAAGTAGGTACCTACCTAGGTAATTTATTTTCTATGACATTTCTTTGCGTATATAAAAATGTATCCCTGTTTCCCTTGGTCACGCCATAACTTCAGAACGACTTTACCAATTTCATTCATATTTTTTTTTTAAGTTTTCTAATACTTTGTAGAAGGTTCCTTCGGAAAGAAAAATTAAGAAAATATGCGCAGAAAATTGAATAATTTCAGAAAACTTAACCACTATTTTAACTTCGCAAGTTTGACAGTTCGCGCGTTTGATGAAATTGAATTTAAGTAGGTACCTAGCAGGCAGCTGTTTTTTTTTGTTTTAAAAGAATTGTCTATGGAATTTTTTAAATTTATAGACATTTTTAATAGGTACCTACGTTAGGTACCAAATTTGTTTGATTGTTCTTATACTATACACAAAAATTAATATTTGTAATATACGAAAAGTGAAAATTTGAATAAAAAAATTGTAATAGGTGGCACGCGAGCTGTTTGAAAACTGAATGTACTGGGACTGAATATGAAACGCGGGAGGGGGGTTTACGGGACGGGGGAACGGGAGAGGGAAGAGGGTGGGCGGAAGAGGTGGAAGGGGAACGCGGGAGGGTAGGGGATGCGGGAGGGGAACGGGGACGTACGGGAAAGGACATGCAGGGAGAAACAATTTATTTCTTAGAATATGGCATAGCAACGCATGCCGGGAAGCAGCTAGTCAGAAATAAAACCAGTTAGTAGGTGGGTACCCACAATAACACTAGTATGTCACGATGGAGTTCTTCTTGTTTTTAAAGTTGATATAATAAATTGCAATAATTCGCGTGTTGTTTGGGAGATGTTAATAATAATAATATATATGGCCGTGATTCTTATCATAGTCTCGTCATATTGCCAAACTTGTGTCTGTGTATGTGTGCATTCGCTGTATTTATATCACACTTGATTGACCAGAAATCAGTGGGGTGCGATACGACGAAAAGGAAAAAAATGAAATTTGGCTTTTTTTAATCAATGTAAACTAACAGTAACAAAAAAATATAACCTCACTATAACATATTACAACCGGTAGTAGATAACGGTGAAAATCATGGGGTGTGGATTAAAAAATATGTATTTAAAAAATATATACATACGTACGTTTTTAAAATACGTCTATTTGAATTTTGATTTGGTTTTCTTGAAATAATGAAAACAAATCTTGGAGGTGGAAATTAATCCACTTCCCGACATCCGATCGAACTGAAACTCCGCAGATAGACTCGTTGTAGATGACAACTCAAGTTCTATCAACTCACGGATAGTACTCACTCACACACACACGCGCAAACACGCATTTCTATAAAATTGGCTATAAGCCGGCCCAAGCTATGGTGCAACTAGACCGAAAATTGAAAATTCTTAGATGTATTATAGCAAAAACACTTTTTTTATGAATATTTTTTTGTATCATTCATTCTTCCAAAAATATTGTATCTAAACGCTGCGCTGTATGATTGATTGGGTGACTTCTGACGTCATTGGAACCCAAGCCATGCCAGAATGAGAATGGATACTGATTTGGGATCACGTCTCCTTCCCCTACCACTTTAACTTAACAATCGTATCCTGAAATTTGCATCTACTATAATTAGTTATAAAATCGGTGTTGCCATATTTGTGATTTTTTGTTCCATTTATTGAATGGAAACTTTTTGTTGTATTTTTGAAATATACAATGTACATACAAATTAGATATTAAATCAAATTAAAAATAAAACAACGCGGAAGAAATTTTAGAATAAAAAAGTAAAGAAAAATTGAGAAACAGCGCCTTTGAGGAGATCACAGCGCTCTTCAGTGAATACCGCACAAGAATCTCAACTGCTCCCGTCTGGAGCTAGTGAGGCTATGGCATCCCCAATTGGGGTATGTTGTGAGGCTGAAGGTAGTGGGGAGGGGAAGGAGGTGGGGAAGAGGAAGGTTGGGAAGTACCTGGCTATTCAGATCTGGTCACCAAACACGGCTAAAGCCATTTTCAAGCAACGTTTCAATTCTGAATGGTGGTCTTACACCAGGGCGATACGACTCCAGATACTAATATCTACAGCCCGTATGTTTGACGAATATCTACAGCTCATATGTTGAACTAATATCTACGAACTTCAGAGTGTTGATTAATATCTACAGAGCGTAGGTTGAACTAATATCTACAGAGCGTAGGTTGGACTAATCAGCTAAATGTGTCCAATAGTCCAATATTAGGGATTTTTACATACATACTTACATAAATTAAGTTTTTTAAACTGCATACGCAATATTACGTTATTCCAATATGCTATACATAATTGCAAATCCAACCTCTGACAGTACTGTAGATATTCGTCAACACTTTGGTTCTCATAGATATTAATCAACAATTTGAGCTGTAGATATTCGTCAACACTTTGATTCCCATAGATATTAGTTCGATTTTTTCAGTTTTTGGAATTCCTGTAGATATTAGTAGACGCCTCCGGGCGATACTGATAATATCTTCCACTCTGGAACATGCCGCAAATATACTATAATATATACTGTATTTTGAAATATATAATATATCATTTTAAATGAATTAATTGTGAAATAACACAAATTAATCAAATAAAATTTATTTGATTAATTTGTGCTACATAAATTAGCCAAATATTATTATGCTATTAATTTGTCCGGTAAAGTCAACTGTCAGATTTCGAAGTCATACACAACCTTGTATTTTAATTGCAATTGTAAAATTATTGGTCGTAAATTATTAATATTTTCAAACAGAGACAAAATAAACCGTTGCAGTTTCAGAGTGCCAAAATTTTAGCTGTTAAGGCAATACTTTGGCACAAAATTACAATTCAGCATATATTTACCCCGCAGCATAAAGAGAAATTAGAACATAAATACAGCACTAGATTCACGCGCAACGACGGGTTAATAGTTCCGAAATTTAACAATAAGTACGGACAGAGAACGTTTGAATACATCATACCGAAGATATTTAATTTATTACCTGACACTATAAAGCAATGTAATTCTATGAATAAGGTTAAATGTATGGTGAAAAATTGACTATCGGAAAAAAAAGATTTATAATGATTTTGATATGTATGAAAAAATGTTGAATCTGTAGATATAAGATGTAAATTTAAAATTTTAAAAATGTATAAATATTTAACTAAAATATAAGCACCTGTTGACAAGCCAATTCAATTGGCTTTGTAGGACTTGTTTGTTGATTATATGTATTATGTATTATCTATTATTTCAATTAAAAAAAAAAATAAAGATATTTTCTTCAAAATTCGGTGTTGACGTAAGAATGAAAAAATATAGTTTCATATTATTAAATTTCTAGATTTTGTTGCTAATCTGTAAATCTGCTAAGCAGTAGATTTTTAAATGCTACTTAATACATTCCCTACGAGATTTTGGCTCTTTTTTGAATACGTCGTAATTTGTAAAATATTTTCGCAATAGTCGCTTACGTCCATTCATTGCAATGTATTCCGCGCGCTCCAAATACACCTCATGTTGTTAGCTTTTGACACTAAACATGCTACTCCATTAAAAAGAAAATTTTATAACGGATAGCCGGGTCTAGTTGTTTTTTTTTTTTAAATTTTTTTAATTGTGTTTATAAGTTTAACGAGTTAATTTATACAGTTTTCGACGCAAATGTGTATAAATAGTTACAAACATTTTCTTTGGTAAATTGATGTTTAATTATTATGTGCTTTTCTCAAACTCCACTATGGTACGCCGCTGTAACGATGATTGTAGTACTTTACTATATCAACCATCTTTCATTATTATCTGTTCAGAAAACAACACTCGAGTTATTGTTCATTATCATTTGTATAGACAAACATTCTATGTGGAGTGTGATATGGTTATTGCGGAGAATGGCCCCTCGATGACAATAATTATTATTTTATTTTATCATCTTGTTCTTGCCACAAAGTGACTTAATATTTAGTTTTGGCCCCTGCTCACCATCCGATTTAAATCCGTGCCTGCAGGACTGCATGCAGTCTCTGCAAATCGGATCGTTACTAGGCACAACCGCCAGCAAAATTAACATTAGTCCCTTTGTCGGGCCGTCGGAATAATAATAATTCGGCTGGGGGTTGCATGCAGTTCTCGGATGAAGGAATCAGCTGGAGGTTCTGCATGCAGTCCTCGGATAAACGAATCGGCTGGGGGTTCTGCATGCAGCCCTCGGACAAACGAATCGGCTGGGGTTCTGCATGCAGTCCTCGGATGAACGAAATCGGCTGGAGATTCTGCATGCTGTTCTCGAATGAACGAATCGGCTGGGGGTTCTGCGTGCAGTCCTCGGATGAACGAATCGGCTGGGGGTTCTGCATGCAGTTTTCGGATGAACGTATCGGCCGGGGGTTCTGAATGCAGTCCTCGGATGAACCAATCGGCTGGAGGTTCTGCATGCATTCCTCGGATGGTCGAAATCGGCTGGAGATTCTGCATGCAGTCCTCGGATGAACGAATCGGCTGGGGGTTCTGCAAGCAGTTCTCGGATGAACGAAATCGGCCTAGAGCACTACATGCATCCTCGGATGAACGAAATCGGATGGTGAGTAGGGAGTTTTATGATTCCCACGGCGACTGAACGCCGGATCTCATTTCTTTAATTCGATTGAGGGAGATGCAAGAAAGTGGTAACTTTTTTTCTTTTGCAGGAAGCAAACGTGCGTACATCATTTGTCTCACTATTATTTAGTGTGTAAGGGCTGCAGCAATATTGTGATAACCACTGGAGCACTTTTTGCCACAATATGGCACTATTTTAAACACCTTGGATTGCTTTGCTGCCAGTTTTAGGCAAATTTTCCCTAGATGCATTAAATTTTTTGCATTAAAATATTAAAATTCGGAGGTATGAGTTTTTTTGATGTCGGCGGAAAATATTCAAAATGGTTACCAAAAATCACAAGCGATCGGAGGAAAAAGTTAAAAATCGCGCTGTCGCTCGAGTGGTTAAGGAACGAACATTTATTGCATTTTACGAGCCATCGCCGTGAAAAAATCACAAAGTATGCTCCGAAAATGATTATTCACACTTTTTTTCTGTTATTTTACAAAATATATATATGAAAAAAATCACAATGTTTCTATACATTCCTCACGAGATTTTGACTGTTTTTTAAATACTCGTACGTCGTGATTTATAAAATATTTTCACAGTAGTCGCTTACGTCTATTCATTCCAATATATTCCGCGCACTCCAAATACACCTCATGTTGTTAGCTTTTAACACTAAACATCCCACTCCATTAAAACGAAAATTTTGCCTAGTTTTTATTATTTTTTTCTTATATTATTATGTATTTATAAGTTTAACGAATTAATTTAAACAATTCAAGAATTTACCTTTTATAATATTTTCCCCCTTTCCGCCTATTATTTTCCACCCCGAATATAAAAGTTTATTAACGGTCGATTAATTTTATTTCATCATTATTTGATAAAAGGAATATCATCGCTTTATATGCACGCGTGTAACCCCTGAACTTTAAATATCATTGGATCCGGTAATATAATTTCCTGGATTATCTTTTTTAATTACCCTAACACTAGTAATGTATAGGTAAACGTATCGCAATGAGCTACTTGCATGCTGTTTTTCGGTTCTGTAGTATTTTGCGAGAGATTGAAAAAAAGGGTAAATGCAGCAAACAAGAAATTGTCCAAAGAAGCGAAGCTAGTCCATAGTGGAATGCTGGGACCTACTCCGATGTATGGCAATGAGGCATTTAACTGGCAGAGGAAGGATGAAAGTAGACTATGTGTGGTAAAACCATGTATTATAGTGCATCATAACAGAAATCTCTAACAAGGGCTTAAAAATGCTGGGATTTATAACTAAGGCTATCTAGAAATTTCAACAATATAAAGTGTATTTCACTATTATATTTTGCATATGTTAGAAGTCAACTTGAGTACAATTCTCCCGTCTGGAACCCATATTATAATATACGTACATGTACCAGCTGTTGAAAGGATACAAAACAAATTCTTATGTTTTATAAATTTTAAAATGGGTATTCCAGCAATTATGTTAAACTACTACACTATTTTAAATGATATCAATATGCTCAAATTGTCAGACAGAAGAATTTTCACTGATTTGTTATTTCTGTATAAAATTCTAAATAATTTAGTTGATAGTCCGGTATTTCTTGAATTAATAAGCTTCCGGATTCCACTACGTAATACCAGAAGTCAGGATTTATTTCAGTGCAGAAATACTGGAACTAACTACCATATGTATTCCTCTTTGCCCAGAATACTAATGGAGGGAAATAATTATACCAAGTCAGTGGACATCTTCAATTTATCTTTAAACAAATACAAAATACTATTACTGAGGCAGATCAGCTATATACAATAAGTATACATATATTTCTTTGTAAACGAAATATTTACCTATTATATTTCTTTGTAAAAGAAATATTTGGTATATATATATATCATTTAATCACAGTGTAATTTGTAAATTTCATACTTACGTAAAAGCCCCGAAAAAGGGCGTAAATAAATAAATAAATAAAAATGTGGAGATCCGGAATGAATGCAAGGCTGTTGTAAGGTAAATAGTTAGATTAAGAAAAGGACACTGAGATGGTTTGGGCATGTAGTGTAGAGCGATTTAACGAAGAAAATAATGTAAGGAGAATATATGACGCCAATATGAATGGTAGAATAAATCGGGGACGCCCGATGAAGACATGGCACGATAATAGGGAATAGCAGAAGAGTATGTATGAGACAATGTATGAACGTGAATGAGGCAAGGAGTGTGTGGCAAGACCGAGTTGTCGTGCGGTCCTTGTTCTCTGCCCACCCCTGCGGAGAAATGACGTGATAGTAAGTTAGGTGGGCAGTATTTCTTACGCATTCATTTGCAGTATTTTAAAAAACTATAAATATTTTCTGAACCGCTGAAAGTGGTTGAAAATACCCAACGTGTATTTGAGGCATTTTTAAAACGCCAGAAAGTGGTCATTGGCATTTTAAGAGCGTTTAACCAGCCAGCGGACGAAAATCCACATTTCAATGAGAAAGATTAATTATTCTCCGTACCAGCTTTTTAAAATTATAACTCAATATCGATTTTATTTCATTCTAAATTTGCTTTAATTTATACCTACATCCAAAAATGCTGAATGACGTGATGATAATACTATTAAAATAATATACTTTTTGTAATTATTTTTTGATTATAAGTATTTTTCATTTTTCAATAATGTCTAAGTTAAATAAGAATGTTAAAAAAAATCTGTAATATATTAGTTTGTAAGTGCGCAAATAAATACACAAACGGACCAATTTTCGTCAAGAAACACATGTACGTATATATTTTTTAATGATTTTATTTAAACTAAAATCAAAATTCTAAAACATGCAATACCCAGATAATGTATTGATTTATTTTACTGCATGATTATATGGTTTGAAATGGTTATGGTATAATACAAAATCTTTTTTAACAATTTAACAAATCTGCCAACGACCTATGGCATAACCTTATTATACTAAAAATTTACATTTTTTCTCAAAACTTAAAACATGCGAATGCTAGATAAAAGAACAATCTTTCGAAATCCGTTTATATTTTTTTGTAGAAAAGAGTCAATAAGATAAAATCTGATTTGAAAATGACATAATATTTCTGGTTTTCTCTGGTAATACTTTTAAGGTGAAGATTAATGCTACATCACTATTTAAGATTAATTTTTACTACGAATTGGTGTACATTATCAGTACAAAATATGTTTTTTTTTAACGAAATTAATATTGATTTTCTTTATTTCATTTTCCTACTTAAGGATAAAAAATATATTACTTTTTTTCAGATACGTTTGTAAGATTTTCACGTCCAAAAGTATATTCGTTATTTGTTTTTGGGGGGTTATGCCATGTTGCGCTACCTCTTTCTTTAGCCAACGTTTCGGACAGCGTTGCAGTGTCCATCATCCGGGCAGATCCGGTAGATGAGACATCTACCGGATCATAAGAAGGAGGTAGCGCAACATGGCGACCGGTGCAGTGCAGCGGTAAGGCGCTTTACTCGCATTCCGAAGGTCGCGGGATCGAATCCGGCGTGGCAAATAAATTTTATTTGATTAATTTGTGTACTTCACAATTTATTCATTTAAAATAATATATAGTATATTTGCGGCACGTTCCAGAGTGGAAGATACTCTCAGTATCGCCCTGGTGTAAGACCACCATTCAGAATTGAAACGTTGCTTGAAATGGCTTCTGCCGTGTTTGGTGACCAGATCTTTCCAGTTGGTGACCAGGTACTTCCCCACCTTCCTCTTCCCTATCTCCTTCCCCTCCCCACTACCTTCAGCCTCACAACATACCCCAATTGGGGATGCCATAGTCCCACTGCCTCCAGACGGGAGCAGTTGGGTGCGGAATTCATGTAAAAAAGGCATAACACCCCAAAAACAAATAACGAAAATACTTTCTTTCACTTTACATTTAACTTTTAAGAGATCAAACAATGGATATGTTCGTTACTTTAACGAAATACTTTGAATTGAGAAAATGAATGATTGGTGTTTTTTTGTTTTTATCGGCGGGCATCGTCTACACTGTAGACTTCTACAGCGCTCCATTCCTCTTTCTGTCATAGATCCCACCCCCACACAATACATTCGTTGTTTTTTTTATTTAACAACCAAAATTTACACTAGAAATAATTTATATGGCAGAACAACGTTTGTCGTAGTTATTTTATAATAAAAAATATAAGCATAAAATATAAAAATGTATTGTTTCATTAGACGCACATGAGAAACAACTTTAAAAAAGTACAATACATCTGTGACAGTTTCCATGGATTAACTTTTTATCATTCTTACAAAATTATTCACAAAATATATAATATGTAAAAAGCACTTTTACGCTTGAAATCATGCATGCATGCATAAACTCATGCCTACTAACTATTTTCGTGGCGATATAAAGCCCCAATTACATTTGTCTAGTTTACAAGCTACTATCTACTAAGTTTAAAAGCGGGTGAACCGGCGAGTGAGATTGTCATGATGACACACAAAATTGTCCACTCGCTCAGCAGCGTAGGAAACTGAGGTCGCTGCTGGCGCCAGTAGCAAGAATAACGACACCTGCGTAAACTAATTTTGTCAAATGTTTGACAGTCGAAATCAGCTGTTTATTGGCAGCCATATTGAAAACATAAATAAGCCAATCACGAGTTAGCGTGTAGCGGGTAAAGTTGACCACCTTTCAACTTTTTTCGTAGATAGTAAACAATCTGCTAGTTAGCAAGTAATACGATTACACTGAGCGAGTTTACTAGCAGATAGTGAATTTCCCAGATAGTAGCTTGTAAATTAGCTGAATGTAATTGAGGCTTAAGGCAAGAATACACACATTTTTGATTTGCTTTTGTTTTGTTTTGTTTTTTATATTTTTTTATTATTTGTTTCCTCTTAAAAATTAAATCGAATTATGTTTCTAAAACATGTTATTTTATTAGAGAAATAAAAATACGGTAATTAAAGATTGCCTTATAATTTCGTTAAAACAACTTCTTCTTCTTCAATGGCGCTATACAGCCCATTTCGAGCCTTGGCCTCCTTCAAAATAAGCCTCCACCGCCCTCTGTCCTCGGCCGTCGTCTTCCAATCTGCAACATGGAGTAATCCTCTTGCATCCTTCCTGACTTCATCCTCCCATCTCAGTCTAGGTCTGCCCGCATTTCGTTTACCTCCCGGGTGTCCTGTCAGAACCTTCTTCGGTACTCGTGTGCTTGGCATTCGGTGCACATGTCCGGCCCATCTTAATCTTTGGAGTCTTAAATGGGTGGAGAGTCTGGGAGCTTGGTAAATATCATAGAGCTCATTATTGTGGCGGATTCTCCATGCCTCTCCCTCTCGCACCGCTCCTAAGATTCTTCGAAGTACCTTTCTTTCGAAGATGTCCAGCCGTTCCGCTGACTTTGCTGTCAGTGTTCCCGCCTCACATCCATAGGCCAAGACCGTTCTGATAATTGTTTTATATAAGGTTATTTTGGTTTTCCTATGGACGTTTCGGGATTTGAACACTGGCAGCAACGCGAAGTAAGTTTTGTTAGCGGCTGTAATGCGCTTTCTTACTTCTACTGGGTCTTCATTGTCCTGCGTTATGATGGAGCCCAGGTAGGTAAACTCTTCGACCACTTCGAAATTATAATTGTCTTTGAATTTCACTTTGTCTTTTATTCTGCGGTGAGGGGTTCTGGTTTGCATCATGATTTTTGTTTTATTTTCATTGATTTGCAAACCCACCTCTCTTGCCGCAGTCTCCAAAGGGTCAAACACTTCTCTTACAGCCTGTAGGGATCTTCCGACAATGATAAGGTCATCACAGGGCTAAAATCATATTATTTCAATCTCTTTGCTACTCTACCTTTGGTTCTGTGAACAAGTAGACTACGCGTCCCAAAAATGTGTAATTCTAATTTTCCCTTATGTAAATCAAAGCCAAAATTTCCTCTGAAATCATTTTTGATTTTGTAAGTAAGTACTTAAATACCTACCAGCTTTGTTGTAAACCATATTATATTTTATGTAACGTTAAAAATTTCAAATAAGAAATCATGCAATTTGTCCAAAGAAAATTCACTATCTGAATACACCTTCCTCTTCCTATCTCCTTCTCGTCCCCACTACCTTCAGCTTCACAACATATGGGAATTGGGGATTTCATAGTCTCACTGGCTCCAGATGGGAGCAGCTAAGACTCTTGTGAAGTATTCGCATAAAAAATAAATATTTTTCAATTTGAAACGTTTTGATCAATTTCACCCGACGTAAGATATAAATTAACCCTACTGTATACAAATCTGCTTCTCTATATTATAAATTCGTTTGATGTTCATACCAACCTAATATTAAGGGTATTTTGAAGTCGATTTTACGTTTAAATATCATTTCAACGGTCGACCAATTAAACATGCGTGTAAGTGGCTCATTAATGCAACACGTGGACTAAAATCGTTAGTGCCGCTAGTGCTAGTGGATAAAATTCACCCTTGAATGTATTTCATTGGTAGATATATTCTGTGATGCATAATTTTGGATTCCCATGTGATTTCACCCAATGAAGAGAATTGTGTAAGGGTGAACTATTATTAGTTAAATGAATGAAGTTGTAAAATTTACGGTCCATTAGCAGCGGCCAAGATTTTTTTCAAAAGATGGTCTTGCGATCGTACCCGGCTCCGCAACCGGTCTCGAAAAGAAGAAGATGGAGAGATACGAAATTACGAATGTTAAAGGAGAGCGCTAACATTTACAGCGACAAAATCGATGCGAAAATTGCGAAAATGTTTAATAAAACACGACTCGTTTAAAATAGAGCAAAAATCTCGCGGGCATTGTCTTAAACAGCATTTATAGAAACACTGTGAATTTTTTCATACATATAACTCGTAAAATAACTGAAACAAACTTGTTTCTAATAATTTTTGGAGCATTCTTTGCGATTTTTTTCTATCGAGGGAATTTTATATAATTTGCGTTTCGGCGCGGGCAAAGTCTAGATATTATCTTCAAGAATAACGTATATTTTTTAAGAGCTTTAAAACTTAATGTGTTTAAGGGAGATATGTAAGAAATCGGTAGAAATTCGGGTTGCGGGTCCCTGTACAGGGCGGTTATGATGAGAAAGATGGATTATTCTACACACCAGCATTTTTAATTAATAACTTATTTCGATCGATCTTATTTCATAAAAAAATTTCTACCTACCTTCAAGTTAGCATAAAAAATGCTCAAACGAGTGATGATGATGATAAAATTAAATGCTTTTTGTAATTATTTTTTCATTATAAGTTTTTTTTTAGATTAGCTCCGCACAGGAGGCCCTGAGGGAAATTATTTTGTCATGTTAGGGGATGCTGTGTGGAGGGTTTTTGTAAGGAAAGGGAGGAGAGGAAGTTTTGGGAGGGAAATAGGTATAAGGGGTGGATAGGAATATGGGGCTTGGTGTGTAGGAGTGACGGACATATGAATCCGTCACTTCAATTGAGTTGCAAGGTGATGGGTTGAGAGACACTGGTTGGAGGGTAAAAAATCTAAAGCCCTGTTGGGCAGGATCGAGAGAGTCAGCAGAGAGAGTCAGCAGGTGGGCAGACGTATCGGCCACCAAGACCTGAGCAAACCTCACTTCATGAACCCGGGCACCCCTGCTAAGTCATCAAACGTAGCGAACCACTTGGGGTGACCTATGGCAGAGGTGTTGGTTATCCAATAAATGGTTCCGGGGTCGGCGGTACCCATACCCGCCTCCCAAATTGATTATAAGTATTTGTAGTTTTTAAATAATGTCTAAGCAAAATAAGTGTGTAAAAAATATCGGTAATTAATTAGTTTGTAAGACACTAAAGAAATAATAGACCAACTGTATAATTTTCATCACAAAACACGTGCGCGGATTATTTTTTTAATGATTTTGTTTTAACTAAGGCTGGGCGCATACACACGTTTTCCGTATTCGATTTTCGAATTCGTTTTCCGTATTCGGACATCCGAATGCATGGAATCAATAGAAAATACATTAACTGACGCATATGTTCGCTTTTTTCCGAACGGAACAAATTCCGTACGTACGTTTCGAATGCAAGTCGGCGCGTTCGGAGAAACCTACTGGAAAAAACCTAATGACGTCATGCGGAACGCAGCTCTTGCATACATTTTGTTTGTGCCGGCGCACACGTTTGGAAATTTCTATTCAGTATCGCACCCGCACCGCGTGCATCGGACGTATTCTTTGTATTTGTTACGCATAGAATCATCGTCGTGCATTCACCACGCTATCACTATATGTACTGACGTGTATACATTCCGAATGGAATTCCAAACCGAAATTCCGCATTAGGAAATCGAATAAGGAAAACGTGTGTATGCGCCCAGCCTAAAATGAAAATTTTGAAAAGTAGGCTTCTTAGACAATGTATTGATTTATTTTACTCTATGCATTATATGATTTGAAATGTGTGTTGTATAATACAGCATTTTGTTTTAAAATTTACTTTTAAAATATAACTTTACTAGATAAAATGACAATCTTTCGAAATCAATTTATATTTTTTTCCGAGTAGATACGCCTAGAATTTGATTTAAATACGTATTACATATTTCTAGTTTTGCCTTGTTATTCCCCCTTAATCATAAAATACAATATTAGCGACTCGGTCAAAATTTAAAACAGAGTAAACAGAAAAAAATAGGTCGCTTCTGGGAGTTGAACCTTGATTCTTATCTTCGTTAGGTAGTGATGGAGCAGAACCTTGGCTAGGCTTAGGTCCTGGATTTAATTCCTACATGCGACCGAATCTTTTACTGGTTTTTCTGTTACATATTCGATTGAGATTCGCTAATAAAGTCTTCAATGATTAAATATCATAATTTGAGGTTTTACTAAAAAATAAAGTTTTTTTTTTTACATCAACTCCAGACAGGAAAATAATTTCCCTCATGGCCTATGTCATCTGAGATGATGTGTGGAGGGTCTTTTTGAGTAGAGGAAGGAATGAAGAACTTTGGTCTTGAAGAGACCCATGTTGTAGGAGGGAGGAAACACAGAGGCCTGCAAATCGTTCCACAGCCGAGCCGTTGAACACAAGAACGAGTCGAAGAAGCGACCCGTTCTCATGTGACAAATTTCAACCGTGTACATATGTTGGGCACACGTTTGGCGTGTTTCCCGATTATGCATCGGTGTCGAAGGGATCAATGACTCTAGTTCCTTGGAGCAAAGTGAGTTCGAATGAATGCATATTACAAAAAAATAAGTTTTGGGAAGGAAAAGAGTTGAATCAAGGGTCGGTGTGTCCAGGAGTAACGTATTTATCTATCATTCCCACTGTGGTGCAAGTCTTGGGTTAAGAGAGTCCAGCTGGAGAGGACAAAGTGTCTACCTCAACTGGCCTCTCAGACGCATCCCTCGCTAAAGGCTCAATTACTTTGAGCGAGTTTACAAGCTACTATCTACTAAGTTTACAAGCGGGTGATCGGCGAGTGAGATTGTCATGATGACACACAAAACTGTCCACTCGCTCAGTAGCGAACTACCGAACGACGCCTGCGTGAACTAATTCTGTGATGTTTGATGAAATCAGCTGTTTATTGGCAGCCATCTTGAAAAACACAAATAAACCAATCACGAGCAAGCGTGTGGCGAGTAAAGTTGACGACCTTTCAACTTTTTTCTAGGATAGTCAACAATCTGCTAGTTAGCAAGTAACACGATTACACTGAGCGAGTTTACTAACAGATAGTGAATTTCCCAGATAGTAGCTTGTAAACTAGCAATGTCATCGACAAACCTCATCCCATGAACCTCCGGCTCCCCTGTTAAGTCACCGACCTTTGCTTGTGACTTATGGTGACCTGCGGCAGAGGTGTTGGTTATCCAATGAGTGGTTCCCGGGGCGGCGGTATACAAACCTCCCAAAATGAAGCTGCTTTACATAAACAGATTATCCCATTTACAGTTAGGATCATGTTGTGTAACCCTCTATTGCGAATCGCGGTGGGACGGGGTTGAGTGGGGTGGAATAGTTCATTCAGTACCTAGACCCCCTGGAATGGGTGGGGGTGGTGGGGCGTGCCACGTGATCAGGACGAGTGTCCGTTGCGTGTGTCTGTGCGCAACCCTGTAACAGTGTGTATTGTACTGTAAGTCTGGAGCAGTGACCAGATCTCATCTAGAGAAACGTGGTTGGGCTGTTGCGTTGCGCAATCAACCGGCCGTGAATCGTTATTGGTCGGAATTTTAGAATTTAATCTGAGCTTCCTCTTACCCATCTTGTTACATTTCTCAGTCTCTTAATCCTCACAAAAAACCCCGATTAGGGATGACATAGTCCCACTGGCTCCGGATAAGAGTCGGATGGGGACATCTCCCCCCCTTTTTTTTTTTACACAGGAGCCCTGAGGAAAATAATTTCCCTCAGGGCCTATGTCATCTGGGATGCTGTGTAGAGGGTCTTTTTGAGGATAGGAAGGAATGAACATTGATCTTGAAGAGACCCATGTTATAGGAAGGAGGAAGAGGCCGGCAAATCATTCCACAGCCGAGCTGTTGAACACAAGAACGAGTCGAAGAAACGACCCGTTCTCATATGACAAAAGTCAACCGTGTACAAATGTTGGGCACGCGTTTGGCGTGTTTCCCGACTATGCACCGGTGCCGAAGGGATCAATGATGCTAGTTCCTCGGTGCATCTTCCATTGTAATACCGGTAGAACAAGGATAGCATTCCCACCCGACGCCTGTGCTCTAAAGATTGCAATCCGTCTGTTAAGATGGGAGAATCTATTAAACGGACCGCCCGTTTCTGCACAGAGTCGAGGGTATTTTTCAGGTATTTTGGAGCTCCAGACCAGAGTTGGCTGCCAAATTCAACCGTGGGGCGCACTTGTGATTTGTATCGGGTTAGCAGTTGTGTACTATTAAAGTATCTGCGGGCCCTGTACAGTACGCCTAGTTTTTGGGAGGCTAACTTTCCTCTGGCTTCGATGGAGCCCCCATACCTGAGCTGGTCACTTAGGGTTACACCAAGCATATCAATGGAGGGTCTGTTCGGGAGATTGCTTCCGTTTAAAGATACTAGATTTTCATTTCGATCCCTTTTAGACGTAATCAGACAAGATTGGGTCTTTGAAACATTAAATTCAACAGGTATAACTGCCACTAATTTGTGGATATGTGGTATCTCTCCGGATATGGAAAGATTGACGGTAATACTTGTTGTATCAAGCAGCTATACTATATTACATATAACGTTGTTGCTCTGTCTCGGTTACTTTATCCCGGTGACTGGCTACACTGGATGACAGTGGATCCGAGGAACGGGCTATTTTTGGAACCAGTTCCTACTGGATTTATAAAATGGTCACCAACACTAACTGGGCGAAGACGAATCAAAAGCCGGCCGCAGGGCCTAGAGTGGGTTTTTAACAGCTAGTCAACAATGAATGTCAGATATTCGCTCAATAAATTAATTGTTTATATCGGCCGGTATTTTGCTCGCTAGAAGCAATCCGTCAGACGGGTAATAATAATAATAATGGCATAATCTTATTCCTGATTAATTAGGTTAATCTATTTTTCTGCACCAGTGATGCAATGATTGCGATTTGTATGCATCCTATTCTCGATGTTATCTTGTTCGCTGACTGTCCAGGTCTACTCCTATATTATTTAGTTCAGTCAATATAGCACAAAAATGTCAATTCCTTGCAAAAGGTCGGGTAGTTTTGATTTTTCTTCAAATTGTTGGGTTGCCACAGTGACGTTAAAATCAAATTTTAGAACTCAGCGGACTTTCGCACACTGCGTTTACCCGGCAATAACAGCAACTTTTTTTACGTTACGATGTATATGTATTTAAAAAAATAACCGTTTGTTGAGAGAACCCGTTCCAATCTTTTTGAAAGTAGAGTAAATTGTATACAATTTCAGAACAGATGAGCGATAGATATGACGATTCCCTAGACACAACTTAAAAAAAAACGGCATTTTTAAGATACATATATGCATGTATGTTGCTTAGTAGTATAATTGATAAGTAATAATTTGACGTGCGCTGTCATTTTGTTATTTGTTTAGGTTAGGTTACTATGGAGATCCCTTTGATAGTTAAAATTAGAGATGGAACGGATATCCGGTAACTATCCGGTATCCGGCTTAAATTTACTATCCGGCCGGATACCGGATATTCAAAAACTACGGAAATTTCCTATAATAAAACGCAATTCATTAACCTTTGTGAGGTAAATATCAATAAAATAGCTTATAATTATGACGCCTTTTATTTAAAGTCGAAAAAGTTACAAAAAAGCCACAAGGCCTTCCAAAACACAAATTTTCTTCTGAAATATTCACTCTAATGATAAATACATAAATAGTAAATATCTAAACTAAAAACTTTTAGTAAAACTTACAAAAACCTCACAGAGTAGCGAAAACTTAATTAATTAACATGATTAACTAATCACAATTACCATTTTACGTGAACTAAAACATCGGAAAAAACACAGAGATTATTGAAATGATTAAATATTGACATTTACATTTTTCAACAATAAAAACTTCTCTGGATGTATTGATTTTAAATGATTACTCATGGCAGAAGTACCTGAGGGAAGATACAAAAAGAAAAAATCACAATGTGTCTGTCTAATCGAAAATAAGAGGTTGAAATTAGTAAGAACATCCGGCCGGCGGATATCTGGCCATTCGTCCTCGCAGCTCGCCGGATATCGGCCGGTATCCGGCCAAACAACTATCCGTTTCATCTCTAGTTAAAATTCACGTATGTATAAAATACCAACCTATACTAACATTATAAATGCGAAACTGCGTGTGTTTGATTGTTACGCTTTAATAGGTGGCACGCGAGCTTTTTGAAAAATTAATACATATAACGGGAATTAGGGAGGGGGGCGGAGTGGCGATAGGGAAGGTGGAGGAGGCGGAGTGGGAACCCCTAAAACTATGAGAGCGAAGCCGGGGGCAAGAGCTAGTATTCTTTCAAAGTTGAGTGAGATATTTATTAACCCCCCCCCCTCACTTTAAATGAGATTTTACTGGACCCCTCCCCCGCATTTTGAGCTCACGTAATTAATGTATGGCCCCTTTGCACTCAACGACGGAATGACCAATACAAGTTTAATATACCCAAATAATTTCGATTACGTGATACAAAACATTTACCCAATATTCTATTTTTTACAATATGCGATTATTACCATTGTCATTTGAACGTGGAATATTCCAGTTATAGACTAAATTTAGTATTTTGGCACCCGTTACCACCCCTCACCCCCCAAACCCCCGGAAAATGTGTTCTGAAACGTGGCTCGAAACGTGAAGGAAAAGCTACAATTCGCAAACAATGCCTTCCCTACAAAATGGACTATTATTAATTGTAACAATAATTATAATTGATATCAGGTATGAAAATATGCTGAAACACATGTTTGAAAACGTATGTTCGGATTTGGCATAGGAAGGTACCTACTGTTTTAAAGATGATACAAGCACTGAGGGGTCTTATGTCATCTTTGGGGATGCTGTATGGAGGGTCTTTTTAGGAAGGAATCGGAGGTTTGGAAGCAAAAGGAAAGTAAAGGATTTAATATTGATGGAAAAAATATGATAGCTTCTTCTATTTATAAGGAAATCATTAAAAAGGATTAGACGGCGTCCGTGGTTGAGTAGACCATACAATCTTTGGTTACGCATCCAAGGGTGCGTGTTCAAAAGTCGGCATGCGTAAGTAAATTTTATTTGATTTGACAGGTCAGACGCTCAGTTTGCTTCGCATTTGGTTCACCCCCCCAGGCGTCGTGAGTTACTCGGCTGGCTAAGTCCTCCATTACGACACAAGTACCGTTTTCGCCTAGCTGTAATGGTAAATTTAAAAATATTTTCAGGTTACTCGTAACCAGAGAATGTTTTCTTTTTTGAAGATTTGTTTTATTGTGTAAATTATATTATACATATATGTAGTATATTTGCACCACGTTTCAGAGTGTTTGACTCTTTCAGTGTTTCGCTGGTGTAACGAAACCTGGCTTTTTTTTTTTTTTTACAGTGAATACCGCACAAGAATCTCAACTGCTCCCGTCTGGAGCCAGTGAGACTATGGCATCCCCAATTAGGGTATGTTGTGAGGCTGAAGGTAGTGGGGAGGGGAAGGAGGTGGGGATGAGGAAGGTTGGGAAGTACCTGGCTATTCAGATCTGGTCACTAAACACGGCTAAAGCCATTTTCAAGCAACGTTTCAATTCTGAATGGTGGTCTTACACCAGGGCGATACTAATAGTATCTTCCACTCTGGCTTGAAATGATTTTAGGCGTGTTTGGTGACCTGCCTAGCGATTCTACATTTTTTTTTTACATGAGCTCCACACAGGAGGCCGTGAGGAAAATAATTTTCCTGAGGGCCTATGTCATCTTTGGGGATGCTGTGTGGAGGGTTTTGGTTAGGGAAAGGAAGGAGAGGAAAGTTATGGGAAGGAAAAGGGTTTAAGGGGTGGGTAGGAATCTGGGGTTCAGTGTGTTCTGGTCATCAGACGTAGACAAACCTCATCCCATTAACCCGGGCACCCCTGCTAAATCACCAAACGTAGCGAACCACTTGGAGTGACCTATGGCAGAGGTGTTGGTATCCAATAAAGGTTCCCGGGGCGGCGGTATCCATTCCCGCCTCCCAAATTGACACTACATCTTTTGTTTGATCGTTATCGAGATAACGGACTTGATTTCCTGTCAGATTTGTGTGATTTTTACTTATTTACTGTCACATATTTTAGTTTAGATCGTTTTGAACACACGAATTCCTGCAAGTATGCAAGATTATTTATTCGTGTAATGTAGGTACGTTGTACATAGAAAAAGCAAATAAATCACACAAATCTGACAGGAGATCACGTTCGTTATCTCGAAAACGATCCCACAAAAGATATAGAATCGCTCGGCTGATCTAAATATCCCACCTTCATCTTCCCCACCTGCTTCCCGTCCCCACTACCCAAATATTAAGGAAGCCGTAGTCTCAATGGCTCCAGACGATTTGTTACTTTGAAACTGCCGTGAGAAGTACTTATTCGAGTCAACATAGAATATTTTCGATTTCTGTATGTTGTCTGTGGTATATTTGATAATAAAAGGTGCACATCTATGGAAAATGACTTAATTTTAACCGTAAACAGCCGATTAAAAATTCTGCGTGAAAAAATATTTGAAAATTTTATTTTTAACATCGTTCTAAAATAGTCTACGAAGTTCGAATTTGCGAAATCTATGGTCATAATAGATAAAGCATTTCAGTAGCTTCGTTTTAAATAACAAAGTGGGAGCTACAAAAAATTATTAAAAAAAATTGTCGAATCAAGGGATAATGGGCTTTTTTATCCAAAAAGCAGTCGGAGACATTTAAAATGGCGCCAATATATGGCACAAATCGCTCCAGTGGTTACTGTCATGTTGAGAAATACGATGTAAACGGTGTTATAAAGAGAAAACACGCTTTATATTCAAATCTAAAAGTTTACCACAGAATACTTAAAATGAACACATATTTGAACCCAAAACTTCCGAATACAATTTGAGAAAAATGTATGAAATGATTTTTTCATAATAATAATAGTAATAATAATAATTGGATAATTTGTAGAGCGCCGTTTTTGTGAAAAACCACCTCAATTATCTGTAATTTTAGTTAGAAAAAACTTAAGGTTCGCCATTTTTAAAACTGTGTTAACTATATATATATATATATTATTTTTTACATTTTTATATGAAACATCTTAGTTAGGTGTATATATATAATATATTCGTAGTCCTCCTCACTAGGAGATCCTGTGCTGAGGGGGACAAAGCTTTGGATAAGTTTTCAGCGACTTCTATCTTCATTGTTTGGATATTTGCATTAAAAATTATATGTTTGTTTCTTATAATTTATTTCATCTCCTTTCTAAAACAGTATTTAGTTTTTGGGGTACTTTCAAAAATGTTCAATTTATTTGGGTTTTATTGCAAATCGGAAATAGTCTGACCATCTGACAGATTAATGTTAAAAAAATAGCATTTTATCATGTGTAAATTTGGAAGCCCTGTTTCTAATTGAGCAGAAGTTCTTTATGTTTCATTGTATTGTTGATAGATGGCATTAGATGACCTATTTGGTGCCGAGATACACGCTCAATGGATGCTTTGTGCAAATTTATTTGCATTCTAGTACAAGTGGTGTAGTCCTGCCATTCTGAGCTCCGTTTTTACCTCTCTTTCTGTCACAAGCTTGGTTTAGGAGAAAAAGGAAGAGGCTAATACTGAGCTCTCAGCGGTACATCTGTAGCAATGATATTTGTATTTAGTCCTACGTTTATTATTATTATTCTTATATACAACGTGCAGGTGGTTCAGGGAAAATACGGTATACCTAATAGGCCACATGCATGGATTTCATAACGACTTGGAAAAAATCACGTGGATAGATCTTTTTACAAAGATTAAGAAAATGTTAGTAAAATTGTTTAGAAATGTACAGTTTTTATTTTTATTTTTATATAAATAAATCCATTATTTGGGCTCGTGACGTCACTACATGAAAATGTCCCGTCTCCGAAAATGTTCCTATTAATTTTGTAAAATTCCACACTGATTTATTTTTTTATATGGCATCACTTTGATTTCAGGCGAACTTTTGAATTCGTTCACTAGATTTATTGTTTGTTCTCTGCGAACTTATCATTTGGTTTCACTTTTTGACAGATGCTCTGAAGAGAACCCCGTACATTTAATGATGTACGGGGTTCTCTTCAGAACGTGAAGATGATGTCGGTTCGTGTTTTAGAGATATAATGATTATGGTGCTGATTTTAACAAAATAAAATTTTTTAATATTCTTATTATTATTGTAATTTACAAGTACAAGTATATTACATTGAATTTAGTAATATAGACGCTGTACATTATAATGATTTATGATCAATAAGATGGATCAAGGAAAAAAAATATTTATGAGATGTAATATTTTTGGTATGCCTCGTTATTCTCCCGTGCCATTCGTGTGGAAAACGTTCTTTTTTTTAAAATGATTTTCGGCTATGTAATTATCGTTTTTTCACACGTATAAAATTATGTCCCGTCTTTCCGGTTTATAAAAAATGGTCTGATTTTTCGGATTGAAATTTTCAAAAAATCCCCAGGGTTTCAAAAATACGATTAAAAAAAAAAAAATACAGAATGTCTTAGAATATTTGCCTAAACCGGTTTTTTTTTTTTTTTTAAATGTGATGCAATTGGCCTATTACACAAAATATAACTAAGTGCCCCGAAGGGATGTGCAGAGAAGATGTACTGCCGAATAACAAAAGTATAAAACATAGTTTCATTGAAATGCATCAAGGATAAATTTGCTTCTCTATATATACTGTGTATACCAGCACATAAGAACAAAAAAATCGACACTGTTTATAAATCCGTTTGATATTCATAACAACTTATTATTAAGAGGGATATTAAGCAGACAAAACCGGAAACATGTCATTTTTAAATCATATTTTAGAAGTATTGACTCTTTTCCACAAAAAATTATAAATTGATTTCGAAAGATTGTTCTTTTATCTAGTATGTTTAAAGCTATGTTTTAAATTTTGAGAAAATATGTTTATTTTTAGTACAACATGGTTTTACTGTAGGTCGTTGGCAGATTTGTGAAATTTTCAAACAAAAAATGCAGTAAAATAAATCAATAAATTATTAGAAAATCCTTTTTTTAAATAGTTTGTCTACCTATTTACGATCTTACTAATATATTGAAGTTTTTTTTACGTTCTTATTTTGCTTTAGACATTATTAAAAATTATAAGTACTTATGATCAAAAAATAATTACGAAAAGTATATAATTTTAATAGTTTTATCATCACGCCTTTCAGTATTTTTGAATGTAGGTATAAATTAAAGCAATTTTTGAATGAAATAGAATCGATGTTGAGTTATTATTTAAAAAAGCTGGTACGGAGAATAATTAATCTTTCTCATTGGAACCACCCTGTACGATCGTTTCGACGAAATACGAATTCTCGGCCTATGTCATTTTTGTTCATCTGTATTTTGCCTGCATAGTTGTGTCACAAACTTTAATGAAGTGATATTAACTTGAATAAAGTGGTGTGCACTGCAAAAATTATTTTTATTTTTTTTGTAGTTAAATTATGTTTTGCTTACTTACGATCTGAGTCCCATTTGAGATCCCATGGACACACTTCACTTGAACCTCACTATTCAGATCTGGTCATTAATATATTGTGACTAGGTCTGATAGTGATTGATACTCAGGTCGGCAGATCGTTCTACAGACTGTTGAACTCAAGAACGTGTCGTAGAAACGACCCATTGTTTTAATGTGGCAAATGTCAACTGTAAACAAAAATGTTTCAAGTCATTTCAAATAACAACGTTTCGATTCTGAATGGTATTCTTTCATAAGGGCGATGCTGAGCGCATCTCCCACTCAGACATCAACAAAACACCTTTCAAGTTTTTGAAGTGAAACTTTAGCCCCATTATAGTGATTAGAAATTCGGATGAAACGGAAATGACCATTACGGCACCAGCGAAGCATCATACTGCGCTCAAGGCTCTCAGATATAAAACGAAAACGACGATAGGTCTGCGCTAATTGGCCGCTTTGTTTTTTTACGGGTCGTCGGAATATAATGCGTAAATTCGCGCCTCGCCGAGCGCGTCCCATGGCGCAGCGGTATAGTGCGTCACAAATCTCAGCGGCCAGAGAAATCCAGCGAACGGAGGTTCGAATCCTACGAAATATCCAATCTTCAAACCATTTAAAAATAAACAGGCAAAAGAAAGCGCCATCTGGCGAATTTCTAGTTTCATTTCTATCGCGTGTGAATTACGTTTATTTTTTTAAAATTAGCTCCAAACATTAGTGTAGAAGGGATGGGCAGAAATCTGGAGGTCAATGTTTCCAGGAGTGATGGACGTGTGAATCTATCCCTCCCACTGCGGTGCAAGGCGATGGGTCCGCCCTGAGAGTCCGGTTGGAGAAGTCTAGGTCTCCCTCAACCAGTCTCTTCCGATCTGGCCCTCCTGGCAGTAGATGGGCAAACCATTCCCCGCCAAGACCTAGATCAACCTCACACCTCTGCGAAGTCACCAAACGAAGCGAACGTTGGTTATTCTATAAATGGTTTCGGACGGCGGTTCCCATACCCACCCCCAAATTAAACAAATCTCACCTCATGAACCTGGGCACCTCTGCTACGTAGCGAAACATTCGCGGTGACCTATGGCAGTGACAAGTTAAGGCTCTGCAACCGGGCCCGAAAAGAAGAAAATGGAGAGATACGAAATTACGAATGTTAGAGGAGAGCGCTAACATTTACAGCGACAAAATCGATGCGAAAATTGCGAAAATGTTTAATAAAACACGACTCGTTTAAAATAAAGCAAAAATCTCGCGGGCGTTATCTTAAACAGCATTTAAAGAAACACTGTGAATTTTTTCATACATATAACTTGTAAAATAACTGAAACAAACGTGTTAATAATAATTTTTGGAGAATACTTTGCGATTTTTTTTTTATCGAGGGAATTTTATATAATTTGCGTTTCGGCGCGGGCAAAGTCTAGATATCATCTTCAAGAATAACATATATTTTTTTAAGAGCTTTAAAACTTACCGTTTTTAATGGAAATATGTAATAAATCGGAGGGGGGGGGGGGGTTCGGAAAAAATCACGAAATATCACGAGGGGGGGGGGTGCATAATCAGATATCACGGGCATTTATTTTTCATTGAACGCATGATAATATTCTGAAAATTTCAAAATACTTTGTACTAAAAAAATAGACGTGATTTTGGATATAGGAGGGTGGGGGGGGGGGAGTAGTCTAAAACCTCACCACATATAATATTTTAATATTGCCACACAAGCCTTGCTTAATTATGGGGGTACATCAAATATTCTACTATGTAATTAATTACTGTATAAAATTTATTTGTAATTTATGTACCTTCTATTACTAATAAAAAAAAAATAAAAAAATAAAAAATAAAATATCACCAGGGGGGGAGGGGGTTAAAAAGTTGCTAAAAAACATCCCGTGATTAATGGACGACCCCTAACGTAATCCGCAAGCGCAGCGTAACATTAGTGAATTTACGGGATTAATATTATTTAACCCTCTACAATGAAATTTGGTGCTTTGTGACGGTAGAGAAAAGTTACAGATCGCGTAATACCAAGTCACTGACGAAAAACGTTTTGACTTAATTAATAAAAAAAAAATAGCCACCCTTTCAACACGGGGTGGAAATCAAAGGAGAGAGGTCACCCCCTTGCAGCACGTGAAGCTGGAAATTAATTAATAATTAATTAAATATTAATTACATCTTGGAGGTTCTTTCATTCGCCCTAAAAAGTACAGTCATGTTCAATAGAAAAACAGTAATATCATCTGAATTATTTATTTATTTATCCTAGACTTGCAGAAAAGTTAATAGATATTGCATACTAAAAATAAAATGGATAAACATTTATCCAGACACTATCTATATAGCATTTAGTTCGGGTTTGAATCTTGCAATCATATATAAAGATAGCAGCCAATAAAATGTGCGTTAAGAAAATGAAGATAATGTTGGTAGTTCTCTCGAAGTATGATACGGTTAAAAGTGACCGAATTGGATATAGACACCTTAGCTCATTTGATAGAGCTGTTGCCATGAAAGAAGGAGGTCCTGGGTTCGAGTCCCGCAGGTGCCAATCTGCCAATATCTTTTTATGATTTTTCTGTCTCCAGATTTTCGATTGAGTTTCGCTAATATTGCCTTCATTTTGACGGCCGGCGTAGCCCAGCGGGGAGGCCGCGGGATCGAATCCCGGCGTGGCAAATAAATCTTATTTGATTAATTTGTGTTATTTCACAATTTATTCATTTAAAATAATATAAAGTATATTTGCGGCACGTTCCAGAGTGGAAGATACTTTCAGTATCGCCCTGGTGTAAGATCACCATTCAGAATTGACACGTCGCTTGAAATGGCATTAGCCGTGTTTGGTGACCAGATCTGAATAGCCAGGTACTTCCCCACCTTCCTCTTCCCTATCTCCTTCCCCTCCCCATTACCTTCAGCCTCACAACACACCACAATTGGGGATACCATTGTCTCACTGGCTTCAGACTCGAGCAGATGGGACTCTTGTGCGGTATTCATATAATTTTTTTTTTAAATTGTTTATTTATTTATTTAAACGTCATAAAATGGTTTTTTCATTAAAGTGATATATGAAATTATAGTATACAGTGGTACACAGGAGGGTATCAGTATTATATTGAGAAGCCATGAAAAACTAATTTTAAAGTAGCCGGTAACCCCAACCTAACTTAACCTATTTAACCATTTTTTAAATATTTTTTTATCATCACTTTTAATGACTTTTCTGAGGTGCTTCTGAGTTGGTTTCATTCTGAGTTGTCTGGTCACCATTGGGAACAACTAAGAATGTATGAATACCCAAAAATAATATCGATGAAGTGATACAGTTGTTATTTATTTATTTATTAATTTTATTTTAGTAATTTGTACATTTAAGTTTACAATTTTCTAATTAATTATAATATTTCATATGGCAAACTAAGTTTTATGTAATTTTATGTAGCTCCTACAATACGTCTTGAACTTTCCAATTGGTGTGGACTTCAAAGTCTCTGGTAGCTTGTTATACAACTTCATCCCCTTGTACAGCAAACTGTTCTGCGTATTCGCCTTATCCTTTTTTTGAAGCCTGATTTCTTTGCGTGTTCTTGTGTTATGTCTGTGAATGTCCTTGTTGAATACAATTTTATTTGAAAAGTATTTTGGTAAAATGTTGTTAATTATTTTATGTACAAATATCATCGTATTCAAGGTCAGCATCTGTTTCACGGTTAGCCAATTCAGTTCCTTTAACATTTTGTTTACTTTTGAAAATCTATTCCGCCGTAATATTATTCTCATTGCTCTGTTTTAGAAGTACAATGAGATAATATTGAAAAGAAATCCAAAAAATTATTTACTCGTGTAATAGTTAGACCTGACAAAAACAAAGTATGATGTATATATGATAACAATTGTCTGAATCCGGTAGATAAATCGGTAAATACTCTTTTTTATGTTTCCATGCCAACTCTGAAACAAGTCAACTCAACACCTCTTTGAAAATTCATTAAAAGCTATTAAAAATTTAATATATCTAGCCCGCTTAAATTTGAGCAAGGATGTCGTACGTAGCGAGGATGCGGGCTGACTGATATACCGGATCTATGTAATTGACGTAGAATAAATAATAATAATAAAAAATAAAAAAAGTAAATAATAATAGTGCAAGTTTGTCGTTTAAAAATTTAAGTGGCGAACCGGGAAATCTTGGAAAACATGTATTGTTTTTTTTTAAAGATAATTTTTATTAGTATTTTTGAAGTGAAAACTTTTTTAGCACTGTTGTGATTTGAAACTCGATGAAACGGAAACGAGCGACACTAAAAAGAGACAAACACATAAATCTTCCCCACGGACTTTTTTTTCTTATTTTAAAATTTATAATTTTCTCTGTAATAATTCGGTGTATAACTGTTTTATGGAGAACCTGAATAAAATAAATAAATAATAAATAAATCTACAGGATTTAGCCTGCGAGAGAATGAGATAGCAATAAATTATTTATTAAATTCACGGGTACTCCGTTCCTATATAATATGATAAAACCACAGTCCCGCGCAAGTCTCCTTTGGTAGAAAGCGCCTGACGAACCTCAGCGGCCAGGCATTTAGCGTACCAAAGATGGAATCCTATGAAATAATGTAAAAAAAATATGTTTTTATAAAATCAATATCCAAAATGAATAGGCAAAATAAGACACAAAATAAAGCGACTCCGAAGAAGAAAACACAAATACTGTTTGAGAGGTGGGTATGGGCACCAACACCTCTGTCAAAGGTCAGCCCTAGTGGTTCGCTACGTTTGGTGATTTAGCAGGGGTGGGGTTTATTCGGGTCTTAGCGGCGAATGCGTCCACTCACCAACTTCGTGGTAGGCCGGATCAGGAGAGAGAGACTGGTTGAAGTTTTGACTTCTCCAGCAAGAATCTCACTGATCATCGACTTGCACTGCAGCGGGAGAGATTGATTCATGCATCCGTCACTCTTGGACAAACTGACCCCCATATTCCACCCACCCCTCATACTCTTTTCCTTCCCAGAACTTCCTCTCCTTCCTTTTCTAAAAAGACCCTCCACACAGCATCCCCAAAGATGACAGAGGCCCTGAGGGAAATTATTTTCCTCCGGGTCTCCTGTGTGGAGCTAATGTAAAAAAAAACAAACCAATAAGATGACCAAATGTATAGGAAAAGGTGCACTGGAATTCGACGACAAAAATCATCATTCGCATTGATAAAAAAAATGCTTCGTGGTCCTCTTGTCTACTTTACGTTTGAATTGCACACTCTGATTTTTTTAACGGTGTTGCTGTTTGTTCAGCTAAAGTGGAAGCTGCATGTATGAAGGTATGTATAGGTAGGTATTGTGGGGGGAAAGGGGTAGATTTTTTTAATTAATAAAGTATGCCTTTCGAAAAAACTTTTGTTTTTCGATCAGCGAGCACGTTGCTCGCCCCGTGATTGCTCTTTCATAATAATTATTGTTTTCTACTTTTCTTTGTGTACTCGCCCCTAACTGTAATATGTGCGTTACAACATTATTATGACATTTACGGGGATAAAACATCGTTAGAGAATATTACTAATATTACTAGTGTTCCAAATTCCATCAATGATTTTTCGCAATTAATTTTATACGGTGAAATCTTTTTATATGCAGATGATACTGCTATTTTCTACTGGGGTAGAGATTTAGACATCTTACTAGAAAATGCAGAGAGACCTAGAAAAAATCAACAGTTGGCTCCAATCAAATATTTTAACAATGAATGTAAAAAAACAGGATACATGATCTTAAGCTCAACCCGTAAAATAATTCCTCCTTTTAAAAATTGAAAATAATGACCTGCAAATCCTGATCGAGGAAAAATATCTGGGGCTATGCATTGATCAGCATTTGATATTTAAACAACATAATGAAAGGTATTGAAGACAAAATCATCCCCTTAATTAGCATATTTAGCCGGGTATCATATCTGTTGCCAAATAAATTTAAAAAAAGGTTTATATTATAGTCTCGAACCCTCATATTTAAATTTACGATTGAAATCTGGGGAAACACATGTAGAACATACATAAATGAATTACTGATAATACAAAACAAGGTAATCAAAAAACTATTTCACTACAAGCCCAGAAAATCCACCAAAACATTATATATATCCTTTTCTTAATATTCATAAATGATATCATAAGTTGTTTCGACGATGTAGAAGTTCTGCTTTTTGCCGATGACATCAAATTATACAAAGAAATATCTAATATAGGTGACTGCCAAATCCTACAGTCAAACATCGTCAAATTACAAAATTGGTGTGTCGCAAACAACTTATTCCTCAATATCGATAAATGTAAGACACTAACGTTTTGTCTAACAAAGACCCCACTATCTTTCAAATACACAATAGATAATAAAATTTTAGAAAAAGTCAAAGAAATTAGGGATCTTGGAGTTGTGTTTGATTCGCAATTAAATTTTATAAATCACATACAACAAATAACTAACAAAGGCATGAAAACTCTAGGATTTATAATCAGAACAATCAAAGACTTCGATTCGTTGGAAGCTATAAAAATCGTATATTTGTCACTCGTACGCAGCTTTCTGGAATACAATTCCATAGTTTGGTCCCCATATTATCAAGTTCATATAAGAAATATCGAAAGAGTGCAGCACAAATTTTTAAGATTTATTAACTTCAAGTTACACATACCTATTCAACACATTAACTACACATCTTTACTAAATACACTTAAATTGCATTCCTTAGAAAACAGAAGAAAAATAAACGACCTAACTTTTTTGTTTAAAATTATTCACTCCGAATTAGATTGTTGCGAACTTCTGCATCTCATTGACTTTAAGGTACCAACTCGAGCGACAAGGCAAAACATATTATTCTGCAACAATAATTCTCTAACTAACTATCACACACATGCATCATTTTCTCGACTACACACACTAGCGAACAAATACACATCAAATATCGATGTATTTAATACAAGTTTACCGTTATTCAAGAAATATCTGAACAATATTTTTATGTAGAATATTTTGATATCTAAGGAGCATCACCTAGGGTCTATTGCATATATTTGTGTATTTCTATATTAATCCACAATGTACAAACTTGTTAACGTTTTCTTTTTATGTATCTTGCATTTTGTCATGTATTATTCATGACATTTAATCAATCACCTGTAATTTATTTAAATTACTAACATACCTACTAGTTTATTTCTATGCCATTTACAACTTAGAAACATTCTCTTTTATTATAATGCACTATCTTTCCTAAATTTATCTGTATACCTACCGTTCATATGATGTTTACTAGTTATATTTTTAGAGTTTATCTTTTTTATTTAAAAAAAAAATGTCTCTGTATTATAAACTTATGATGTAAAAGCCCATCAGGGCGTTGAAAATTAATAAATAAATAAATAAAATAAATAAATAAATATATGGAAACAAAACTATTAACATTAAGAAAACTATATGAATACAATACATGTCTCCTTATTTACAAAATAAACAATACACTTGTACATGCAAACACAGAATTAATTAAAAGGGGGGCAACTTATATAATTGCATCCCAAACGACATTAAAAATGAAAAAAAAGCTGTGTAAATTTAAAAACAAATTATTAATGTTTATTCTTGATAAACAAAGTAATGACATAGAATAGCGCTGTGTTGTTATATTTAGTTTAGTTTAATTATTTCTAGTTAAATGAGTGAAAATGTAATTTTCTTTTTTACTGGAATAAAAAAAATAAAAAAGGGAAGATTATACTACTTAGGGGTCATACATTAATTATGTGAGCTCAAAGGGAAGGGGGGGGGGGGGGGGGGTCGAGCAAAATCTCACGCTACTTGAAAAGAATTTACGAACTGTCCCAAATTTATCTCACCAAGGGGCGGGGGTCTAGATTGGAAGAAAAATTGCTCACCTAATTAATTTATGCCCACTAAGGTGTCTATATCCAATTCGGTCGCTTTTAACTGTATCATACTTCGACTAAGAATTACCAACATTATCTTCATTTTCTTAACGCACATATTATTGGCTGGATATAGACACCTTAGCTCAGTTGGTAGAGCTGTTGCCATGAAAGCAGAAGGTCCTGGAATCGAGTCCCGGAGGTGCCAATATCTATTTCTGATTTGTCTGTCTCCAGATTTTCGATTGAGTCTCGCTAATATTGTCTTTATTTAATTAAATATTACACTTTGAGGATTTACTCATTAAATTAAAATAAATAAAATAAAATTGTTATTTACTATATAAAAAAATACTAGCTGGTGCCTGGCATGCGTTGCAATGCCATTCAAAGAAATCTGCATGTCCTTTCCCGTGCGTCCCCGTTCCCTTCCACCTTCCCCGCCTTCCCACTCCGTCGTTTCTTCCCCCTCCGCGAATCTCCACCTTCCACCTGCCTCTCCTTCCTACCGCAAAAATATATGAAATACACACATTTTCACGTATACAAATTTCATAACGCCAGAGTTTACCATTGTATGCCTATGTTACTCGCCCATAATGTAGCTTTCTATTGGTGAAATAATTTTTAAAATCGGTTTAGTGGATTAGGCGTGAAAGCGTAACAAACAAACACACGCACTTTCGCAATTATAATATTAGTATAGTGCGTAAACTACTAAAAATGTGTTTTTTCATGAGAAAAGTTTTTTTTTCATTAGCTTTACACAGGAGTATCATCTTCGGGGATGCATATGTGGAGGGTAAGGAAGTAGAGGAAGTTCTGGCAAGGAAAAAGCTATTGGGGTGGATAGGAATCCGGGGTCCAGTGTGTCCAGGAGTGATGGATGTGTGAATCCATCCCTCCAACCGTGATGCAGGGCGATGTTTTGAGAGAGTCTTGCTGGAGAGGTCAAAAGATCTCCCTCGATCCGGCTAGCCACGCAGTTAGCTGGCAGACGTATCCGCCAAGATCCGGACAAACCTCACCCCATGAACCCGGACATCCCTGCTCCACCAAACGTAGCGAACCACTTGGGGTGACCTATGGCAGATGTGTTGGCTGTCCAACCCGCCTCCCAAATTAAAATGAACGCGTATAAGAAACAACTTTTTACACATACAATTTTATGGCTAAAGTTATCTGTGACAGTTTACATTGATTCATTTTATTTTTTTCTTTTAAAATAATCCACAAAAGAAATACAACTTCTTTTTGCTTTAAATCGTGACCTCTAGACTCCTTTGGCCAAGTGATTTTAATGCCTATTACTTGTATTCTTGGCGATATAAGGCATGCTAAGAATACATATACTTTTGGCTTGTGGCTTCCTCTTAATTGTCCTATCTGTGAAGCGGAAAGTCTGTCTGCATTAAGCAGATAATCTCTTGTTACGACATGAAAATTAATTTTCCAACTTTTTATATCTGGAATTTCTAGTTCAGTGCAATGTTGTCTCTAGCACGAACTAGGTAAGGGAACGTACCCATACTACGTGACTCACTTATTGCAGTTTTTAACCCCCCCCTCCCCCCTCGGTGACCACGTGTAGTATATTCCATGACCCTCCCCCTACAGTTTTCACGTAGTAATTCATTAATATGGTGTTGAATCATTTCTTGCTAACAAAAAGTTTAAAAATATATATTTGGCTTTTACTTATGTCTACGGCAAGAGTGCATGCATACCTATAATTACAAGTGGAAAACATATTATCGAAATAAAATTTACGTCAAAATATATTGTCACCAGAACTTTATTTAGATTTCTAGATTGACTACATGATAAAAACCCCAGCCCCCCGCCCCTCGTTGTGACCAAGCGTGGTATTTTGATGATCCCCTCCCCCCCTGAACGGGTCACGTAGTAAGGGTACGTTCCCTAATGTTGTCAACAGATTTTTAATGTTTATTACATTATTAACGGCCCTCCACACTAGCGACCAAATTCACGTAAAAAATTGCGAAAAGTGATTCGAGGTTTATACCTTATATCAATAAAAATTATGGAAAATTCAACTCTGCTGTATTGGAAATGTTGGCTTTTATTTTATTTTTTTAACTTTAGCTCAGAAGAGCGATTCTATATAGATAACGGACGAGATCTCCTGTCAGATTTGTGTGATTTTTACATCTGTCACATATTTTAGTTTAGATAGTTTTAAACGCGGAATTCCTGCAAGTGTGCATGATTATTTATTCATTTAATGTAGGTTGTACATAGAAAAAGCATTTTTTTTTTAAAAAGACAAACATTCCCGGGTTACGAATAACCCAACAATGTTTGAAAATCTCCTACTACCACCACAGAAACCCGAACATGTTGCTTGTGTTGTGATGGAGGACTTAGCCAACCGAGGAATCGAACACTCAACCACTGACCAGTCGCAAATAAATATTTCGGTCAATAAATCGCACAAATCAAAAATAACTACAGTCAAAAAAAATAGTATTATAGCCCTATAAGTTGCTATAGGCAGCCCACACTTCGGGTAGTAAAAAACCATCCCCCAGGTACATTTACACCCTCAGTTCTCGAGAAATAGAGATTGAATTCTCTGCACCTCGGAAAAAACCAATATGATACTACCATAAATCTGACAGGAGATCACGTCCGTTATCTCATAACGATCCCACAAAAGATATAGAATCGTTCGGCAGATCGATTATGGCGCAAGCGATTCTGAGCTCGTCTTTCATATCTCATCTTTACACTTAAGGGTTAAAATCGCATTTACAAAAAAACAAGAACCACAGAAGAGACGTCGAATTCACATTGAATGTATTTATTGATCGATCTTCACCAATACATCCTGTACCTGCCTATTTTACCTGTAGAGAGATCCCTTGGCAAACAAAACATAATCATAACATGGGAATGACACGCGTCAGTGACACGCTTCCCCCTTCTCCTAATAATTGGCTATACTGTTCAATCCGGCTTTTGTAACAATACTGTTATGTAATTCCACCTCTAATACATAGATGACTGGATAGGTACTCAATCCATAACTTCGTTAATTAATGCCTACAGCTACGGCCTACGATTAGTATAATCTAATACTAAGTACCATAAATCGGGGTTACTAGTTAGGCATAATAATATCTAATTATTATAAGTATTATTATCATTAGCCTGAAACACTCATCTACATTGAAAAAATCTCCTGAGAAAAGATACATGCCGCCGACGGGACTCGAACCCGCGTCCTTCTGATATCTGGTCAACTGCTCTTTAACCACTGAGCTACGTCGGCTTATCTCCTATCGGCCAAATAATTAAATATATACTAGTATTTTATTCAACAATTACTGCTTATTACATTTTTCCACCTGCAAACAACCAAATTTATTTTTTTATTAGAAAGGCATTGCAAGTGCTAATCTCCCTCTAGGTGGCGTCGAGACAAATTATGTCTACATTTTTTGGTGAAATACTTTTAACTTCTCAAATATTAATTATTATTTTTTAATTGATAAACTAATGTTTAAGACAAGATTTTATGCGTAGCACAAAGGGTAACAATTATTATAAGTAATAATTATTAGCCTGAAACATAGAGATGTCGAAAGTGAAAAAAATATCGATATATCGATATTTATTAAAATATCAATATCGACGTCGATATATAGAAGTATCGATATATCGGTCGTACAAAAATCTCAAAATGAAGGCATGTTTATCAGTATTCATTTTAATTAGGTAATAATTACAAAAATATCAAAAACTAATAAGCTGTCTTCTAACCTAGTTGGCGTATTAATCTGTCAAAAAGGACTTCGTGTTTGGAACAAGGTATAGTCAATAATCATAGACAATTGGGAACCAACACATAGGAGTGGCTTAGAAAAAAAATGGCGAAAAATAGCATACATTTCTATTTATGTACCTACACATATGAAATAGTTATAGACAATAGATTTGTAAACTATTCATCATCATCATCTGTGGCTCTACAACCCAGGTCGGGTCTTGGCCTCCAGCAGAGCCTGCCTCCATGACTGTCGGTGTTGTGCTGCGTTGCGCCAGTTTCGGATGCCGATGGTGCTTGCATCCTTCACCACTCCATCCAGCCATCGAAGCTTTGGTCTTCCAACTCTTCTCCGACCCCCAGGTGCACCATCCATAATTCGCTTTGGAATATCTCCTTCGCTCATTCTCTGGATATGTCCAGCCCACCTGAGTCTTCCAGTTTTGATTTCCTTGGAGATATTAGGGTCCTCGTAAACTATTAATAGATAAAATTTCAACCGCCAGATGTCATGACCCAATACAATTACTTTTTTCCGTTCGTTCCTATACGGTTTCGGATTCTAGTGACTTTAGTTACATAAATAAAAAAATATATCGTTTTTGATATAATTTTCGATATTGGAAATTTTGTATCGATATATCGGATCAAAATATATCGGCTAAAAATATCGATGTATTGAATTTTAAAAAAATCGATACATCGATATATCGATACTTTTTCAACAAGCCTACTGAAACACTGGTCTAAATTGAAAAATCTCCCTAGAAAAGATACATGCCGCCGGGACTCGAAAATAATATCTTTTAGTTTTTTTATTTTTTTATCTAGATTATAAAATAAAACTATATCATAAAGTGGTTGTTTGGCTGTCTCTATGTGCTTTCAGGGATACTAAATTGCATTGTGCTAGTTAACTGCGGAATGACGACGACTAGGTCAAAGTTGAAGCGACCTTTTGGATACAAAATTTAATTTAATGAATTTTTTTTACACAGGAGGCCCTGAGGCAAATAATTCCCCTCAGGGCCTGTGTCATCTTTGGGGATGCTGTGTAGAGGGTCTTTTTAGGAAAGGAAGTAGAGAAAGTTCTGGGAAGAAAACGGGTATTAGGGGTGGATAGGAATCTGGGGGTCAGTGTGTCCAGGAGTGACGGACGTATGAATCCATCCCTTCCACTGCGGTGCAAGGCGATGTTTCGAGGGAGTGCGGCTGGAGAAGTCGAAGGGAGTCCCTCAACCATTCTCTCCCGATCCGACCTGCCATGCAGCTGGTGGGCAGACGCATCTTCCGCTAAGACCCGGACAAACCTCACTCGAACCCGGGCACCCCTGCTAAGTCACTTGGGGTGACCTATGGCAGAGGTGTTGGTTATCCAACAAATGGTTCCCGGGGCGTGTCTCTCAAATTGTAAACAAGGTGAATCGGCACGTACCCGAAAGGCTTTAACCCATTGTTTCCTGAGGCACTTTTGAAGTAAAACACGTTATGTCAGTTTGCCGTCAGATTATTTTTTCAGTTAAAAACATAAATAATATTTTTCTTTACACACATCGCCACTGAACGTCGCAACGGATCACGTGATACGCGTTCTATCTCGTCTGAACGATTCTACTAGAAAGAGATGAAGTGCGTACCAAACACGGCCAAAACCATTTCAAGCAACGTTTCAATTATGATTGGTGGTTTTACACCAGGGCGATAATGATCCACTCTGGAGTGTGCCGCAAATATACTGTATATTATTTTTAATAAATTAATTGTGAAATAACACAAATGAGTCAAATAAAATTTATTATTAATTTTTTAAACTTTATGATGAAAATCTCAAATTATAATATTTAATTAAATGAAGACAATATTAGCGAAACTCAATCGAAATCTGGAGACAGAAAAATCAGAAATGATATTGGCTCCGCTGGGACTCGAACCCAGAACCCTTTTCTTACTTGGAAACAGCTCACCCATATTAATTCGGTCACTTTTAACTGTATCATAAATATTCATCCTAGACTTGCAGAAAAAGTCAATAGATGTCGCGTATTACAAATAAAATTGATAAAAATTTATCCAGACACTATCTAGATTGCATTTACTTCGAGTTGAATCTTGCAATCATATATAAAGATAGCAGCCAATAATATGTGCGTTAAGTAAATGAAGATAATGTTGGTAGTTCTTAGTCGAAGTATGATGCAGTTAAAAGTGACCGAATTAATATGGGTTCCGTAGCTTAATCGGTAGAGCTGTTTCCATGTAAGAAAAGGGTTCTGGGTTCGAGTCCCAGCGGAGCCAATATCTTTTCTGATTTTTCTGTCTCCAGATTTCGATTGAGTTTCGCTAATATTGTCTTCATTTAATTAAATAAAATTTATTTGCGCTCGCCGGGATTCAATCCCGCAACCTTCGGATTGCGAGTCAACGGCCTTACCCTTAATTATTTTCAAATCGCAATGCTATCATGAGCTATTCAGCTTTTAAAATTTTGGTCTTCTTCTTCGATGGCGCTACAGACAATATCGAGCTTTGGCCTCCTGCAACAGTCGCCACCAACTCCACCTGTCCTCAGCGGCTGACTTCCAGTTTGTTACCCGGAGAAGCTGTACTGCATCTCCTTTTACCTCGTCTTCCCACCTCAGTCTGGGTCTTCCCACTTTTCTCTTTCCACCTGGGTGTCAGGTGGAAAGAGAAAAATGAAAGTCAGCTTTTAAAAATCCATTAAAAATTGTGAAGGTGCCATAATATTTTACAATTCTTCAAACATGAAGAACAAATCCAAAATAGTTTCTCTATACATGTATTGTTATTATTATTGTTTTTTTTTAGATTCCAAGATATACGTAACATGTAAATCTTTAGCATCTGCAGAGGTCATATCCTGCCCATTGTGGCCCCATTTTACTCTCGACTTGAGAACAATATATTCACTTTATTTAAATGTTGTTTTCATGTGAATCTGACGGCCTCGGCGGTAGGGGGGTAAGGCTCTCGACGAGCAATCAGAAGGTTGCGGGTTCTAATTCTAATCCTTGCGTGAGCTGGCCAGTAGCCAGTAGCCACTCGAAATCTTTGAGGCCTACGGATTCTTAGGATAGTTTTGTGCTTTCGTTTAATCGTCGTCCACGACATTAATTTAGTGTGGTCCATTTTCTAACCCTCAGTCATTCTTATCTTGTCTATTGTCTATCTCGTCTATGGACAGACAAACGCACAAATGTGTCCATTCTGGAAGAGCTAGGCATCCGCAATAGGCTTTCAACCATTGGAGAAGTTTTCAATTATTATCTGCCTACGACGTATTTAAAGATACTTTGAACACGTTGCTTGCCAAACTTAGGACTCCAACTTGGAGAAACTCATAGTTACTGAGTGTTTGTCAGAAGAAGCAGAGGAAGGTTACCAATGCCCTGGAGTGACCAAGTATTACTGACGTCTGGTAAGTCGGAGTTCTTGGCTTTCCACACAGCGCAGAACCACGAAGAGTGGATAAGCATTGTCCACTATGGAAATTGGAGTGAGGGGCGTGGGGAGTGTAATTGGAATAGAGGAACCGAATTATGCAATAAAATTCAAATAATATCCGAAAACTAAAAGATGGCTTTGGAAAGTGATGAAAAAGGCTTTCAAATTTTATAATTATAGAAGTAAACATGTAATTTTTATATATATATTAATTTTGAAAGCAAACGTAAACAAGATTTAAAAATGGCTCGCTTTACGTTTTTTCGAACCAAAATTACTGATAACGAAAAAAAACAACGTTATCACCACCTCATTTTTTGATCGTTTACATTAAAAATAGTTATTAAAAAAATTTGCAAAGTTTCATCATTGTTTTTCATATTGCGTTTGTATACTTTGGTTTCATAAATGTGTACATTTTACTTCTTTTGTGGTTAGTTTTTGTATTTGAATATAAATCGTGGTATTTTTTTCTTTTTATCCACTGAAGCGATTTTTGCCACAATATGGCACTATTGAAAATACCTCGGATTGCTTTGCTGCCGATTTTGGCAAATTTTCCCTTATTTGTAATTAAGTAGAAGTTTACGATTTTATATTATTTTTTTTTATAAATCCTACGAATATGTGATAATCGACAAAAGTTAGTTGAATTAATTGGCTATATAAAACTATAATCAGTTTGTATATTAAAATTGTCCATATTAAAATTCAGAAGTATGATTTTTTTTTAATGGGGGCGGAAAATATTCAATATGATCACCAACAAAATCTCGAGCAATCAGAGAAAAAAGTTTTAAATTTCGTTGTCGCTCCAGTGGCAGTGGCTAGCACCGTTTATATCTCACTTCTCACTATAATAGTAAAGGGGATACAACGATATCTATGAGACCTATATGAGAATTGTTCAGAAAACCGAACAAATAGAAATTAAGGGTTAAGAAAAGTGTTGTCTTTATACGAGTAGTATTTCGATGATAACATTATTTATAATGAATGATTGTTTGATATCGGCGCACAGTGGTCTATTTAACGATTCTAGCGGGAAACAATTATTTCATGGTTTTAAATAAAAGTTTTTGAATTTTTTATGAAACACATTTTATTTAGCATTAAATACGATACCTTGGGTATATGGTAAGTGCATATTTAATGATGGATTTATGAAATATGTGACAATACTATAATTGGATAATAATACTCGTAATACATATTTTCAAATATTTGTAGGAATATTATTTTTATTGACGTTCGCATTGGAACTACATAATATAAGTATGCGGTGTAAAAAATAAAATATGATGAGCTGGTTTTCGGTATCAAAGGAGTAGTTTGGGTCATAATTATTAATTTTCCTCACTCGGGATCTTTCAGTAAATCTAATACCTCTTTATTTAGTGGTAACATATTTTTGCGAGGTAAGGGTCTCACATTTGATATGACCGGATCCGAAGAAATCAACAAATTGTGCAAAACATCTTCATTTGTGTTGCACCTTGATGATTTACGAGAATAACATTCTCTGAATTTTTTAAATTCTTTGTGCCGTGACTCCTGTACCTCTTCCGATAATTGACCAATGGGAAGTAAAAATGTAGATATAATTGCAGTCCCATGGGTCAGTATTTTGTGCACAGTTACAGGCATTGGGAACCATTTATATAATTGAACGTACAGTTGAGCAGTCTCTTCACAAAATAGTTCAAATTTTTCAGTGTTTACATCATACCCACAGGATAACACTTGTAAAATAATTGCATAACGTTTTATCAACTGCTCATCAATGCCTGTTATGCAAGCAGATTGTGCGGGATTATTAAAAAATCTTCGGGCAGTATTTCCATCGTTTGTGTTTCCAGTGCCCTGTTTCGGAAGATCCACTAGAAGGCCAGTTTCTTTTCGAAATCTCGTAATGATCATGTTTTTCCTTGCGGCAACTGCTTCCTTTTTATCGGTACCTCGTACTTGCCATTCTTTAATATCTAACCTATACGCGATATGAAGGAGACATTCAAAGAACCTTATGTAGGCGTGTAGGGTCGATAAACCTAGCGAAAAAGTTTCAGTGATACATTGTCTCTCTTTTAACAATTCTAAATTATTCATATCTTTAGGCTTTGCTTTACAAATATAGCATTGCTGTGTATAATTATTTAGAGAAAGCGCATTGCAAACTTTTCCGTCCACCACGGTCTTCAAAAATTTGTGATAGACAAGCATGTGCCTATTACCGATACGTACAGAAGTTGGATTAATGGTATCAATCTGGTTTTGTATATATTGAAATTCATCAATTGTAACTTGATTAGTTTCTTTAATATAACGAAATCGTATAGGTCTGCAAAACCGAGTTGATGCTGTTCGCGGATTTTGCCAAATTACAACTTGTTTATTTTCTGTACTCTCTCCGTACAACTTAAGTGGAACCAAAGATGTAGCCAGTACATTGGAGTCATCTATTTCAATTTCTGAGCTAGAATCAGAAGCTCTCTGCTTATACCGACTTTGTCCGCCACTCCCATCGCTTCCCCACTTATAAATCATCTGAAGGATGGAATCGCCAGAATTGTTGAACGCTGTTAAAACCTCCGATTGAACTCGGCATAGTCGCGCAGCTGTTAAATCAACCAAAGCCTGAAGTTTTATCTCCGCTGATCTATCGGTTATTATGACAGAATCTTCGTGAGGATAACAAGCTTGCTTTTGTTCAATAATTTTGTTGTAAGATGGGTACAAATTACAACCTTTTTTTTTGGCGCCTTGTTGGAGCATTAGATATTGATATTTGGTAAGTTTTGCAGACACAATCATGGCTAATGCCTCTTCCAGAGAAAAAGATGAAATATTTTTTTGGGATGAAACGTTAAAAATCCTTTTCATTCTTGTAGCTCGTGTTGGAGAATATGTAATGGCTTTCAATACATTTGCTGCATCTCTTTTTCCCGATGATCGCAATTTCATTTCAGTTGCAAAAGAAATTTCCTCTAAAGAACGAACTTTAATCAACGAATCAATTTTTTGTCGTTTAGATTTTTGGCTACTTTGTTTAAAAGCTTTTGCCGGTCGCCCGGCCGACTTGCATGGCTCCGAAAGGTTACTAAGGCTGGGTAGGTCGATATTTTTGATGATAATTTCATCTTGTAGCCATAAGCTATGTTTGCGCAGAAAATATTTCTCTACAGATTTATAACTCTTCCATTGCCTGGTGAGTGTAAGTGTAAATGAAGTTATAGCATGTGCGACCGCTGAATTCATATTCGATGAACAATTTTCTAAAGCAAACTTCCGGATGACGTAGTCCTGTAATATTCTTCGGGATCTAAGTGAATTCGGAGACGAAAGTCTTTCTGCTCGTAAAAAGTTGAACAGCTCTCTGTGAACAATTCGTAGATGGCTTCCTAAAAAAAGAGAGTTTTTTTAAAGAGTTGACAAGAGTTGACGCCGAAACAGTGTTTTTATAGTTCAAAACTAACACCCAATCAATAAAATGTGCGTGAGACGATGCACCAATTTGCACGAAAAAAGATGCACTCTCGTAAAAGTCAAAGATTGTTAAAAAATAAATAAAATAAAACACCATTTTGCGACCCTTAAAAACAATACACACTAAAAATATATAAATCTGAAAATTTTATATATTTATGTACATACCTCCAGCTCTATTTTCCATGGCGAAACTTATAACAAAACTTTTAAACAAACACACTGCAGCTATCTGATTAGGGCGTAACGCGCGTCCTTCCGTGACGGTGGTCGACTGAATACTGACAATGCCGAGTTTGAAAGCGTGTCCACGCGTCCGTTTAGTGTTTCAACATGAAATTCGTCCAATTTTAACGTGCAGTGTTATTTAGTTACAATATAAGACTATGCAAATATAATTATTTTAACCTGACTTTTTTTAATTGTTTCTCGCTAGAATCGTTAAATAATCCACTGTGCGGCGTGGCGATGACTGACGAATCTCCACTTCTCCTAAATGGAAGCGCAAACAAATCAATAAAAAATCATTGCCAATCAATTTCCGATTCGACTTTATTAACGACACTGCTCATTGCTCATTGCTAGAAGCATCAGTTTATACGGTATAGGGTATGCCAACTGACAAATTGTACACATCATTAATTTATGCTAATTACCTTACACGTGTAGCGTTTTTAGTTGGCAATGGCATCCATCATGAGCTATACATCTTTAACCCGTTTAATCGCAGATCAAACTTATCCCAGCTCATCTCATATAAATCATTTTATCTCCCTTAAGCTTCTATTACATTGAGCGAGTTTACAAGCTACTTGCCGGCGTATTCACTATCCGCTAGTAAACTCCTTCAGTGTAAAATCTGCTAGTTAGCTAGTAATATGATTACACTAAAGCCTCGATGACACACGGCGAGTTACAAGCTACTATCTACTAAGTTTTAAAAGCGGGTAAATCGGCGAGTGAGATTGTCATGATGACACACAAAACTGTCCACTCGCTCAGAAGTGTAGGAAACTGAGGCCGCTGCTAGCGCCAGTAACAAGAATAACTACGCCTGCGTGAACTAATTCTTCAGATGTTTGACAGTCGAAATCAGCTGTTTATCGGAAGCCATGTTGGAAACATAAATAAACCAATCACGAGCAAGCGGAGCAAGCGTGTAGGTGAGTAAAGTTGACGACCTATCACCTTTTTTTCGTAGATTGTCAACAATCTGCTAGTCGCTGCTAGTTAGCAAGTAACACGATGACACTGGGCGAGTTTACTAACAGATAGTGAATTTCCCAGATAGTAGCTTGTAATTCGGAGGCTGGTCATCATCAGGGCTGTATTCGCCTCACCTCTGAAACTGCACACGTACCAGTCAGGCAGATTTAGAATTCACAAGTGTGGCTTCGTCCTCTCATATGTGGACTATTCTATGCAGGGTAAATTAGTTTAATTGATTTACCCCGTTTTTATTTATTTATTTGACTAATCTGATAGTATGTTGCCTGTTGTATGCTGATGATGCGATGCTGATTTCTAACAGTATGGAAGATCTACAGTCTAACGCAGTGGTTCTTAACCTTTTTGGATGTACTGACCCCCACCAGTGTCATATGCGCATTCACCGAACCCTTCTTAATTGGAAAAAAAGAATATGATTTTTTTCAAATTCAAAACATTGCTATACTTTTATACATAGGTTCAAAAAATGAACAAAGAACAAAACCAATAAAGCATGATTTTCACACAAAAACAAAAACATAATAATGAGTATTTACTGCAAATCGGTGTAACTTCTGCTGTTGCTCTTAACCTCCGCCGAACCCGCGAGACTGACTCACCGAACCCCTGGGGTTCGATCGAACCCAGGTTAAGAACCACTGGTCAAATACAAAGTATGTATGATGAATGTAAGTAAGTCTAAAGTTATGGTGTTTGAAAACGAGAGTACGAAAACAGTGTGCAATATAGTTGTGAATGATGAGTACTTGGAGGATTTGGGAAGTATGTTTACGAGAGATGGGAAGGCTGATAGAGATTTTGAAAGAATGGTAAATGCAGGTAACTCCGTTAAGAGGACATAGGTAGAGAAACCCAGAAATATGTCATTTTCAAAAAAGTTTTTAGACGTATTGACTCTTTTCCACAAAAAATTATAAATGGATTTCGAAAGATTGTTCTTTTATCTAGCATAGTTATGTAATAAATTTTTAGATTTTTTTTTAATTTTTAGTATAATAAGGTTATTCCATAGGTCGTTGGCAGATTTGTTAAATTTTCAAAAAAGTTTTTGTATTATACCACACCCATTTCAAATAATGTAATCATGCAGTGAAATAAATCAATACATTATCTAGCAAAGTTATGTATTAGAATTTTAATTTTAGTTTCAATAAAATCATTAAAAAATATGTACGTACATGTGTTTCTTGACGAAAATTGGTCCATTTGTGTATTTATTTGCGCACTTATAAACTAATATATTTCATATTTTTTTACATACTTATTGTGCTAAGACATTATTGACAAATCATAAATAAGTTTGACCGAAAAATAATTTTGGGAAGCATTTAATTTTAATTAATTAACAGCTTCGCATTTGACGATTTTATCATAGCGCCGAAACACAAAATTTCGCAGTTCATTACGGTCCGAAACGTGGCCAGACGAGGACGTGTCCGCGTCGCTCTGAATTACAACAGTTTGAAATAATATTTTGGAAACGAAATGTAAATACATACGAATTCCTTGTTTCACGTTCGTAAAATCTACAGGGTTGACCGAATTTCATTTTCATTGAATATTTTTATGCAAAAAGTTTTATATTTAAAAATAAATGTTTTTATTTGTCCCTTATTATACGATACAAAAAACAAGAGTCCCAAATGCCCCATTTTTTAAAAGTAAAACTTCTTTACGCATGCTCGACACATGGGGTTAACTGGTGAATCGTTACGAAAAGTGGTGATTGTTACGAAAAGTGGTGCTGGTTACAAAAAATGACATGCGAACGGTAATCGATGCGAACAGTGATCAATTGCTAGGCGGGTCGGGCCTTTAGGCTCGCTTGTTATTCGTGTTATTGTTATATTGTTAATGGACTATTTGTCCGTAAATAAATAAATAAATAAATTATATACAGCGGGTACCCGGCATGCATGGGTTCGGAAGTTATGCGCGTACATACATTTCGGCGATTCATTTTCATTTATATACTAGCTGGTGCCCGGCATGCGTTGCTATGCCGTTCTACAAAAAATTGTTTCTCCCTGCGTGTCCTTTCCCATTCGTCCCGTTCACCTTCCGCTTCCCCTTCCTCTCCCGCGTCCCCTTCCCCTCAAACGTTCCCACTCCGCCTCCTCCACCTTCCGACTCCCCACTCCACTCCTCTTCCCCCGTCCCGCCAACTCCCCTCACGAATTCCCTTCCCCCCTCCCAGGTTCCCCTCCCCCTCCCTGGTTCCCGTCCCTTTCCACCCGCGGCACCAATACCCAAGTTCCTATCCCCCCTCCCGCATTCCATACATTCAGTTCTGGTACATTTAGTTTTCAAACAGCTCACGTGCCACCCATTGAATTTTTAGTATACACATTTTATAATGCCAAAGCTCACCAGTAGTTATATACAAACCTTGTCCTGGCAATAACAAACACAACAAAAAAAGAATTATCCAATTTGGTGTAGTCGTTCGGAAGTTATGCGCGTACATACATTTCGGCGATTCATTTTCATTTATTAGCATTTATATATATGCCGGGTACCAACCTTTGCCATTTAATAACGAAATTGTTTCTCCCTGCGCGTCCTTTCCCATTCGTCCCGTTCACCTTCCACCTCCCCTTCCTCTCCCGCGTCCCCTTCCCCTTTCGCGTTCCCACTCCTCCTCCACCTTCCTTCTCCTCACTCTACTCCCCCCCTTTTCCGTCCCGCGATCCCCCCTCCCGAGTTCCCCTCCCCCCTCCCATAATCACCTCCTCCCTCCCGCGGATCCCCCTCTCGAATTCCCCTCTCCCCTCCCAAGTTCCCATCCACCCTCCTGCATTCCATACATTCATTCCCGATACATTCAGTTCTCATACAGCTCGTGTGCCACTTATTGCAATTTTATTATACAAATTTCATGATGCCAGAGCTCGTGTCCTTTCCCATTCGTCCCGTTCCCCTTCTGCCTCCCCTTCCTCTCCAACGTCCCCTTCCCCTCTCCTCACTCCCCTCGCCCGCTTCCCCTATCCCTTAAACCCCCACCCGTTTTCCTCTCCCCCCTCCCGAGTTCCCCTCCCACCTCCCGGGTTCCCCTCCCCAACCCATCCCGCGGGCCCCCTCTCCCGAGTTCCCCTCCCTTGTCCCCCTCCCCTTCCCTCCCTCATCCTTCACCCCTCTCCCATCCGCCACCTCCTCCCGCATTCCATACATTCACTCCCGGTACATTCAGTTTTCAAACAGTTTGCGTGGCACCAATTGCAATTTTATATACAAATTTCATAATGCCAGAGCTCACCAGTATATACAGAAACCTTTAGTCCAGTCAAGGAAGGGGGTGTAGAGTGCGTGAGCAGGGACCTAAGCGATTCCTTCAGAAACTTGTTTAGGGTGCTTAGGATGTGAACATACTAAAAATCCTGACGTCTAGGTGGTGAGCTAGGGGGGGGGGAGGGGGAGGGGGAGGTCCCAATTTTCGGGTTTCCGCTTATATCTCAAAAACGGTGCGCCGCAGAGGAAAATTTTTTGATAATAAGTAAAAGCTGATAAAATTATCTACAACTTTTATTCTATACATAATTTTCGAAATCCCAGCCATTTTCGAGTCATTCGCTCCACAAATGTAGATATTTTCGAAAAAAAATCATTTTACCTCACATTTTTCATCAAACATTCCTTCATATCGTCTAAAATATTCATCAAAGAAGAAAAATTATTCGAAAGAAGTTGTAAAGAATTTAATTTTCTTTTAGAATATATAGAAATATGTAAATTTATCTTCAACCGTTCAACATTTACAGCAATTTGAAGTTTTTTCGTAAAATGTTGTCATTTTCAGAAAGAGCTGTTTTTATCTTATTACTGACACACAACACTTGTTCGTTCGCCTAATAATATGTGTGACCACACTTTAAAACCAGTTATTAAATAAAATAGGTAAAAATCATATTACTTGAAAAATACATAATTGTATTTTATAATCATAATGTTTATTCTATTTCGTTACATTAAGCACATAAAATTATAGATCTCATTGTTATCACTGTTCTCAATAACATCATGTTACATTCTCATCCTCCTTGGACGTGGGGGTCCTCGCAAGCGTTGTTCATCCATGGCATCTTCATCCTCAGTATTGGATGGTTCTTGCTGAATGGGCTCTATGTCGTCGTCATCGTCGTCCTCGGCAACAGGCACGCTATTGAGGCATCTCCCTTGGCAGGAGACTCGGAGACACGCTGCAGAACAGGTCAGCATTGCTTTTCGGCATCCACATTTGCCAATTGCACAATCCCTGGTGCAGCGGCAAAATATCATATTTAGAAGGACCTCCGGCGCTGGTGGATCTTTTGTTGTATTTGGCATCAGGGTCTCTCCTTCATGTTTCCACCCCCATTATTCAGGGGGCAGCTCAATCGGTGCACTGGGAATGCTGTTTAACTGCGTTCTCTGTTGGAGGGAGGGAGCTGATGTCAGGCTTCATATTTGCCACCAACCCTGTGAACGACTAAAAGCGGTACTGGTTAAGGAAGGTCTGTCTTTTTGGCGCCGCATACCATTTCAGGAAACATTTATTTCCAGCCTCTTCAACCTCGCCGTGAGTAGAGGAGGGGTTATAAAGATCATTGCCGCTTGCTTGATGAATTCTGACTCCAAGTACAATTTTGAGAAGCCCACCTTGCTTCTCCTGAAAGTTGCAGATGTTGTGTCGCAGCCGGTAAATGAATGTAAGAACAGGATGTGTTCAAATGCACGGTGCTGCATCTTTTGGATGGACAGTGGCATTGTTTTGGTTTTCCCTCGTCCGTTGTCAGCAGCAGAATATCTTGGGTGGGAGGAGTGGAAGCAATCAAAAGGAAGTGAAAGCTTCTCACAAAACTGTGAGAGGAATGTTCCACAGCAATCTTCACAACAAGGAAGTCAGCATCATGTCCTGAAGAGTCTGTATCCCATTCTCCCGAAGCTTCGTCTGTAGTAAAGAGATGAAGTTACTTTTGTTGGTAGGATTGGATAACAAATCTTCCTTTTTAACGGGTATTGAAGTGTTCCAAGTCAAATTGATGTCAGCTGACCTTCTCAGTCTGTATCATCGCATCTGTTATTGTGATTTTGTACCGTTGGCTGGGTTTGGGTACCAATCAAATACCACAGTGTGAGTCATCCAGGATAGTGGTGGTTGACGTAGTTGATGTAACGATCACAAATTGTGACAAGGAAGGCATCTTTTTGCCAAATTACTCTGTGTAGTAGAAATTTTCTGTCCACAACTATGTTCACCTGAGACAGTAGACCAGTTTTTTGGTAGGCTCGAATAAGCTGTACAGGACAGATTTAGTTGTCTTCCACATCCCACCTTCATTGAACAGTGCCAAGGGAAATGGGGCCAACTCATACTCAAAGAATTTCTTCAAATCCTCATCTGATCGTTTGCTTATACACATCCGGTGAAACAGAAATGTTGGGTCAACTGCAACCTTTTCATCGTGATTTTTTATCGACGAGCTGACAGAAGACATTGGGAATTGACATTATTTCATTGGCTTGTGGGAAGGGAGGATGTGCATCAAACCACTGACTGAGTTTGAAAATGTCTGCTGCATCTTTACTTCGGTGGGCTTGTCCGAGGTCCTTGTGTTGTTACTGGACGTGAAGACTCCACAATACTCTTCAAGGGAAGTGCAGATCTCATGAGTTGCGCTCATACCAACTAACCACTTCTAGTACATTGTGCAAAATACCTCTGCCTCCTGTTATGCCTTCTCGGCTTTTGAATGATAGCATCAATGTGGTTTCCATGGTCATATCTGATCATACGCCTTACTAAAAGAGCGTCGCATAATCGTCGTTGCACGTCGGTGTGTCAGTAATAAGATAAAAACAGCTTTTTCTGAAAATGACGACATTTTACGCAAAACCTTAAAATTGCTGTAAATATTTACTGGTTGGAGACTTATTTGCATATGTATATATATTCTAAAAGGGAATTAAATTTATTACAACTTCTTATAAATAAATTTCTTTCTTTGATGAATATTTTAGACGATATGAAGGAATGTTTGATGAAAAATGTGAGGTAAAATAATTTTTTTCAAAAATATCTACATTTGTGGAGCGTGTAAGTCAAAAATGGACGTGATTTCGAAAATTACGTAAAGAATAAAAGTTGTAGATAATTTTATGAGCTTTTTTTACTTATCCTTAGGAAATTTTCATGTGTGACGCACCGTTTTTGAGATATAAGCGGAAACCCGAAAATTGGGACCTCCCCCTCCCCCCCTTCCCCCTAGCTCACAACCAAGACGTCAGGACTTATAGTATGTTCACACCCTAAGCACCCTAAACAAGTTTCTGGAGGAATCGCTTAGGTCCCTGCTCACGCACTCTACACCTCCTTTTGGAGCATTTATTGACTGGACTACTTTGCGGGCGTGCTCACAACAACTCACCAAAGTTTCATCGCAATCGGATGAACGGTTAGCAATTCACAGGAAAGTATGTAGAACAGTTTATATGGGAGAATTAAATTGTTGATTTTACTATCTTCCTCGCAACTTTTCCATATTTTCTCAACGTTTTTTCCATATTTTCTCAATTTTTTCAACCTGGACTACGACAAACATTTCAAAACCAAAATCAGCTAAATCGGCCCAGCCGTTCTCGAGTTTTAGTGAAACTAACAAACAGCAATTGATTTTTATATAGGGGGGGGGGGGGGGGTAAAAGAGGCGGGGGGGTGGAGGGTGGTTAGAGGTTGTGGGGTGAGAGGGGGAGGGGGTTGAGAGGGATGGGGGGTAGGCTTTTTTATATCCATTTTTCGTATTACAAAAATAACAAACATGAGAATCGGGTATGGGTACCACCGCCCCGGGAACCATTTTTTTGATAACCAACACGTCTGCCGTAGGTCATCCTTAGTGGTTCGCAACGTTTGGTGACTAGCAGGGGTGCCTGGGTTCATGGGGTGAGGTTTTTTCAGGTCTTGGCGGCGGATGCGTCTGCGCACCAGCTGCATGGCAGGTTGGATCTAGAGAAAGTGGTTGAGGGAGTCCCTTTCACTTCTCCAGCCTTACTCTCTCGGAACATCGCTTTGCACCGCAGTGGGAGGGATGGATTCATACATCCGCTCTCCTGGACACGCTGACCCCCACATTTCTACCCACCCCTAATACCCTTTCCTTCTCAGAAGATCCTCTCCTCCCTTTCCCTGAAACGAACCTTCACACAGCATCCCCAAAGAAGAGATAGGCAATGTGTCGAGCGATTGTAAAAAAAGGTCTCTCCCGATCCGGCCTTCTACGTAGTTGGTGGGGCAGATTCCACCGCCGCCGAGATCCTGACAAACCTCGCCCCATGAACCCGGGCTACCCGTACGGTGTTGATAATCCAATACATGGTTCCCGGGACGGCGGTACCCATACCCGCCTTCCAAATTACTGATACTATTTATTGACGGCCGGCGTGGTCAAGAGGTAAGGCTCTTGACTCGCAATCCGAAGGTCGTGGGATCGAATCCCGGCGTGGGCAAATAAATTTTGTTTGACTAATTTGGGTTATTTCATATAAAAATAATATATTTGCGTCACGTTCCAGAGTGGAAGATACTTTAGTATCGCCCTGGTGTAAGACCACCATTCAGAATTGAAACGTTGCTAAAAATTACTTTGGCCGTGTTTGGTGACCAGATCTGAATAGCCAAGTAATTCTTCGCTTCCTCTTCCCCATCTCCTGCCCTTCCCCACCACCTTCTGCCTCATACTATACCCCATAGTCATGTCATAGTCTCACTGGCTCCAGACGGGAGCATTTGGGTCTCTTGTGCGGTATTCACATAAATATAAAATTAAAAATTATGCACACGAATAAATATTTCAAAATGAGATATTTTTTACAATCCAACTGAATATTAGGTACTCTTTTTTTCATGAATACCGCACAAGAGTCCCAACTGCTCCCGTCTGGAGCCAGTGGGACTATCACCCCCAATTGGGGTATGTTGTGAGGCTGAAGGTAGTGGGGGAGGGGAAGGAGTTAGGGAAGATGGAGGTGGGGAAGTACCTGACTTTTCAGATCTGGTCACTAAACACGGCTAAAGCCATTTCAAGTAACGTTTCAATTCTTCCACTCTAATGGCCGTAAAATAAAATGAAAAAACAAAAACCAAAATATTAAAAAAATATAACAAATTGTTTTTTTTGTGTAGGTATCTACTTTATACCTACTGTGTTTATGTATCTATTTATGTCTACGCACTTCAATACACAAATTACAAATAACTACTACTTATTAAAATTCTGGAAGCGAGAATTCAACATCTTTATCTGAACCATACTGTAGGTCCAGCTTCGCGTGAACTATAGGTACGTGAAACCCGGCTTCTAGCGGAACGAAATCTAGTTCCAAAAACGTCCGCTTGCAACGGCTGATGTGTGAGCGGTGCAGTCGGAATCGAAATTATGATTTGCTGGTATGACAGCCTTAATGGAGGACTGAATGCCATTGGCACTAACAAAACATTGTCCAAAGAAGCGAAGCTAGCCATCCATAATGGAATACTGGTACCTGCCGTGATGTATGGCAGTGAGGCTGGCAACTGGCAGAGGAAGGATAAAAGAAGACTGAATCCTGTAGAAAAGAGATCTCTGAGGCGTATGTTTGTAAAACCATGTATGATCGCATGAGAAATGTGGAGATCCGCAAAAAATGCAAGGCTGATGTAAGCGTAATGAGTAAGATTAACGCTCAGATGGTTTGGCATGAAGAGCGAATGAACGAAAAAAGGAGTGTAATAAGTTTATATGATGCAATTGTGAATGGTAGAAGAAGTCAGGGACGCCCGAGGAAGACATGACACGATCAAATGAATCAGATACTTGAGATGACAAGAGTCAGAATAATAAACGAGTATGAATGAAACGACGTACGAATTTGAATGAGGCAAATAGTGTGTGCCAAGGCCGTGTTGTTGGCGGTCCATCCTCTCTGCCTACCCCTGCGGAGAAACCCTTTGATGGTTAGTTAGTTAGTTGGTTGAGTGCCCCAAAGCTTTAGGTTCAATTCTAGCTCCTCCATCAAGCGTAATGAGTAAGATTAAGAAAGATGCTCAGATGATTTAGGCATGAAAAGCGAACGAGGAAAGGAGTGTACTGAGAATATATGACGCAAATGTGAATGGTAGAAGAAGTCGGGGACGCCCGAGGAAGACATGGCACGATTGAGTGATTCATATACTTGAGTCAGACCATGTCAAGAGTTACAATAATAAAAGAGTACGAATGTGTATGAGGCGGAGTATGTGCCAAGAGCGAGGGTCCGTGGGCTCTGCCTATGGTCGGGAATCGAACCCGAGGCCATCATATTGTTAAACAAAGATAACGACCACCGCTCTACAAGTAGGTCTTGTTGTTTTGGCAATTGTCTTTACTTATCTCTGATAAAACTCGGGTCATTCTCTGAGTATTGTTTTAGCAAGTATTGTTTTTGTCGTGATGTTTGCTCTTTAAATTCAACTTGGTGGCTGATAATGCGTTGTGTACACACGTTACATACTGGGTACATGCTCCGTACCAGATGCCAAAACCTTCGTCTTTGACGGTTCCAGCGTACCTGATGATTTTTAACCCCTGAGGCCTCGGGCCTCCTTTGTCGGAAGGTCAAAATATTTCCATAACTTCCAAATAATAATAATATTAAATGTGCGAATATTTCTAAATGCATTCGAAAATTAAAAAATGTTGTTGAAAAGTGATGATATACATTTATATATATTTTTTTTATTATTTATTGTTATTTACACTTTAAAATTTTATAATTAGAAATAAACATATAATTTTTTTTTTTTTTTTTTTTTTTTTTTTTTTTTTTTTTTTTTTTTTAACTTTATGAGTAAAACCTCAAATTGTAATATTTAATTAAATGAAGACAATATAAGCGAAACTCAATCGAAAATCTGAAAACAGAAAAATCAGAAAAAGATATTGACACATCTGGGACTCGAACCCAGGACCTCTCGCTTACCGGGCGAACGCGCTAACCACTGCGCCACCGTGTCGATATCCAATTCGGTCACTTTTAACTGTATCATACTTCGACTAAGAACCACCCACACTATCTTCATTTTTCTTAACGCATATACTATTGGCTGCTATCTTTATGTATGATTGCAAGATTCAAACCCGAACTAAATGCTCTCTAGATAGTGTCTGGATAAATCTTTATCCATTTTATTTAATATGCGACATCAATTGACTTTTCTGCAAGTCTAGGATGAATATTTTTATTTTTATTTTAACTTTATGAGTAAAACCTCAAATTGTAATATTTAATTAAATGAAGACAATATAAGCGAAACTCAATCGAAAATCTGAAAACAGAAAAATCAGAAAAAGATATTGACACATCTGGGACGAGTCCCAGATGTGTAAATATCTTTTTCTGATTTTTCTGTTTTCAGATTTTCGATTGAGTTTCGCTTATATTGTCTTCATTTAATTAAACATATAATTTTTTAAATATAAAATTTTTAATAAAAAAGATTTAAAAATGGCTCACCTTACGTTTTTCTAATTAAAATTTAAAAATAAATAATGTGCGGGCAGTCCACACGCGGTAGAAAATTGAAACATTCAGAAAACTCAAGTGGATTAGACTGGGGAGGCTACGCAGCACCGCACAAAGAGGACACCGATTATTCTATCTCATTCTCTCGCTGACTGAATCCTATAAATGTATGTGTTTGTCTCTTTTTAATTTAGCTTTTTCGTTTCATCGGTTTCAAATCACAACTGTGCTAAAGAAGTTTTCACTTCAAAAACACACATATCTGACTAGGCAAATGTACGAGTATTAGGTATAAACATTATCGTCAACTCACTTTTCTGTCGTTTTATGTAAAAAAAATCCCAAAGTTTAAATTTTTTTTCAAATTGCGGTCGGAAACGTTGGTTTCATAAAGGTGTACATTTTAATTGTTTTGTGGTAACTTTCAGATTTGAAAATAAAATGTGGTGTTTTCTCTTTATAACACTGTTTAGATCATTTTCGTTATTTGTTTTTGGGGTGTTATGCCGTGTTGCGCTACCTCCTTCTTTAGCCAACGGACCCTCCCTGATGATGGACACTGCAACGCTGTCCGAAACGTTGGCTAATGAAGGAGGTAGCGCAACATGGCATAATACCCCAAAAACAAATAACGAAAATACTTTTAATAACTCAAAAACGGCTGGGTTTTCGAAAATTACGTGTAGAATAAAAGTTATAGATAATTTTATAAGCTTTTACATATTATTAGAAATTTTTTCTCTGCGACGCACCGTTTTCGAGATATAAGCGGAAACCCGAAAATTGGGTCCTTCCCTCCCTCCCCCTCCCTAGCTAACCACCTAGACGTCAGGACTTTTAGTATGTTCACACCCTAAGCACCCTGAACAAGTTTCTGAAGGAATCGCTTAGGTCCCTGCTCACGCACTTTACACCTCCTTTTGGACCATTCATATGTGAAAATCTAAAAACGTATCCCTTTGGATCATATTTCTAACCGTGATAGTAAGAGAGACACAACGATTTCTATGAGACCCGTATGAGTTAACGGTCCTCCACACGGGCGACCGAATTCTTGTAAAATCATTGCGAAATATTATTCATTCAATCGAAGATGTAATAGCGCGTTTACACTTGCGAGCCGAACCGCGAGCCGAACCACGAATCAAGCGAGAGCTGGGCACACGGCAGCGCCATAATGTATAGAGTCAATAATGAATAAACATATTATAGGGATTTAGAAATTCTAAAAATAAAATTTAATACGGATTATAGATGCATAATATATCTATAATCCGATACTAATGATACTGTTATGTTGCAAGGTAAAAAGCGGAGAGTTCTTCAATATTTTATTTTTCGTTAGCTCCACACAGGAAAATAATTCCCCCCCCAGGGGCTATGTCATCTTAGAGATGCTGTGTGGAGGGTCTTTTTAGGAATGGAAGAAGAGAAATTTCTGGGTATGAAAAAGGTGTGAGGGGTGGGTAGGAATTGGATGTCAGTGTGTCCAGTAGTAACAGACTTATGAATCTATCCCCCCACTGCGGAGTCCTACTGGAGAGGTCAAAGGTATCCCTAAACCAGTCTCTCCCGATCCGACCTGCCACGCAGTTGATAGACAGACCCATCCGTCGCCAAGACCCGGACAAACCTCACCCCATGAAGCCGGCTAAGTCACCAAACGTAGCGAACCACTTGGTGTGACCTGTGTATAGGATAACCAATAGGTTATCCACATGGTTTGGGCGATAACGGAGACCAGTATGTACCTACTAATGCAACGGGAAAATACTTGTTGGTAATCAAAACTAAGGTTTTTTACACCTTACTTAAGGCCCGGCAACCGCGCACAAAAATAAGATGGAGAGATATGTAATTACTCTAATTACGAATGTTAGAGGAGCGCGCTAATATTTGAAGCGATAAAATCGATGCGAAAATTGTGAAAATGTTTAATAAAACACGACTCGTTTAAAATAGAGCAGAAAACTCGCGGGTGTTGTCTTAAACAGCATTTAAAGAAACACTGTGAATTATTTACATATACATATAACTTATAAAATAACTGAAACAAACGTGTTTATAATAATTTTTGGAGCATACTTTGCGATTTTTTTCTATCGAGGGAATTTTATGTAATTTGCGTTTCGGCGCGACGAACGTCTAGATATTATCTTCAAAAATAACATATATAGAGCTTAAAAACTTCAAATGGTTAAGGGAAGTTTGCAAGAAATCGGTAGAAATTCGGGTAGCGGCATCTTAAATAACTAAAATTAAACTGTAAATTTGTTGACTGTTTTTTTTCCTTGAATTTTCAATAAATATTATTAAGAAACAATATTCCTTGAAATATTTCTTCCAATTTAAATAGACGAAGTTGTTTGTAAAAATGCAGCCCAGAATGCCGTTAAAATTTGTAGCGAATGGTCGGCAGCGATTTGTTGACTTTTATTGGCAGAAAAAGAATATCGCTTATTTTTTTTACTCTCGCCAGAATGCGGTTTTATAGAATTGCACTACCTCTGTAACTTTGTATACCTGGAATACATTATTATTAATTAGTATATTTACTAATATATTATTATGTAAGATTCTATATGAAATTTTCCATACAAGATTTTGTATGGAAAATTTGTACACATTTGTATACCTGAAATTCCTCCTGATCATAAACGTTAGATCCTACTCGTGTGCTTCTTCTATTAACGTTTTTTGTATTTTATTATTGTGTATCTATCATCTAACAGTATTAATAGCCTTGCGTCTGCGCGGTTGAAATTTAAGAAATGTCTGACGCCGCGCCGTACGCGTCGTTCCATGTAAACATCTGTGTACGTGAAATTTCAAACAAAGCTACCGTTGTAATTCAATGTCGAATTCAATAATTCTTCAAAGGATGGCGCATGAGGACGTGCCCCTAGCTAAGTACTATAAGTAGGTACTACAGATTTGTAAATTTGAGTACCTCTCCGGATATGGAAAGATTGATGGTAATACTTAGTTGTGAATAATAGTATCACGCGGCTTTATATTACATATGACGTCATTGCCTGTCGCGGTTACTTTACTGGATCTGGATCACAGTGCATCCGAGGAACCGGCAATTTTTGGAACCATCGTATTTATAAAATGGTCACCAACACTTAATTCGGGCGAAGTCGATCCATAAGCCGCCCGCAGAGCCTAGCAGCAATTAAATACTTAGCAGCAGTTAAATACTAGATCTGGCAAAAAAATACTTTGTCATTTAGGTTGTTATCGCCTAATATATTTTTATTTTGACGAAAACGTATTACATTTAACCCCTCAGGCTGATTTGTTCGTTTTTGGGAACAGTTCATATGGGGATTTTATTTATTGTTATCAAGTTTAATTTGTAGAACTCCATTTTAATTTTAATTTCTTTTATATATTTAATAATATTATTATTTTATTTATAAAAACACTTTATTTATACTACTATGGACAAACCTCACCCCATGAACCCGGGGTGAGGTGTATGAAAGTGTATTTCGATACCTTTCAAAAATAGCTTTTGGTTTTCGGATGCGTTCATAAAATTTAAAAAAAACAACGAGTGTGCTTTACACCACACGGCTGAAGTAAAACTTCTTTAGCTCCATCTATATGTATATTCTATATGATAGGAAGAGAGAAAGAAAATGTGCGCGCGCACTGCTCTCTCTTGCTCCTACTGTGTGATACAACAATAGGCCTGCACTGTGTCTTAGATATACGAAACGTAACTGGCTATGAGAGAAAGAGAGAAAGAAAATATGTGCTCGCACCTCTCTCTCTTGCCCCTACAGTAATATACGAAACGTAACTCTCTCTCTTTCTATCTTCACTAACTTATATCTCCCTCTCAACTACCGTTCGCCTCGCTTTTCGTAACGCTCTCGTCACGAATTCACCAGCTTACTCCCCAAGTCAAGCATGCGTAAAGAAGTTTTACTTCAAAAAATTATAATTTTCATGATAAATTTCTTACTTTAACCGTCGTAATAAGTATTGAGGGCCTGACAACAGTCGACATAGTTATCAGGTTATTTATACTACCGTATTACACCTCATTACTAAATTTGCTTACCTTTGTGGAAATTTTTACAGATTTTCCTTTTACATGTATACTTAATAGTAGCATGTAGGTACTCACGACTTACCGACTTTAGGCCCCTTGCACACGACACGTTTTGCCAACGTGCAAATCTCCGTTGGACTCGCCGCGTATTTGCACGTGACCAGTGTTGTTGTATGGGCCATTAGGCACCTTGTTCACGGTGAGGCCACGTTAAGGCTGTGCGACCAACGGATGCGCCGTAAAAATCCCCCTAAACACATGACAGTCTATGACTCCGAGACTGTTGTACTATGGGACTCGTTTTCACGTTGCTGCGCGGCTATGTGTTTTAATTTACATTTAAAAAATATTTTATGATATATTAAATGAACATTAACCAAGAGTTTATAATTACTTTGATACATGAATTACCAGTGTTACGGAACAAGACAATCGGAAATAATAAAAAAAGAATTATTTAATATTTTTTCTTCTTTTTACAATGTTCTACATATGATAAGCAATGGTGTGTTTTTTCTTATTAATAGCCGTTATAATGAATGTTAGTAACGTAGCATTTAAGGCGAAGCTACTCGTATCTGTGAAATCACTATCTCAACCCGGCTCAAAAACAAAGAAGATGGAGAGATATGAAATTACGAGTGTTAGAGGAGCGCGCTAATATTTAAAGCGACAAAATCGATGCGAAAATTGTGAAAATGTTTAATAAAATACTACTCGTTTAAAATAGAACAAAAATTGCGGGTGTTGTCTTAAACGGCGATTAAAGAAACATTGTGAATTTTTTCATACATATAACTTGTAAAATAACTGAAACAAACGTGTTTATAATAATTTTTGGAGCATACTTTGCAATTTTTTTTGTCGAGGGAAATTGACATAATTTTCGTTTCGGCGCGGGAAATGTCCAGACATTATCTTCAAGAATAACATATATTTTTTAAGAGCTTTAAAACTTAACTTGTTCAAGGGAGCTATGTAAGAAATCGGTAGAAATTCGAGTAGCGCCGGGTTAAGGTGGAAGCACTACGAAGTAATCCGAAAATACTTGTTTTTGGTTTTGAAAATTAGATCGCTCAGATATATTTTAGACGTTTCAATACTGCGAGTAGAACACTTATTTGCCTTTGTAATCGAATCGTTCGATTAGTCTTGTTATAAGCCCAGAAAAAATAAAGTATCAGGCCTATAGAATCTGTTTTAAAGTTCACAATATCTTACTTACGGGGCCTTTTTCGGTTATAGTTTTATTGTACAACGTGGAAAAATAAATTCTTTCTTTAGAAAGTGATTGTAAAACATTTAAATATTTGTGGCTGAACTTTGCGAAATAAAATAAAACACGCTTTTTAGCTGTTTTTTTTTGATAAATCAAAACAGACGGCTGTTGTTAAAAGGGAATTTAAATCATATCGTCTTATATGTAAGGAATTGTGGATTGACAATTCATGGTGGAATTCCATTATAATATATTATAATAAAACAAATGTAAAACTGTAAACCTTAAAATTGTAAGGTTTTTCCCTGAATAATATATAAGTGAGCTACAAACTCAAGGTAATTAGCCTACTGGAATTACCAAACATAATTAGAAATTAGACAGTCTAAAACGACTTGGTAAAAAAATAATATAATTGATTAACCAACCTTGTAGAACCACCCTTCTTCCCCTCCCCTATATGTTATGTATATAAACCGTAGACTAATAATAATTTCTACCAGTCTGAAGATGGCTGAAACCGGTTACGGTCAATATAATTAAAGTGGAAAAAGTTTATATTTGTTTTATCATAATATATTATACATATAAGGATTATTTGAATGTGTAGGGTCACGCTTGAGTAATTTTTTTATTATATTATAAAGCATATTAGCTTTGACTATAAAATAATTTTATTTTTAATTACAAAATTTTGGACGTGTATAAGAAACTAGTTTTTAAAAATACTGTTTTTTGACTAAGATTATTTGTACTAATTCCTCTTGATTAACGTTTTTCTTTAAAATTTATTCATAAAATAAGTTACCTATACTCGTGGAGATAATATTAGGCTTGTATATTCCTTTGAACAACGATAACTAAAGCACAGACTTCAAAACTGTACCCGAGAAGCATACGGATGCAAGTCCAAAATTTGAAGAAATGAGATTTTGATGCAGACTTGAAGCAAATAATCATGTTTATCAGTGGCAGAAAGATACAGGTCCTATCATGAAGAAAATATAGGATTTTTAAAATTGCATATGGATGCAACTACCTTGTTGCAACAACTTTCTTAGAAGCAGAAGGATGTACCATGGACTTGCATCTTTATGATTTATTTGCATTTTGAGTGTTATGACTCATTCCTACGTATTATGTAGTATTACTCAAATTATACATTACTACCCTTTCTATTAAAGTAAACAATTCTTAAACATTGATCCTTTCATAATACACCACATGTCATAACAAAATATTCCACTTCATTTAGAAGCAGAAGGACTCAAGTCCGTGTTTTTGTTTGACTCAAGCCAGCGTTTTATTTTAAATAATATAGAGATTTCAAGCTTTGGAATCCCGCAAGGTACAGTGCTTGGACCAATTTTTTTTTACCATATATGTAAATGATATTTTTTTTCAACATTTAAATGGTCAAATTACATCATACGCCGACGATACAGTATTAATAATAAGTGAAAAGACTTGGGAAAATGTAGAATTAAAGGCCACAGAAGACATCAACACACTTAAGAATTTTTTCGACACTAATTTACTATCACTAAATAGTGAAAAGACATTTGTAATTCCATTTGCAATCCATCCAAACGATGCTCCCAAAAATTTTAACATTGTCATACACGATAATACTAAAATTCATAGCCAAAATTATTGCAAATCAAACTGTACAATATTAAAAACAACAAATAAAATTAAATATCTCCGAGTAATTATCGACAAAAATCTGAAATGGAAGGAACAAATATGTCAAGTAGTAAACAAAATCAGAAAATTAATATATATATTTTTAAGAATTAGAAATTTTCTGTCGATAAAAAATCTATATATCTACTATGCCTTAGTTCAATCCACTCTACAATACGCTATTATTAGTTGGGGATCCGCGTATAAATGTAACCTTCTTCCAGTAGAAATTGTACAAAGGACAATTATTAAAATTATATTAAAAAAATCCTTAGACTACCCAACAGAACGCCTGTTTGAAGAATTTCAAGTACCCACATTTAAAGATTTATATATCAAAAATTCATTGATTCAAATTATAAAGGAAAAAGATAAATATCCATTTTTAAATGAAAACAGAACTCGACTTAAACATGTTTTTCTATGCCCAAAACTAAATACGTCTTTTGCACAGCATCATTATACTTACCAGGGAAGAACTTTTTTCAATCGTCTACCAGAAGAAAACAGAAGCATTAATGATAAAACCCGAATACTACTCTCTATCAAGAGACATTTTAAAAATATTCTTAAGAAAAAAACTACTGTCAATTAATCTTACAAATATCCTTAGGTTTCCATTACATTCTTTCTTTTTTTAAAAAAAATCACACCATTATCAAATAAATACTGCAGCTCACATATATTTATGTACAATTAATTATTTAAGTACTAACTTATAACTAATAACTAATAGCATTTATGTACACTCCCCTTCCATACACAAGCAAATGCTTTAAATGGAAGGGTAGTAAAAAAAATACCTGTAAAAAAAAATATATATTTGTTGTAAAATTGTAATTATAATAAATTTTTCAGTAAATAAAAAAAAAATAAAAAATAAAAATAATAATATTACAACGAAGTAATCCGAAATAATAAAAAATAAAAATAATAATATTACTACGAAGTAATCCGAAAATAATTAATTGAAAACAAAATTAATTGATTTAATAATAAAAAAAATTATCTATCAGCATGGATATCCGAAGAAGTTATGAGACCTTAAGTTAGAGAAAAAATAGTTTTTTGAACATTTACGCTTTTTAAGCTCTCCTGAACATTTACCCTTTTGGACTTGCATCCTTATGCTTCTCGGGTACAGAAAAATGCTAATTGTTACTTACTCCGTTTTCTCGCCCGCCGTGTCATGAACAATAATGCGCTGTCACAACCGTGTCAATAGCATGCGCTCAACATGACAACCGTGCCATTGGCAAAATGTGTCGTCGACGAGTGCCCTAAACTAATGATTGTCTTTCTGAAATTAAGATTTGTACCAATGTTCCAAGGCTGAAATTTAATGAAGCGAAAAAGTAGACGTTATCTAACCGCATTACTTAAATTAAAGTGATAATAATTAATGCATAACATATCGTGATGAATGTTTCGTACCTACATAATACATGTGATTGTATTGGGAGGAGGCAGACAGTGAGCCTATATTGTATGAAGCCACAAACCGGGAAACCCCCATAGCGCAATGGCATTTCGATCTAGATTTTTCCGGTGTAATTCCCACAGAAAATGACGTTTTGCATAGAATAAAGATTAAAACGGAAGTGCCTTGTGGGCGTGTTTCGTGATCCAATTGTAGACCTAATTTCGGCCTAAAATTCCGTACAAACTGTTTTTCACCCTAATTACGAAATTCAAATGTGTTTGCGATATATAATATATATTTGCGATATATATATTTTCAGGCAAGTGCAAGTTACCAGACCACAGCGTAGCGATTCTATGCCTTTTGTGTGATCGTTTTCGAGATAACGTACGTGATCTCCTGTCAGATTTGTGTGATTTTTACATATTTATTGTCACATATTTTAGTTTAGATAGTTGTACCAGACGTATCAAGCCTGTACAAGACTGTAAAAAAAGGGTACCGGTTTCAGTACACGACCAGGATGAAATGGTTGAAATAATAAAATACTGACCTCCCTTGCACCCAGTGCCTGATGAGTTGAGGACACTGGATGTGCCTACTCCTCTGCCCAGTCCTGGTGCGTGGCGGTTGCCTGAAGTAGGGCCGGCTTTCTGTAGGAGACTGATGGCACCAGGAGCAAAACCTAGGCAGAGGTCGGCGGGGGAGGCAGCTGATGATAATAACTTTTCCCAGAAGGAAATAATAACACGAGTTTGACGTTGATGGAAGAACTGATTTATTAAGAGAAATGGCCGGGTTTATATACCCGATTTCCGTGACAAAACCTGTCACGTGGTACTTTTTTGTGGTGGGAGGTTTTACCTAGCCCTTTACCTATATAAGGTGTGCCTTTCTGTGGGCCACCCATTTTGGCAAACACTTGCTTGAAAGTGGTCGTCTAAAATTGCTTTCTTAAATTAATTATACAGGTTAGGTTAATGTATTTACAATGTTTTCCTTAAAACTAGAGTGGTTCTACGGATATTCTCTATCCGTAGAATTTTTGTTTGCTGAGTTTGGGTTGATTTTAAGGAAGTTTGACTTTTTGTCGGTAGGTATTTGTTATTTAATAAAGTGTTTGAGTAGTTACAAAGAAGTTAATATTTTTCCCAGGTCCCCCGTAAGCTTGGCTATCGAAACCTTTTGGTTCCGTCGCTTTACGAGGTCCTGGGATTTTTAAAATGGAGAAAAAGTGAAATGATGCTAGAGTCTCGAAAATCTGCTCATGTGCTGATAGCGCTGGCAGTTTAAGAGTTACAATGTTTATTTATGGCTCTATGGATGCCCCGTAGGACTCTGCACTGAAACGTCTTAGTTTCAGCGTCCTACGGGGTGTTTAAACGAAGTTATATTAAAATATGGTGTATTTTTGACCAATATCAAGGCCCTTAATAGGGACGCCCAAATTGGTTTTTTGGCTTTGTAGCCGGAAAAATAGCCCTGAAGGCGATGAAATAATAAGTTTAGGATGTCTCCTGGTGGCAACTTGGTAACCAAGTTTTTACTTGTGTCACCAGGGCATCTGTGTATTAAGAAAAAGACATTTAAAATTGAAAAAATGTGTTTTGAAAAAGATCGTTGCTGGCGGCACGGTATTATTGAACTTCGTGGCCAGGACGAAAAAAGGCCCTAAAAAGGGCCATAATTAAAATAGAGAGCAGCCCGCTTGGCGGAGCTGCCGCCTCCTGCAGAGCCATAACAGCAGAGCGGCAAGGGAGGGAAGGCAAATGGCCCTTCTTAGGGCTTTAGCCTAAGGCTGGAAATTAAGGCCCTCAAAGGGGTCTTAATTAAAAATAAAAGGAGGCTAGTCAGCCTGGTTGCCTTTGGAGGCGTAAATAAGCATAAATAAAGTATTAATTGTTAAAATTATTAAAATTATAGGATTCTAGAATGTCTCCCGGTGCAAACTTGGCACACAAGCTTTATTTGGTTGCACCGGGGCATTGTACATAGCAAAACATATAAAATTAAAAATTAAGAAATGAGGGAGAGCAACACGTCGGTTACAATAGTTTTAAACACGAATTCCTGCAAGTATGCATGATTATTTATTCGTTTAAAATTCGTTGTACATAGAAAAAGCAAATAAATCACACAAATCTGACAGGAGATCACGTCCGTTATCTCATAACGATCCTACAAAAGATATAAAATTGCTCGGCAGAACCAAAAGGTATTAAGTTAGTGGCACATTTGGGTTCTATATAACTCAACAGAGTGACATTTCAACACCCCATTCGAAAGGTAATTAAAACTGATAAAAATAAATAATTCAAGACATAACCTAGCGTAACCTGTTTAACCTAGTTTTTTAATGAGTTTACGAAGGAGTGATGAAGTACCACTTTGTTGAGTTATCCGGTCACCCATAATTGTTTACATTCAAATGTGTATGGAAGGCACTTTTAGTATTATATATGTTCATATTTAATTTCAATAAGACTGGCATTTGGACCAATTGCACTGGACACATAAACACTGGAAGTGGAATTTATATCTGCCGATTTGAAGGGAAACTGATATCTGTTTACATAAGTCCATTCGATTCCTAGGCCCCAGACAGGCCAATACGGTGAAATGCAATGCAATTCAAAGACAACTCAATGCGACCCACTGTTGAATTTGGCAGCCACCTCTGGTCTGGAGCCCCAAAATACCTGAGAGAAAAAAAAATTGACTGCAGAAACGCGAGGTCCGTTTGATAGATTCCCCTATCTTAAAAAGCGGAAATCTTTAGAGCATCAGGTAGGTATGGTATGCTGTCCTTGTTCTACCGGTATTACAATGGAAGATGCTCCGAGGAACCAGCATCATTGATCTCTTCGTTACCGGTGAATAGTCAGAAAACACGCCAAACGCGGGCCCTACCAGATCTGGCCGTTTCTACGGGCTTGTTTGCAGTTGAAATTAGTCAAATTAAAACAATGAGTCATTTCTACGACTCATTTTTGAATTCAACAGCTCGGATGTGGAACGACTTTCCGGCCTCTGTGTTTCCTCCCTCCTACAACGAGGGCCTCTTTAAGAACCATGCTCACCCCTTCCTTTCCACAAAAGACCCTCCACACAGCATTCACAAAGATTTTGAAGGAGGAAAATAATTCACATCAGGGCCTCCTGCATCGAGTTAATGTAAAAATAAGAAATTGATCATAATAACCTTTCTGTTCATGAAAGAATTTCGATTTTTTTTTGTTGTTTTCATGAGAGGTAAGAATAAATGAGTTTACTTTGGACACACGGACACGCCCACAAGGGGCAAACATTAATTACGCGAACTAAAAATGGAGGGGGGGTCCAGTAAAATCTCACCAAATCTTGAACAGTTTTTCAGCGTATTGTCGCGATCAGGAGGGTCCAACGAAATATTATAATTAATTAGCTGCAATATGAAATATTATAAATAATTAGAAATTTGTAAAGTTAAATGTACAAATTACTAAAATAAATTATTATTATTATTATTAAACCAAATCTCACTTAATCTCATCAAGGGGGGGGGGTCTAATTTGGAAAATAAACTGCTCACGTAATTTATGCCCCCCAATACGATGCTGTCGGTGTCTCTTCAATGATGAAAATAGTAAAATTTTGATTGAAATGCTGATTTCAATTTAGCGATTATCACAACTCATTTTTTAAAACTACATATTTTAATAATTTAAGCTAGTACGTATTCCGAATTTAAACGACCTTTTTTATGATAGTAGGTAATAATAATTACCTCTAAAAATTAACTCGTTCTCAACCGGAGTCATTTTAAAATGACATGAAATTTGAAATTTTTTTACTAAGTAACCACTGAACCCATTCATTTGCGGTTTTTTACAAATAATTTACTGAATCTTTCCTAGCAACATTGATTTTTTTTTCATTGCGTCGGCTGCATTGCGTACACTTCATATCGTAAACAAGAATCGTTGATCACACCTTTTGAAAAACAATGATCCGAGGGAATTGCAGTATTAAAAAAGACGACTTGTGCAAATATGCGAAGAGTACGCAAACTCTCATAACCTGTTGTACAATTCTAAAAAGTCAGTCATCGTCGCTTTCAAACACAATAAGGAGCCATCACATATTCCTCCAATATATCGAGAAGGAAATGAACTGCTTGTGGCCTCACAGGTTAAGTATCTGGGACATATCCTAACCGAAGACATGAAGGATATAAAAGATATGGAACGACAAAGAAGAGCAATTAACATACGGGCCGGAATGCTCTCAAGGCGGTTCTACCACTGTAGCGAAAATGTCAGAAAATTACTCTTCAAGACATACTGTACTGCCCTGTATACGTCTGAACTGTGGACACAATACCCAGCAGCGCAATGGGACAAACTGAGGGTGTGCTACAATAATGCATACAGGCAACTTATGCAACTACCGAGGTTCTGCAGTGCCTCCACCATGTTCACCGAGGGGAGGGTGCACTCATTCTCAGCCTTACTTCGCCACCGACTAGACAGCTTCTGGAGCAGGATACGGACTTCAACCAATATCATTGTCGTGGCTGCATCCGAGTGGCTCAGTTCCCCATTAAATGAGCGATGGATGCAGATGATGAGGCGACCTCCATGATGGAAGATCCCAAAATATCTTTTTATTTTTAATTCTGTCTGCTTATTATTTATTTTAATTTTATGCTTATTTTTTGTTATTTGTATTTTTCATTTTATGTTTTAATTAGGTACATACCTAATATTTAAACATTTTTTTCTTTTATAGTTGTTTATGTAATATGGCAGACTGGGATTGCACTACCCTCCCAGTCCTGCTGGAATAAAAACTTAAATAAATAAAAATAAAAAAAGGACAAGGTATTTATGTATTTTTCATATATTTTTCCGTTTTTATTTACAGTAAAACGTACATTCTTTCATATTATAATAAAAATACAACAAAAACATTGATATAATATTTGTTTTTAGCATCCTAAACTATCGTGTCTTTTCAAAACGACACTGGTCGTTTGAGGTTATACTTTTTGACTATTTTATCTGATAACATATATATTTATAATGTGTTATATGTATTTTTATGAGAAGAACACGTCAATAATACTTTCAAGTGATAAGTAGACATGATATAGTCTTTAATTGATGTATTTTTTTTTAATATTCTTTGAAGAACATGGTCCATTTATTAATCTTTGGAGATCGCTGGCAACGGTTAATATGCACTTTTTTTGAAAAAACCTTTTGATTCACCTTAATTACATTAAAAGGCAACTATTTGCATTGGGGGAAGTGGAAAATATTTCATTCTAAATTTCGATTACGTAAAATTAAAATTAGATTTCGTCTTGTGAGATTGTACGCCATTAGCTATTAGCTCATTCGCTGTCACTTTGGTATGTTGGTATTCCTGATACACTTGAATGTATAACGAACGGCTAGAAGATTTTGAAGGTACGGGGCACTTTCTTTTGAATCACAAACCATGTTACACAAACCTAGCGTAGCCGCTAAACTACTTGAAAACTGGGATGTTTTTCTTGACTTGACGCGAGTAGGCGTTATAAAGGGGCACTTTCTTTTGTATCACAAACCATGTTACACAAACCTAGAATTTCCATGAAGTCTGCTACGCTTTGCTCTAGCATCTTTTCGTACAGTAACAAGAATACCAACATAACAAAATGACATTTGAAAATGGACGGTCTCGTTTCACAGAATGAAAGCTAATTTTAATTTTACGTAATCGAAATTTAGAATGAAATATTTTCCACTTCCCCCAATGCAAATAGTTGTCTTTTAATGTAATTAAGGTGAATCAAAAGATTTTTTCATAAAAAGTGCGTATTAACCATTGCTAGCGATCTCCAAAATTTACCTTCCTAAACTATCAGGTAAAAAAAAAACTTTAAAAAACATCTAATATTTCAAGTTCGCATAATCATATGTTATTTATTTTTTATATCTGTAGGAATTAATTTGGATGAGAAAGGGTTAAGAATGAATATTATTTATTTCATTATAATATCTAACACACAAAATGAATATTGTGTATGTTATTATAATGAAATAATTGTTTAAATATGTTTTGGTGTGTGGTAATTATTCACCTTTTGTCGTGTTTTTTGTCGATAATCGAAAGTTAAAAGAGGGCAATTACTGTAGTAATATGGCCGACAGCGCCATGCACTTACTTCTTGTAATCGATTAGAATTTGTGTCTAAGGTCAAAGCATTTTAGTGTGTCGCGGGCTTGGAGATTGGAGATACAACACGTTGGGAAGCTTGTTTCAAAAGTTTTAAGTGTTAATATTAAATTTTAATTTTAACTTTATGAGTAAAACCTCAAATTGTAATATTATAACACAATTGTTGGTAAAAGGTTATTTATTTAAGAAAGTAAGTTCACAGATCACATAATATGGTAAAAATAGTCACAATGTATCAATTCACTAATTAACTGAGCAAGGGATCGGAGGGAACCTTGCCGTTAGGCTTTGGGAACAACAAAAGCTGACTGTGGTTCTGCTTAGAGGGTCGTACCATAGGACGAAGCGCAACTGAGGCAGCAGTCGGGGGTCTGGTTGGTGCTTTACTTATGGTAGTAGAATACTCCTTAGAGGGTCGTGCCAGAGGACGAAGCGCAACTAAGAGAGCGTACTAGCCAAGAGCGAGCTGCAGACGAACTGACTGATTTAGGGCGAGCAGCCTGTTATATAGCCCATTCCTTGTTGCGGGGTGTGGTTTATGTAGCGGCTCGAGGGTGGGAGATGCGCAGAAGGCGTCGGCGCATCCTGGTTTGCTTAGGGGTGGGTGAGCAGGATGGCGCTGTACGGGGGAAAGAGATGGTGTAGTGGCAAGCGTAAAAATGGCGCGCTACAATATTTAATTAAATGAAGACAATATTAGCGAAATTCATTTGAAAATCTGCAGACAGAAAAATCAGAAAAAGATATTGGCACCTCTGGGACTCGAACCCTTCTGCTTACATGGCAACAGCTCAACCAACTGAGCTAAGGTGTCTATATACAATTAGGTCACTTTTAACTGTATCATACTTCTACTAAGAACTACCAACACTATCTTCATTTTATTGTCTGCTATCTTTACATATGATTGCAAGATTCAAACCCGAACTAAATGCTATCTAGATAGAATATAAATTTTTCGGGAATGTTTATTAATTTATTTATTTATTTCAACGCCATAAAATGGCTATTACAATCCGGTGATACATAGTGGTACATAGGAGGATAATTTCAATGATAATATATACATTAAACAAAGTACATATGTATGATAACAACTAGTATTTAGTTATAGGATACAAATATGTTTTACAACAAGAAAAAAATAGTATGAGCTCGTACAAAATACACATTTTTATGCAGAATAATCATAAGTAAATTAAGGTGAATTCTTAGAAAAATTCTCAACATCAAGTATAATATACCTACTTTACTTTTATTTGTACATATTGTTTGATTCTAGGAATTGGCTAAAATGGAGTACATAACTTAGTAATGATATTATTGTTACCTTCAGTTGAAATTACTGAAGTTTGAAATGATTACAGGTACTGCTAATTAGTTCTGCTTATCAGGGCTGCCAGTTAGAGAATCAATAATAAATCTTTGGTTTAAAAATAATAATTTTGAAAAAAAGTTATACATTATTAGCTATCAGTGAGCTATCACTTAACTATCTGATAGTAAATATAAATAAAACAAGCAGTTTGGAATCTATATTAGAGTAGTGCAAACCAACGGTGACCCGACAATTCGTCCTGCGACAATTCATCCGGCGACAGTTCATCCTGCGACAGTTCATCCGGCCGACAGTTCATCCTGCCGACAGTTCATCCCGCCGCCAATTCATCCGGCGACAATTCATCCTGCCTGATCATTTAGAAGATTTTTATTAAGTAAGTATGCCAAGAGGATATACGGCCGTACAACCAAAATCTATATACTTATATCTGAAGGCATCTTGAGTGGAAATCCGCTGTAAAAATATTTTTATTAACAATAATACCGAAGAAGCATGCGTGAATAACAAAATATGACATACTTATACTTATAGGTTAGGTTAGGTTAGGTTAGGTTAGGTTAGGTTAGGTTAGGTTAGGTTAGGTTAGGTTAGGTTAGGTTAGGTTAGGTTAGGTTAGGTTAGGTTAGGTTAGGTTAGGTTAGGTTAGGTTAGGTTAGGTTAGGTTAGGTTAGGTTAGGTTTGGTTGAATTGTCAGGATGAATTGTCGCCGGATGAATTGTCGGCGGGATGAACTGTCGGCAGGATGAACTGTCGGCAGGATGAACTGTCGGCCGGATGAACTGTCGCAGGATGAACTGTCGCCGGATGAATTGTCGCAGGATGAACTGTCATGGAACCAAACCAACACATCCCAAGCTGCAGGTGTGTTACAAATTACAAAACAAATAAAAAATTAACATTATATATATGTACTTTATAATAAACACATTTTTCATTCGGTATGAACTTCTTTCCAAAAATTCACGTTTATAATTTTAAAATACGTTAAAATAAATTTCCCGTTAAAATTTAAGACGCCGCTACCCGAATTTCTACCGATTTCTTGCAAACCTCCCTTAAACATTTTAAGTTTTTAAGCTCTTAAAAAATATATATGTTATTTTTGTAGATAATATCTAGACACTCGTTGCGCCGAAACTCAAATTATATAAAATTCCCTCGAATGAAAAAAATCGCTAAGTATGCTCCAAAAATTATTATAAACATGTTTGTTTCAGTTATTTTACAAGTTATATGTATGAAAAAAAATCACAGTGTTTCTTTAAATGCTGTTTAAGACAATCCCAGCGAGATGTTTGCTCTATTTTAAACGAGTCGTGTTTTATTAAACATTTTCTCAATTTTCGCATCGATTTTGTCGCTTCAAATACTATCGCGCTTCTCTAACATTCGTAATTTCATATCTCTCCATTTTCTCCTTTTTGTGCGTGGTTGCGGGGCCTTAATCAGATTTCATTATCCCCCTACTCTGAATAGATGACCAAGTACACCCTTATAAGAGGGAATAACCACACAAAACCGGAAATATGTCATTTTTAAATCAAATTTTAGACTTAGGTATTGACACTTTTCCACAAAATATTATAAATTGATTTCAAAAGACTGTTCTTTTATCTAGTAAAGCTATGTTTTAAGTTTTGAGAAAATATGTTTACAATAAGGTTAAATTTTCAAACCAAATTTTGTATTATACAACATACATTTCAAATCATATAATCATGCAGTAAAATAAATCAATACATTATCTGGTAAAGCTATGTTTAATTTTAATTTTAGTTTAAATAAAATCATTTAAAAAAAGATCCGCGCACGTGTTTTGTGACGAAAATAATTCAGTTTGTCTATTTATTTACGGTCTTACAAACTAATATATTTAAGATTTTTTTACATTCCTTGTTTGCTTAGACATTATTGAAAAATTATAAATACTTATGATCAAAAAATAATTACAAAAAGTATATAATTTTAACAGTTTTATCATCACACCTTTCAGCATTTTTGAATGTAGGTATAAATTAAAGCAAATTTTGAATGAAATAAAATCGATATTGAGTTATAATTTAAAAAAACTGGTACGGAGAATAATTAGTCTTTCTCATTGGAACCGCCCTGTACGATCGTAAGAACATCTTTCGACGAAATTTGGATTCTCGGCCGCTGGCTGGTTAATGACCCTTTTAAGCCCCACATTCCGAATTTCTAACGTTTTACATTATATCTCTCTTGAACACAAAGTTTTTGTTTTTTTCTCGCTGGATTTTGACACTAGTGCAAATATTTTTTTAATATTATGGATATCGACCACTAGCTTGTCGATACGTTTTTTTTTATGTTACTTCTTACAGGAGTTAAGACCCACCATATTTCTTTAATTACCTGACGAGCTATTCTATATCTTTTGTGAGAACGAGATTGTTCTCGGCCAAGATCTGCTGTCAGATTTGTGTGATTTTATATGGCTTTTCAGAATTTCAGCTGTGAGATGTCACGTGTTTTAGTTTAGGTAGTTTTAAACACGAATTTTTGCAAGTAAGCATGATTATTTATTCATTTAATAGCATTAGAAAGAGATCTCGCCCGATATCCGTCTCGATCGAGATAGATATCGGGCGAGATCTCTTGTCAGATTTTTGTGATTTTCTAATGCTGTTAAATTAATTCATGTTTATTAGTACATAATTTTTAATAGTTTTGTCATCACGTCTTTCAGCACTTTTGAATGTAGGTATATAAATTAAAGCAAATTTTGAATGAAATAAAATCGATATTGAGTTATAATTTTAAAAAGCTGGTACGGAGAATAATTAATCTTTCTCATTGGAACCGCCTTGTACGATCGTAAGAACATCTTTCGACGAAATTTGGATTCTCGGTCGCTGGATCGGACCCTCTTTGACTTCTATGTCTAATCTATGATAACGTCATCCCGTACTTTCAAACATCCGTGTAGTAGCAGGCAGTGGTTTAAAATTTAAAAAAAATGTAATAATATTTTGATGTTGGGTTATTTAATGTATTTTGCGGTCAAATATTTGCGCGTCAGTAGCTTTATACGCATCACATCATTTTTTTCCTTGCTAACTCTTACCTTGATGATTATTTGGAGAAACAAGGCTGTCGCTTGCCCTCACTTGTATTGTATTCTTAGGTCAAGGATAAGGCAGTGGTAGATACTCCCAGTATCGCCCTGTAATGGCATCCTCACCAGATTTGAATAGCCAGGTATTTCCCGACCTTCCTCGTTCTCAACACCTGCTTCTCATCACTTCTTTCAGTCTCACAATACATCCATTGTCCCACTAGCTTCGTCTTGTTGGGATTCTTGTGCGGTTCTTACGTAAATAAGAGTTCGTTATCAAAATGCTGCTGCACATATAAAATCGCCCAATTACGTGACCAATACAAACTTAAGATTATCTATGCGTATTTGTGCATATTTTTATACATATTTACTAGCTGACCCGACAAACGTTGTTAACTAACTAACTAACCATCACGCCGTTTCCCCGCAGGGGTAGGCAGAGAGGACGGACCGCCAAACAACTCGGTCTTGGCACACACTCTTTGCCTCACTCACATTCATACATCGGTTATTCTGCCGTATAAATTATTTCTAGTGAATATTTTGGTTGTTAAATAAAAAATAACGAATGTATTGGGTTAAGTGTATGGGGATGGGATCTATGACAGAAACTCATATTTGTAGGTTCGTTAAATGTGGTCCAATTTTGGACCGATATCAATCGCTGAAAAATAAAAGCGGTCCGAACTTGGACCTAAATCGCTTCAGTGGATAAACAAAACAGCAGTACACTACAGACCACAGTCCTCTTGCAGTGTGAACGCGGGCTCAGTATTTTGCCGGTGTGTTTTGTTTGTCAGAGCAACGGGCAAAGACATTTAATAATTAGCGATACTTGAAGTAGCTTTATTTGCATGGTCGTAAGTCGTAATTGCTGATTAAATGCTTCCTCTAACGTTTCAAACACATTATTATTATTGATTAGCCAACAACTTTTAAATTGACTCGAATAAGAGTTTTCCTCGCTAGTAGAGTGCCGAGAGTTTATAAACTTACCTATTACCAGTGATGCCATGTCCTAAAAATGAAAAACCATGTTTACTATGTGTTGAAGGATAAAATACCATGGTTTACTTCGTTTTGAAGGATAAAAAACGAGGTTTGAAGAATAAAAAACTATGTTTACTATGTGTTGGAGGATTAAGAGGGCATTTCCAGAGAAAACCAGAAGTGCATAAAATTATGAAAAACCAAATGCCAAAATACTTTAAGGATGAAATTGTTTTTAATAGAGACATTCATAATTACGAAACAAGAAATACAAACAGAGTTCGATTGCCACAAATGAAGAAATCAAAATCACAGAACTGCCTAATGTACAGAGGACTAAAGATGTATGATGAAATGCCTGAAAGTATGAAGAATGAAGAAAGAATGAATGTATTTAAAAAGAAATGTTATGCTTACTGTAAAAATATTTAAATTTATCAAATGAAATGTTATATTGTGCTTATTAGTTTATATTCATGTAGTATAAACTAACTCAATAAATTAAAAAAAAAAAGAAGTATGTCATTTTCAAATCAGATTTTAGACGTATTGACTCTTTTCCACAAAAAAATTATAAATAGATTTCGAAAGATTGTCCTTTTATCTAGCATTCGCATGTAATAAATTTTGAGACTTTTTTTTAATTTTTAGTCTAATAAGGTTATTCCATAGGTCGTAGGCAGATTTGTTAAATTTTCAAAAAAGATTTTGTATTATACCACACCCATTTCAAATAATATAATCATGCAGTAAAATAAATCAATACATTATCTAGCAAACGCATGTTTTAGAATTTTAATTTTAGTTTCAATAAAATCATTAAAAAATATGTACGTACATGTGTTTCTTGTCGAAAATTGGTCCATTTTTGTATTTATTTGCGCACTTACAAACTAATATATTTCAGATTTTTTTAACATTCTTATTAAATTTAGACATTATTGAAAAATGATAAATACTTCTAATCAAAAAATAATTACAAAAAGTACATTATTTTAATAGCTTTATCATCACGCCTTTCAGCATTTTTGGATGAAGGTATAAATTAAAGCTAATTTGGATTGAAATAAATTCCATATTGAGTTATAATTTGAAAAGCTGGTACGGAGAATAATTAATCTTTCTCATTGTAACCGCCCTGCACAATCGTAAGAACAACTTTCGACGAAATTTGAATTTTCGTCCGCTGGCTGGTTAAACGCTCTTAAAACCATGTTTTGAAGGATAAAAACAATATTATGCTTACCATGTTTTGAAGGATAAAAAACCATGTTTTGAAGAATAAAAAAACAAGTTTAGGTACTATGTTTTGAAGGATAAATAAAACCACGTTTTACCTCTTTTTTTTTTTTTGTTATTAGTTTTTGGGGTATTATGCCGTGTTGCGCTACCTCCTTCTTTAGCCAACGTTTCGGACAGCGTTGCAGGTGCAGTAATCGTCATTTCCGTTTCCTCCGAAATCCGAATCGCAGCGGGGCTATAGAAGTTTCACTTCAATAAATAAAAAAACTGAGATTATGAACTTAGAAATTTCGCAAGTTCACTGTGTATCAGTGGCGGTCCGTGAGTTTTCAGTGAGCTACAGTGCTAAGATCGAAAAATATGACGTTATTGATGTTGTACTGAAAATTATTATTATTTTTTTTTTCAATATTTCAACATTTTGTATTAAGATTTTCAGTATATCTTCAAACAAAGGTAGAAAATTTGAAAAAAAAAATCGTTTTCAGCTACAACAACATCAATAAGGTCGTAATTTCCAATCTTAGCACTCTAGCTCACCGGGCACCCCTGCTATACTTGAGGTGACTATGGCAGAGGTGTTGGTTATCCAATAAAGGTTCCCGGGGCGGCAGTACTCATTCCCGCCTCCCAAATCCTTGTTGCAAGATTGCGATATCTGTCTTCCTTTAAGAATTATGAAATAGCCCTTTGCAAGCATCAAACTAAGCATCCATTTGTCAATTTGTTCTAGGTGGCCATCAAAATAATAGACAAGAGTTGCCTGGACGAGGAGAACCTGAAGAAGACCTTCCGGGAGATTGCCATCATGAAGAAGCTGCGCCACCCGCACATCATCCGCCTCTACCAGGTCATGGAGACGGAGAAGATCATCTACCTGGTCACCGAGTACGCTGCCAACGGGGAGATCTTCGGTAAGTTCAAAAACTAATGTTTTTTTAATATTTTTTTATTTAGTAACTATATAATATTTTTTACATTTTTATATGAAACATGTTAGATGTACATATACAACGTGTCCGGAAACTCGTAGTACAAGCGGGAAACTGGTGAATCTACATCACGTAGAGAACCCAAAAAACTTATTTTTTCGATCTAAGCATTTCGATTTTAATATTATTTTTTTTCTATTTTTCCATTTTTTCGGCAACTAAAGGGTTAAAAAAAATTTTGAGCCCGGTTTACCCTTCGTTGCATTTTATAAGACATTACACAGCTGAAATTAACCCCCTAGTGAAAATTTTTTTCAAATTTAACCTAAAAAATTGCAACTTCGGACCCGATTTACTCGAAAACGAAAGCTCAAATCAAAAAAAGTTAAACCATAAAATCGACTCCAAATGTGATGTGGATTCTCCAGTTTCCCGCTTGTACCACGAGTTTCCGGACACCTTGTATATAAAATAGAAAATATATTCGTAGTCCTCCTCACTAGGAGATCCTGTGCTGAGGGGGACTATGCTTTGGATAAGTTTTTCAGCGACTTCTATGGTTTAACTTCATTGTTAAATTGTAATTATTAAGCAAACTCACCTACATAATGTTATGTAATTTTTTATAAGAAAAACTCTCTTTTTGTAACTTTTGAAGGTTATTCCCATCAATGTAATATATCATTGAAGAAGGAGATAACAATTATAATCTAAACCAAAATATGAAAGAGAATAAGATGCAGAAAAACAGAAAAAGACAATGGTTGCAACTGGGATTTGAATCCAGACCTCTCGTCTAACCGGGACGGGAATTAACAATATTATCTTCAACTAATTCTTTTCCATATTACGGGCAATTACCCTTTTTATTGGAAACAATCATTCTAAGAATTGGGTTGTAACCTGGATAGCGACTCGGATAAAAAATATATCCGAATTTATTCATATTGACCGGTCAGTGGTTGAGTGGGCATTGCGTTTGGGTCCCACCCAGGCGTTCCGTGTTCGATCAAGGGCATATATGAGAAGGGGGTTAATCCCCCCTCCATCGCCCTCACTTCACCCTTTCTTCCATGCCCCCCTTGGATCGAACCCCCCCCCCCATATGAATGCTATAGCTACGCTCTCGTTAGAGGTTGTCATAGACTATCATTTGAGCTGGGAGAATCATCAACCAAAATGCTCTGCAAATTATGTTATACTAGCTGGTTCCCGGCATGCGTTGCAATCCCTGGACTCACTTTTCCCGTGGGTCCCCGTTCCCCCTCCGCATCGCCTTCCTAGCTAGCTTTATAAATTATAGCCTATTTATTATTATGTATGAGCTATATTATTGTAAAGTTTCATTAAAATCCATTCAGTAATTTTTGCATTAAAGTGTACCAAACACTCATACATCCATACAAACTTTCGTGGTTAATAATATTAGTAAGATTTTCTACTCTCTCAGATCAATCGTTAACCTACAAACACTTTTTTGTAGCATTCATAGGGGGCGGTGGGGGTTTCGACCCTAAGGGAGGGTTTGATCCTGGGGGGGAGGGAGTTGAACCCTCTAAACCCTCCCTCATATACACCCTTCGTATTGTGCAACATCAATTTTTCATCCCATGGTTTGAATTTTTAAAAAATCTCTTTCTAAAGATAATGTTCAAATGTCCCCCTACCCAACAACTTTCAAAAAAATTCAATGTCTTCGACGTTCAACAATTATACATAAAGACAATTTTCATAAATATACATATGGAAAAAGGATTGGATGAAAAAAACTCAACATAATATTGAAACCCATCACTCGTCACTCCTAAAATGCATAATTCCTCCAATGAAAACAGATTTCGCCCAGCGGTACTTCTCTTATATTGCTCACAAAATGTTCAACTTACTGAGTATATACTAGGAAATCGAAAACTGATATTCACCATTTCTAAGTCTGTGAGAGTATTTTTGTTCTACCAAAGGATTTTGCCCTTTCGATCACCAAAGTTTTGTTTTGGACTTGTTGATCGATAGACCTAGATTAGGGCTTTCTTCCTCTATGTTAGCAAGGAGGTGGTTCATTTCTTCTTCAAAATAGTCGATAAGTGTAGTGTCATCTGCATATCGGAGATTTGAGATTTTTTGGCCACCAGTGTTTATTCCACCTTTCCACCCATTAAGAATCTTATGCATTATGTATTCACCATATTTATTAATTAACATTGGTGAAAGGATACACCCTTGACTTACCCCTTTTTTCACTTTAAATGTGTCAGATCTTTGGATTTTTTTTTAAATATTTTTTTATAATATTAACTCCACACAGGAGGCCCTGAGGAAAATAATTTCCATCAGTGCCTATGTCATCTGAGATGCTATGTGGAGGGTCTTTTTGAGGAGAGGAAGGAATGAACATTGGTCTTGAAGAGACCCATGTTGTAGGAAGGAGGAAATACAAAGGCCAGCAAATAGTTTCACAGCTGAGCTGATGAACACAAGAACGAGTTGAAGAAGCGACCCGTTCTCATGTGACAAATGTCAACCGTGTACATATGTTGGGCAAGCGTTTGGCTTGTTTCCCGACTACGCACCGGTGCTGAAGGGATCAATGACGCTAGTTCCTTGGAGCAGTCGGCTGGCGTAGTCCAGCGGTAAGGCTTTTGACTCACAATTCGAAGGTCGCGGGAACGAATCCCGGCGTGGTAAATAAATTTTATTTGATTAATTTGTGTTATTTCGCAATTTATTCATTAAAAATAATATATAGTATATTGGCGGCATGTTCCAGAATGGAAGATACTCTCAGAATTGAAACGTTGCTTGAAATGGCTTTCGCTGTGTTTGGTGACCAGTTATGAATAGCCAGGAACTTCACCACCTTCCTCTTCTCTATCTCCTTCCCCTCCCCACCTCCTTCAGCCTTACAACATACCCCAATTGGGGATGCCATAGTCTCACTGGCTCCAGACTGGAGCAGTTGGGACTCTTGTGCGGTATTCATGTAAAAAAAGCATCTTCCATTGAAATACCGGTAGAACAAGGATAGCATTCCCACCCGACAACTGTGCTCTAAAGATTGCAATCTGTTTGTTAAGTCAGGTGAATTTATCAAACCGACCACCCGTTTCTGCGCAGAGTCAAGGGTTTTTTTCGAGGATGTCAATCTTGATGTATACATGTCCTTCGGTGTACAGGTTTCTAATGATATATACTATGAGGTGTTTATGAACTCCCATCTCCTTAAGTACTTCCCGCATATTTTTTTTTATTTTTTTTTATTGTGTATTTTATTTAGATATAAAATTTGACATGTTATATGTAATGTTTTCTTTTCTATGACTACTACAATATTATTTACTACCTACTGACTAAAATTTGGACTTTACAACATTAAGACATAATCCACGAAAAACTGCAAGACTTTTAGCCTCCTTAACATTTACAGGGAGTTCATTGAACATTTTAAAACCTTTATAATAAATATTATTTTGTGTTCCCGATAAATTTGTTTTAGGAAGCCTAAAATCGTTGCAGTTTCTCGAGGGATAACAATGAACTGTACTGTTGATTCTATGGTTCCACTGTGCACAGTCAAATGTTTTGGAGTAGCCAATGAAGCAGAGGGTTTCTGGCAAGTTGAACTCCCGACATTTCTCAATAAGTTGTCGGATATTGAGTATTTACTGTCGAGTTCCTCTACCCTTGACAAACCCTGCCTGTTCATGTGGTATTTGCCATTTTAAGTAAGACCCAAGATGTTATAATGTATAGCATTTTTCCCTGGTATGTGAGTTGAGGGAAATTGTCTTATAGTTCTCAAATTTCTATGTTGAAACCCTTCTTGGGTAGGTAATGGTATAAAAACCGATTCAACCCAGTCCTTTAGACATTCTCCATGTTGCCATATCGGGGTACTAGGATCACAGAGGCCTAATACAAAAATTGGTGTTTTGAGTTAAGTTTGGTTTCGGTAAGGCCATAGTCATATTTATTAGTGACCTGAAGAGATCCATCTCGTACATACAGCCGTTTACCAGATACTAATGGGCACATCATAATATATGTAGTAACAAATTGAATGTATTCTGGTAATCCTTTCGACACTGGTGAGGTTGGGACTGTGCTACGGTTGACAGTAGCACAGTCCCTTAATAAAGTTCGGTGTTTGGCAATGTCTCCTAGTTTCTAGGTATCCGGGCCTTCGTCCCATTACGTGAACTTTCTATCCACCATTCCAAGATCCTTTGTTGACAAATTGTTGTATTAATAATTGTGTTATTTTGTACAGATCACCTGGTACTCCGTGGGCGCATGTCGGAGCCAGAGGCTGCGAGGGTTTTCCGTCAGATGGTGGCCGCGGTTGGCTACTGCCACTCCAGCAAGGTGGTGCACCGCGACCTCAAGGCGGAGAACCTGCTGCTGGATGCCAACATGAACATCAAGGTCTGTTGTTTTTTTTTACGTTAACTCCACACAGGAGGCCCTAAGGAAAATAATTTCCCTCGGGGCCTATGTCATCTTTGAAGATGCTGTGTGGAGGGTCTTTTTGAGGAGCGGGAGGAGTGAACATGGATCTCTTCATTAGATTTTCATTTCGATCCCTTATAGACGTAATCAGACAGGGCATTTGAAACTTTAAATTCGACAGGGTTATTCTACCCCAAGAGAAAACACTCTCAAGGTAACCGTCCATTCTTTGCTTCAAAGCCCTCCGAGCCATTGGAGTTTGTGTGCTCTGGGGGGCTTGTCAAACAAAAAGCTATCATGGACTGTACTGTCATCCGCGTAACAATGAATACGATAAGAGCACATGACAAGAATAATGCAAACGACAAGAGGTCATTGATGTGCAACAAAAACAAAGTCAGAGACAGAACCGATCCCTGTGAGACGCCAGCATTTATCGAATGCGAGGAAGAGGTGAAATCATCAGCAACCGCCTGAATCGACCTCTCCTTTAAAAAATCGGCAATCCCCGTTCACAAGGATACGGGAAGTCCGTAAGAAGGCAGTTTGTTGACAAGTCTGTTGTCAAACCAGGTCAAAGGCCAAGGAAATGTCCAGTGCAATCGTTTGCGTCTCACTGAAACAATCCGGGCATCCCTAAACATGCGTCACATATGCGAGAAGATCACCTCACAAACGGTTCCGCCGGAATCCGTATTGGTGGCCGTTAATAATTTTGTTCTTGAGGTATGTGAGCAGTTTGTTGTTGATACACGTTCCATCACTTTCGATAGAACTGATGTGATGGCTATGGGGCGGTACTTATCCGGGTTGGAGTGGTCGCCCTTCTTTGGATTAAGAATAGGAATGGAATTGAATGATCGTGTTTTTCCAGCCAGAGGGCACAGAGCAAGACTTCAGGGGTATTTTTAAACATTAATTTCTCTTGTTACTCTGCTATTATAAAACCGTGTGATTGTGAAATGAACATCGTAATCCGTCTTATTACTGCAGATTCAAGTATGGTTCTTTTACAAACATCACGGTCTGTGGTTAGGCTACTGATCTACTGTTAATCCAGTACAGTCGTGTTGTGAACATCAAGTTCTGTTGTTACATTTCAGCTGGCGGACTTTGGGTTCTGCAACGAGTACAAGCCGGGCGAGCTTATGTCCACATGGTGCGGCAGCCCGCCGTACGCCGCGCCCGAGCTGTTTGAGGGTCGCAAGTACGACGGCCCCAAGGCGGACATATGGGTGAGTAAAGGCACTGCCTGTCTGCTGATGGGAAATCTAATAATCTTATATGTATCCTGGAAATTATTATTATTATTATTATATTTCAATCCTTTCACATTTTAACCCCTCAGGTCTTGGGCACATTCTGCCAGAAAGGTAGAAAATTTCCGCTTTGCAATATCCAAATAAATGAAACTTTAATGATTTTTTCCGAAAACTAAAAATTTGTTTTTGAAAGGTGATGGAATACACTTTAATTTTTTTTAATTTTCGAAACATTAAATTTTTGCATGCAAACATAAAAAAGATTTAAAAATGGCTCAACTTACGTTTTTTTTAAACTTAAATTACTGAAAATGAAAAAAAAATAATTCGAGTGCAGTTAACACGCGGTAGAAGCGAAACTTTACCAAAACAATCTCAAACTATGAAGAACAAGGAGCCTTGAAAAGCGAGGTCATAATCAAATCGCAGTGAGCAGGCCAGTGAGCGCAGACCTCGCGTCGTTTCCGTTTTATATCTCAACCAATAGGAGCCTTGTTAGAAGTATAATGCTTCGCAGGTGCTGTATGCGTCATTTCCGTTTCATCCGAATTCCGAATCGCTAAATACACCTACACATTTTATTTTAAACATTACAGTCACTTCATATTTTTGTCGTTCCATGTAAAAATATTTAATTAAAAATTTTGAATGTTTCAAATTGTGATTCGCAAATGATTTCGCAAAGGTGTAGAATTTTTTTTTTTGTGGTTATTTTTTAGATTTGAATATAAAACGGTGTGTTCTTTCTAACACCGTGTAGACCATATTTCTCAGTGCGATAATAAGGGAGATACAGTGATTTATATGAGACCTATGTGAGCTGGGACAAATTTGGTCTCCTGTGGTTAAACGGGTTAATTGTGACACAACACAAATTATTGAAATAAAATTTACTTGCGCACAACGGGATTTGAACCTGCAACATCTGGTTGCTAGTCAAGAATCTTAACCCTCGACCACGGAGGCCACTGCGTTTGTACGTTCAAAGTAAATGTATAAAATTAATCTTTAGTAAGCTCGTATCACTGAATGCGCTAACATTTTTTCAAACATAAATATAAAACAATTGTCATTATTTGGCAAACATATTTTACAATATTTTAAAATTTAAGTACATATACTCAACCAACCATCAATGATTATGGTGGACATTTATTTCCTTTTTAAAATTAAACATATATTCCGGTGAAAAATATTATGGCACAAATATGCATTATAGATTAGGATCTGATTTTGAATATATAAGTTTTATTGTACATTATTATACATAACATCTAACTATCTATCTATCTATCTATCTATCTTCTATATCTTCTATATAAATATAAATGAATCGCTGAAATGTATGTACACGCATAACTTCCGAACGACTGCACCAAATTGGATAATTATTTTTTTCGTGTGTTCGTTATTGTCAGGACAAGGTTTGTATAAGACTGCTGGTGGGCTTTGGCATTACGAAATTTATATAAAAAAAATTACAATGGGTGACACGCGAGCTGTTTGAAAACTGAATGCATGGAATGCGAGAGGGGGAAGGGGAGGTAAGTCGGGTAAGGGGTTCGCGGTAGAGGGAGGGTAACCTGGGAAGAGGGAGGGGAACTCGGTAGGGGGGTTCACTGGAGGGAGTGAAGTGGGGAGAGGGAAGGTGGAGGAGGTGAAGTGGGAACGCGGGAGAGGAAGTGGAGGCGGAAGGGGAACGGGACGAATGGGAAAGGACACACAGGGAAAAACAATTTCTTTATTAACCCTTATTGGGCGGCTGGCTACATTTGCAGCCCGGATAATTCGGTCCTGGCTGACGGCTGGCTACATTCGTAGCCACGGAGCGTGAGTCACTTTAATTATTATTTGTAACGCTTATTTACTGATCAAAGACGAAAGAAAAGGGATTTTTCATTAGCCTGATGATTTATCTACCTCATAAAAAATATATTAACACTTTTACTTGGGAGTTTTTAATTTCCGAGCTGTTTTTGTAATATCTCATCTCACAGAAATCTCCTATCGGAAGATATGCCACTCACACAGTTACGTTACAGCATGCCTGTGTACTGGTCGCGCCGTGATCGCCTGTCGGTACACGCTTTTGTAGTGTGTTTGTTTATATTGTAGGGTATCCATTAGTTTTGATGGTTTCGAGGCGCCGGTAACTGGAGATTGCTTATGACTTCTTGGTGTTATATTATAAACATTATGATTTGGTGGACTTCGTCGTGTTTTGTTACGTGAATTTTAATATTTGTGTTACTGTTTTTGATCTCAATTTTACTATTTCAACAATGGAAGAGGAAGAGTAGAACGATATGTTTTAAACGTTGATTCAGATTTTTCTATGAGGGACGATGATGAGTATAGAGTGGACAATTTAGAGGACCCAGATGATATTCCAGAAATAAGTGACGGTGAAATTGAGGATTCTGATTTATTAGAAATTAATCCCCCGGCAGAAATATATGGACAGAGTTTTTTGCCTGCGTGGAGAAATGGTTACAGTTTAATTTTAAAATGCTAACAGTCAACTCAAAGCGACAAACAACATACCGGCGATGTTATGTTTGCAAAAACACAATGCGAGAGCCAAAAAAACGAGTTCAACCTCGTCATTGGTGTAGTGACTGTGAAGTTGCTTTATGCCCTACAAAATGTTGTAAAATATATCACGCACTACAAAACTTTTAATTGATAAAACACGCCCGGTCCCACAAAACTAACGCGTGGTCACCGTGTTCAATGCCGACGCAGAGTAACTTGAATGTGTGTGAGTGAAAAGGGCAATTTCTTATAGTGACTGAAAAAATCATTTGTTTACGTATATTCGTTGAAAAAAAAGGTTTTAATTTATTATAACGTTGTGTGGAAAAGTACATTTATAGCATATACTAATTAAGTTTTACGATAAACTATACCATTACTTTTCGATGACTGATTATTTGCGGGAGGGCTACATTTTTTCTGGTAATTACAAGTTTATTTATCAATTTATAAGTTGACCTCTATTCAACATTTTATTGTTATTATTTTTATCTGTACATTGAACAATTGTTCGTATTACACAATTTTTTTCAAAATTTTAAATCTTCAGATTGCAGAGTTATTAGAATTTAAATATATAAGCTGAGAAACTGAAAATTCACGCCGTTTCCAGGGAACATTCGCAAATATAACCAGCCGCCCAATAGGGGTTAAATGGCATAGCAACGCATGCCGGGAACCAGCTAGTAGAATTTATAAATCATCATTCAAAAGTGAATAAAACACACCGTTATGTTGACATTACTGCATTGACTGTTTCTAGAGTAACAACGAAGTCATTCGGGGGTTTTATTGTATGAAAATTTTTATGTTTATTATCAGAAATTTGTGAATCTAAAAGATTTGCTGTTTTTGAATGTACCTATACCAAAATGACCCTTTCCAGATTGAAAACAATACTCATATAAAATGTACAATATTATATAATAAGAACTCTATCCATCTGCTTCCAGTCACTGGGTGTAGTCCTGTACGTGCTGGTCTGCGGAGCCCTTCCCTTCGACGGCAACACCCTGCAGGACCTGAGGAACATTGTCATCTTGGGGAAGTTTAGGATACCTTTCTTCATGTCACAAGGTTTGTTACTGATTCATTCAAAACTCGAGCACTGTGCTAACGACTTGCTGATATCCAAAGATATTGAAATATAAGTAGATGTGCCATCTGCTGTTTTTATTATGTGGGTCTGCGCTTCCGGGTGTCGCCGATATTGTTTACCAATTAACAAATAAACTAAAAGAACAAATAATTAACGAATAAACCAAACGAACGTTAAACTAAATGATCGACTTCTTTTCTTATTCAAAATATATTGTTAACCAATATTAATGCATATTTTCAAAAAATCAACGAAATGAACAAATTCTTTTTGTATGAAAACTTACCTAATTAGCGCGTAGTCCGGCGACAGTTGCGCGGACACCATAGCATATCTATTCTGTATTTGAATATCTTTGCTGATATCAAATATAAGATCTTGCCTGATATCTATCTCGATTGAGATGGATATCGGGCAAGATCTCTTGTCAGATTTGTGTGATTTTCTAATGCTGTTAAATGAATAAATAATCATGCATACTTGCATGAATTCGTGTTTAAAACGACCTAAACTAAAATACGTGACAGCTCACAGCTGAAATTCTGACAGCAGATCTCGGCCGAGAACTATCTCGGTCCCACAAAAGATATAGAATAGAATAGCTCGTCAGATAGTGTTATTATCTGAACGACTGTACGTTTTCGGTTGTTGTAAATGGAAGTGGCGCAATCTGTTATTTTTAAATGAAGTTTTATTGATATGTGAATTGTCAGAATGCATTCTGTGAAATATATTTTCACATTATATTTGTTTCCAGATAAATTCGCTGTTTATGAACATATTTCAAAATAAAATACTGTTTTTGAAAGCAGATGAATGACTCTTTCAGATTTTAGTATTACAAATCGACAAATGAAATTTAAAATTTTGAACGCGTACATAGATAAAATGTTTAAAGTCACTTACTGATGGTTTTTATCGTGTAAACTGTAGGTAATGACCACTTTTTAATTTTTCGCAGATTTATTTGTTTTAACGTTGTTTATTGTTAATAAAAAAACGACATGTTTGGTGAGCGATGCTCACTTCCTCAGGGTTTACTTAAAATTAAATAGACAATAGACTTAACAATGTCAATGGAATGGTGGGGGTGGGAAGGGGGAGGGGGTAATAGGGCATTATTTACAAAGGGAACAAGTTTAATAATGGGTTATTTGAAAAATAATCTTGTTTTTACACTGAATATTCCAGAATGCGAGCAGCTGATCCGTCACATGCTGGTAGTGGACGCCGAGAAGCGTCTGTCTCTGAAGCAGGTGGCGCGCCACCGATGGATGCGCAGTCCTAGAGCCGCCCCCGCTTCTCCCACCTCCCCCACCTTCAGACCGGCCGACCTGCCCCCGCAGCTGGTGCCCACCCCCTCCCCCAACACCACCCAGGCGGGGGTCACGGAGGGTGCCAAGATCGGCTCGCAGATGTCGCTGGACAGTCCGCCGTCTGACGGCTCTTCGCCTCCTAAGGAATTTGAAGGTATTGAAAAATTTTTTCATTTACGATTGATGCCACATTTAAAAAAAAATCTGCTTCCCTGCACGACCACATCGAGGTTTTATTGATAATGTCGGTATTTCTCGTTTCTGAGTATGACCGCAGTTTAGACAGTTGCAGGTTACGTGCTTGGCGGCGATGACAAGCACGTTGCATAATATTAACATTGACATTACCATTATCGATAAAACCTTTAATAATGGGGCCATTCTGTTATATAGAAGGGAAATCACCAATTTAAGAAAAAACTAATAGTCACCAATTTACACAGAATTCGCCAATTTACATAGACCATCACCAATTTAAAGAGACCTTTGCTAACTTACATAGATCATCGCTAATTTACATGGACTATCGCCAATTTACACAGACTGTTGCCAATTTACATAGACCATCACCAATTTACACGGACTGTTGCCAATTTACGTAGACCGTCACCAATTTACATAGACCGTAGTAAATTTACATAGACCGTCGCCAATTTACATAGATTATCACCAATTTACATGAACCTTTTGATTCCTACGTACCAGACAGATTTACAGACAATTTATTTATGTTCAGGAAAGAATGTCGATATTTATTTATTTATTTTACGCCCAGAGGACTTTTACATGTTTGGTTGTACAATTAATTCATGGCAGATGATTTTTAAACAGATACTGTAGTAATAAAAATAAAATTAGATAAAAAATGCACACAAGTCATAAAAATACAATAATTTGATAGGTTTACAAAAATACAGATATGTTTAGGAATAGTTTTGGAATAAATTTTTTACAAGATCCACAAAATTCGCCAAGTTTATGTTAAATATGTTAACATCACATAAGTACTGTTTTCCCATAGTGTGAAATCGTTGTATCAGAGAGTGAGCAATGTAGTTCTGCTTATGAATGCTGCAGTAGAATAGTGTATTTTGTCGTGTAGTTACTGTTGGTATTCGTAAGTTTATGAGTTGCAGGAGTTCGCAACAGTCGAACTTAGAGTTAAGTATTTTGAATAAATATATAAATATTAGAGCATGTATTATCACTTTCAACTGAAGTACAATAAATTGACCTTACTTTGGGTACACAGGCACCCCAACAACACATTTCTGTCGGTTGACCCATTGTTTTGGATTTCTTTAATACTTATTATAAATTCAACCCATTCAGTGCATTGAACTTTAATATGTAGTCCTATAATTATTTTGTGTGATTAGGGCTGGAGCGCGGGCTGTGCCGCTGCTGCGTGTTCTCGCCGGACTCCTCTCCTGACCTGGAGCGCAGACAAGAACTGAACCGAACCGTCCTGGAGCACATGCTGACCCTGCCCGGACTCTCTCTGGAGATGGTCAAAGAGGTAACACTTCTTTATTCTTTTAAAAATTAATTTAATTTATTTATGTACCTACATATAATGAGTTATATTTGGTGGTACAATTTCTGCAAGATTCTGCCTTTACCCATTGTGTTTGTTGTACGTGTGTGCCAAAACTCTCCTGTTACATCCGAAACTGTTTACGAATCACAGCTTGCATGCTCTTGGAAATGGATTGTAAAATACTAAAGAATGAGACGAAACGAAATTGAGTTTGCTGGAGTTGGGTGATAATATGTGTAGGGAAAAATAATGTTCAAGGAAGAAGGACAACCTATCACTTACCTCTGCGAAGGCGCACACAACACAATTACAAATATAGTTTATTTAGTTACTCGAGGTAATTTTCACCACAACACAAATATGTATAAAACGATCTCGATAAGGTCAAAAACCTTCTTTTAGTTCATAAACGATATTATGAACATGAACAACCAACAAAATGTTTCCAATGTAGTCCCAAATCTTTTTTTTTTCAGAAACAAAAGCACTTGAATTCACTCTTGTCATTGTTCCATTTTCAAATGCTTTTCCAGCAAGGTGGTTAGGGAGGGTAGGTACTGGATAAATGACATTCCGGTAAGAACTAGTCATCATTTCAAAACCATATACCTCCATTAGTTCATTTCATAACTGTTTGATTTGGTGACAGCGCAAAATACAAGTTTTCTGTTGGGGAACATTGTAATTCACAATAACCACACGAGTGACAGAGATTTTTGGGCTTTCAAATTTGGATTCGGCCAAGCTCATTCCAAAATCATACCTCCAAATATTAACATGGAAACAATTTAAACTGCTTTCTGTGTTTTAAAGTCCACTTATATTTCACCATTTATCTGATATTTTAATTTTTTTTATAATATATCAACCCTGAAAAAGAAAAATGTTACAGCTGTATGGCGCTTGAGCCATTTTTCCTTTCCAGCGTCGATATATATTTTTTAAACCAAACCATTTATAAATGCGTGAATTCTGTATCTTAGTTATCGAAATTGCCGTAACTTGGAAATTTCTACAGTCACAGACATTTTAAAATACAATTTTTTAACATGTAAACAGATGTTCAAAATTATGACTAACATGCAGACTTAACAGTACAAAACATTATGTAGTCCTCACTCTTGTCTATTTTAGTTTTCTGAAGATTTCACTTCTACCGCGGGTGAATTGCACACTCTTTTTTTTTTATTTTTTATTTTTTTTTTTTTTATTCTTACATATTGTTGTACACTGTTATTGGACAGTTATTATTTATTCTTTGTCATTTTTTTATGTTAATCCCCAGTTATATGCATCTTTATCTTTATACTAAGTATAAAATGAAGTCGCTCACGCTGTATGTGCGCTTAGATCTTTTAAACTACGCAACCGATTTTCATGCGGTTTTCACCAATAGATAGAGGAGATTCATGAGGAAGGCTTTTAGGTATATAATTTGTCAAGGTTTTGTGTAAATTGGTTGAAATACATAATATATCTGGCCAAGCGGCAGCAGGCAGCGTGGTGTTGATTTGATTTAACAGATGGCGTTCGTTATAAAGGTTTCGTTACCCACAGCAACGTGTGGCCGGGTCTGCTAGTTACAAATAAAACAAAATAATAAAAGTATAGTATAGTAATAATACAACTGTTATGACAAGTATTGTTTATTTATCAATAATAAATTAATATTTTTTCTTTCAGTCTGTCCAAGGAGCGAGGTTTGATCACATATCCGCCATCTACAGCCTGCTGGTTGAAAAACTGTCACGGCGCGGTCGTGGTGGAAGACGGCCGTTGGGTGCGGGTGGTGGGGAACTCAACGCTAACGCCAATAACGTGAGTATCAGTCAATCTGCCATCAACATCATCAAGTATTTTCTAGAATCTTAAAAAGGAATACCGAAGCTAATAATTTTGGTTAAAGAAAACATCAAAAAGAACGTGCATTTATCTCGCAGTCAAAAGATTGGAAGGAGGATTGCTTTTTACCTTTTGTTGGTCTGCATGGAGCAAATTTGTCTTCTAGCAAGCTCGTCCCAACGTTCAATAGTTCAAAGCTTTGCGAAGATAATTTTTCAAACATGAGATTGAGGCAGTTAGAGATATTTTAGGTAGGAGCTCTCATATACTTTATCATTAATAATTTAATCAGCTATTTAAATATTAAAATAATATACGCCTTATAGATAGCTTCGAGGTGGTGTGTCAATAAAAGTAACCATTGACAAAATTCTTACATTTCTTTCTAGTTACGTCACGCAACAAATTATGACAACACCTTTGTCACAAAATGAATGATCTTCGGTTGTTTAGCATATGTTTTTAGAAGCTTTACATCAGGTTGGGTTGTTATTAAGATCATCTCTACATTTTGTTACGCAATGCTTTTCAGGCTTGCTATTGGCTGAAAAATTGCATCTTTCGATATACATTTTGGCCAATTATTTATCAATATGCCCATGCATAATTAATTTTATTATTTTTAAGGGTAGAAATCCAGTCTTGTTTAAATACCCATTGACTGATAAAATTTGTCTTTTCCAGGCCATGGCCCCTGCAGCTCAGATGTCATCCATAGCCCTGCAGTCCGACTCGGAGCCTAGTTCTCGCTCCTCCTCCGAAGACAACCCTGATCCGTCCGCCATCTTGGAGGCACATTTGCAGAATAAGCAGCCTGAGCAAGTTGCCATAGATCTGCAGACAAACAGGGTAAGTAGTCACTAGTGATGTTGATAAATAATTTGCTCCTGCCACTGAGAGCTCAGCTCTGTTGTGATCTATATTTCTGTTTGGTGTTTTCTAAATAAAAGAGGGAGAGATTGTAACAGTTAATAAAGAATTTATTTTTTTTATTTTTTTTTTTTTATTATTTCATAAATGATTAAATGTTACATTTTTGGCCATTTTTGACTACCATACTAGGCTATTGCCCGTGTTGTGGTAGTCATACATGTAATATAATTTTATATAAACAGATAATAAAATATAAGAAGAGAAAAGAAAAAAATAACATATTTAGGGATAAATAAAACTAAAAACAGATAAAAATATAAGAATTGCAAGTTATCTAAGAAATAAAGAAGATTGAAATAAATATTGGTGAGCATTATTCTTCTTGAAATAAAAATAGAAATAAAATTTGGTAAGTAATCTTCTGCACGGGAGTACATGTTTGTAGTCATTTTTGATATTCGTTCTATGAAAAAAATTAGAAAGAGTGTTAGAGAAAGTAATTTTTTGTTTGATTTTTTAAAATGCAATATTAAGTTAAAGTAATTGATTAATTAAATTTGTAATATTTTTTTAATTAATATTAATATTATTTGTTTTTTATTGTATATTTTTTATTTTATCAACATAATTAAACACATTGTTCGCTAAAGTAATGCTTTAAAAAATAATACAACATTTAGTAACCCCTTGTTTGCCGGGGTAATTGGGGTTGGTTGTCCACCAATTAGCGTTCGCAAAAAACGGCAGCCATGACACGCAATGACATTTCGTGTCCAGCGATTCTGACAGTGTCCTTGAGAAATTTAGAACAATAGAAAGGTCAAAATCGTAATTAAAGGAATTTTTCCCGCCCATGCGCAAGAACTGCGCACATTCCCGCGCTCCGGTAAATTATTAATATAAATTATTTGGAGTGATCTGGCGCATTGCGGTTTTCTCTATGGTAAAGGGCGATAATAAAGCAATCGATTCTGACCATGTTCTTCATACACTTTCTTTATACATAAGGGTCAAAATCGCGTGTTAAGTCTCACGACACGCCGGCGCACGAGCGGCAAATAAGAGGTTAAGACATTATATTTAAAATAAAAGAATTGTGGCAACAATCAAATTATATTATTCAATAATAACGAAACCAGAACATGAGACTCTCAATTCATAAACAAAATAATATTTTAAAACTCAGGGTCGTGTTTAGCCTACAAAGGAACTAAATAGTTAGAAACTAATAAAGTCAATCGATAGCTTGGCGGGTTTTTAAATAAAATCAAATGTTTTCAAACAGATCATCACAATGTGAAAATTACTACAAGGGAGGGCGTCAGTTCAAATGGAATAGAATATTAAATGATAAATCAATAATAATTTAATAAACTCAAAACTAACGAATTAATAGCTCACAGGTCAATGGGGATCGTCGAAACAAACGTCCAGATTCTCTGACTTCCTATTTGGAACTGTTTGAAAAATAAGCTTGGCGGTAGTATGTTTTATCAACAAAAGAATGCAGGATTCCAGTTGTTCTAATTTTCTTTTTAATTAGGAATTAAAAATCAACTTGAAAGTTAATTTCAAACTGTTACATTATTACAATGGACACATTATTTTGTATACATCCTTAGTACATAGTCAAGTCGAATATAACTCCTCGATCTGGTCCCCCCATTTTAAAATACATTCAGATTCAATCGAAAAAATTCAACACAAATTCTTAAGACACATTAATTTTAACCTCGGTATTCCCATTGAAAACATAAATTATAATTACTTGATGAAAGAATTAAATTTATTAAGACTTTCAGATCGAAGAATTATATCCGACTTAATATTTATGTTCAAAATTGTAAATGGTAGCATAGACAGTCCTGATTTAAATAAGCTCATTGAATTTCATATTCCCACGAGAACCACTCGTTCTAAAATCCTTTTTAAATGTAACAATAATCGGACTGAGTATATGAAACACTCACTTTTACCTAGGTTACATGAAGTTACTAATAGATATGCAGATGTGATAGATCTATTTAACTGCACGGAACACGGGTACAAGAAGGCTATGCTATCATATTTTTTAAATCACTACTAATTTTATTTGTATTATAGATTTTTGCATGTAAAGGTATCTCTGTTGTCACTTCCCAATGTATCGTCACAACTAACTGTTATACATACACTATTTTATCATTACTGATATTTTGAATATGAATTTGTGACATGTAATTAGTGTTTATGGCATACTTATGCCGTTTGTATTAAATAAATAAATAATTATTGTTGTTTGTAAATAAATCAAAGTGGAACAGTAGCCACCCTTGAATTTGACAGCCACTCCTGATCTGGAGTCACAAAATAAAATCTCGACTATTCTGAAACTGGCAGTCCGTTTGCTAGATTTCCCTATCTTAATTTGTGACTCCAGATCAGGGGTGGCTGTCAAATTCTATGCTCTAAAGAGCATAGGGGTCAGTTGTGAATGCTGCCCTTGTTCCACCTTATACCAGGAACTACCGTCTTTTATCCCTCCAGTACTGGTGCAAAGTCAAGAAACACCCCAACATTTTTGTATATGGTTGACATTCACAAAATGAGAACAGGTTGTTTCTAAGACTCGTTCTTTAGTTCAACAGCTCGGCTGTGGAATGATTTGGCCAGCCTCTGTTTTTCCTCCCTCCTACATATTTCACTTCCTCTCCTTAAAAAGACCCTCCACACACAAAAAACTCAGCTGGCGTAAAATAAAATAAAAACATTTTTTTTTAATTTTCGTTATTTGTTTTTGGATGTTATGCCGTTTTGCGCTACCTCCTTTAGCCAGCGGACAGCGTTACAGTGACCATCATCAACACAGATGCGTGCCTGTAACCAGGCGCGGCTGGCTCAAACGTTCAATAGTGCGCCGAACCGCCAACAAAATTGAACATTTCACAACTCAACGTGTTCCTACTTAATATTTTTTAATTTAAATCACGCACAATGTTGAAAATAAAAACTAATTACGTGTTTAAATGCATGAATTTTGCCAGAGATAATAATTATTGCAGCCGACTGGAGTTCTTTTCCCGCGCGCTAAGAACTAGGAACCTACGTACATACCATTCGGCGCGTTTCGGTCAAACGCCCCGTTTGGGAATTGTCATTTTGTATGGTGCTCCTACAAACATGTCCAGACCGTCAGAATAACGAAATGTACCAAAAATCTGCTTCTGGCGACGCGGCGCACGGAGCTACGAAGTGCGTCGAAAACATCCGACGTATTCCGAGGGGCTCCAGCAAAATAGGTTTAGGAACGGGATAGTAATATTTAGCTTGCAAAATTCAACCATAAGTCAACGGCTCTTGTTATGTTTGGGATTTAGGGAACCTATTTGACAACGACATTAGTTTTTCAGTTAAAAATGACTTTTTATGTGTGTGCGTTTTAAATGCGCTACACCGGGTACTGGGAAGAAGCTTGAAGTTTATTTATTTGATTATTAAGGACCGAAGAAGTTTATTTATTTATTCTCTATAAAAATGGTAGCTACGGTAGCTAGCTGTGTGACCTACGAATAATTAAATTACATTATACGTGTTTGATTTATTGATAGGTGAACCACCAAACATATTAGGCACCAGCCGCGCCTGCCTGTAACGCCATCCAAAACGTTGGGTAAAGAAGGATGTAGTGCAACATGGCATAACACCCCAAAAACAAATAAAGAAAATACTTCTGGCCATGAAAATCTGAAAACGTATCCCCCATTATTTTTTAAAATTAAAATCGAGTAGAAAGGACCCGTTCTCAAGTGATAAAATTCAAATGTGTACGAATTTTGGGTGTGGTGGCATGTATTTTCAATTCACCATTTTCAATGACACTAGTTCCTCGAAATCCGTAGAAATAATTGTATGTATATCAATAGATGACGTAAGGGAAGTCGCATGGATTAGGTTAAAATTAAAAATTATTTTGCTCTTCCAGCAAGCCACACCGGAGCAGCAGCTGATGATGCACCATCAGGACTTGCAGCAACAACAGCAACAACAACAACAACAACAACAGCAGCAACAGCAGCAACAGGGTCAAGCGCAGCAACAACTCCTGCTGGAGGACCCGAGGGACGTGGGGTCGCCGTTTGTATCCATGCCGGCAATACCAATGTCGGTTTATCTTGCTGATGGCGAGGTGCAGGATTTGGAGAAGGTAATTATCATCTCATCTTCTTATCCTAAATAATAATAATAATGATTCTGTTGAAATAAATTTCTAAAGCACTGTTTTAAGGAGAAAATCACCTTAAGGATACTTTACAAACACAATTTCAAATGGGACTAACGCACAGCACAGACAACTGAAATGAGTATGTGCGTTTTCAGTTTGGCGAGATGGATCTGGATCCTGGTCACTCTCTGCAGGCACACTCGTCTATGTTGGCCAGTGGCCCCGAGCTCGAGTACGGCGGGGACCAGCACGGCGACGTGGCCGCCGTCCAGCAGACTCACGCCACGGCGCGCCGCCACACGGTGGGACCTCAAGATTCCAGACACGCTGGACAGGTAGTTAACTAATTATACAAAATTCGTCCCGGTCCCCTTCCTCTCCTGCGTCCCCTTCCCCTCTCGCGTTCCCACTCCCCCTTTTCTCCGCTGTCCTTCCCACTCCCCTCGCCCGCTTTCCCCTTCTCGCCAAACCCCTCCCTAGTTCCCCTCCCCCCTCCTGCATTCCATACATTCAGTCCCGGTGTATTCAGTTTTCAAACAGGTCGCGTGCCACCTAATACAAACTACATAATGCTAGAGCTCATCAATATGTACAGAAACCTTCGCAGGCGTGCTCACAACAACTCACCAAAGTTTCCTTGCAATTGGATGAACGGTTTAGTAACGCATTTTCATATTTCATGATGTCAGAACTCACTATATATATATAGAAACCATCGCATGCGTACATCAAATCCCCAAAGTTTCATCACAATCAGATGAATGGTTTAGCAATGCATAGCTTATATATATATAGACAGAAACAAACATATTTTGATTTGATATGATTTTAGATTTTCACGGCCAAAAGAATTTTTGTTATTTGTTTTTGGGGTGTTTTGAGATGTGTGACACATCTGCCCTGATGATGGACACTGTAACGCTGTCCGAAATGTTGACTAAAGGAGGAGGTAGCGCAACAAGGCATAACATCCCAAAAACAAATAACAAAAATATTTTGATTTTTATATATATATTAATTTTATAAGATTAATTTGTGAACTTTTTTACATTATTATTATTACGTATGATTAGTTTAATAAAATAGGTTTAACCCCTCAGGCTAATTTGTACGCTTTTTGGAACAACTCATATAGGTCTCATAGAAATCGTTGTATCTCCCTTACTATCATAGTGAGAAATATAATCTATACGGTATTGGAAAGAGAAAACACCACGCTAGATATTCAATTCTTAAAGTTGATCACAAAATAATTAAAATATACACCTTTATGAAACCAAAGTTTTTTAGTGCTGAACCTTAACGGGCCGTAGAAAAGAAATTTGTCGGCCATGAAAAGGCATATTTTCAGTTTCAGTATATTAAGTAGTATCAACTTACAATTTCTTTGTAAACACTTTTCCATGATATATACGGTTTTTTGTTCCTGGCAACCTTTGATAGTTGTAATAGCAACATTAACGATAATTTAAGATTCCTCTAATAGAGTTTGTCTTATCCAGGTGTTGGAGTCTTGTCACTATTCGCTGGCGCCCCCCATGCCAGGGGGCCACGGTCCGGGGGGCCGAGTCTCTGTGTCTACGGGGGCTGCTCTGACCGCCGACTCGGCCCAGCAAGACGCCATCATGGGGGCCTTTGCTAATGGTGGAGGGGGCAAGGTAAAAACAAACACGTAAACTACTTCTATATTGTTATAGTTCGAGGTACAAGACATAGATGGCTCTAGTGCAGATTAATTTTGATTATAGACTTATTCGATAGATGTCGGTAGTGTACAGGTTTGTCCCTCCATGTTCAGAACTGAGGTGGGCTAGCAGTTAGGTTTCTAGCAATAGAGAGCATAATAGAGAGGATGTTGGCCTCCAGGCCGTCCTACCCACTCATTCCTGATTAACCACAGCGTGTTTACACGACAATATGTGGCGAGCCAACGCTCAAGTACGTACCTACCTAAGGCATGTACTTGCGCAATACGGCGATATCGTCGCCTGGCACTGACACGGAGAAGTACTTACCTACCTGCGCTGAAATACGTAGCATATCGTCGCATCTTATGGAAAGTACCGGAGCATTCAAATTTTTTTATTTATTTTTTTTTTTTTTTTTATTAAGGAGAAAATACAGATACAGATGTCAATTGACAAGAATATACAAAACTATTGATAGAGAATTCACCTGCATCCAAACTATTTCTCACGAATTAATATTAACAGCAGATAAAAACATATGCAAATATTTTTACTTTTAAATACGGAAAAGACGTATGTATATACATAAGAATATTATTTTACAAATAGAGAGATAAAAAAATGTGCGCAATATCCTTATAAAAGTTTACAAATTGTTTTGATGGTAAGACCAAAAATATATAAAAAATATGTAAATATAGATAAAAAAATAATGTCATAAATAAATTTGAAAAAAGAAAGGTAGTTAAAATTATAAACCGAGTGATGTCTAAGTTATTGTACTTTGTAGGAAAACAGCCTTCAATTTTCTACTAAAGGTACTGCGTGTATCAAAAAATAAGTCGGAATCCTTGAGGTTTTGATTTTGATTAAACGATTCGCACATTCTTCTGATTGGATCCCTGACACCAGCATTTGTACGCGTCCGGCTAATGTGGAATAAGTCGTTAAGCCTTGTTACTCTGGGTGGTATTTTGAAGTTTATTAGTTTCAGTAGGTCAGGACAGTCAATAATGTTGTTGCAGATTTTATATAGTCATGAGGTCAAGGAATGTTCGCCGGTTAGTTAGAGTGGAGACGTTATAATTCGAGAGCATATTTATGTACCCCCGTTTAGGTGCGCTCATTCTGTAGTTGAGGTATTGCAGAAATTTCTTTTGAATACTTTCTATGTTGTCTTTATAGACACCGTAAAGTGGTGTCCATATGGAGGTGCAGTATTCTAGTTGAGAGCGGACCAGCGAGTAGTAAAGTAGAAGATAAGTTTCCGGTTTTCGAAATTCGCGGCTGTTTCTGATGACAAATCCTAGCATGCAGTAAGCTTTATTTACAATATTCTCAATGTGCGCATTGAAATGGAGTTTAGAATCAAAAAGTACCCCTAGATCTTTTATACAGTAAACGCGCTCGAGTAAATAGTTACCAATACAATAATTGTGTATAATAGCGTTGTGATTTTTAGTGAAGCTTATTTGTTTACATTTGTTGTAACTTAGGTAAATTTTGTTTTCATTACAAAATGCTTCGAACCTTACTAAGTCGCTTTGGATGAGCAGACAATCGTTTAAATTCCTAACAATGGCAAATATTTTTATATCATCGGCGTACAAAAGAAATAAACAATGCATGAAACATTTAGTAACAGTGTTAATAAAAAGTATAAATAACAGCGGACCCAGGATTGACCCCTGTGGCACGCCAGAAGTAACTGGTTCCCACGTAGAAGTATGTCCTCGTAATGATACAGCTTGTTGTCTTTTTGTCAAATATGAGACAAACCAACGTAATAAGTTTCCCCTAATTCCGTTGAACATTATTTTTTTAATAAGAATAAGGTGGTCAACCTTGTCGAAAGCTTTTTTGAAATCGCAGTATATTGCATCTACCTGGTGGCCTCGATCCATGCTAGTGAATAAGAAATTTGAGTAAATTAGTAAATTACTCATGGTAGATTTGCCTTTTACAAACCCATGTTGTTGTTCTGTGATTTTGGCGGCAAGCTGGGGATATATGTTATCATGGACAAGCCTTTCCAAGAGTTTAGGGATCGCCGAGAGAATGGATATTGGCCTATAGTTTTCGATTTTTTGACGTGAGTCACTCTTGTGGACTGGTATAATATAAGCCAACTTCCATCTATCAGGGAAAACCCCGTCACTCAGGCATTTATTAAATATTATGGTAAGTGGAACATACAGTGACGACGCAGCAGATCTGAGGAAATATGCCGGTATTCCATCGTGACCCGCACCTTTGTTTATATCTAACGACTTTAAACTTGATTGGACTTCTTGTTCCGTTAGTTTAATGGTGTGAATGTGCGTAAGTTCAGAGTCCCGAACGGCCTCAAGTTGGTCGATGTTAATTGTGTGCTTAATTGCTACGTGTAACATTTGTTTCGCGACTATAGAATATGAGGTCTAAGTATTTTTCATTATGGTTAGGGATACAATTATATTGGAACAAGTTCATCAATGACATTGTTTGAAGCAAAGTTTGCGATGCAGCCGTGTTTGAGGAGGCGAGACCTTGACTGCAGCCTTCGGAAAATGACCAAGTAAGAGAAGGTAGGTTCATATCTCCTATTACACAAAACATATTGTTTGGTTCAGATGAAAATACAGATTCCAGGTTTTTGCAGAAAATATCATAAATCGTTGGTGGCGAGGCAGGAGGTACGTATACTGCACATATGATGAGATTAATTGACCTTACCGGAATAGATACGAATATTTGTTCGATTTGACTGTTTTCCCAGTCATCGAGCCGGGAAGCCGCGAGTTCCTTACGCACTGCTACCAGCACACCGCCTCCGTCCATCTTACCAGTAAGTATACGGTCCCTATCTCGTCGGAGCACCATGTATCGCGAATCTATGAATTCAGCTGTATTTACGCTTGCTACAAGCCATGTTTCAACTAGCACTATAACGTCATAATTATTCGATAATATATTAGTTAGTAGCCCCTGAGTTTTGGTTCTAATACCACCACAGTTTTGGTAGTAAACAGAGATAGATGATGAGATCATTTCACTAGAGTAAGAGTGTCTTTTGACTTATTCTACAATCGCGGGAGTGATACGTTATGTAGGACATACGAGGTATCGAAATTACATATAAAACATAGATTACTCATTAGAAGGAGTATAAGATATGTCCACATTTTACAAGGTGAATTAATATGCAAGAAACATGGTATAGGTATAAAGTTATAGGGATATTGCTCAGTAAACAAAAATATAAAATAGCTTTGAAAAAAACAGATTAATAAACAAGGGTGGAGAAAATTGGAAGAAGGCGGGCATTGATGACAGCAGTAACATCTTTGTGGTAGGAGTCATATGTTTTGTTGATCATGCGTGATGATTTTTTGAAGGTCTTCCTCACGACGAATGGTGACTACCCTCGAGAGATCGTTCCTCTTCGCTAGAATACTGCCGTTCCGCACCCATATGTATTTAAAGCCGTTGGCTTTTCCAGCGGTTCGGGTTTTCGCAAAAAGTATTTTATTTTTTAATGTCAGGTGCTCGTTAATATAAAAATTGGTGGTTGGAGCACCTAGTCCTAATTGTTCCGTGGTAAGGCCGCGGCGAGTCCTTGCTGCAGCGATGACATCATCACGGAGACGCTTTGTGGAAAGCTGGATGACAATGTTGCGTGGACGGTTGGAGGGCGACGAGTGACCGCGAGCGACGCGGTGCGCTGACACCACACAGCTACTTGGAAGCGGGACGTTAATTTTTGATCCTATTTTATCTATTAGGGTGATTAAATTTTCACCCTTTGCCTCGGGAATGCCATGGATGTCAATGTTGCACATTCGACTGCGCTGCTCCATCTCATCGTGTGCATCTCGGAGTGACTGGACTTCTTGCCGGAGGTTGGTGTTTTCTTGTTGGAGAACGCTCACACATTCCAGAATTTTCGCGTACTGGTCCTTCCATTCATTAGACAGCGCATCTCCCTGTACATTAAGAGTTAGAACCATCGAGAAACGTGTCGCATTCTCTCGATATTACCAGCTGAATTATTAAACCGTTACCTCCGCCACGGCGTTATAAAAGCCGGAGTAATGGTTTGACCCAGTCAGTCTATAGAACAGCAAGCCAAAAAAATTGTCCCGTTATTTACTACTGTCGTGCTCAGTATTCCGATAATATTGTGAATTTTAATTCTTATTAAAAACTATTAACAGATAATTCTAGTTTTTCTTTTACGCATTTAAGTAGCACGTCCGATTGCTACAAATATAACAATTGCAGCCAAGTACATAAGTGTGTTTTCACGCTAACACATGTGTTCCCACAGAAATCGTTATAACTTTGTTATTGTTCTAGTGGCAACCCTAAAAGAAAAAGTAGAAGATCCATATTGAAACAAGCTTCACATCTCTATTCAAATTTGTACATAGAAGTACACAAAAAAAAAACTTATTTTGTAGAAACAGTTTTCACCCGCCAAATCGCCTACATGCCATTAGACATTGTTATTTTTTTATTTAATATTGTTGTATGAAATGGTAAAAAAGTAAGGTGATAAAATTGTTTATTATACATTTAAACAATAGAATAAAAGTTTTTTTTTTTTAGTACCATTTTCACATAAAAAAAATCATTTGAGTAATTTTTACAAGTCTTGCCGCCTTCAAAATAGGAAAATGTATGCAGTTCACAAGCGGTAGAAGTGAAATCTTCAGCAAACTAAAGTAGACAAAAGTGGGGAGGTTACGAAGCACCGCACAAAGAGGAGACCGATTAGTCTATCTCATTCTCTCGCAGGCTAAATCCTATAGTTGCTTGTGTCTCTTTTTTAGTGTTTTCGTTTCATCGAGTTTAAAATCATAACGGTGCTAAAGAAGTTTTCACTTCAAAAGAGAATACATTTATCGGTCTTAATTGTATATTTGTCTGACCCTTTTGAAATGATTTAATTTTGCAGCTACGCAACGTGCAGTACGGCGGAAAGCGCGTGCGCTCCGGAAACTATCACTCGTTGCTGCCGGATATCAACCTGCCCGTCAACCTACCCCTGGTGCAGCATCAGCCCCCGCACAGCTTCAGCGTCAAGGACCACCACCTGCTGAAGCCCCCGCCCGTCATGGGGCAAGGTGAGCGCCACTAGCCTATCACTATTGTAACTTTCTTAGATAGATATCTTGTACTGCACACTGCTGCTTATGGCGTATAAACTTCTGTAGGGATTTCGATTACAGATATCTTAGCCGAGATTAAAATGATATGAAAGGGAAAATTGCATCATAAAGAGTTGCATCATAAAGACCATACTAAAGGTCCCCATAAGGACGTCAACAACAGAAATTTTTAAACAGTTTGATGTTCCAAGCATACAGAAAATCTATGCCAAAAACATTCTAGTACATCACCACAAAAATGATTCAGAGGCAGACACCTCACATGCTCATATAACCAGAGCCAAACAAACAGACATACTTAACGAGTCAAATGCCGGAACATTTCGCGGAATTTCGCGGAACTTTGCGAAAAAACACTAAAAAACCACCACTTTGAATTTTGAATTGAATGTTTTGTTGATAAATTTTGAGCTATTGTATATTTTATTGACTGAAACACGTTCACAACACAATAAACTATTCACTAAAATCACATTACTTGCATTTATTACGTAAATTAATAGGTTTTACGACGTTTTAATCGCGATACAAATACATCGCGATAATGATAACGACCGTTAATTTCGTGATAAAATCTGACAGCGCATTGTCATGGAAGAAATCGTTTTAAAAATAATCCAGTGTGGCAATTCGAGTGAAATCTTTAACACTACCTAGAGTAATGATCGCGCAAGCGATTTTGACACTGTTCTTCATACAAATGTCGTACATATAAGGGTCAAAATCGCAGACCAAAAGTTTTTCAAAGACAATATTATTCAAATATTTGAATTATTTTCTGCGCCTGCGCATTAGGACCCGCGCGCCGGCGCGTCTCCGGCATTTGACCGGTTAATATACCAAAGTGTAACTCTTCATTTGGTCAAAGAAGTTCTGAATTTTAGCAGTGAAGTTATATAATAAACTCCCACTTAGTATCAAACAAATTAAAACCAAAAATAGCTACATTAAGGACATTAAATGTTGGCTGAAGGAACTACCGGAAAATGAACTTACTAGTATACTTAAAACATCATCATAGAAGTTTCTGGAAAACCTTATCCAAACAATGAAGTTAAAACGTAGAAGTCGCTGAAAAACTTATCCAAAGCATAGTCCCTCTCAGCACAGGATCTCCTAGTGAGGAGGACTACGAATATATTTTATATATACATCTAACTAACATTGTTTCATATAAAAATGTAAAAAATATTATATATATATAGTTACTAAATAAAAAAAATAAAAATGTATAAATGACTCTATTACTTATGAAAAGAAGACTTGACTTATCACAGATTAATTTATTGAATACAAATATTTTAATTTTTTATTTTAGAGCAGAGGCGGTTAACACAGGAGACCCTGAGAATTTTTTTTTCTCAGGTCCTATGTCATCTTTCGGATGTTGCGAAGAGGGTCATTTAGGGAAATTAAGAATTGGAAGTTAAGTCCTGGGGAGGAAAGAGATATGAGGAGTGGATAGGAATCTGGGACTCAATGGGTCCAGGTGTGACGGACATATGAATCCATCCCTCCTACTGCGGTGCAAGGCGATGGGTTGAGAGAGTCCGGCCGGAGAGGTCTAAGATAGGTCTCCCTCAACCTCTGGCCCGCCACGCTGTAGGTGGGCAAACGCATTCGCCGCCAAGACCTAGACAAGCCTGATCCCATGAATCCGAACACTAAGTCTCCAGACGAAGTGAACCACTTGGGGTGACCTATGGCAGGGATATTGGTTATTCATTAAATGGTTTCCGGGGCGGTGGCACCCATAACCGCCTCCCAAATTGAATAGTTCCTGTGAGCACTTAGGCCATAGGCCCATTGTGTTATCTCCTATTTCACCTCTTCCTTTAACCCATTGGCCTCCAAATTGTGAGGGCAAAAAATTGTCCCTAACCGAAATAATTTTGTGCCAAAAATTTGAAATCTTCAGTGGTATACTAAGGGAACGTACCCATACTACGTGACCAACTTTTAATTTTTAACCCCCCCCCCCCCCCGGTGACCAAAAACCTAAGCAACTCGCCGCTCATTTGTACCGAGCGTGACATTTTGACGACCCCCCCCTCCCCCCTAAACGTGTCACGTAGTATGGGTACGTTCCCTAAATGTAATGTAACTTTTTAAGCCGAAATTTGCATTTGTCAACTTTAATGGGGGAGGGGGGAGAGGTGACACCACGTTATCCGCCCCGGGTGCCACCCATGCTAGCTACGCCACTGTGTATTGGTAAGGCTTTTCCCATAGGAAGTCCCTCTTTGTTTGGGTTCCCTGAAGACCTCACGAGTGAAGAGTCCACCGAGGTGGCCTCAGCTCTCCTCTCCAATAATCCAAGCACCCTCTCACTCTCCTCTCTACTTCTTCTGAGTAAGGTTGGTCGCATCTTGGCTTGGGATGGCTATTACAGGTCGTGTTTCCATTCCCCAAGTGTTAAAAATGTTGTAACAATGCTTCAATGATGGTTTATTTAATTCCAGTGTCTGCGTTTGGTCGCCGAGCTTCTGACGGAGGAGCCAACCTTCACATGTGCTACCAGCCGGGAACCACCACTCTCATTGCTGGAAACGAGGACCTTTCCACGCAGATGTTCCAGCACACCAACAATGTGAGTATTACATACCGCTGCTAACATTATACGTATGTAAACCTCCTAAGTTAGAATTACAAATTTGTCATAAGGTATGATGAGAAACAGTTTTAATCATTCTTCTTCTTCTTGTGCCCTGTCCATTCAACGGATGTTGGCTATGCGGACTTTGTTTACTGCGGCCCGGAACAGCTCTACAAATTTACTTTCCACATTTAAAAAAAAACAATTGACTAAAAATAGACCATAATTTTAATAAACTTGTCTAGTGTTGTTGTGATAATCAATTATAAATAAAATTGAATTAATTATATCATAACAAATACCCTGGTTGAGAAAATTTCATAAATTTAGTATGTTTTTTAACCTGTACCCCATGGTTCCAGGGTTCCCAGTCATCGGGTGTGGGTGGCTCCATGGGTTCCGAGAACACCATCGGATCCGTTGTGCCTGATTCCCTCACCAATCTTGGAGACGACCCTTCCTCGGAGGCCTATAACACCAATCTCTCCAGGTAAAAACATTTTCACTTCTTTATCATAAATATTACCAAAAGAAACTTATGTATATCGATCATCCAGTTGATTAGTAAGACATCTCCAAATTATTGTGTTTCAAGAAAATGTTCACAATTATCCTACGAGAAGACGCGGAGACTTTAGGCTTCCCAAAACTAAACTTTCGTGCACACAAAATAGCGCATTTTATAAAGGGCAAAAACTATATAACAGTCTGCCAAATGTTGTAAAGGAAGCCTCAAGTCTCAGCACTTTTCGAAGGATATGTGCATTATATGTAAAAAATAGTTTTTGATTATTTACCAATGTTATTCTCATATCTTATTCTTTTATAATGTATTTTTGTCTAGCTATCTTTTTTATTTAGTATTCTTTTTTAAAATGTATTTGTAAATGTTACTGTACATACTTGTTAATTGTATTTTTTTATATTTTCCCACTAGATGTATGAAAATATTTACGTACATCTAAATAAAAATTTCAAAAACAAACAAAACAAAAATACTATGTTTTGAGATAATGAGAAAAGCAATATTCAAATGCTCACCATAAATCAAATATTAAATACGCCTATCTAATGAAGATTGAATGTTATTTGACTTGTGTTCTCCTTAGATACATGTTGACGCGTGGCAACAAGCAGAGACACACGGTGGCCACCACGGAAGATGTTCAGAATACGGTGGGGGCTGGCTTATCTCACAGTTCTACGCCAAATTCTATGGTGAGTACCTACTAACGCAACTAACGTAAGAACATCTAAGTCGACGCATGCGATACTTACAATACTATGTTCCTGGGACGAAGTGCAAACTGGTTCGTGCATCGCGAGTGACCAAATGACCAATGTGATTGACAAATGGCAATCGCGAGTGACAAAAGGTCTCTAGATATTGCGTATGTGGCGCGCAGGCGCGTTAGTTGATTTGACATTTATTTTCTAGGTTATGTTATGTGATTCACTTCTCAGCAGATATAATTCATAGTTTTGTCATGTCTTGCGATTCTGAAAGCAAGTTTGAAGATGACTTACTAAGTAAGATTATTATTTTTAAATTAATATTTTCGTAAATAGAAAAAAAAGTGAGAAGAAATGCACAATTTTTTTGTCTAGAATTTCCGCAAATATTTGAAGTTAGCAATGTCATTTCCATCATGAGCTACGTAGCTTAGAAATATTTTTCTACAAAAACATAAAAAACTGGTTGTTGTTGGACAGTTGGAGAGGGGAAAGGAGTTGGTCGGTTACTCGGTTTGATAACCAGTGACGACATGCGGAAGAAATTTTTTTTCGTTTGATTTTGAAGAAAAAAATTTTGAAAAAAAAAAGTCATCAAAAAAAGTCACCGGAGACCAAAATTTAATTTACATTTTTAACTCCAAATGACATCAGGAATCACTGGTTAAAGTAAGACAAGTACCTCCTTTAACACCCTGTATAGATGCGTGGTATAATAAAATCAACATTCACAACTGCCATTTACAATAATAATCATATTCAAATTAATAAATAACGTTGTATTAACCATTTAAAATTGTTTTTAAATGACCCATTATTAAATCTATTCCCCTTTTAAATTTTTTAAAATTTTTTAATTGTTCTATATTGCCCCTCGTCCCTTACACATTATTTTCTTTCAAATTTTATTATTGTTTATGTCTATTATTTTTCTCTATTACCTATTTATGTCTATTTTTAAAAATTAGTTCTGTCAAAACCCTGAGGAAGTCAGCTTTGCTGACGAAACATGTCGGTTTTTGTAAATAATTAAGTGGTTAATACAACGTTATTTATTAATTTGAATTTAAAATGTTACCACAAAATAATTTTGGGGTGAAATGCAGAATACGCCAATGTCAGGGAATTTAATAAAAATGCACTTTCTAGATGAGAAAAGTGTGTAGAAACTCATTAAAAAAAGAATTAATGTGCGGAAAGCTAAATTGAGGGAGATACAGCCGATCAAAGTTTTATAAAATTTCACTTCGCGAACTGATACTATGACAGCCCGCCCGCCATCGTTGTCACTGTTATGTTGGTATCCCGGACCTGATACAAACAAGAGCCTAGATACGATTGTAGCCGACTTCGTGGGGTAAATTATAAGGCGCGTAATTATGAAAAACAGAATTAATAATATAATGTAAATAGGCACTGGAATGGAGAATCCCGCCAGACAAACCATTTAAAAACGTAGGCTGTTTTTTAATGTAAAGATAACATACACAAGCCCGCTAGAAAGGTTAGGTTAGGTTAGGTTATGGGGGGGGGGGGGGGCGGGCAGATCCGGCGCTGGGTTAACATACACAAGCCCGCTAGAAAGGTTGTACAGGTCCGGGATACCAACCTAACAGTGACAAAAGATGGCGGGCGGGCTGTCATAGTATCGGTTCGCGAAGTGTAATTTTATAAATCTTTGATCGGCTGTATCTCCCTCAATTTTGCTTTCCGCACATTAATTCTTTTTTTAATGAGTTTCTACACACTTTTCTCATCTAGAAAGTGCATTTTTATTAAATTCCCTGACATTGGCGTATTCTGCATTCCTCCCTAATTTTGCACTAGTAGAAGAAGTGGTAATAATCATATTATCATCAATCTCTCCATATCCAGAGAGATTCACGAAATTACCAATCCAGTAAAGTAATTAATTTAACAATAATAATTTTTGGGTTGTCCTGGTACTGCAGTGCCACCGAGATGTTTGAAGAAAGGCGCGTTCCCGGATTCCGAGCATTAACCGGTCAAAGGCCAGGCCATTTCACGAAAAAACACTAAAAAGCACCATTTTGAATTTTGAATTGAATGTTTTGTTGATTAATTTTGAGCTATTGTATATTTTATTGACTGTAACACGTTCACAACACAATAAACTATCTACCAAAACAACATTACTTGCATTTATTACGTAAATTAATAGGTTTTACGATGTTTTAGTCGCGGAACACGCATTAGTTGCGACGGTTAAATTCGCGGCAAATTTTCACAGGTCAATGTCATAGAAGAAATCGTTTTAAAAATACTCTGGGGTTGCAAGGTGAATGAAACTTTTAGGCGTATCATAGAGTAATGTTGGCGCAAGCGATTCTGACACTGTTCTTCATACAAATTATGTACATAGAAGGGCCAAACTCGCAGACCAAAAGTTTTTTGTTGAAAATATTATTCAAATATTTGAATTATTTTCTCGCGCATGCGCATACGACGCGCGCGCCGGCGCGTCTCCGGCCTGTCACCGGTTAATCAAAAAACGGATCACCGATAGAACGTGACTAGCCTCGAGTGAAAACACTCTTGTGTTGGCAGCATTCCACTTCTAGCAGGGTCCCATTTACAAGAGATTTAGCCAATTCCTTAAAAAAAAAGTTAACTTTCGTCAAAGTTTCTTCTTTTGTTAATGTATCATTATTTTTATTTTATTTTACCTTTGTAGATGTATTATCTTGCAATGTTTTTATTTTTAACTCGATATATTATATGTATATTATGGAATCGGGAGATCTGGAATAAACGGAAACGGTTTTGCTTAAGGCGTGGCGTCAGAGTAGTGTTCTTAGTCGGAATTAATTTCAACCTAACAGTCGCTAGGCTCTTAATACTGTTTAATTCTTATACTAACCTTACGCTTTCAGACCAGCAACAGTCCATCTTCATCTTCCAACATCAGAACCCGAAGAACCGGTCTTCTAACCGTTACAGAAAGGCCTCCAGGTAAGAACAAATTAAATTAAGTTCAATGGTCAATTTTATTTTTATTTTATCCAAGTTCTGAACCAAATCCATAGTCAAGTTTTTTTCTTTAATTTAGCCTTGAGTGTTGTGGTTTTATGCATGTTTGTAGCATTATTCTTTTTATTCCATGTGTGTTATTAGCTGTTTTGAAATGGTTGTTTTACTTGTTAGTAATTTGAGGTACGGAGCTCACAGAAAGTGATACGGTTGTAACTCTGATGAGTGATGAGAATTTTTAAATGAATGAAATACATCGTTGACATTGATATAATGAAATACGGTGTTGACATTCGTATACATATTATTTAATGAAATACGATGTTGACATTAATATAAATGAAATACGGTGGTGACATTAATATAAATGAAATACGGTGTTGGCACTAATATATATATTACAGTACAATCTTGTTTTGTTGTGAGAATAGAATGGGTACACTCGAAATGGTATTTGCCGAGTGTCTGTTGTGTTTTTATTTTTAAATGGCTGATACATTTTTTTAATAAATTAAAGTTTTTTTCTTTATTTTAAGATTCCCTAGCTCATAATGCAAGGCGTCTTGTCTTATTTTTGCTTTATTTATCTGTAAATTGATATTTTAAAGCTAATAATAACATTACGAGCCAAAGTTAGTTGGTTTAATTTTTTTTAAATATTTTTTTTTTATGTGAATACCGCACAAGAGTCCCAACAGCTCCCGCCTGGAGCAAGTGAGACTACAGCATCTCAATTGAGGTATGTTGTAAGGCTGAAGGGAAGGGGATGGGGCAGTACCTGGCTATTCCAAACACGTCTAAAGCCATTTCAAGGAATGTTTCAATTCTGAATGGTGGTTTAACACCAGGGCGATACTGAGTGTATCCCCCACTTCGGAACGTGCCGCAAATATACTATATATTATTTTTAACTAATTAATTGTGAAATAACACGAATTAATCAAATAAAATTTATTTGCACACACCGGGATTCGATCTCGCGACCTTCGAATTGTAAATCAAAAGCCTTACACCTCAACCACGGAGGCCTTCAAAATAATTTCAGACAGAAAAAGTTGTGCAAATTTCATGATGCATAAAACTCACAGCCACATACATCTATTTCTGTGAGCACTTTACTCCTAAAATATCCCTTTTAATTTTTTACAATGGCATGGTATTTTTTAAATAGAACTTTACCTTTAATTTTTCTTAGTTATTTCATATTCTTTTGCACCAGTAAAATGATCCTTTGATATTCTGACATGCAAAAAATGTTATAATACGTATTGTATTATAAATGAAAATGAGCAATAATTTATTAATCAGAATATTAAATGATTTTTATATTAGCATTTTTTTATTTATTTTTGTTTTGTTTTAATTAGAATTTTTGTTTCCAATTTTATTTCCTAATTTAACCCGACGCAGTCATAAGTCCCGAGCTGGTCATGGAAGTTGAAGCCAGGATGAAGCGAAACTATCTGCCGCCTTCCATCCAGACCCAGCAAGTTCAGATGATGTGTCAACCGGGCACATCCGCACAGTTCCAGCAATACCAGAATAGTGGCTTCATCAGTCAGAATGCTCAAATGATGGGACAGAATGTTCATTCCATTACGCAGGGATTGCCGATGCCTAGTCAGAACATGCATTCAATCACGCAGGGATTGCCGATGCCTAGTCAGAACATGCATTCAATCACGCAGGGATTGCCGATGCCTAGTCAGAACATGCATTCAATTACGCAGGGATTGCCGATGACTGGTCAGAACATGCATTCGATTACGCAGGGATTGCCGATGACTGGTCAGAACATGCATTCGATTACGCAAGGATTGCCGATGACTGGTCAGAACATGCATTCGATTACGCAGGGATTGCCGATGACTGGCCAGAACATGCATTCGATTACACAGGGACTTTCAAAGGCTGGTCAGAATGTTCATTCAATCACGCAGGGATTTCCAATGGCTGGTCAGAATGTTCATTCAAACACACAGGGATTTCCAATGGCTGGTCAGAATATTCATTCAATCACACAGGGATTACCAATGGCTGGTCAGAATGTTCATTCTATCACACATGGATTACCAATGGCTGGTCAGAATGTTCATTCAATCACACAGGGATTTCCAATGGCTGGTCAGAATGTCCATTCGATCACGCAAGGTGTGCCGATGGCTCAAAATCCAAACTTTGGACAGAATGCAGGTTTCATCGGTCAGAACGCAATACCGGGGCAATCGGCTCAATACCAGCAACAGATGCAGCAGAATCAACAACAGTTTGCTGGAAAAAATATTCAGAATATGGGACAGAATGCGGGCACCAGCATGTTCCAGAGCGGCAACTCTTCGGGCCAACAGAGTCCGCAGATAGTTCTGCAGGCTGTGGGGGCCCTTGCTGGTCTGGGATCCATACAGAGCGGACAGCCTCCGAGGAAGTATTCCAATCACGGACCTCAGAGATGCAAGCTCCAAACGTTGGCTACCGTACAAGAAATGGGTAAATAATTAATAAATATTTTCAAAACGGTGGTGGATTTTGATAAAGGTGTCTTGTTTTGATAGCATAATAATACGTTTACCATATAATCTATTAATATAAAGAAGAAAGTCTGTGGCAGACAGGCGGGCGACGTGAATTTGATTTGTGTGCAAATCTACAGTTTTATTTCCAAGTTGACGACATTTTGCAAACTTGACATTGAAAACCTCCAATACCATCCGTGCTGGAATTTTTTCCGATGCGATTTTAACCTTTATGCTTTGAAAACTGTATGGAGGACAACATCAGAATCGCTTGCTCTAATGTCAATGTAGATTCTTCTTTTTATTTCATGAATGTAGTTTCTATGATGGCTTATGATATAATTTGTCCATGAATTTCGAAATTCATTTTCGTTTATCGGTGTCTCAACAAAGAAAACAATTTAAGTTTCAAAAGAGTACCTATAAAAGTCATTATTTCTTTTAAAACACCTTTTGATTTTTTTTTTCATGAAGGGTATGTTTCAGGTTTATGTAGAAATAATAAAACTAATTCGAAACAATTTTTTTTTTGTGATCAAGTCAGCTATTCTGGGGAAATGTTGTTTTACGATACATACATGAAATATATATAATGATAAGATTGATTATCCAGTAAACAGCAAACATTGCAAAAAACATAAATAGCAGTTTTTATTCCGACATTTGAGCAAAATATAGACTCATCAAGGTAATTTGAGTTATATCCGATATTTAGGGCTATTTTGACGATTTTCCTACTCAGACGTTCAAGAGGTTGATTTTTCAATCACAAGTTTGCAGCAGACTTACAATATATATAAAAAGACCTGAATATTAAATTATTTGTATTATTATGCATCCAAAACGAGTTATTCCACACCTTCTTAACCAAACTAAGCGTGTTTGTTGAGCATTGGTGACAACCGCGAATTCTGTAAGTTTTTAGTAAGTATGTATTACACTTTTTAAACTTATAGATGTGTTTTTGTGTGTTGTTTTTGTAGCTTATTTAATTTGTAGTAAAATGACAAGCATGATTTGTGGTTTTTTAGCACTCACGAGTTGTATCAATTTTAAAATATAATTTTGGACAAAGTCCTGGTTCTAAGATAATAACGGGTGCCAGGTAAACAGGGCAGATGTGTTGTTTCAGGGCAGTGAGTTACATATTCCTGAATGATGACTCAGGAGTTTCTTTTTCCCAGCATAATTAAGTATTTTTATGGTCTCTAATATTTGAACTTGGCTTAAACATATCTACTGGCGAGCGAATTATAATTTTCAACTGCTCCAAAAGATCGAGTTTACAACCTTTATTTTGTATGTGTAACGGAGTTAGCTTATTATTATCACTAATGAGTGATTTTTATCTAGGAAACGTTTGGCAAATTGTGGCTGTATTTTATTATTATTTTGAAGCGATCAGGCCTAACTACAGATAATGCCTTGATATTGATAATGCTTTCGAAAGGCGAAACAGCTGTCATGCTGTTTGCATTATAATAATTACAGAACAGAACTTGTTTATAAATTAAACTATAATACAGAGTGTCCCAAAAGAAAGTATGTATTTAGTGGATCGATTTAAAAAAAAGTAAAGGCTCTATCGAAAAAATGTTTGTTAAATACTAAAATACACAATTTGGGAATTTATTTCTTAAAAGTAATATCGTCCAAATGTAAACCCTCGCGTTCGCGGCATTAATTTAATCGAAGAGTAAAATTTATCTTGACGGCTCGGCAGCTAGGCTTCGTGATGGCTGCCATTTCGTGGTGGATATTTTCTTTTAATTGCATCAGGGAAGTCGGATTTTTGGCGTACACTTTAGATTTGAGATAACCCCACAGGAAAAAGTCCATAGGGGTTAAGTCAGGACCACGAGGAGGCCAATTTATGTCACCTCTCCTGGAGATCAATTTGCCAGGGAAAATTTCACAAACTTGTGGCAGAGACGTGTTGGACGTCTGTAATATTGCTCCGTCTTACTGGAACCATGTTCTTTGGTTATTGCCAGTAAGTTTGTAGGGGTGCAGCATTAGGTCTTTGTGCAAAATGCTGTGTAACGATGATCTATGCACATCTAAAGCACTTGCGCGCTTCCGAATCGAAAATTTGAGTCATCACGAAAAGACTGATACATAATCTCTACGTTTTCTACCGTTCTCGATGACCTTGGTCGCCCGGATTTTGGTTTTGCCAGCGTTGTACCGATCTCTTCAAACTTTTTGACCCATTTTCGAATGTGAGGAATGCTTGACGCATCATTGAATTGACGAAAACCTCAAATTTGCAGAATCTTCTACGCGCTACAGTAGCCGAATCACCATTTTTGTAAAACTCACGCACGCACAACGAGCGGTCGCTCTCGAGAAATGCTTCATGGCTACTAAATTCCTAAGAGCTAGACTACTGATTTACATACCCCCCGCGCCCCTCGGAAAAGTTGCGTTTACACAGAAAGCAAAACAAGTATATACTTTCTTTTGGGATACCCTGTATTTTCCTGTAAAATAATAATTGTTTACATTGGATGTATAAAGCTCTGAGCTACAATACATTAAGTTCTTTTATAATATTTTAAGTATAAACAGCTACATAACATGCGTGCATACTAATAATACCCTGTGTTTATAGCTCGCGAACACAGCGAGCGCTACTCCCCAGTGCGACGATGCTCGGACAGTCTGTGTTCAGGGGGGCGCAGCTCGGATGACGGGGTTCAGACGACGTCAGCGGGCGATTGTGCCGTGTCGGACATCAGCATGAAGAACGTGCGCCAGGAGTACCAGATGCTGCAGGTGAGTCATCTTTTGACGTGTGGTGTTATATATTATACATGTGTTGTATACATTACTGTTCTTAACAGGAATGCTCGATCTTAATACCTTAGAAGCCCGCCGAAAAATATTTTTGGGGAAACATTTTTTTAAGCTGATCTCCGGTACTGTACTGAATCCACCTATGTTGAAGGAGATTAACTTATATGTCCCTATCGCCTATACTCGTGGGAGATCCTACGCACTTTTTATGCTCCGAAAGCGAGAACTTCTTCCTTTCAGAATGCGCCATTAAACAGAGCAATTCAACTGCTTAACGATTCTGCATTGAGCATCGACATCTTCAATGTTACCTATAGAGAGTTCAGTAACTTTTGACATATGTCACAACATATTGAAACTGCCCCCACGGACTTTTTTTTTCTTTTAAATTTTGTAATCTTCTCCGTAATAATTTGGTGTATAACTGTTTTATGGAGAACCTGAAATAAATAAATAAATATATTTTTCTTATTTTACTTAAGATGAGAGTCGGGTCCAGCTGAGTTTTTTTAAAAATGCATTGTTTTCAAAGATAAAACATATTTTCATTCACAAAACTTTTGTTACTTGTAAGGTACATTTGAACAAGAAAAAACACTATTGAAAATTTGATTTGAATATCTGTTGAATGTCCAGAAGAACAATGTCGGATCAGACGAAAATTGAAAATAGTCTTTTTGGCTTATTTTAACTTCCTTTTGATGATTTAAAAGTGTGTGTTTTCGGAATTTTCAATTCGATGTTATGAATTACATATATATTTCTTGTACGCTGTATTTATTTATCTCAAAAACAGTAAAAATGCAGAAATTTAACTTTAAACAGCTCTACTGCAAAACTACAAAATCGCACATTCGACATTGTTCTTCGGGACCGTCGATATATAGGTAAAGCGGCCGCAAGCGGAGGTCCGACCAATTCGGCTGCAATCCTGGAGTCAGTCCTTGGAAATTATTTGAAACATACAATTCAAAGAAATTTCATTGTGGTATGAATTTAGATTGTGCATTAACCACTCAGGTATTTTGCTATTGTGCAAGTTTATTGTCTTAAACGAGCTGTTAGATTTATAAAAACTTTGTATTATTTGCGCTTCGCCATTAAAGCTCTATAAATGAAACATTTATGACATTTATGAACGTAGCCGAACACTAAAAACCCTTTTTGAAAGGTTACGAAATTAACTTTGAAATTGTTAAAGTTAATTTCGTAACCTTTCAAATTGTTATATTACAAATAAATATTAAAATTTGTAAATATTAAAAATTTAGAATGCAAACATAAAAAAATTGTTAAAATGACTCACGTGATGTTTTTTTGGTGAAAACATTACTAAAATCACGGATTATGTAAAAAAAAACACTTAATCTTCACTTTTTTACCATTTCGTACAATAATATTTGATAAAAAATTTACAATATCTAACGGCATGTAGACATTGGGCGATTGGCGGGTGAAAACTGTTTCTACAAAATAAGTCTTTTTTAATGTTTCTACAAAATAAAGTTGCGATAAATTGCTCGAAAAATTTTCTAATCATATAAATTCACAACTAAACTGTAAACAACATGTATTGGTTCTATTTATTGATTTCTCAAAAGCTTTCGACACACTTAGCCATATACAAATAATTAAAGTACTTGAATCTATAGGTATCCGAGGTAAACTCCTCTTATTCTTTAAAAACTATTTGTCAAATAGAAAAATGAGTGTGAAGATTCTAAATATAATTAGTAAATCAAGATACATCAAATCGGGAGTACCGCAAGGGTCAATTCTAGGTCCAAAATTATATATTATATATGTAATTGCTATGTGTAAGATTTTCAAAAAAGCTCGTCGATTCATTTTTGCTGATGATACTGCTCTTGTTGTATCAAATGAAAATCCTGAAATAGCTATACAAGAATTACAAAGAGATTTTAACGAGCTTCTCAAATGGGCTCATGATGTAGGATTAATTATTAATGTTAAAAAAACCAAATGCATGTACATAAAATCACCAAGTTTGAAAATGTGGAATGTTCCTAAAATAACCGCTCATAGCTTTGACTGTATACATAGAGGAATTGTTAATGTTTGTGACTGTGAAAAAATCGATTTTACAAATGAATATACTTATCTGGGAATAATTGTTGATAACAATTTTAAGTGGGATAAACAAGTGGCTAAAATTTGTAACCAGCTCAGATCCTTAGCTAGTATTTTTTACAAATTAAAATTTATTTTGCCTCATTGTACTCTTAAACTCATATATTTTTCTATGGTCGAATCTATCCTTAGATATGGTATTCGAACTTGGGGACATGCAAGCACTACTTACATTAAATATATTGAAAATTTACAAACTGCCATAATTAAAAAAATTGTCACAACAAATATTTACAAACAGAGACATAACTTAAAATTACTGTATGGCTCAGAGAGCCTACTTACAATAAAAGGTCTTCACTGGTTCACTACTATTATGGACAATATGGGGGAAAGCCCTTACAAACACCTACTTGTACACAAACATACCACAAGATTCAGAGAAGGAAAGGGCCTAAAAACTCCTCGAATATTAAATAAATATGGAAGCCGTACTCTTGAATATCTAATACCAGTGATTTTCAATAAAATTAATAAAAACATAAAATTTGAAAAAAATGAGAGACTATGTCCTAAAATGATAAAACTATGGTTAATGAACGAAAACTCCATGTATCTTTGAATATCTTAATATAGCTGCCTACATATCTTGTTATTAGGCAGGTATATTGCAATATCTTATATATTTATAGCTGTAAGTTAAACTATCTAATATTACTATGTGATCTATTCTAATGTTTCCTTAAAAATATAAATGTATTTACAAATATTTTCTTAGATATTATATTAAGAATGTTTAAATTGTTAGAACCTGCAGACAAGCTGCCATATGACAGCTTTGTGGGTCTACTCAAATTTTTGTACAAAATGTATTCTGAAATTTAATAAATAAAAAAAAAAAAAAAAAAAAAAAATGTACTTCTATGGACAACTTTGCATAGAGATATGAAGCTTGATTCAATATGGATCTTCTACTTTTTGTTTTAGGGTTGTCACCAGAACAATAACAGAGTAATAACGATTTCTGTGGGAGAACACGCGTTAGCGTGAAAACATATTTATTTTACTTGATTGCTATTGTTATATCGTCGTGTAAACACGCATGGAAACCAAAATTTCGAAATGGTACCAAGATTCACATACCTAGGCTCCCTGATAACAAATGACAATAATACCACAGATGAGATCCAGAAGCGCATAGTGAACGCAAATCGCTGTTATTTCCGCCTACAAAACCAAGTCCAGACTGCTGTCCAGAAACACAAAGATATTAGTGTACAAAACACGTATCAGACCAGTACTTACGTATGCAGCTGAGACTTGGGTACTAACTAAGAGGAATGAGCGAGCACTGGACGTTTTTGAAAGAAAAATTTTGAGGCGCATCTTCGGACTGGTTCTAGAAAATGGATTTTGGCGCAGACGTTATAACAATGAACTCTATACTTTGTTTAAGCAGCTAAACGTCGCAAAATTTATAAAATTGGGAAGACTTCGGTGGCTGGGTCATGTGGAGAGAATGACCGAGCATCAAGCACCAAAGTCCCTGCTGAACTCAAGACCAATAGGGCGAAGGAGCCTGGGAAGGCCAAGACTAAGATGGAGCGACAACGTCCTCAAAGACATATCTATCTTGGAGCTTCCAAACTGGAGAGAGCTGGCACAAAACCGAGATGAGTGGAGGAAGACTCTTGAGGAGGCCAAGACCCACCAGGGGTTGTAGAGCCAATAGTGATGATGATGATGTAAACACGCTTACAGGTCGGAGTGGTTAACAAGTTGAGGTTCATCCGCATATAAATTTTATTTTCTTTAATTTAAACTTTGAATGAAGTGAATCAGATGAAAATTCGATGAACAATTTCAGCCAACTTGAAAAATGTGGTTTAGAAAAAAACGCATTTAAACTTTGTTTTTTTTTCTTCATTCTACCTGCTCCTGCTTGACGTGCACCGCTCCTAACTATATTTTAAGGTCGAGCAAAAGACAGGTCTGATATATAACATGGCTGCAATGTCTAGAGTGCCCCGCAACTGTCTTATTTATTTTATATCTCAGGTTTTATTAATCTGATAAGTGTACTAATGTCATCTCCCTCTATGCTATTGCAGCGTGGCTTGGAGAGACAGAGACAGGCGCAGGTGACTCCTTCTCCTCCGCTGCTGGACGCCAATACGAGCGCCAATCTTTCCTTCTTGGCCACCGGCACTTCCAGCTCTGTTCCGGGTGAGTACACAATTAATATAAATATTATAAAAAGAGGAAAGTATTATTTTGTGCACTGTTTTCAATGTAAGTAAGGATTTTTGCCTTAAAATAAATTAAAAGTCATGTTTTTTAGTTTCAACTTCAAAGCAAAATTATTATCAGTTTCGTTATCAGAAAAAAAGCCTTCTATCGGAAAGCTGTCTGCTAACAGTGCTAATAAAATGGAATTCTTTTGAATTGTCAAAATTGAATTTAATATAATTTGGAGGTGTCTACTAACAGTGCTAATAAAATGGAATTCTTTTGAATTGTCAAAATTGAATTTAATATAATTTGGAGGTGTCTACTAACAGTGCTAATAAAATGGAATTCTTTTGAATTGTCAAAATTGAATTTAATATAATTTGGAGGTGTCTACTAACAGTGCTAATAAAATGGAATTCTTTTGAATTGTCAAAATTGAATTTAATATAATTTGGAGGTGTCTACTAACAGTGCTAATAAAATGGAATTCTTTTGAATTGTCAAAATTGAATTTAATATAATTTGGAGGTGTCTACTAACAGTGCTAATAAAATGGAATTCTTTTGAATTGTCAAAATTGAATTTAATATAATTTGGAGGTGTCTACTAACAGTGCTAATAAAATGGAATTCTTTTGAATTGTCAAAATTGAATTTAATATAATTTGGAGGTGTCTACTAACAGTGCTAATAAAATGGAATTCTTTTGAATTGTCAAAATTGAATTTAATATAATTTGGAGGTGTCTACTAACAGTGCTAATAAAATGGAATTCTTTTGAATTGTCAAAATTGAATTTAATATAATTTGGAGGTGTCTACTAACAGTGCTAATAAAATGGAATTCTTTTGAATTGTCAAAATTGAATTTAATATAATTTGGAGGTGTCTACTAACAGTGCTAATAAAATGGAATTCTTTTGAATTGTCAAAATTGAATTTAATATAATTTGGAGGTGTCTACTAACAGTGCTAATAAAATGGAATTCTTTTGAATTGTCAAAATTGAATTTAATATAATTTGGAGGTGTCTACTAACAGTGCTAATAAAATGGAATTCTTTTGAATTGTCAAAATTGAATTTAATATAATTTGGAGGTGTCTACTAACAGTGCTAATAAAATGGAATTCTTTTGAATTGTCAAAATTGAATTTAATATAATTTGGAGGTGTCTACTAACAGTGCTAATAAAATGGAATTCTTTTGAATTGTCAAAATTGAATTTAATATAATTTGGAGGTGTCTACTAACAGTGCTAATAAAATGGAATTCTTTTGAATTGTCAAAATTGAATTTAATATAATTTGGAGGTGTCTACTAACAGTGCTAATAAAATGGAATTCTTTTGAATTGTCAAAATTGAATTTAATATAATTTGGAGGTGTCTACTAACAGTGCTAATAAAATGGAATTCTTTTGAATTGTCAAAATTGAATTTAATATAATTTGGAGGTGTCTACCTTTTTTACTCACCAGCAAAGTTGTTGCGAATAACGGTTAAAAAGTACAATACAAATTTTGTCGGTCCCATTTTGTTCTTAATAAAGTATGAGTGATTCGGGCTGTATTCATCGTAAAACTTTTAGTTCTTAAATTCATTTCAACTCAAAATAAAACTTTTAACTCAACTCAAAACTAAAGAATTAAATGAAAACTTCAATAATAACTTCCCAGTCAGTGGATATCTTCAATTTATTGCTGAATAAAACAAATATTGTTGCTGGGACAGTTCAGTTATGTATAAAAATAAAGGAAAAGAAATGTCACTTACTTACTGTTCCCTACTTTGAAAAGGGCGTTAATAATTGATTAAATAAATAAAAAGTAATTAATAACCATTTGGATATTTTCAAGGCTCCCCGATTCACCAGAACTACCAGCAATACCAGCAGATCCACATTCCTCCTTATCAGCGCATGAACTCTGCCCCCGAGCCCCAGAGCCAACTGCTGGCCGCCATACAGACCTCCGCAGCCATCGACATCTCCCTCCTCCGCCCCGAGCTGGTCCAGTCCATCGTCAGAGCCCTCGAACAGCTCCTCCAGGACTCTCAGATCTCCCTGGACTCGGCAAACCACGTTGTTCAAAGCGGGCAACTGACCCAAGAACTGGCCCTAAAACTCGGCATTACTCCGCAAATTATCGCGGATAATCTGAGATTCAACCCGACCAGCCCTTACCACAGTCATAACGTCTCGCCCGTACACGTTAATAAACATTACAGTGGACACACGTCGCCTAACGTTTCCGGAATGATTCCGTTCAGTGGTCTCGCTTCTCCAATTAACTTATCAGCGTCAAGCTCGGCAAATTCCGCTTTGAATATGGCGGTATCGACCCCGTCAAGTAACTCACCGCTTTACGGAAACCAAAGTGCAAATGTGTCGCCGCACCACTCGGCGAACAGGGCCATGATGAACTCGCCGCTGCATCAGATCACGCAAGGGATCAGTTTCTTGAACACCACAGGAGCGATGGGCGGGTCTATCACCAAGGGAACGCCGCAACCGCAGAACTTCATGCCGTTGGATTTGAGAAGTAACACGACTTTGCAGCAGTCTGTTCAACAGCCCATTGAGAATGTCATGACGGATGTGAGCATGGATACGACACCTATGTTTGCACCTCACGAGTCTTGGCAAGCCACTCAACAATTCATCGGCTCCGCCACTCCTCAACAGTTTGTCAATAATCCGGGACAGTTTCTGCCGATGGTACATCCACAAGTTCACATGGTATCGATAACGGGAACTCACAGATCTTTAAATAACTCACCCATTTCAAATCCTGGCTCCCCGGGACTTGATATGATCCAAGAAGAGATCACGGCAAATAACACGGGAACATCGCAGCAAAAAGCAGTCCAATTTTGTCCAGAGAATATATATCAAACCCAACCTAACCAACAACAGCCCTTTCTAAACAATTTCAATCCGGACGGTTCGAGGGTGCCGCAGATTGGACTAACACCTAATGCTAATTTGCTTTTAAATCAATTTGCTTTGAATCCAGGTTACATGGCTCCCGCGGCTAATGCGCAAAACCATCCGCAGATAAGTTTAACTGACTGTCTCGGTTCTGAAATAACTCTAGTGGCTTCCTCGTCCGAAGACAGCATGGATTCGCTAGAAAACCATCCTAAATATTCTCAGTTTCGATCGGCGCAAGACTTACTTCCGCAATTCTTAATATCGGAACCGTCCGATTTTGAAGATCGGCCTTCTATTATGAAAGGCATCGGAAGAAAAACGAGTCAAGAAAACGATGCCGCAAATAAAAACAACCAAAATTATACCTCTCCACTTAGTCAAATATCTTCTAGTGATCTCGAAAAGCCAAATGTTTCCGACTCGTTGGAAAGCAATCCGGACAAAGCGGCTCAAAATCCATTCTCAAATTTTGGTGCCACTAATCCCAACGAACTGATCTCCCCTGACTGTGATAGAAGTAACCAGTTGTTTCTAGCGCAGAATCCCAATTCCGAAGAAGCCAAGTTCGCCAGGCGAGGAAGTGACAAGTCATTGGGGTTCAGCGACGACTCTCTCAGTAATGATTCAAATCATTCCGCAAACGCCTCCCCGAACTGCGAGCAAAACGTCACTTCTTTGTATTCCAACATCGTTTCAATAAGTTCCGGCTTCAGTGAGAATCGCGGAAGTTTCTCCGAACACCGAGAAAGCTTTTCCGAACGCGCCGGCAGCGAGTATCGCGGATCGTTCTCGGATCGCGGTAGTTTCTCGGAGCGCGGAGACTTTGGCAGATCGAGCTTTTCGGAACGCAGCGATCTTGGTACTCGGGGCAGCTTTTCCGAAAAGGGCGAGACCCCCCGATCTAGTTTCTCCGCTCAGGGGACGGGGTATTCGTGCGTGATCGGAGAAGGAGACGAATACCAAAACTTCATGAGCAGAGACAGTAGTCGGACGGGATTGTCCGCTTTGGAAAAGTGCGAAGAGGAAGATTCTCTCTGCATGCAAGGGGACATAGATAAGTTACAAAAGTCTACGCTGGATCTGAGGATAAGCGATGCGGATCAGAATAAATCCAATCAAATCCTCGTCAAGGAGGATTCACCCAACAGCCGTGGCAACGAGTATTACGAAGTGACCCTTTCGGACTTTTGTTCCAAGATGGATTCCAGTAGAATCTTAGAAGTCTTAAAGGATGTGATCAACACGCGCGTGCCTCCGCAGAATATATTTGTGTTCCGGAACCCCATGGAGAACAGTAGCAATAGCAACAGTGGCTTCCCCACTCCGGGGCTGGAGGCCGCCAAGCCGCCTAAGTCGGAAGGGAAGGATTCTCCGACGGCTTCCAACGGATGCTCTTCCAGGATGGTGGAAACCTTGAACCTTAATCTGGAGTACTCAGGAGGCGTGCAGATAGAGCTGGTGGTCTGTGAGGGTACGACCAAGGATAACAAAGGACTTAAGATGAGGCGGATATCAGGAGACCAATTTGAGTATGGGAAACTGTGTCAGCAGTTGATCAGTAGCCTGACTGTCTGAGACTCATCGTAATTTTATCCTGTACGGGCTGCCGCGCTTTAACCTTCTTACAATACCAACCTAACAAATTTTTTGTCTCTAATGACATTTCCTTAAGAATTCCAAGAGCTATTTAGCCATAAGTTTTGAAATTAAGCTCTATTATTAATTGTGGCATTTTTCTCCCACCGGTTTAGTTCTACGGTAAAAATGCGGCACCCCGTATGACAAACAATATAATAATAATGTTTTAATATTATATATATTGTGAGATTCAAACTTTGTGAAATTGTGATCAACTAATGCACCATTCCAAAATAGTTATTTCAATTAATTATTATATACATTTTAGTGAAGTAAGTAGGCTTACAAATAATTCAATATAATATTGTATGAAAATATGTGAACTATATATATCGCAGTACTATGAATTACACATATTATTATTATTAATATTGTTGACTAATTTCGGTGAGTTTTCATTAAAATCCTTTTAACCTCAAAACAGTATGTTAAATAAAATATAATTTTTTGTTTATTTTTGTCAATGCTTTGAATTGTGACTGTTTTAAAATTATTAATGACTTCGAAGAACAAAAATTAAAAGAACCCTAAACACATAAAACTGATGTGAAATTTTAAAATAATGGTTTAAAAAGCCATTTCTACATCGCTTGTAAGTAAAATATAACTAAATATAAATATATATATATATATATAAAATGTACATATAAATGTTAGCTATTGCGTTAATTTACTACATATATTATTATTATTATTATTCAAATATCACCTTCGTGCTATTCAATTTTATATAATATACCTCATAATATGAGGTGATTAAGACAGACAGACAGACTTATGTAATTATAACACATTTACCACATTCAAACTAATAAAAAAAGCTTATAACAAATACTGTCATAATAAAACCATTTTGCTTAACATTTGGCCTAAAGCTGCCTCTACATTTGCAAGTAACATTTACGACTTACCTAAGTTTTGACAAGTTATTTACAGGAGTATTTACATATGCATCCAATTTACAATAATTAATGCTCACGGAAGTTCAACTTATATAAGTGCTCATAGCGACCGTTACATCTGTAAGTTTATTTGTGGTAAGATGGCTTCTTGTCAACAATAGATGAAAGGGCACAAATAAAGTGTTGTAATAGAAGTTGACTTGAGACAAACCTCATTCTCCCCGCGCTTTTGTTCAGTTAACGGTGGAAAAGAATAAAGTTCTTTAATTTTATCCGAATGACAGATACACGACAGCAACCAACTTTGAATTTAAATATGTCATGTTATAAACAGAAACATTGAGATTAGAAAGGATTGGACGTTTTTTTGAGGTGTTTTTTTCCACCTGAAAAATAAATGATATCTCTTCGATTTTTGAAATCACAAAAATATCTTTCTGTTTAGATTTATTTCGTGGGTATCCTAGTGAGATTTTAGTTCAACTAAAATTACTAGTTTTTTATACGAAAAACCGGTCTTTAATTTTTGAGATCTTGCGTCGGCGCATTTTGGTACAATTTCTTACGGTAGCTTCTCAACTTATCAAACTGATTTCACAAGCCGTGAGAAAGCCGTAAGTTTGCGCGGATGCGATTAGACCTATCAAAAAACTTAAGAACATCTTCTGTTACCTGCTAAAAATTACTGTAAGTGGTTTGTGGTGTCGTTTACATTGGTAATTTTGCAACAAGTCATTTATGTAAGTGACTTAAGAGAAAAAACTTACGTAAGTCAAGGCATCCCATGTCTACATTTTAGAGCGCATTTTTTTTATCATCATTCTCCCTTATGAAAATAGTCAATACCTGCGTTCTACCATCGCAGTAACGCAAGTTCAAATGAAGATTTACGCTCCTGATCGTGAGCACCTCTTATATTTTTCGTTTTTGTTTTTGGTGCTCCATCTAAAGTCTGTGCTACAAATATTGTTATTAACTCTACCTACATGAATAATGCTAGTCCAAAATTGTATTTAGCAGTTTGTTCTCAACGGTATTTATTAATTGCAAAATTTCAACAATCTTTTAAAAAAAATTAATTATTGCAAATTATTTAAAATTCTGTAAAATCTATGCTCTCTCTCAGTGATGGTGCAAATTAATTTCAATATAATATAAATAAGTACACATTCCATTAATAAAATATATTAAAATTTAATCTGCAACAATAATTAAGACAAGTTTTTTAATATAAAAAATTCAGAGTTGCAGAGGATTTCTTCTAAATGTACATTGAAAAACATCTTAAATTTAACAATTTTCCTCATTTTTTTTTTTTTTTTTTTTTTTTTTTTTTTTTTTTTTTTTTTTTTTTTTTACATTAACTCCACACAGGAGGCCCTGAGGAAAATAATTTCCCTCAGGGCCTATGTCATCTGGGATGCTGTGTGGAGAGTCTTTTTGAGGAGAGGAAGGAATGAACATTGGTCTTGAAGAGACCCATGTTGTAGGAAGGAGGAAACACAGAGGCCGGCAAATCATTCCACAGCCGAGCTGTTGAACACAAGAACGAGTCGAAGAAACGACCCGTTCTCATGTGACAAATGTCAACCGTGTACAAATGTTGGGCACGCGTTTGGCGTGTTTCCCGACTATGCACCGGTGCCGAAGGGATCAATGATGCTAGTTCTTCAGAGCATCTTCCATTGTAATACCGGTAGAACAAGGATAGCATTCCCACCCGACGCCTGTGCTCTAAAGATTGCAATCCGTCTGTTAAGATGGGAGAATCTATCAAACGGACCGCCCGTTTCTGCACAGAGTCGAGGGTATTTTTCAGGTATTTTGGAGCTCCAGACCAGAGATGGCTGCCAAATTCAACCGTGGGGCGTACTTGTGATTTGTACAAGGTTAGCAGTTGTGTACTATTAAAGTATCTGCGGGCCCTGTACAGTACGCCCAGTTTTTGGGAGGCTAACTTTACTCTGGCTTCGATGGAGCCCCCACACCTGAGCTGGTCACTTAGGGTTACACCAAGCATATCAATGGAGGGCCTGTTCGGAAGATTGCTTCCGTTGAAAGAGACTAGATTTTCATTTCGATCCCTTTTAGACGTAATCAGACAAGATTGGGTCTTTGAAACATTAAATTCAACGAGATTATTTTTACCCCAAGAGAAAACACTCTCGAGGTAACCGTCCATTCTTTGCTTCAAAGCCCTACGAGCTGTTGGAGTTTGTGAGCCCTTTGGGGGCTTGTCAAACAAAAAGCTATCATGAACTGTACTGTCATCCGCGTAACAGTGAATTGGTGCACATGACAAAAGGTCGTTGATGTGCAACAAAAACAAAGTCGGAGACAGAACCGATCCCTGCGGGACGCCAGCATTTATCGAGTGTGAGGAAGAAGTGAAACCATCGACTACCGCCTGAATCGACCTCTCCCTCAAGAAGTCGGCAATCCACATACACAAGGATGCGGGAAGTCCGTAAGAATGCAGTTTGTTGACAAGTCCTCGGTGCCAAACCCGGTCAAAGGCCTTGGAGATGTCCAGTGCAACCGTTTGGGTCTCACCGAAACGTTCCAGGCATCGCCCCCAAACATGCGTCACATACGCGAGAAGATCACCGCACGAGCGGTTCCGCCGGAATCCGTATTGACGGTCGTTAATAATTTTGTTCTTCTCGAGGTATGTGAGCAGTTTGTCGTTGATCACACGTTCCATCACCTTAGACAGAACTGATGTGATCGCTATGGGGCGGTAGTTGGCCGGGTTGGAGCGGTCACCCTTCTTTGGAATAGGATGGATAACCGCTTTTTTCCAACCAGAGGGCACAGAGCCAGTCTTCAGGGACAATTTAAAAAGCTTCGTCAAAATTGGAGCTATTTCTGCAGCGCACCTCTGCAGTACCAGGGCAGGTATTCCGTCAGGCCCACTAGCTTTATTAACATCAAGCCCTCGTAAAACATGGAGTACTTCCCGATGCCGAATCCTCAGCTTTTTCATACGAAAACCGCAGTGAGGAACCGACGTCGGGACAGCACCTTGGTCATCGAGGGTTGAGTTATCCGCAAACATTTTACCTAATAAGTTTGCCTTTTCGGTGGCGGTGTTTGCTAGTGAGCCGTCAGGTCTGGTGAGAGGTGGCAAACTGGATTTGCAGAAATTGCGACCTATTGAGCTCGCAAGCGACCAGAATTGCCTGCTGCCATGCGGGCATGCAGCCAGCTTTCTGCTGATCTGCAGGTCGTGCTCCAATTTCGACCTATTTCGACCTATATCATACAAGGTGTGCGGGAGTAAAGTTCACCAACTTCATGAGATGATTTACACTACACGATAGTAAAAGAAAAACATCTTAAATTTAACAATTTTCCTCATACAAAGTGTCCGGGGATAAAGTTCACCAACTTCATGAGATGATTTACACTACACGATAATAAAAGTTAAAAAGATAAATAACTTTTTTTTGTAATTCCTATGTTTGAATGTAATTTTCAGAAAAAATTGAATTGTTAGAAAAAAAATGAAATTTTCTAAAAAAGTTATCTATCTCTTTAACTTCTACTATCATGTAGAATCATCTCCCGGAGGTATTGTACTATACCCCTGAACACCCTGTATGATAGGACAACAATAATTGTGTTTTACATTCCTACAATAAAAAATATTTATAATTTTACCCTTAGAATAAAATAATATTTCCGAATTTTGTTTTTCTGCATCAAAATCACAGCAGAAAGGCATTTTTTTTCTAACGTCCTCCACCTTCAATAGTCTTTAATCTTCTATTTCCTTGTAATTATAGTTACAATGTTTTCTAAGATTGAACGCATTATATCGGATTTGCCTTCTTACAAAAATTATAATATACAGTGACAACCAAAAAATGCACCACTTTTGAGATGTCGACTTGAATTTGTGAAAAGCTATTGACTTTTGGGACTAATGCGTAGGACCAATTGGGGCATATTGTGAGGTTGAAGGGAGACACAAGGAGATGCGAAGAGGAAGGTTGGGAAGTACCTGGCTATTCAGATCTGGTCACCAAACACGGCTAACGTCATTGACGAGTAGATAGTAGTACTCTGATTTTTATAACTTTTCAAAAACTTGTTTTAAAACTTTCCAAAATTGGTGCAATTTTAATTTGTAACTGTTTATGAATTATAATATCAATTTAGATTCTAATTTTGAAAATGATTTCTCAAACTGTTACACCTTGACACACTTAACCTTTTCCCCGCGTTGAACTACTCCGTTTTTTCAATACCCATACGCGGTACATGTATATGTCATATTTCAAATACCTATCCAACCAATTTTATGTCAAATACAGCATATTATGGCATGATTTATCATACTATATAAACAGATGAGATTATTATCTACAATTTGAAACCAAATTGTCGTCTGTAAACACTCCTAAGTGTTTATAAAAAACAAAAAACGTAAAAAACGTACCCATATTATCTTAAAGACGGCGCCATTTATCCGCGTGCGTGTACTCAGGACACTGCGTTGATAGACACAAGTGGTACCTCAATCACTTATTATTATTAATTCGTATAAACAAGCTCTAAAACTTCTGATGACACTAAAATTAATAAAATTATTATGTAAATTCAAAATCACAGTTTCACAACGTGTGCGAATACGTGCGATCTCGATAATAAATGTTATCGACGCTTGTCCAATTTGGTCAGTTGGAATCGCATGGATGCGCGTGCGCAAACTACTAACGCAAACTACTAGCGCCATCTGTGGAGTAAATTGAGATCTATGAACTCAAATGCACGAGGATACATTCACTTGATTATAGAAGTTTTTTACGAAATACAATTTTACTTTCGAAATATGCCTGAAGATGTCAGCATCGTGATAGTTACAAGAATATCCTAGCAAGCGGGAAAAAATAGTGTGATATAGGAACGCTGTGATATTGGCAGTCGAAGTTAGCGTAACAAGGGCTGATACGGGCGCGTGTGAGGCATGGCTTTTTGCCGTATCAACTGTTGTTACGATCGCGTGGAAAAAGTTAAATTTGCAGGCGGAATGAATATATATTTTTTTTAATTCACGGTTTTTTGTTTTTTTTTTTAACATGAGCTCCACACAGGAGGCTCTGAGGAAAATAATTTCCATCAGGGCCTATGTCATCTGTGGGGATGCTGTGTGGAGGTTTTTTTTTAAGGAAAGGAAGGAGAGGAGAGTTCTGGGAAGGAAAAGGGTTTAAGGGGTGGGTAGGAATCTGGGGTTCAGTGTGTTCTGGTCATCCGCTTCCTAGACCTAGACAAACCTCACCCCATGAACCTGGGCACCCCTGCTAAATCATCAAACATAGCGAACCACTTGGGGTGACCTATGGCAGAGGTGTTGGTTATTCAATAAAGGTTCCCGGGGCGGCGATACCCATTTCCGCCTCCCAAATTGAATTGATTCCACCAATTCTACATTTGCGAAGCCACCAAATGCAAAGTTAAGTGTGTCAAGCTGTAACTGACAAACTTAGTTCCTTTGGGTTGCCATGTTGCACAATGATAAACAATTACTATGCACATAGCTAGGTACTTTAATTATTATCCATTATGTATAGATTTACGATAATGGAAAGACTGGTCTTAGTTTTTGTTATTTACATTCATAACTTTATATGATTCGTATCATTGGCATTCTTTATAATGAAAAGAGACAACAAAAATTTTAAAAAATTAACTACTTTCATTTTTTTTTAAACATATCGTGGGGTAATTACTACAACTGGTATTCTATCTAAAACAGAAAAAAAATTGATGATTTTTTCAATGATTATTTTATTCTTGACTACTGACAGTTAAATTGATATTTCTAAGCTCCATAATTCATGATGGAAGTGACGTTGCGACTTAAAAATTTATTGTGTTGACTTAGACGGAAAAATTGTGCAAATTTCACAATGCCCGAACTAGCCAATGATTTATTAGTGATACACGGAAACAGACTTTTTATTTTATTGTTCAGATTTTTAACGTTTGGGAAAATTTATAAATATTTTTCATAGTAGTTTCTGAAAAATAATTTTATGACCAGTTTTTCTCAGTAAGTCCGTGCTTTGAACTTATATACCTAATATTTATAATTAATAATAATAATATGGTGAGATACAAAACAAAGGGCATAGTATCTCAGAAGTAAGGGACTGTGAAGTCAATTATAATTTAATAGAATAAGCAAACATGAATTGTATTACTACTATTTGTAGTATTGTTGCAATGCAAACTTATTGAATTCCAATATTGTACAGTTTTAAATGTGATTAATATAAATATGTAAATAAATGTACCTTTATTCTTACTACTTTTAGTCCAAAACTACTATTATGCTTGTTGATTTTCAAAATTACTGTTAATTTCACACTTTTTATTCTATAAAAAAAAATATTCACTTTTGGTTCTATGAAAAATTTATTGACTTTTGTTCTATGAAAAATTTGTTGACTTTTGTTCTATTAAAAATTTATTGACTTCTATAAAAGATTTATTTTACTGACTTTGAGTTTCAAACTTGTTTATTTGTTCAAACATGTTGCCTTTACTTTCAATATGTATAGTGGAATTACCTTTCAAATTTGTTAACTTAAGCCTCAATTACATTGAGCAAGTTTACAAGCTACTATCTGGAAAATTCACTATGTTAGTAAATTCGCTCAGTGTAAAGTTGAAAGGTGGTCAACTTTACTCGCTTCTCTCTCAAGATGGTGGCCCACGAACGGCTGATTTTGAAACTGTCAGAATTAGCTCTCGCAGGATTCGTAATTCTTGCTACTGTCTAGCGTGTAACGCTAGTTGTGAGCTCAAGTTTTTTACAAAATGTCGACAGAATTGGTTCGCGCGGGAGTCATTATTTTAGCTGCTACTGAGCGAGTGGACAGTTTTGTGTGTCATCATGACAATCTCACTCGCCGATTCACCCGCTTTTAAACTTAGTAGCTTGTAAACTCGCTCAATGTAATCGAGGCGTTATAGTTTCCAACATGTTTACTTTTTATTCTAAATTTGTTGTTCTATGAAAAATTTTATGAAATTTATTTAAATTTGTTTATTTGTCCATAATGTGTCGCCTTTTACTTCAAATATGCTTCAAGTTTTATCTCGGAGATGTTTAATTTCGGTTTAAAACTTGTTAAATTTCAATTTACAACTTTTTTGATAAGATTAAAAAATTCAGAATTATGCTATCACTGCCATATTACATAATTTAACAATATTCTGTAAAATTGACATTGTATTTGGCCCACATTTGGCTGTATAGAAATTTAATTTAGTATGCATTTGTAAGTATGGCAAGAAATGTTTTATTTTGTTCTAACTTTCAGAATAATTTGTGTGCAATTTAATGGTTAGTTTTTCCGTGCCAAAGTAAATCTTGCGTAAAATATGTTCCACAAATAAAACAATAATTTGTTTATTCAGTTATAATAGTTTAAGCTTTGTCAGTAAATTATAATATTTTACCTGCAGACGTCATTGTGTTTTAGAGGTTATTTTAATTCTCCAATTGCTGAATGTTGTGTGCATTTTTTAAATTTTCATTTGGTCACTGTTGAGTTTGATGTTTTAAAGTGCCATAGTGTGGACTAATTCAATTATTCACTTTAAATATAATATGATATAAAGATTGAAAGCACAAATTAATATAATACTTCTTGAATTAACTGCCAAAATGACTTTATTCTAGAATATTTCAGTTGCTTTCTATACATTCTCGATCTAAATACCGTAAAAAGCTATGTAATTGTTGGAAATGTTGATAAGAACACAATGGTTCTCGGTGTTTAAACTGTGTGTGCTAAAATCTGCATTTATATGTAGAATATAAGACGCACACCATTTTTCATATTTTGTTATGTGCAATATTATGTTTTCTTGGGACTTGTTTCATTTGTCTTGAGCAAACCTTTGAGTACTTACTAAATAATACATAGGTGATACTAGTCCTTTTATCAATCCCGGATCTAGGGGGGGGTGCAAAACGGGGCGCCTGCCCCGAGCGGCAGTTTTAGCGACAAAACGCCGCAGTCAGCGCACGTTTATTCTATCGATTATTCTACTTGATATTAAAATGCCCAATTGGTTTTTGAACACATCTTAAGTTGATTTATGAATGTATCCTAAGTCGATTTGATAGGGTATGTGATGTCTGCCAGGGGAATCCCCGTCACATCTAGAACTAGGGGCTGCACGAGCTGAGCCGAATACACCTGAGCGATTGAACGTCGAGCGAAGCGATGATCACTCACCTCATGAGAGGGGCGGCACTATCAAGCTTCTGCCCCGGTTTGAAAAAAATCGTAGATCCGGGGCTGCCTTTTATCTATAACTTTAGTTATTGCGTTACCTTAGGCCCTTCTCCACAGGAATATGGAAGCATTCGCCATTGAAATCTAATGAAAAATATGATGAGCTGGTGCAGTATGTTATTATCGTCAACATAAAATGAAAAGTTGCCAAGTTGAAATCCATTATTATTATTATGTATTTAGTATTACTGGGAGGTTTACCCAAGGACTTGAAACAGGTCCTGTGTTGTTTGTTATTTCTACTTCTAACTAATGAATGGAAGTCGATTAGTGTCATTCATTGAAATGATTATTTTAAAGACTGCTGTGATTAAATTAACACTTTCGTAATTGAATATTATTAATATAAATATCTAATTACTATTGTGAATTGTAAACATTATCATTACATCCTTTGTAATAAGTACATGATTATAATATTATTATTGTAACTATTAAACATAATTTATGTTATAAGATTCAAAATATATTAAATATTGACCGTTGTTAACATGTTTCATTGTTTTCTTCATCCCACTTCATTCTAGTTTCTACACTTTCTTTTCTTGTCCATCAATTGAATAATCTATATATTTATGTATGTATAAAGTAAAGTGTCCCAGCAAGGGTTTGTTTTTTAAACAAATCTACATTTTATTCCAAGTGTCAGTGACGTTTCCGCCACTCACACAGACTGTGAAATAGGGCGCCGGGTAAGTCAGGGATCAGCCGCTAGGTCTCGTGAAATCAAAGTCAAATTATGTGAAATTCTGTAGAGAGATGGTCCGGCTGGCAGAGAGAAGGGTAGCTGTCAGTGTTCTGTACAAGAGTGCCTGGTTCCGGGGCCGCACTGCTATTCGTTCAAACAAATGTTTCGTAGGTCATAACCTCCGCCACAATTCGCGTGGCGGGCGCTTTGACCTTTTGGGCTACCCTTTTCTCTATATTCTTTCTGTCGACCGAACCATCTCTCTGCCATATATTTATTAAAGAAACGAACATAAAATACAAAAATGTCCGTGGGTCCCCGGCCCTATAATTTTCAGGGGATTTCAAGATATATCAATTAAACTAAGACTTATACTATTTCTTATCAGCTAATTATGCAAAGTGGAGTTCGGCCTACCTTTCATTATCATTTATTTGGCAAAATTATAGGCCGAACTCCTGTAAATAAAACATACACATAACATATATCAATATCAAAAATACAAACTACTGACCAAAATGATTATCTGCATTCTGATTGGTCGGCTGTGTCGGTAGGGCACCTGGCCGTGGCATGAAGCGGGGAGTGGATAGCCAGGGCCTGGGTCGCCGCTACCATCATTAAAATAATGCCAGCTGAAGGGGAAGGGTGCCCGCTGAGCGACAGGGAATTTGAAAACGAAGAAGTTAACAAACACTCCTCGTCTTCTACTTCCCTGATAACACGTCCGCTACACCAAGATTGTTGAAATTTGGCAAATTTGACCTTCAAAACGGAAGATAGGTCACCGTCTGCATGAAATTTTCCACACTTTACACATTTGAAATAAGAAAAAAAATTACTGCCTACACCTGACTTTAAAAAAATCGCGTGAATTTGAAAAATCACATGGTAGAAGTGAAAACTTCACCCACACAATCTCAACCGCCTTGAAAAGTGAGCTAATAATCAAAGCGACCAATAGGTTTCGTTTTATCTCATTCTCTTGCAAATCCTATAAATGAATGTGTTTGTCTCTTTTAAGTGTCGTTTCAGTTTCATTGAGTTTCAAATCACAACGGTGCTAAAGAAGTTTCACGTAAAAAAACTGTAAAGCTGGGCAACGCTGGGGACTTAAGCTAGTACGGAATAAACAATCTAATTTAGGCGCCCAGAACATACAAATAGAAAAAGCTGTGCAAATTTCAAGACCCCAAAAGAATTTGTTTTATTTTCGTAGAAGATTTAGATTAAGTATTCTGCCAAGTAGGCTGCAATAAATAGGCTCGCAGGCCGCGGGTTGTACATCATGACAAAGCTGAGAATAGGGGGCATACCTACATGAATTAAATGACTAATTTTTTTTTCAATTTAGACCCCTCCCCCCTTGGTGAGATTTGGTGGAATCCCCCCCCTCCCCTCACGTGAGATCAGTGGTGTACCTGGGGTCCTACCCTATCCCATCCCGCCCAATCCTATCCTATTACGCCCACCCCTGTTGAGGTAAATATAATCGCGACAATACGATGAGTTTTTATGGGCCCTCGCCCACGTCATTAGACTTTTTCAGCGAACAAAATTTGGGATAAATTGACGTTACATTTTTATTGATTGATCCCCCCCCCCCCCCCCCGGTTTAAATGAGATTTGGTAAGATTTTACTGGACCCCTCCCCCCCCATTTTGAGCTCACGCAATTAATGTATGCCCCCATATATACCTATTACCTTTTTTAAATCCTTGAAAAAGTATACAAATGATTAAAATTTGTATTCAAAATCAATAATCAGGTAGCTTCTTCATGGGTCGGTAAGGAATTGACAAAAAAACCCATCGATGAAAGACCCTGCGCAGAAAAATAGAGCCAGTAACGGTTTGCGGAGCATTGAGCGTCCATTGTGGTTTGGTATATTTATGAATCCATTGTGGGACTTTTCTGCGGAGGGTCTTATAGCACTCGGTTTATGCTAGAAGTGTGTCGTTCCGGCCGGAACGAATCCGATGATTCCGAGTCCGAATGCGTTTGATTCGCTCCGAGTCCGCAAAATGTAATGAATCGATTCCGCAGTCACTCGCACACGGGCGAGGTTGAGGCGGAAGGAGGTGTGCGGACTGCGGCGCAGGCCGGGCGGCCGCGGCGTTGATAGTGATAGTACAAGAATCATTTACGGGAGGAGATGCGCGGCGCGGGCCGGGCGGGGTTTTGTCACCCTCTCACTCGGGAACGAGTGACAGAGTGAGAATACAGGACTCATTCACGGGATGAGGTGTGCGGCGTTGTATTGCTCTAGCGGGGCGCAATGACAGCGTGCATGAAAACATTTTTCGAAAAGAAATAGCATTATCTCTTAGTCAAAAGATAGCAAGGAGCATTGCTTTTTACCTATTGTCGGTCATCACGGAGCAAATTTGCTTTCCCGCAAGTTCGCGCCGGTGATACTCTGGTGAATTACTAGTTTTATGAAGAACGTAAAATATGTAACTACCTAACTAACCATCACGCCGTTTCGCCGCAGGGGTAGGCAGAGAGGAATGACCGCCAAACAACTCGATCTTGGCACGCACTCCTTGCCTCACTCACATTCATACATCGTCTCAAACATACTCTTCTTTTATTCTGACTTTTGACATGGCCCGACTCAAGTATCTGATTCACTTGATCTTGCCATGTCTTCCCCGGGCGTCCCCAACTTTTTCCACCATTCACATTTTGCCATATATTCTTCTTACACTACTTTCTTCGTTCGTTCGCTCTACTTATTAAATATCTTTATAAATATCTTACACGGTTCTCATAAAGCCGACAAAGATATCAATCATCTCAAACACATTATTATTAACTATATAAAGATAAGACTTCTCGCTCGCAATAAACAATAACATGTTAATGTACACACGCCCGGCTTCATAAACACGATTCCCCAACTCCGTAACGTTCCTCGATTCCACCGAGTACGGCGAGTCCAGCTGAATCAACTCTCGGCATTGAATCAGCAGGAGTCGAATTGAGTTTGGTTCCGGCCGATTCAACGACTCCGGCGGAGTGCCACAATGAGTTTGGTTCGGCGAGTCCGGCGGAATCAACTCTAGGTATTGAATCAGCTGGAGCCAAACTGAGTTTGGTTCCGGCCGATTCAACGACTCCGGCGGAGCACCACAGTGAGTTTGATTCGGCGAGTCCGGTGGAATCAAAGGAGCGAGTCCACTCAGTCAAATACGGGTCCGGAATCGATTCCGTAAAATGAGTGAATCAACCCACCTCTAGTTTATGCATAGAAATTCCATGTTACTAGAATGTTCTAAAAGGAACCGGTTCCACCAAAAATAATAACAGGCGATCGCAAAGTCACTGGTACAAAAATAATGACCATCTCTAAACTAATTAGCTGTACAAAAAATCAGTGTTGCCAACTTGCGGATTTCCCCTCATATCTCGCAGATTCGAAATGGGAGAATTTTGTGTCTAACGGGATTTACAGGATGACGGACTCCGAAATCATCATTTAGTCTCCGAAAATAGCCCTATCTCCTAGCCACCCCATGATACGAAAATTTGTGGGGAAAATTTATTTATTTTTCTTTTAAAAGAAAGACTAACATTCCCGAATTATGAATGACACAATATTTGCAAAATCTCTTACTTCCACCCAATGACGTTATACGTATATTGCTACCACCACAGTAAACGAAAAATGTTGCGTGATGGAGGACTTGGCCAGCCGAGGATCGAACATGCGACGCCTGGTTGGGAGCCAAAAGCGATGCCAGCTCAGCCACTGACCGGCCGCCGAATATCCCTGAACTTCTCTAGCCACCAACCCTCCCCCAGGATGCGAAAATATTCGGTAATTTGGTCAACACCGAATGTTCGACGGGATTTTCCTCTAGGTTTCAGCGGAAATGTAGATTCCAAGATGGCAACACTGCAAATTAGTGCAAATAATACAATCAAAACTTCGACTGATTGTCAAAAGTTGTATGTAAATAAAAATAATCCGTAATACATGATATTGCCAATTTTGCAGGTGTTTAACGGTTATTTATGAATTTCAAGTGTTTATTTTGGTTTTTAAACTCCACGGCCTTATAATATTTCACGCGAAGCGGTGCAAAACGCAATTTCATCGATTGTCACTTTTTATCGATCGCATTGTTCAGGGATGCCATCATTTATATGGAAGAGTTTTTGTGCGACTACGTTTCTTACTTCACAAAACAGTGAATAAATATGTTTTTGTTATATTAAATCCAACTAAACAATCAAAATGTACGATTCCGACGAAGATTTAGTTGAAATAAAGGTGAGAAGAGAATACGAGAATCTGGGATATCCAGTCAACAACAATGAGGGAGAAAATGATGAACCTTTTACCAGAGACAGACATGGCTTCAAGCATGACAGTGAAATGTACAAAAAATGCATCGAAATGTCTTCGAAATACCACGGAAAGTTTCTCAGTTACGAGGAGGCGTGCAAGGCCAATGAATTAAACGAAAACCGCGATCCCCTTGAGGTTAAAAACGACATTTCTTCTCTTTACACTTGTATATATTGTGACCTTATATTTACACATCCGAAACGTTATATAATACATTACAAATGGCACAGTTTTGGAGCGACTACGGAAGCCATTGATGCCAGCTCTGTGGTGCCTAAGAAAAAGAAGAAAGCCAAAGTGGAAGAACCAATTGTGGAAGTCAAAAAAGAAGACGAAGAAAATAAATCATACGAGTGCGATGTTTGCAACCAGATTTATAGGTAAGGGTTGGTTTGATCATTGATAATATATTATCTTCTTCAATGGCGCTACAGCCCATTTCGAGCCTTGGCCTCCTTCAAAATAAGCCTCCACCGCCCTCTGTCAATATATTATACCCTGTTGACAAATTAACATGATTCCTATTCTGCCCTAACAGGGACAAATGGTGTGGTAAGTAATTTACGGTAAATTTTCGGGATTAGTGTCCATGGTTATTACAAATAATTTTTAGAAAAAAACTTTAGATTCACTATAAAAGGAAACTTTGGGTGAAATGCAGATCCGGGCACAGTTTGGAAATTTAATAAAAAGGCACTTTCTAGATGAGAAAAGTGTGGAGAAGTTGAATAAAAAAGAAATTAAGGTGCGCTCGGCAAAATTGAGGGAGATACAGCTGTTTAAAGTATCAATAATATGTCACTTCATGAACCGATACTGTCCGCCATTTGACACTAATTTGTTGGTAAGTTGGTATCCCTGACTTGATAAAAGCAAGAGCCTAGATACGATTGTAGGGGATAAATAATAAGGCGCGTAGGTACTGGAATGAAGACAAATTGCGTGTAAACGGCGCTTTAGTTTAAGGTAATATTTAGTTTATAGATTTATTCACCTTCCAAATTAAAGTGCTTATATGAATAAAGGTTTATTAATATTACAATTCTGTTTTTCAGTTACGCGCCTTATCCATGTATCCCACGAAGTCGGCTACAATCGTATCTTGTTTATCCTTGTATGAGGGATACCAATATATCAGTGACAAAATGGCCGCTGGATTGTCATAACGTCGGTTTGTGAAGTGAAATTTTATTGATTGTACGCCAGAATCACAAACCATGTTACACAAACCTAGCGTAGCCAAACTACGTAGCCAAATTACGTAGCCAAACTACGTAGCCAAACTACGCTAAACTACTTGAAAACTGGGATGTTTTTTTGCCGTGACGCGAGTAGGCGCTACGAAGGGGGTCTTTTCTATCACAAACCATGTTACACAAACCTAGCGTAGCCGCTAAACTACTTGAAAACTGGGATGTTTTTTTGCCGTGACGCGACTAGGCGCTACGAAGGGGGTCTTTTCTATCACAAACCATGATACACAAACCTAGCGTAGCCGCTAAACTACTTGAAAACTGGGATTTTTTTTGCCGTGACGCGAGTAGGCGCTACGAAGGGGGCACTTTCTTTTCTATCACAAACCATGTTACACAAACCTAGCGTAGCCGCTAAACTACTTGAAAACTGGGATGTTTTTTTGCCGTGACGCGAGTAGGCGTTATAAAGAACACTTTCTTTTGAATCACAAACCATAATTACACAAACCTAGCGTATTTGATGTTTTAAATAATTTATAAATAAAGATTATTAAAAAACATTACAGCTTATTATTTATTCATTATTTTTACAAAAAAAAATTTTTAGGGGTATTTTCAAGCAATTTGCCGGTTTCTAGGGGTTTTTGAGTTTAGTTTAGGGATAAATATTTTTGGGAGTTAGCGATTGTAGAGTTGTAGAGATACGTAGAGATTGTAGAGATACGTAGAGATTGTAGAGATACGTAGAGATTGTAGAGTTGTAGAGATACGTAGAGATTGTAGAGATACGTAGAGATTGTAGAGATACGTAGAGATTGTAGAGTTGTAGAGATACGTAGAGATTGTAGAGTTGTAGAGATACGTAGAGATTGTAGAGATACGTAGAGATTGTAGAGTTGTAGAGATACGTAGAGATTGTAGAGTTGTAGAGATACGTAGAGATTGTAGAGATACGTAGAGATTGTAGAGTTGTAGAGATACGTAGAGATACGTAGAGATTGTAGAGTTGTAGAGATACGTAGAGATTGTAGAGTTGTAGAGATACGTAGAGATTGTAGAGATACGTAGAGATTGTAGAGTTGTAGAGATACGTAGAGATTGTAGAGTTGTAGAGATACGTAGAGATTGTAGAGATACGTAGAGATTGTAGAGTTGTAGAGATACGTAGAGATTGTAGAGTTGTAGAGATACGTAGAGATTGTAGAGATACGATTGTAGCCGACTTCGTGGGATATATGATAAGGATAAATAATTTAAAAAAACAATTGTAAACCGCAATTTAGCTATATTCAAAGTGAAGTGCACCAAATGCATGAGCAATTTCTAACCGTGCTTTTTATTTTATTATAATATCGTTATTCTTCATTGCATCAAAAATTGCAAAGGTATAATATACCCATATGCAATTCTAATTTTGTGATCAGTAATATCGAAATTGCAATAAAAAAATAGTTTTCCCGCTTTTATGTGTTTTTGATTTTTTACAAAAAAATGTAGGTTACACGGCTTTACATCGCCACCATGTGTTGTATTTTTAGTATTGCCATTTGATCAACAGTGGCGCCCTCCTATGTTTTCTACTCTTATTTGACAGACTGTAGCGACTTGCATTGCTCTATGACCAAATGTAGACTGTATGTAGTTTTCAAGTTTGGGAAAGACATATGCATTATCATCGACCGTTTGTTGTCGTCAACTGAAAATCTGAGGGTCTAAATTCCTTACTTATTTGTATATAATCTCCTGATTTCACTCTTCCCTTCTGCAGATCAAAACGCAGCCTCCACAACCATCGCAGTCGCCAGCACCTGATCTCCCCCAAGATCTGCCCCGTCTGCAACAAGATCTTTTCCAGCGACTCGGCCCTCGCCACCCACACGCAGAGCCACCTGCAGCCTCAAGTCAACCGCTTCATGTGCAGCGAGTGCCCCAAGACCTTCAAGTTCATGCACAGCCTGCAGAGACACATCCCCACTCACCTGGAGGACAAGGCGTTCCCCTGCAGCGGGTGCGATAAGTCATTTGGCTCCGACTTGCTGCTGAAGATTCACGCCAAAACCCATCTTAAACCCATGAAGGGGAAAGGTAAACTGGTTTATTCATTGACACCTGAGGCAGGTTCATGCGTAGCTTGCAGAGATTGCAAAGTTTTCCCTTGTAGTGGGCCTGATAAATCTTTTGGTTCCGATTTGCTGCTAAAGACCCACCTTAAACCCATGAAGGGGAGAGGTAAACTGGTTTATTCATTTACACCTGAGGCAGGTTCATGCGTAGCTTGCAGAGATTGCAAATTTTCCCCCTAGTGGGCCTGATAAGTCTTTTGGTTCCGATTTGCTGCTAAAGATTCATGTCAAGACCCACCTTAAACCCATGAAGGGGAAAGGTAAACTGGTTTATTCATTGACACCTGAGGCAGGTTCATGCATAACCTGTAGAATTACTTTTCCATACACCCGGAGGACAAAGTTTTCCCTTGTAGTGGGTCCGATAAATTTTTTGGTTCTGTTTTGCTGCTGAAGACCCATCTTAAACACATGAAGGGGAAAAGTAAAATTGGTTTATTCATTGACAGCTGAGAAAGGTTCATGCGTAGTCTGCAGAGGTTACAAGGTTTTTCCTTGTAGTGGGCCTGATAAGCACTGGCGGCTCGTGGCTTTTGGGTGTGCTAGGGTGTTATTACTAAAAAAATGGCATTACGGATGTTGTCGTAGGCGAAAAAGTTTTTTTTTTTTTTTTAAATCGGTTTTTGTACGAAGATTTTTCAGGAAATCCGTGCGGCACATGGTCAAACTGAAACTTTCTGAAATTTTTCATACAAAAAACTATTTAAAAAAAAAAAAACTTTTTTTTTCGGCTACAACAACATCAATAATGCCATTTTTTGTAATATCAGCACTAGCTCATCTAAAAGTCTTGAGCTGCCACTGCTGATAAGTCTTTTGGTTCCGATTTGCTGCTAAAAATTCATGTCTTATCCATCTTAAACCCATGGAACGGAAAGGTTATGGGATTGTCCAATCCAGTCTGTTTGCAAGTATTCTTTAACCAGGAAAGCATTTTAAGTACGATTAGAAAATGATTTATCAAGTGAAAACAAACATCGTTGTAAAATTATCTATGTAAAAACAGTTATGTGTAATGTTGTTATATTTTACCATTTTGTACATTGTTTCTAGTTAGGGGGCATACATTAATTACGTGAGCAGTTTTTCTTCCAATCTAGACCCCCTACCTTGGTGAGATAAATTTGGGCCACTTCGTATATTCTTTTCAAGTAACGTGAGATTTTGCTGGACCCCCCCCCCCCCCTTTTGAGTTCATGTAATTAACGAATGCTCCCTTATATGAACTATAAAAACATGCCCACAAATATCCTGATATAAGTACAATTTTCAAAGATTTCTGTTAATAAATTAACCAATTTCACGCATTTGTGAATTTAATGATATTCAATTTTTTTTATGAAACCTACAAACTTAAGATAAATTAAGATATAGTTAATTAATTAGCTTTAAAGGACAGTTAGCAGTTTATCTGTTTTCATATTAATATTTGGAGGTATGATTTTTAAATGCTCGCGGACGAATCCAAAACCAAACGTATGAAAACCTTTAAGCATTTTTTTGTAAATATCTTGGCACACCAGTGGTTACCAGCTAATACGTTATACCTAGAAATTCTAACTAAATATTATTTGAAAGAAAGGAACATTATAGGAGGGAGGAATCACAGAGACTGGCAAATCATTTCACAGCTGAGCTGTTGAATACCAGAATGAGTTGTAGAAGCGAACGTTTTCACAAGATAAATGTCAAACGTGTATAAAATTATATTAGGTGGACGTAATCCACTTGATAAGAAAGGGGAATCTATCAAACGCAACTATTTTCAGTTATTTTGGGCTCGAGACCAGAGGTGGTTGTCATTTTCAACACTCGTGCACACTTGTGATATGTTATCTGCGAACCCTGTATCTGTACAGTACGCCCGACTTCTCAACGGCTAACTTAACTCTCTTCAATGAATCTCCCATGCCTGAGCTGAGCTGGTCACTTAGGGTTACACCAAGTAATTCTTGTTGGCTCCATGCATAATCTATCACATTCGTTTTAGGTTTCTCGTGCGCCTTCTGCCCGAAGACGTTCTACCAAGCCTTCAGTTTGCAGGCGCATGCTCGCACTCACACCGGCGAACGCCCCTTCCCCTGCGGCCTCTGCAAACAGAAGTACCCCACCAACTCCAGCCTCTCTAGGCACCTTAAAGTCGTGAGTATTAAACTAACTAACCAAACTTAAATAACCATCATCTCGCATGGGTAGGCAGAGAGGGTCCCATGACAAAACAAAACATAGAAGAAAAATACCAAACTAACCACAAACCTAACCTAATCTATTCTTTTATTGTATTTTGTTTGGTCAACATTCTGTTTTACCTGTTATGGATCGCGGCACAACTCGTGTCTTAGTATATATATCCCCCTTGCTTCATTCACATTTATGCACACTCCTTTTGTCTTCCTCAGGGGGTACCTGAATTCTCCTACCATTTATATTTGTGTCTTTATTCTTCTTACACTCCTTGTGTTCTATTTTAACCTTACTCATTACGCTTACTTCAGCCTTGCTTTTTTTCCGGGTCTCCACATTTGTAATGCAGTGCAAACGGTTGCGCTGTACCCCAGGCACGGTCCCTCCATACATACTGTGGATGCTGCACATCCCTTTCTTTCTAGGCGTATAATAATAATTGTTATTTATTTATTTCCAATTAAAAAAAGGTTTGGGCTTATTTTTTTCTAACCGTGAACAGCAATAGATAGTGCAATTTAACAACACCGTCCCAACCAAATCAACAAAACGCGACGCACAGATCGTGCCTAAATACATATAATACCATTCTCGATGCTCGTGTGTCGAATGTCACGTAAACGCACCAACACTAGCAAGAGTGGATTCTCTGCTTAATACCATACCCACGAAGTTAGAAAGAATTGTTTGATGCGCATTTAGTTCTGCCTGCCTAGTTTTGTCTGAGGCCGCATACGCATTTGAATGGAGCATCCAACACACAGAAAACGACTTTAATGCGCATAGGCATAGTGCACACAAAAGCATAACCAAAACATGTGGATTAATTCAGTACGTATTAGAGATTTGTTCACGTGACCATTTTGATAGTTTAGCTTGAATAACTAAAACCGATTGATCGTTGAATATCTTTCGAATATCTATTTAATTAATTTAAGTTTAGAACTGTAATAATTGACGTGAAGTGTTAAAGATTTATATAGCTATTTTGACATACTATTTTTGTCAGTAATCACATCTTGTTTGTGGGCTAGTCTATAGATTTATATATTTGATATTAGGTAGGTATATACTTCAGAATCCCTAACAAAAAGTCACCGGCACACACTCTAGAGGTAGTGCGATGGTTTTACATACAAGCGAAAGTATCTTTAGCCTCTTCTAACATGTTCTGTGGGTGTCTTGCCCCCAGTCGCACGGGGGCTCGCTGCCCTTCGAGTGCCAGCTGTGCGGTAAGAGTTTCCATGTGCGCTCCGCGTGGGATTACCACATGCGGCGGTCGCACCTCAAGGAGCGCCCCCACGTGTGCCAAGAGTGCGGGCACGCCTTCTCCTGCCGTTCCCAGCTGCTCAACCACTTCAAGAAGGTAATTAGATCACGTGGCGTTCACTAGAAGAAAGGCATTTATTAGAAAACTAGCTGGGGTACCCGGCTTCGCTCAGGGAGTTGATTTGAGATTCAACTGACCCAACTCACGACGGATCTTGCTTTGTATACCCTTACCAATGGGTAGCTTTACCCATACAAAAAGGCTTTGAATGGCCCACAATGTTACAGAACATTCCACAACATTCGAGAGTGTTCTGGTATGTTCCACAATGATCTGGGATGTTTCAAATGTTCCAGACTATTCCCCGAACATTCCACAACATTCCAGAATGTTCTAGGATGTTCTGGAATATTGTGGAATGCTCTCGAATATTCTCGAATCTTCTGGACTGTTTTAGAAATTTATAGAGGGTGAAACTTTCAGCCCTTATATCTTAAAAGCACGCCCTTCAGGTAAAAACGGGATCCTTCTTCATGGATGGGGGATAGAGGACTACCACACCATATAATTCCCTTGATTGTACCGGGACTTGTTTCTGAGTTTTAGCAGCACGCACATTGTAGTACACTTTCTTTTATAACAGCATTGCTGAAGGTGTTTCATTTGTTGTGTACGGTGAGGGATATAACCTTAGAACGGTTAGTGGCTGAGTTGACAAATGTGCCAGACATCACGGGTACAATTCCTTTCCTAGCTAAGTCCTCCATCATTGCACGAGCAACATCTTTCACTTATAATTATGTAGGTATTATAGTAGGAAGAATTCAAATATTGTCAGGTTATTCGTTATCCGGGATTGTTTGTCTTTCTTTAAAAAATATAGTAGATAAAAGAAACAAAGGAAGTTATTTTATTTTTTATTATTATTGTACAACAGAATAATTCCAATTACAGTACAATTTAGTTACCCTATCAGCATTTAGGCAAGTGACTCTTTATTAATGTTTTTAAGGCATATAAAGAACAGTCACTTACATCCAAATGGTTTGCAATTTCATTTAACAGCACCACTCTCCTTGTCATGCTATGCTTTGCCAAGACGTCTGTTCTGCCATTCAGTACTTTAAATAAGTCATGATGTTGACTTCGGCTGTAGTGGTCTGGTACATATAAATCATAGCATCCCAAGAGAAATGGGCTATTGATGAAATTGTTCCAAATTTTGAAAGACAGAATAGCAAGACTTGCTTTCCTTCTAGTTTCTAGACTCACAGAATCAGTTTCCTCCAATATGGTGCATGAACCTTGGATAGGTTCCATGCTTCCGCATATAAACATACCTGAGAAATTTCTTCTGGATTTGCTCTAACATATCAATGTACTTTTGGTGGTACGGTGCCCAAATATCGCTCGCGTACTCCATATGGTATGACTGTCACCAAGCTACAACCAAAGTTATGCGTTTGGGCATTTGGTGTGCAGGCCGAAACAAAAGTGGGGTGCTGCTGTGCGTAGACGCGATTTTCAGAAGTACGGGCGAATGTTGATAGCGACACTTGTGTGCACGGATCATACTTCATAATGGTTCATAGTCCATCTTCCTTGTTTCAATTATCTATAATAATAACGATGGATGATATTGGGGGACTTCCAATGATGAAAAGAATTTTAAGAAGAAGAACTTTACACATTTATGCAATTATCCATGTTTTTAATTACTTACAAATGATGGCATAATGTCCTGCTGCTGAGAGCTTCATTGTAATCTCTCTTTCTGTTACATTTATCGTTTAACCTCTGGGAGGCCAGGCTATTTCACGAAAATTCACTAAAAAGCACCACTTTGAATTTTGAATTGAATGTTTTGTGGATTAATTTTGAGCTATCGAATATTTTATTGACTGAAACCCTTCCTAGAACAATAAACTATGTACAAAAACAACATTACTTGCATTATTTAAGTAAATTAATAGGTTTTACGATGTTTTAGTCGAGGAACACGCATTAATTTTGGTAGCTAAAATTCTATGTCACAGATAAAATCGTTAAAAAATATTCTGGGGTTGCAAGGTGAATGAAATTTTGACGCATCTTATGGTGTAATGTTGGCGCAAGCGATTCTGACCCTGTTCTTCATATAAATTATGTACATAGAAGGGCCAAAATCGCAGACAAACATCTTTTGTTCGATATTTTTTCGAATTATTTTCTCGCGCATGCGCACAATTCGCACGCGCCCGCGCGTCTCCGGCCTATTAGAGGTTAACCTCTTGTTTGGCAAAAACCCTCAGGGCCTGTCATCTTTGGGGATGCTGTGTGGAGGTTTTTTTTTATGGAACTTCTGGGAAGGAAAAAGGTATGAGGGATGGGGAGGAATCTGGGTGTCAGTGTGGAGGAGAGGAGTGACTGACGTATGAATTTATCCCTCCCACTGCGATGCAAGGCTATGGGTCGAGAGAGTCTGGCTGGAGAGGTCAAAAGGTCTTCCTCAACCAGTATCTGCCGATCCGGCCTGCCAAGCAATTGGTGGGCAGTCACATCCGTCGCCAAGATCTGGACAAACCCATGAATCCGGGCGCCCATGCTAAATCACCAAACGTAACAAATCACTTATCACCTATGGCAGAAGCGTTGGTAACCCAATATATGGTTCCCAGGGTGGCGGTACCCGTAACAAATTGAATTGAACAAATTGAAGGCCCAAATTGGCCGAATTTTTCCCACATGTAAGGTTTTTCTGCTTAACCCTTTAGCGGTCGTGCGCGGTCTGTAAGACCGCCGTGAACTTATTTACTGATTGTGCGCTAACTATAAACAATAGACGATTGCGCTTCCATGATATACTGAGGGCGGGGATGGTGAGGTACTTTCCCTAGTACCCCAGTAACATTCATCGCAAACGCACTTGTTCTTTTGTTTATATTTGCGATCTCAGATTCCACAGACGACTGGTTGTGTACTAGAAAAATATCTTGAATAATATTGAGAGCTGGGTGAGTATTTCATGATATTTGTTATAACTTAGTTTTATTTTACGTAAATACGGTATACGCAAATAAGTAGTTGTAAAATTTTACCTTGTTTTTCGTCATTATGTTGATTTATAGCGTTGTTGTGTGTCAGATGTCTAAAAAATTGAGATTTAAACTTAGACACAAACTTAACATACAAATTAAAAAGCGATTACCAATTAATGTATTTTAATTTATTATTATTTATATAGATAAAAGATTTTTTTATTGTACGCTATATACAATATCATGAAATATTCAGTCGTCTTCTAAAACCAGACGCCTAAAGTTGCGGAATCACAGAACGCGCGGGACTGCTTATGTTCGGCGAAGGTTAAGAAGTTTGTGTTTTCCAGTCACCTGGAAAACTTCTTAAGAGGGTTACAATATATTTGCTGTGCTCAGTTACCAGAACTAAACAGTCAGTTTCTTTCAACCTTACTCTTTCCTTTCCTCTGCTCTTTCCTCTTTTGCTTTCACATAACTTCTTTCTGATTATTGTGGAGGTGCTAGTAAATGAGCAAGATAAATTGCCTGTTATTGCCCAACAATTGTGTTGCCGTCTCGTATGTAATAGTCTCACAGGGCAAGATGTTAATTCAGCCTTCAATATTGTCGTGTCCTGTCAAATTTACCATAATGTATATGTTTGATTTTGAAATGATGATGTATTTAGTTCCTACTGGAATATCATTAATCCGGTCCCTACCCTCACCTAACCATGTCACCCTGCCGAAGAAAGCATTTGAAAAACAGAACATGACAAGACTGGAATCAAAGTGCACTTGTTATTATGAAAATACCAAAGACGTTATATACTGTAGACGCAGGGTAGAAATCTCAAAGTGGGAAGCCAAAAGCAAGGCAATTGCATTGGTCTCGACTTCTAGTACTTTAAATAATAATAATAATAACATTATATTTATATAGCGCAGTTTTGTGACATTTCACTTCAAGTGCGCTTAACTATAATAAATTTAAAAATAATCCTACAGTGCTCCTTATAATATTGAGAAAATAATAAAAGAATATACAGTATTTACAAAACAATGACAGAAGTACAAAATTAACAAAGATAGTGCTGTTATAGCACACACGGGACAATAATAATAATAGACAATAGGGGTGCTATTGTAACACAGGCAAAACAAGAACTTGAAAACTAAAAATATAATATACTAACAGAGAGGCAGTTTGCGTTCAGAAATGAGAAATATTCTGACATAAATTCGGATATTAAACATAAAATAAAAATACAATTATGAGGAAATCGAAACCAAACAATTACGGGAAACTTGAGAACATGGCTTATTATTATTACGTACTAGCTGGTCCCGGCATGCTTTGCTATGCCATTTAATAAAGAAATTGTTTCTCCCTGAGTGTCCTTTCCCATTCGTCCCGTTCCCCTTCCGCCTCCCCTTCTTCTACTGCGTCCTATTCCCCTCTCGCGTTCCCACTCCGTCACCTCCACCTTCCCTCTCCCCACTCCACTCCCTCCCCCTTCCCCCGTCCTGCAAACCCTTCTCCCGAGTTCTCCTCCCCCCTCCCAGGTTCCCCTCCCCTTCCCATGTTCCCCTCCCCCCTCTCGCCTTCCCCTTCCACCTTCCCCTTCTTCCCTTTACCGCTCCCTCGTCCCGCCAACCCTCCTCCCGCGTTCCATATATTCAATCCCAGTGCATTCGGTTTTTAAACAGCCCGCGTGCCACCTTTTACAATTTTTCATGTATATTAAATTTGTTACCTAACATAGGTACCTATTAAAATATTTAAAATTCTTGATTCGATTCAAACTATTAGGGGAGTACCTACTTTAAATAAATTTTTCAACTTTTCAAAAATAGAATCCTGATTGAACAATCATTCATTGTTTTGCAAAATGTCATTCTCTAACACGCGAACTGTCAAACATGCAACGTTTTCTGTTATTATCTAATTTTCTGCGCAATTTTCTTAATTTTTCTCTCCGTAAGAACCATCCTCGAACTTCAAGGAATATTCTAAAAAAATAATTAGCGAAATCGGTTCAGCCGCTCTCGAGATTTGCGCTTACCAACAAATTTAGCGATTCATTTTTATATATTACGTATATACTTTAGTACTAAACTGTCACTCGTCGAGTAAGGTCGTGTCTTACCAGTAGGAAAGTTACATTTAAAAAGCGCCAAAATGCCCTCCTGTGTGATAAGAAAATGTTTCCATTACACGGCAAACAGTAGTAAAAGGGAAGAAATAACATTTCATTTATACATACACACAAATTACTTGTTATCATCTATTATTATAAGCAATATAATTCAGTTTCATGTTCCCCGTCCGATAATTTTGTGCGTCATTAGAGAAAAAACACACATTCTTTGATTGTCTTATGATACGGCCACACTAAGGCCAACTTCCAACTTCACACTTTCAGATGTGTGTGTAGAAGGGTAGTTCGTGCGTTGGATGTTCGAGTTGGAAGTTTGGCTTCGGTGTGGAAGTAGCATATCTTTTTAATACATGAATACCTTTTGAATTAAGAAATTACTGAAAACCGCTGAAAACAAAAGAGTGTTGCTTACTTGCCACATTATTTTGCGAGTATGTGAGACTATGGCGAGTCAATTTATATAACGTCATTGGAAAATACCTGAACACTTTTTGGACCACATTGGAAAGAAGCAACTTTCCAGTGGAAGTAAAATATACTATTCTTGTTATGTGTTGTGGACGGCTTCTCAGAGGTTAGTGTCTGGTTATCCCTATCCCCTTGTTATCCATTATTTTACCATTACACATATAATCACCCAATTCCAACACCATTTTCGTTTTTGTATTCGTTTTCAATCAAATTACAGTCCATTTCCCTATTGTATTTGAGGCTGTAATTTGGAAACAGTTTCAAATGCAACAGTGAGAAATTAATTTATTCTTATCAAGTTTAATTTGAAGAACTCCATTTTAATTTTTTTCTTTTTTTTTTCTTTCAGCATCATGAGAAAGTTGACGACTCCATGCTGATTGGCCACTCTGTGGACGAGGCTCCATCTGTTATCAAGAAAAGGAAACCGAAAAGAAAACGAAAGGAGTATTCGGATGACAGTGCTTGAGACATTTTGTTGTACACTTTTTTGTGATTTTAATGTTTAATTTATATAATATTTTATCGGTGTTGATAGATTTGTGTAGTCAGTCTGTGTTATATATTATTACAACTGTAAATAGGTAAAACCCTTCAAGTCACAAAATGAAAACTTCACAGGAGACAATAAAAGAGAATATTTTTGGATTCGTAAAGCTAATTAAAAATCTTGAATCATGATATAAATATGATAGTTATTATTCTTGTTCAAAATTTTTATGTTAAAATTTTGTGATTCTGTTTATAATTATGAAAGATTTGAGGGTTGAATAATTTCATGTACAGTTGTCTCGAAATAACTTAAAAATAGTACGCATGAATTTGGTTTTTAATATTAAAAATGCCTTAGTTACCAAATATTACTTTACAATGTTGTGTGTACTTTGAAGACTATTGTATATGAAACCACTGAAAAGTAACAAACATTCCCAAAAATGTGAAAAAGTGTTTTACCAACTTACAGTTGATAAAAATGAATTCATTAATAATAAGTACAGTCGGTTCCGCAAAATGGACACATCGGGCCCAAACATTTTGTTCCAAATAAGCAAATCTTAAGGTAGGTAAAAAATGCATTATTTATAGAGCATTTTTAAAAACTTATTACATTTATTCGAGTACGCTCAAATGTGTTTATAAACTTTATTAAATTTAAAAAAAAAATTTATTGCAGAAAAATAAATAAGTATATATGTAATGAATATGAATAAATAAAACAATCAAAGACAGGTGCAAATAAATAAAAAAAACATGAACAAACGGTTACCTACAAATTATGCTAATAGTAATCCCAAAAATGACTTCTTACACGTGCGACAGTGCACTGCGAACTGAACAACTTTACGTTTACGAATGTCGGTGGTACATGCATGAATGTCATGGTACTTTAGGCAGACGGCAAACAACCGATGTGGGCGAAATCTACCGAATAACCCTCTCCCTGCGCTGCACACCACACACCTACCATTCTTAACTAGAATTTGTTTACTAAGACATTTTGCATCGACTTCAGTTTGTCATTATTAAACGGAATGGTGTCCCAGATAACCGGAGTACATTAGTAGATCGGATACTGAGAGAAAGAGAGAAGAGAGTTGACTGACAGTTTTTCTAACTGCTTTGATTTTCGGTGGCTTGGCAAGCTTGGTTCCATGGGACACTGCCAACACTAAAAGTAAATCAGGTCCAGAGGAAGTCCTGAATAGTGATAGACTGATGCTGGCTCTAGGGCGCTCGATGTAGGCAGTCAATCCCATCTTTCGGTTTCGGCAAAAAACCAACTTGCCACCTGCCTTTTCGAGGCAACAAATTGCCTATACAATATCCCGGCCGGAGCATTCACCACAAAGATCAATCCAAAGATCCACATCGTAAAATTCATCTACCCAGAATCTGTGGAAGATGCCTCCGCCTATGCTTCATCAACTCATTCCTCTCCTATCTCGGGTACAAGCCCATGGAGGCGAAATGGCAAAGGGCACCAGCTGCATAGCGCTGCTACTCTCCCATCCTTCCCAACAGGTACCTCTGCAAGAGATTGGAGACACCACCACACCACAAAAGGCACCCAATGAATGCGTCCTACCAACAGGATATTGCTAATGCAACAGGCCGCAAGAGCCGTGACCATGACTCTGGGGAGCATGGCCCATGGCGACATCACCACCGAAGTGAGAAAGCACTTTGGTAAAGAAATTTATCATTTTCCATACAACAAAGGAGGAACCATCAGCATTATCTAAGTTGTGTTGAAGCTCACCACACCAAGCTCACCACAGCCATACGCTAAGAAGTCAAGTCCTTCCAAACCTTCACTAGGGAAGCCTACAAAATTAAGCAGACCGTCACCAGATGAAGACCGCCGAAGTAATTAGCAATAACCTGAAAGAACAGGGATTTTCGGTGAAAGCTATTTTCGGGATGACCACTCACGGATCAGAAAACCCGCTGTATCTGGTCCACTTCAGCCATCAGATGAACATGGGATATCTGAGACCCGCATTCAATTTCATCTGCCAGTGCAGGATCTAAATGCGCAACTACTGAAGATTGAATACGTCACGGCCCTCCAGCGCACAGCTAGAAAAAACCCCACTCAGAGGACTGCAGAGACGCGTTAGAGGACTGCTGAATTGCGTCAGCCAATAACCTCAGGCAATGTAGACGGCCGGCGGACCTACTTTGAAGTAGTAAAGGAACCCTGCTCACCTCCTGTGCCTGTAAAGGAACCATCCCGCCTACCGTCGCGCCCTCGGCAGCGCTATCGGCCGCCCGCTATTGCCGCATACCTTTTCCCGCCAATACCAACCGTCATTCCGACTCGCGCCATTAAATTCCCGCCCACCATATTCACGTCTACCGTATCGTCACAATCTCATACCTACATTCAGTTACTTATCCCGTGTATAACATCAGACAATTCAGTGTTTTGAACTTTCGTGCCCTTAGAAGAAGTAGGGCCTATCGCTCGCCAGAAAACAGCCACCCACGAAATCATCACTGAAGCTACATCCAGACCAGCATCACCCCGCAGATCAACCCACAGCGACCATCTCCTCCACCCAGTAAGTCTTTTCTTGTACTTGGCATATAGTTTCCTCCAAGCAGTAAAATCACTTTAATTCAAATTCAATTCAATCTTCTAACGTTTTCTCCACTTCTCCACCGTCCCCCTCTCACTAAATCGACATGGCTTCCCCCGACCCCCAAGCATCCAGCCCAATCTCCGAAGAAGAAATAAGTCAAAATCTCGAATTAATCGAATTCCTTCACGCCCGCCCCGACGCTAGCAAATGCTCCCTAGAGGAGATGATTCACGTGTTCACTAGGACTCATCATCAATACCACAATCCAGGTTCCCCTATCCCCTCTAGGGGAGCGCCCTTTACAGCTCGCTCCAGCCCGACTCGGGTAATATTACCCCAACAAACTGCCCCCCTACTTCCCCCCAAACCTCCCCTCAATCCTCCCCCAAACCTCCCCTCGAAGCTCGCCTCCGCCTACCAGCCCCCAATCCGACCGCCCCTGTACCGCCCCCCAATCTGACGGCCCCCTACCGCCCCCCAATCTCACCGCCCCCCCCTATCGCCCCCCACAACCTAGCGCCCCCTTCCGCCCCCCAAACGCGTATGGATTTGTGCGTAGGCACAAATCCATTTCCTCGCGCTCCAGCGACACCTCCGATGCCGCCGACGACTCCGATACTCAGAGTCTGAACCTTCGGCCTCCGACAACCCAGACCACGAAGAAATGGCCTGGGAAACCGTCAAACTAAGCCGTAAGCAGATCCGTGACGTTAAATCTCCCAACTGCTCCCCACATAAATCCACCAAACCGTCATCCCCCAATAAGAAACGTCCCCTCCTTATCACCTCCGTCCAGCTCGATGCTACCCCCACCCCCCTTCATACCACCCCTACCTCCATCCGACCTGCCACTCCCCCCCAAAGCTCCCCTATTCCCCTTCCAGGTTCCCCCCCCTCTTCTATCCCCCCCCCCCCCGAGCTCCCCCATCCCCCTCTCCACCCCCCGAGTAGTGGTATCCACAAAGAGGATCCCCCCAGTCGTACTCCACTCTAAAACCGGCTGGGCTTCCCTAGAAAAATCCCTCGCCGAGAGGGGCTTCGACTTCTTTGCTAAAAACCAAGCAAAGAACATCTCAATTCACTCCAAAACCCCCCGCGACCACCACCGTATTACAAAACTCCTCCTAGAGAAAAAAATCGACCATCACTCCTTCAAGCTGCCTGAGGACAAACCCCTCAGGGTCGTTCTCAGGGGTATACCTGAGGAGATCACCAGCCAGGAAATCGGTGATGTCCTTGGCCTCAGATACCCAGTCCTCTCAGTCCATCGCATGCGTACTGGACCCACTTGCCGCGAAATTCCCCTCATATTAGTAAATCTAACAAAAAATGACACGGCTAAGAAAATCTTCACGGAATCGATTCTCCACTTAAAAATATCTGTGGAACCCCAACGTAGACGCCTTTCGGTAGGCCAATGCCACCGCTGCCAGTCGCACGGCCACTCATCCTCGTGCTGCAGCGCCACCCCCCGATTAGTTAAGTGTGGTGAAAACCACACCAATGCCTTCTGCACCAAAACCCCTGACACCCCAGCTAAATGCGCGTTGTGTTCAGGTCCTCACCCTGCCTACTAAAGGCTGCCCCGAACACCCCACCCCCCACTTCCTCAATTTCTCTAACCGTTTCCGCTTCGTCCCCCATCAGCAGCCTCAGTACATACAACCCCTCATGCAACAGCCTGTCCAGAGACCAAATTCCTGGCCCCACCCCAACTTCACTAACTTCAAGGCCACAAACCCCCATTCACAATAGTATCGTCTAGATCGCCCCCCCATCCCACCACACACCGAGCCCCAACCACAATCAACAACACCCGTCTCCCAACTCCTCCCCTCCGCCCCCCCATCAGTCCCCATCGCCTCCTTCCCACCCCTCCCCCCCACGATCTCCCAAGCCCCACCTGCGCCCCCACAACACGACACACACTGACTGACTCACTGACGATTCGTTGAGTGACTGCCGCCCGCGACAGTCGCTTCTGTGACGCAAGCTCTTTTCGCTCCCGAACCGTTCTGTCTGGCTTGTGTTTACACGGCCAGACACCTGCTATTCACCCGGCGCCTGCGCCGCCAACTGCCTTTCTTAAGGCACAAAGAAGAAGAAGAAGAAGGACGACCTGGCACCACCGAGACCTGACGACGACAAGACCACCCCCACCATTTTAAAGAGGTAGTACAGGACCTGCCACGCGGATGTTTCCCGCGCGGCTCCTTTCTACCTACCAGGAGGACTCCCACCACCAAAACCGGACCAAGACTGGGACCATCATTGTCCCCAGCCAGAACAGCCACAGCAGCCCCATCCCGCTGACCCGAGGACAACGAAGTCGGCAGCCATCCCCCTTTCGCCCCCCAAGATGCCTGAGACCACCCCTGCAGCCGGGTCCAGCCGCCCCCCAATAGGCCCAGCCTTGGGCTACGTTCCGCCCCCCAGATTCGAGCAGCCCGCCCAGGAGATGGAGACGTCCCGCCAGTAGGAAGGCTGGATGAAGCCGACCCACACAGCGAAGAGGCCCCTTTCACCGCAGCAATCGAAACCGGTTGTAGTCGGCAACCGGTTTGGTAACTTGCCTGAAATTAGAGAAGGCGGCGGGGTGTCGCAGGCGAAGCGCCCACATACTAAAAATTTTTCTTCTTCCGCAGGTACCACGAGCGCCGCCAGGAAGGACCGTGTTCCTCCGGTTGTGGTAACCCTGGGGACCCTCACACACGGGCAGGTCACCACAGTGATGCAGGGCCACATCGGGCACCTGAATTTCGAGATCCGGTATAGACCAGGGAGAAAGGTAAACATCCTCCTGCGGAGCATGGAAGACCACCACGCCCTCACCAACGGGCTGCGAGCGGAGGCACGCGGCTTCCATACTTACACGGCGGAGGCCGACAAGATGAAGAAGGCAGTAATCAAGGGCCTGCCTAACGTGGCCACGGAGGAGATAGCCGAAGACCTGATGAACCAAGGCTTCGCCTTCGTCAAGGTCATCAAAATGATGATCACCTCGGCCGAGTACCCAATGTACTTGGTACACTTCAACAAGGAAGTAAACATGGGCCAGCTGAGGGCGGCCGTCAAGTACCTATGCCACTGCAGGATCCGCATGCAAAAACATCACAGCAACCACTTGCAGCACGGGACACAGTGCTACCGCTGCCAGAACTTCGGGCACGGGTCCCGAAATTTCATTCACAAAATTCCATTTCACACACCACGAGGTGTGTGAAATGGAATTTACCTAGCACGGTAACGTATGCAGCTGTGGTTAGTTAAAAGTGATGGGGAGAATGCTCCGTCTCATCTACCACACATAAACCGCCGCCATCTCTGTGATAAACACAATTCGCCTGTGTTTGCGGTTAGAGCTGATCCGCTGGAAGGACGAGTAGGGCTCATCGCTCACCAGAGAACAGTCCTTCCCACGAAATCATCACCGAATCCCCCTGCAGACCAGCCCCACCGAGACCACCTACTCCTCCACGTAAGTCTTTCATTATACTTGGCATACAGATTCCTCCAAGTCGTTAATTTAAAATCTCTTTCAATCTTCTCAACATCTTCATAATATCTCCCCCGTCTCCCTCAACAAAATCGTCATGGCTTACCTGGTGGGCCCCCATGCATCCAGCCCATTCTCCGAAGAAGACGAACGCCTCGATTTGGAACTAACGTCTTTCCTCGACTCTCGCTCAGACCCCAACAACTTCTCCCTTGAGGAGAAAATCCATGTCTTTGAAATGACCCATCGCCAATTTCTCAACGCGCGATCCCTTACCGCCTCCCGCTACCCTTGCAGCTCGCCCCAGCCCGATTCAGGAAACGTCACCCACACCAACTGTCCCCCTACCGCCCCACAAACCTACCGCCCCCCAAACCACCCCTCGCAGTTCGCCCCCCAAACCTCCCCTCGCAGTTCGCCCCTGCCCAGCACCTCTGGCCAAACCTTCCCCTGTAGCCCCCTAATCAGTGTGCAAATGCACCACTCCATCTCTTCGCGCTTCAGCGTCACCTCCGATACCGCTGATGACTCTGAGGCCTCAGAGTTCTCGGAGTCCAAACAGTCGGCTTCTGACAACCCAGGTTCTGAAAAAATGGCCTGGAAATCCGTCAAACTCTCCTGCAAGCGAGTCCATGAAACAAAATCCCCCTTCTGCTCCCTATTTAAAAACTTCAAGCCGTCATCCCCAAATCCCCAAACAAGAAACGACCTCTCCTCAACATATCCGTCCAGCCCAATACAACCTCCACCCTCCAATGTACCCGAGTGTACCTCCCCCCTCAAGTTCCCCATTCCCCTCTCCAACCACCAAGTAGTGGTTTCCACACAGAGGATCCCCTCAGTTGTGGTCTACTCCAAAGCCGGCTGGGCTTCCCTCGAAAAGGCCCTTTCCGACAGGGGCATTGATTTCTTCACCAAGAATCCATCCAAAAATATTGCCATCCATCCTAAAACCCCCCCGCGACCACCACCGCATCACCAAATACCTCCTAGAAAAGAAAATCGACCACCATTCCTTCAAACTTCCTGAAGATAAACCCCTCAGGTTTGCACTCAGGGGTATCAGCCCTGATTTTTTACCGAGCTAACCTCGATCCTCCACCTCAAAATTACGGTTGAACCCCCGCGCAGACGCCTAATTGGTAGGCCAATGCCACCATTGCCAATCCCATGGCCACTCATCCTCATGTTGCAGCGCCACCCCCGATGCGTCAAGTGTGGTGAAAACCACCCCACCAGCTCCTGCACTAAAACCCCCGGCCAATGCTCAGGATCCCACCCGGCCAACTTCAAAGGCTTCCCTGAAAACCCCACCCCTCGCTTGCCCAATTTATCCAACAGATTCAGCTTTGTCTCCCAACAACCTCAAACCATACAGCCCCTTATGCAGCAACCTGTCCAAAGACCCAATACTTGGCCCCATCCAAATTTCACATATTTCAACGCTAGATCAAATCCCCATTCACGGCAATACCGTCTAGAACGGCTCCCCATCCCACATAACATCGAGCCCCAACCGCAAAAAACCACACCTGTCTCCCAACTCCCACCCTCTACCCCTCCGCCAGTCTTCACTGCCTCCTTCCCACCTCACGATTTCCCCCAAGCCCCATCTATCGCCCCCCACCCACTCCCCCCTGCAATCCTATCCGCCAAACTCATAAAGGCACTCCAAAATGCAGCCACCCAACTCAAGACAGCCATGGAAATCAATTCTAGACTTCTCTCCAACGTCCAAATCTTCCTTGACTCCATTCAACAAGAATAAATCAATTTAATTTAAACTCAATCAAATCCTTCTCCTACAACCAAATAAAATCAATTAAAATGTCTAGACAAACTCAAAAACCGTCAAACCTTCAAACCGTCTGTCTGAATGCAGACAGCAAAATAAAAGATATCAGAGGGGAAATCCATCAATTCCTAATGGATTACAACCTTGACGTTCTCCTGAACCGTGGCAGTTTTGCTGCAGAGTGTTCGAAAGCAAACTAAAAACACAAATTCACTCCCAGACACTCGCCTTACTGAGTCAAAAAAACATTTACAACTCCGCCGTCTTGTAGTCCGGACTCCGCCTACGCCGCATGCTCCTCGAGACGCCACCCGAGTTTGCCTAAAAGTTGTATTGTGGTGGGCGAACACACCATAGTGCTGTTAGCGACTAGCGCGTTCCCGCTCAGTTCTCGCACCCGCAAACTGGGCCCAATCCTAGCCCTCGAAGAGTATGTAGCCTCCATCAAAAAACCAGCCAAAATCATAGTGCCGCCCATACCACCCTACAATCATAACCCCAGGGTAAAAATGTCGCCTGCCACCATCACAGCATATAACACCCCCCCTTCTGGGAACCTCCTCTTCGAATTCCCCCCGCTCTGGATTACGCCCATATCGATCCACCAAGACCGCAAACGAAAATCCCTTAATACGCACCCACAAAAGACCCAAACACCCATCTCAAACCACATCAAACATCATTACTAACTCCGACACACACTCAACTTACGGACTCTAAAACACCGACGTCAGATAGCTGACGACAAGACAACCAAAGTCGTTCTAAGGGGCATCCCCACCACCATTTCCGAGGAGGAGATCAAGCTCGAACTTCTCGACATGACCCTGCCCGTCATCTCCGTCATCCGCATGCGATCAGGGCCGGACAGAACAAACGTCCCCATGGTCCTGGTCCAGCTGAGCCATGGAGAAGCTGGCCAGCAGATATTGAGCCTTCAGTCAATCTTCCACCTGAAGATCAAGGTAGAATACCTTGACAGGAAGTCTGCCCCCACCCAATGCCACCGCTGTCAACACCCAACCTCCCCCCCGCTACGTGAAGTGTACAGGAGGCCACTTTACAGCCGAATGTACAAAGCGGGGGGAGGATGGTCCAGCCACCTGCACCAACTGCGCTGGACCTCATCCCGCAAACTACAAAGAGTGCCCGAAGCGCCCCGCCGACCCTACACCCTTCGCTCGCCGAACTCGGGTACCCCCCTTAGTCGCCTTCACCTATAGGCTATAGACCCAAACCTGCAACCCATACCTAGTCCTCCCCCCCCAAACCCCCATATCACTCCCCCCCCCCCTCACTGCCTCAACCCCCTTTAATATTTTTGAATTCATCAAAAATATTAATTTCTCAATCTCATCCCGAAATTCAAATCTGCCTCCTCCCCGGCATTATATTACATCATTTTCGCAGCATCCCCACAATTCTTCGCTCTCTGTACCCTTTAATGGCTAACTCTATTACTATGTCCTCCGCGCTGCGCCTTCTGGAATGCGATCCATAAAAAAAATAGAATCTAAACAATCAAAGACAGGTACAAATAAAAAGAAAATGAACAAACAGTTAACTACATATTATAATAACACTAATCCAAAAAACAGTAAGCAACCAGCGCGGGCTGTTTCAAAGTTTTTTTGCAAAGTTCCGCCATTCTTAACTAAAATTCGTTTACCAAGACACATTTTGCATCGACTTCAGATTGGAATATGTCCCTTTGAAACAGAATGGTGTCCCAAATAACCAAAGTGAATTAGTGTTAATTTATTTATTTGGTTTCTGTTCCTTGGGTTTTGACCCAAATAACCGACTGCCTCAATAAACTGGTGTACCAATTAAGCGGAATCGACTGTGCATATTATTTATGTAGAATTAAAAAATATTCTTTGTTACAAATAAAATGATTTAATAACAAAATTAAGCATTTATTATTTTATAATACATAGTAAGTAGTTAACAACTAATCATATTTGAAAATAGTAATATTATTTAAAGGTTATGTTATTATTTTAACCCTATCCCCGCATTCCTGATGTATGTATGTATATATTATGCTAATGTGTGTACATGGCACTCTTTGACCGCATGCACATATAAGTATGTATATCAATATGTACAAAAATATTATTGGTGCGTATATAAAAAATATTTTATGTATTCAAAGGACTTTTGTATGGTGTTACATCTGGTTTACATTACACTGCATTTATCGTGGATTGAATAGTTTGCGGTGTGTTTGTTTCTCTGAAGAAAGCTAGCAGGCGCTGGATTCTGCTTTTTTATTCATTTCAAGCCAATCCAGGATCCTTTAGCATCGTTAAAAATAATTGGCTGCTGTTGTCGGTACTGTTACATTGTTAAAAAAATGTTAGGTTGTTTAATATCACGGTTTTAACCCAAACCGGAATTCTTTAAATCATTAAAACAAATCGGTTAAAGTCAATTAGGTTAGCTTACATCTGTATGTAAGGCTAAGTTGTTTAAAATTAAAAAAGGTTTGCGGTTAGGTTTCGTTGTAAAGTAGGGTTGGGTTATTTAATTTCTCGGCTTCAACCCAACCCAAAATCCTTTTTGTGGAATCGAGAAAAGCTTGCGATTATTTAATTTTAGCGGAATTTGTGTCTTGTCTGTGGGAACCAAGTCAAACTTTAACAGTAAGAAGAATATTATGGCCTTAATGGTCATCAGGGCGAATCTCGAACCTGGAAAAAAAATACATCAATTAATTTATTTACCACGGATGTACAAACACCTTTTTTCATTTATGTCAGTTATCAGACTTCAGATTTACCTTTTTCCCGGATGAAGAAAGGATTCTCTAAACTAGTCGACAGTAGTTAAATTTTAAAAAATTACTCGTCTTGGGAAAGCGTCTAAATCCTGTATATAATAAACTGTATAAAAACTGCATCTCCGCTTGAAAGATTCCACAATAATAGAAGGCTATAATAACATACCTCAATAATGTAATCGATGTAAGCATAATACTATTTATTCTGCATGAGTTCTAAATAATTTAAACAGCATATTTTACTTCATGATTACTGTTACAAAAACATATTATGTATATTACTTTTTTGTAAAAGCCCGTGTAGAAGTATAATAATATAAATATGACTATAGTTGATCGGCTTACCAATACAGTTTCTAGGTCCAACTCCGAAAGGCAAGTAGGCCATAGGGTTTATTTTCTCTTTGTTCTCATCGGAAAACCTTTCCGGATCAAATTTGCTGGGATCCTCATAGTACTGAGGATCGTGGTGGATGGCGTTGACTGGGATCCATACTGTTTCATTCACACCAATCTAGAAATAATATTTATTTAGGGCTAGTTGTATCACAGAACGATCACTCTTGAACGATCCATCATATTCTTCGGACATTTTTAAATGTAACATCTTTCGTTTCTTCCTCGTTCAATTTTAAATATTATTTAACGACTCGTTAGTGTGGCTAATCTCCCGATTTCGCCTGGTAATAGTTTCGTTAAGGTTTATTCAGAATCTGACGACCTAGAAAGAATGGGAGAAAGCTGACTACCAAAGTGGCTTCTTTATAATAAGCCTGAGGGACACAGGAGTATTTATTGGGAGACTGGATGGTGTGAAGACCAACACCGCACCTTGGACGCAAACAACTGGAGGGATACTCGAGGACCCTGGAAGAAGTGGAGGTGTTTACAAGAGGGACCAGGACAAGTGTAAAGATGAGAGAATAATTTATTTTATTTTTCTAATAACGATCTTAACTTTATTTATGTGCTAATGCATGATTTGTGCAACAAGTTGTTACCTTAACTTCTTCAGTGTTCGACTCATTTGAAGGTGGTAGTGTGTATGGCTTCACACATTTCCTGTCCAACCTTATTGCTACCGGCCAATGCCGCATTGTTTCTGAAAAAAAAACACGCAGTTCAATCAAAATAAATTATCTAATCTTTAACAATGAATTAGCCATTGGAGTACGACAGCCGAAATGAAAACTTTTTTCTCAGATTGCTAGAAATTTTTTGGTGACCGTTTTGAATATTTTCCGCCCACCTTAAAAAAATCATACCTCCAAATTTTAATATGGAGACATACAAACTGAGTATAGTTCTATACAGCCAATGAATTCACCTATCTTTTTTCAATTATCACATATTCATAGGATTCGTATATTATATTTGAAACAGAATTATTCTCAGGATTTTCTACCTATAAACTCTCGTGGGAAGTTCAATTTTGTATTCACATTAAATATTTTCCATGAAGTTTCTTTTAAATGGTCTAATTGATTATCACAATCTACAAATATATATAACAAAACTGAATTTTGATGGTCGAGAAATGGTGACTTACTTAATACGATTTTGAAAAATGAAATAACTCGTAAATAACCAGAGTACACTGCCATCTGTTGAATATGGGTACAGGACTTCTTCGGGTACAGGACCCTTACTTTTTTTACTTTTTAATTATAATTTTAATTGTGTGAAAATCTGTTACTTATTATACAGATATTATACGTATTATTAATGTTATTATAAGTGTAAAATATCTGTTGATTTTCCCTAATAAATAAAATAAAAAATAAAATTAATATAAGTAGTATCTTTCACCTTAAAAAAAATGTCAAAATTGAACGGCGGTTAGAAAATATTACAAGAAAATGTTTAATGTATCTAGGGAAAATTTGCCAAAACTGGCAGCTAGCCAATCTGTGAAATTTTAAATGGCGCTATATTGTGGCAAAAAGCGTTCCAGTGGTTAGACAACAGTACAAAAAAGTATTTCAAACACAGAAGCAAAAATAATAAAAATCAAAATTTAGAAGGAGATGCTCTGCAGAGTTTTTAAAAGTAAGGTCTACTGAATTATCTCCCATATTTGCTGATTAAATATCTCCGTATCTAATTCCTATGATTGTATATATAGAACCTACATATTTCAGTCCCTTTGATTAAGTTTATCAGGGTTGTCGTTGGATATTAAGATTAAGTTTATCAGGGTTGTCGTTGCGATGTCCTCTTATTCCAAGCATGGAGTTCTCAGTTACCTGAGCTTTCTTCCACCTAACTGGGCCCTGATACCATCAATGAATTGGTGTTACTTCATTCTCTTTTCATTTCTTACAGGTATTTGTGTTTTCCACTACCAACAGCTGCATGTTTGAGTCTTCTGACGCGGCAGTGTTCTGTTAAAAATCTTGGCTCCTAGCTACCCAAAGGTTCATTAATATCATCTTGCAAATTATGGAGTTTTCATATTTTAGGAATACCTGAAACCACCATGTCCATATACTTCATGGAGTTGATGTCGCTGTACGTGACTTTTCCGTTGTTTTTATTGGCCACCTCGTCCACTTCCTTTTGCAGCCTTTTCTGGATGTCCGGATTGGCGGTTAACTCGTGGGCGACAAAGCACTCCATCGTGGAAGTGGTGTCGAAGCCGGCTAAGAAGAATATCAGTGCCTGGGCTACGAGTTTGTCATCCGTCCATTCTGCAAAGTGGTGAAACATTTTATTGCTCTGTAACGAGACAAAACCGTGGAAGACCGAATACTTTCTCGCTCATACCTAATAGTGGCACCTTACATGGCTATTCGTATTACCGTAATTGGCATAGTTATATTGGCAGTATATTCTCTTTAACTATGCCAAACACGCCAATACGAATAACCGTGTAAGGTGCCACTATAAGACAGCATCCTTACCTACAAACAGAGGTAATTTTAGATCTCTCATTAGATATGCAGCTTAAAGTACGTAGCTTATACTATCTATCAGTGGCTGACTCCTCGTTACCTACAGAAGGATGCACCATGGGCGGCCTATAAAGCGGGCGAACGGCCTTGAACCTTGTAGACTCAAGATCTGATACTATAATAACTGAAGATATAATAGTGAAATGTGTCGTCCCTTTCAGCAAGGTTAAAAAGTACCTAGAACATTTTACCTTGTCATTCGAACATAATCGTGCGGTTTCGCATTTTTTATAATGTTACTATTGTTTAACTACTGTTACTAACCAAACCATTACAAATTGGAGCCCAATGTGGGTCTGTTATTAAAAGCTGTTATCACGGACATATGAATATATCTGGACCTGCCCTAAGTGATAAAAACGTATTATTTCCCCCTCCACATGGCGCCGGCTGTAGCTCCTCCTTGGAACCGGCTCGCTCCATGGGGAGGGGATATAGCCTCGCTTGAATCTAAAATGTGTGACGTCATCATTCTTGCCGTGAACAGCGAGAAGCTGACATCCATACATTTAACGAAATAACGGCAGCTTGTGCTATACAATATATCTACGTATCAATGTACACATAGCGAATGTGGGCGGTACTCCAATGTGCTCGTCGCTGGTTACAGGGGTAAGTAAATTATGAAACATTTGTAAAAGTGTTTTAACTAAACACGGAAACAAAATATTGATATGTGTATTGGCGCGAGTCTTTTTGGGGCGAGCATTTGGCCTTAGCAAATATGTTTTGAACGTGGCAAGCAATTCGCGCTCCCATGTAAAAAGGTCTATTCATTCAAAGCAGATTTTGCTATTAAGAACTAAATGGTGATATTGTAATGCGAGATGCCTATATACTGTCAGATTGATTGTTCAACGAATGACAGTCATCTTTCCCCTCTTCGCTCTCCATAGTTTGGTTTTACCCCTCATCTGTAACTGCTTGTCTATCCATTTGGATGTCTATGGCTGTTATAAATTATATGTAAATATTATAAATTTAATTCTCAGGGCAACGAATTAGAAAAAACCATCAGTATCGGCAGTATGCTACCGGGCATTGTTCTGGAATGCGATGAATGCCGTCCGTTGACGGTTCAAAGAACAATATAATATTGTATTATGGAGCTGTCATTTATTTGTATATTTTTTCAAAATAGTGAGTGCATGAAATCTCTATGTTAAGTATTGCAACCCGCACGGTTGACAATCCCGGCTGTCATTTATTTGTATATTTTTTCAAAATAGTGAGTGCATGAAATCTCTATGTTAAGTATTGCAACCCGCACGGTTGACAATCCCGGCAATGCCGGCCGTCCCAGAAACCATTTATTGGATAACCAATACATCTGCCATAGGTCATCCAAATGGTTTGCTTCATTTGGTGACTTAACAGGGGTGCCCGCGTTCATGGGGTGATGTTTATCCAGGTCTACAGAAGATACCAGATCTACTAGACTACGATCTTTCTACATATGACCCCTCTCTGGAATATATACCTAATTTAGCGCTTGTGTAAAATATTAAAAGTTCTTACTTCTAACGGCAGAGTCTCCTGAAAAAGATTCCTCGACAGTAGAGAAGCCAGTGTCCTCGCTACGGCCATCGTCCTTGTGGACCAACTTGCCCTTCTTGGCCTCCATCAGTAGGTGGATCATGTCCGGCCGGATGATGTTCTTCTTCTCCCTAGTCTCCATGGAAGACAGCACCAGTCTTTTGAAGAATTCACCCACATTTTTAGGGAGTACGGGAATCCTCATTAACTGCGTTAAATAAATACTTATTTGTAATACAAATTGGCCCGATTACTTGGATTTAGTCTCAAAGAAATTTCGAATGAAGATACTAGAACGATCATTAACTTATCAAAGATATTGTCTTCATCTGGCTTGAACCATATTTCAAATATTGTCTTAAAAAACTTGTACCAGAAACAACCATTCCCCTAACGAATCTTATTAACCCAATATCCCTAAAAGGCCATTTCCCTGATAAACTTAAATACGGAATCAAAATCCCATTACATAAAGGTGGCTCTAGAGTGGATGCAACTACTGTCCAATTACATTACTATCCTATCTAAAAAAAAGAAGCTCTTAAGGGGCCGTTCAAGTGTAACGCACTTGGGGGGGGAGGGGGGGTCTGGTGAAACGTTACGGCGCGTTACGGGGGGGGGGGGGGGGGAGGGGGGGCTCGAAGGACGCGTTACGTAACATGTTTTTCTTTATTTAAATAAAAAACTAAGGAATTGAAATCTTCCAAGTTGGTAGGCCTTTTAGTTTATGTTGTACGGGGAATTCCTCGACTGTATTGTGCGTCATTTTCATTTTATTTTCGTTGTCAGTATTTGTTAGTGTTTTAAACACGAAATACGCATAAACACAATTTGCTGTAGTCAGTGTTGTTAATGTGAGTTTTTAGCAATTATAATGTCCTCCAAACCGGGAGATTTACATCATCAGCTGTTATTGGCCTATAAAGGCTCTCATGCTGACTTGCCAGCGCAGCGCAACCAAAAAATGCCAACCAAATTTGGAAGACAGCAAAAAAAAAATTTAAAAAAAAAAAAATTTATGCAACATATGAATGATGTTATACGAGAGTTTTTAGTAAGAACAATGCTTTTTAGTTATTACACACAGGTTAGTTTACTGCTAAAATTTAATAATATTACGTAAAGCTAGGTTTCGTAGTAAATGCATAGTTACACTCAGAACATGAAAAAGGTTTTCTTCACTTTGAATCGTTCTGTGGATTTTTTAATCTCCCTTTCGAGAACTTGAAAAACCACGCTGGGACAAAAAAATAGTTTTGTCTGCTGAAGGTAAACATGTGATTTTTCATGCCTCTTTGTAGAACACGAATAGTTGCAGTAGAAACATGTAAGTGGTTTTGTAGCACTGTGAGTCAGCAAATGATTTCTAAGAAGTTCCTTTGTACAACATGAATAATTGCAGTCGGGACAAGAAAAAGGTTTTGGTCCAGTGTGGGTAAACATGTGAATTTTTAGATACCGTTTTGTAGCGCCTGAATAGTCGCACTCGGGACAAGTAAAAGGTTTTTCATCACTGTGAATTAGCAAGTGCCGTTTGAGTTTTTTTTTCGAGAAGAAGAATAGTTGCAGTCAGGACATGAAATGGGTTTTTCACCACTGTGAGTAAACATGTGATTTTTTTATTTCTCTGAATAGTTACAGTCGGAACACGAAAAATGCTTTTCTCCATAATGAGTAGAGTCAGCAAAAGAATTCTTGGATATCCCTTTTAAGAACACAAATAGTTGCAGTCAGGACATGTAAAAGGTTTTCTCTTCTGTAAATCGCACGGTGGATTTATAAATTGTCCTTTTGAGAACTTGTATAACTGCATTCTGGACAGGAAAATGGTTTTTTGTCCACTGTGCATTAACATGTGATTTTTGGTGACTCTTTGTAGAATATGAATAGTGCAGTAGAAACATGTAAAAGGTTTTGTATCACTTTGAGTAAGCAAATGATTTCTAAGAAATTCCTTTGCACTACATGAATAATTGCAGTCGGGACATGAAAAAGGTTTTTGTCCAGTGTGGTTCAACAAGTGAACTTTTGGATACCGTTGTGTAGCGCATGAATATTCGCAATCGGGACAAGAAAAAGGTTTTTCGTCACTGTGAGTTAGCAAGTGCCATTTTCGTTATTTTTTTTCGAGAAATAGAATAGTTGCAGTCAGGACATGAAATGGATTTTTCTGTGGGTAAACATGGTTAATTTTAAGATTTCTCTTCGTAGTACATGAATAGTTTCAGTCGCAACATGAAAACGGTTTTTCTGCACCGTGAGTCAGCAAGTGACACGAATAGTTGCAGTTAGGACATGAAAATGGTTTTTTTCTTCTGTGAATCATACTGTTGATTTTTAAATCTTCCCTTTGAGAACTTGCATAACTGCATTCGGGACGTGGAAAAGGTTTAACTCCACTATGAGTCAGCTTGTGAATCATAGTGGAGTAAAGTGTTGCCCCACAGGGAAAACTTAGGGAAATTACTTTCCTCGGGGCCTTCTCACTAAAGCTAATGTAAAAGAAAGTATGTGTTGTAAAACCATGTAGGTTTATTCTAGGTCAGACAGTGTTAAATTGTGGAGATCTGGAAGGAATACAAGGCCGATAAAAATAATATTCTCATTTTTTTTCAAAATGACAATATGAATACCTATATAAAATGTATCGCGAGTCTCTTTAGAAATCTCTTGTTTTATTTATTACCGCAAACAAGATAATATCAAGAAAAAGGGTATTTAAGCGACATTTCAGTACGTTGCGCAACTTAATTGTGACTTTCGGGTAAAAATTGTTACTTGGGTGTTACGTAACGCTTAGGGGGGGGGGGGGGGGTTGAACAGGAAAACGTTACGGCGCGTTACATGGGGGGGGAGGGGGGGTCAAAAATCTTCAAAAATTGTGTTACGTAATACTTGAACGCTCCCTAACAATCAACAAGTTAAATATCAAGTCTTTGAAAAAGCTATTAACAATCAACAAGTTAAATATCACAAAAAAAATATACTGTTCACAACTTATTTGGCTTCACAAAAAAATAAAGGTACCTCCGAAGCCAACGCAATAGTTCTAGATTTTTTAGGTGAAATCTTAGACAAGGGATCATAATGCATGTCAATATTTTCATACCTATTCAAAGCATTTGGCACTATCTTACATTCCAAACTATTACAAAACTATCAAACATTGGAATAAATGGTAATGAACCTATGTATTATTCAAAATTACCTGTTAAATCGTTAAAAAAGTGTTGAAATCAATAACTGTCTCAGCTGTTAACTGCTATTTAGTTTTGTAGCAGTTCACTCAGACATATATCTACCTGCCTTGGTTCTATACTTCGCTATGTTGAATGGTGATCAGATTCTAAACATCTCTAATCTTCTGCGGCTGCACATCACTGAGCTTGACAAAACTGCGAGAGATCGTACCAACGTGAGTTACGATTTTGACAGCAACAAGTGGCACACTCCAGGCAAATGCCGGAACCTCGATCTCGTAAAGTTAAATCCTCAACTTCAAATATTAGGTCCTTACATATGAAATTGGCGTTTTGTATGGGAGGAACGTAAAGTCGTTTTTTTTTTATATAATATATTTATTTAATCAAAGTATGTACCATTGCTATCTATGCACTTTTGCCATCTCATAGGTAGTTCATCGATCCCTTTACTAAAAAAACCATTCGGACGGGAATCAATAAAATCTTTGAAGGCAGTTTGGACTGCCCCATCGGAGTTGAATTTTTTCCCTTGCAAGAAGTTATCCAAATTTCGAAATGGTAATCTGTTGGGGCAAGGTCCGGAGAGTACGGTGGATGTCTTAGACATTCCAATTGAAGCTCCTCTAATTTGGTAGCCGTCTGTTGTGCAGTGTGTGGTCTAGCGTTGTCATGAAGCAGCAGTGGCCTAGAGCGATTAACCAGCCTCGGTTGTTTAGCAGCTAGCTTTTCCATCATGGTTTGCAGTTGCTGTCAATAGACATCTACCGTAATCGTCTGGCCAGATTTAAGAAAGCAGTAGTGAACGACACCAGCACTAGTCCACCAAACGCTCACAAGTAACTTTTTTGGAGTCAATTTTCGCTTGGGGCATGGTTTGGCTGGTTCGTCAGGGTTCAGCCATTGCGATGAGCGCTTCCGATTATCGTAAAGGATCCTCTTTTCATCACAGGTAATGATTCGATTTAAAATCCCTTCATTATTGTGCCGGTTGAGTAATGCAACGCAGCAGTCAACGTGCGTTTGTTGATTTGCTTCACTCAATTCGTGAGGTACCCACCTTTCAAGCTTTTTCACCTTCCCAATTTGCTTCAAGTGGATTAAAACAGTTTTATCATTAACACCGCAGCCTGCAGCTAACTCGGACGTGGTTTGCGATGGATCCGCTTCCACAATAGCCTTCAATTCTTCATTATCATCTTTGGTCTCCGGCCGTCCACGGGGCTCTCCACGGGATTTGTTTACACGCTTTCTTCACTTACATCGTTAAGATTCCCACATTATTTTTCTTCTTCTTCTTTTCTTTGATTGGGCAAATTCGACAGTAGATCCGTCCAATACACGAGTCGTGAGTCGCAATTTGTATACACGGTTTCTTACGTCGTTAAGATTCAGAATATATTTTAGGGTATAGTATCGTCTTAATCGTTACAGTTTTGGCGTTTCTCAAGGAAGTGTTTGGGGTCCCACTTTATTATTGGTTTATAAAAATTGTTTGATTTATTTATTTGTTAACCACATAACAGAAATCTCTAACAAGGACTTAAAAATGTTGGGATTCATAACTAGGCTAACTAGAAATTTTAACAATGTAAATTGTATTAAACTGTTATATTTTGCATATGTTAGAAGTCAACTTGAGTACAATTCTCCCGCCTGGAACCCATATTATAATATACATGTACAAGCTGTTGAAAGAATACAAAACAAATTCTTACGTTTTCTAAATTTTAAAATGGGTATTCCAGCAATTATGTTAAACTACAACACTATTTTAAATGATATGAATATGCTCAAATTGTCAGACAGAAGAATTTTCACTCATTTGGTATTTCTGTATAAAATTCTAAATAATTTAGTTGATAGTCCGGTATTGCTTGAATTGATAAGCTTCAGTACCAGAAGTCAGGATTTATTTCAGTGCAGAAATTCTGGAACTAACTACCATATGTATTCCTCTTTGCCCAGAATACTAATGGAGGGAATTATACCAAGTCAGTGGACATCTTCAATTTATATTTAGACAAATACAAAATACTGTTACTGAGGCAGTTCAGTTATGTACAATAAATACCATATATTTCGTTGCAAAATACTGTTGTAAATTTCATACTTATGTAAAAGCCCCGTAAAAGGGCATAAATAAATAAATGAATTCTGTAATCTGCCAATAGATGCCAAATTGCTGATAATACGATTCTCCTCTTCAAATCAGGTATCAAATTGAAAAGCAAACCGGGGCATTACTGTTATTAAGATATGGCTAGACAATAATACACTAACAATGAAAAGGACAAACTAAATTCATTGAGTTTAATATTAATCCTTCCTTAACTTTTTCCACGCGATCGTAACAACAGTTGATACAGCAAAAGCCATGCCTCACACGCGCCCGTATCAGCCCTTGTTACGCTAACTTCGACTGCCGATATCACAGCGCTACTATGTCACAGTATTTTTTCCCGCTCGCTAGGATATTCGTGTAACTATCACGATGCTGACATCTTCAGGCATATTTCGAAAGAAAAATTGTATTTCGTAAAAAACATCTATAATCAAGTGAATGTGTCCTCGTGCCTTTGAATGCTAAATAGTTCTCAATTTACTCCACAGATGGCGCTAGTAGTTTGCGCAGGCGCATCCATGCAATTCCGACTGACCAAATTGGACAAGTGTTGATAACATTTATTATCGAGATCGCGCATATTCACACACGTTTGTTTATGTTGTGAAACTGTGATTTTGAATTTACATAAAAAATTTTATTAATTTTAGTGTCATCAGAAGTTTTAGAACTTATTTATACGAATTGATAATAATAAGTGATTGAGGTACCACTTGTGTCTATCAACGCAGTGTCCTGAGTACAAGCACGCGGATAAATGGCGCCGTCTTTAAGATAATATGGGTACGTTTTTTACGTTTTTTGTTTTTTATAAACATCTAGGAGTGTTTACGGACGACGATTTGGTTTCAAATTGTAGATAATAATCTCATCTGTTTATATAGTATGATAAATCATGCCATAATATGCTGTAATTTGACACAAAATTGGATGGATAGGTATTTGAAATATGACATATGCATGTACCGCGTATGGGTATTGAAAAAACGGAGTAGTTCAACGCGGGGAAAAGGTTAAGTATCCCAGAAAATCAAATTAAAATATGTACTTGACCCCTGATTAGGGATGCAACGATATATCAGAAAACCGATAAATATCGATATATCGACCCCTAAAAATATCGATATTCATCGATATCGACGATACGCTGATATCGAAAAACTCAATATATCGTATTGAAATATCGAAAAACCCGCCCAAATTAAAATACCCACAAAATCGGGTAAAATGCTATTATATCTTTCTGCCCTTGTAAATACTCTAAACCTAAACATTCTCATGAGAGATGCAAGGTGTATATCCCTAACTTTTTAAAGTGACAATGAGTCATCTCAAGCAACAAGTGTTGCTTCTGAACGTCTTTTTTCAAAGCAGAAACCGGCTACAAGGAAGCAGACTAAAGTTACTATTTTTAAGTTCGATAGCTGGTACAAAATAATGATTAAATAAATTTATGAAAAAAAAAAAAACTTTTTATGTACCTATTCAAAATTTGTGATTATTCACATATAAGAATAAAAAATTACATACATTCATAATCGATAAACGTTTCGTATAACTAAAACTACATAGGATTTCTATAAGCTTTTAAAAAAGAAGGAATATCGATATATCGACCTGCTAGACCGATATATCAATATCGACTTAACTCGATATATGTATATTGTATATCGATATTTTTAAAAACCTTGCATCCCTACCCCTGATAAATACTAATGATTGCCCTTATAACGGGTGAATAAAATCAAATATGTACTTGAATGTCATTTTTTTACGGTAATTTAAAGCGGAAAGATCATATTGTCACTAGAGTAAACAACCTTAGAAAATCCATGTACTTTTTTTAGATACACTCGTAACTTTCTTAACTTGAATAAACTGAAAACAAATAACTTTGTAAAAACCACTGTACAATCAATATTTTCAACATGTTTCGAAAACTGTGTTTTCTTCATCAGGGTAAGATTAATAAAACATTAATTAATGAATAGTTTTCGAAACATGTTGATAATATTGGTTATACATAGATTTTTATAAAGTTATTTGTTTTCATTTAATTGAAAATGACACCACAAAGTTTGAAGAAGCAACTGAAAACAATTTCCATTATGCACTATGAAAATCGCTGCCGCTAATAATCCAATCTTTAAAGCTCAGAAACAATGAAATCTTTAGGAGAATATGGGTACTAGTTGTTAAGCAGCGTTATGCCCAAAATATACTAGCTTACCTCTTTAAACACGGAACTGTTTTTGAAAATATCCAAATTACTCTTCGTAAAAATAGATCCAAAGGATATAATCTCTTCTTATCCCTTTCGCTATAACAACTTTTGGCTAAAAAATTTTTTGATATTTTGCAAGCTATACAATGCACTTCCGATGACCATTAGACAGAACAAAAATTATTCGAAACGTAAATCAGACACCAGATATGGTCTTGGACCACCAGCCATGACAGCTCAAACATAAATGATTTTATAATCTTTTTATAAGAATGTATTCCCAATATTACGGTGCTGCTTGCCTTTTATTTAAAATAGCTGGTTCCCTGCAAGCATTGCCATGCCATTTAATAAAGAAATTATTTCTCCCTGCGTGTCCTTTCCCATTCTTCCTGTTCCCCTTCCGCTTCCACTTCCTCTCCCGCGTCCCCTTCCCCTGTCGTGTTCCCACTCCGCCTCCTCCGCCTTCCCTCTCCCCACTCCACTACCCCCTTCCTCCGTCCCATACATTCAGTCCCGGTACATTCAATTTTCAAACAGCTTGCGTGCCACATATTGCAATTTTTTTATACAAACTTCATAATGCCAGAGCTCGCCAGTAGTTTTATACAAACCTTGTCCTGACAATCACAAGCACAAATAAAAAGAATTATTCGTTGGGAAGTTATGCGCGTACATAAATTTCGGCGATTCGGTTTTATTTATATAGATGAAGTATTATTATATATATATATATATATATAGGCACAGCACATCACCAATGTGTAAAGATAAAAATTAATAAAGTTTAAAAAAAACTTCTGTCTCAGTTTCCCAATGTTCGATCTCTTGTTCCCTTCTTTAATTCCTAGTTCTTCAACTCATTGCTCTCAACTAATCAGTTCTCCGTAAGTGCCAAATTATGAATTAAACAACACAACACGTTGCAATTTGATGTTTTAGTTCTTCAGTTTGCCGGTTCCTTGGTTGTCTAGTTGCTCAGTTATCTAGTTTCCCAGTTGTCTAGTCTCCGAGTTTAGTGAGCTCCTGTCTAGTTGCCCAGTTATCTAGTTTCCCAGTTGTCTAGTCTATGAGTTTAGTTATCTCCTGTCTAGTTGCCCAGTTATCTAGTTTCCCAGTTGTCTAGTCTCCGAGTTTAGTGAGCTCCTGTTTAGTTGCCCAGTTATCTAGTTTCCCAGTTATCTAGTCTCGGAGTTTAGTGAGCTCCTGTCTAGTTGCCCAGTTGTCTAGTTTCCCAGTTGTCTAGTCTCGGAGTTTAGTGAGCTCCTAACTAGTTGCCCAGTTGTCTAGTTTCCCAGTTGTATATAGTTACCCAGTTCCTTAGATTAGGTAATTAAAAATTTAAATTTTAAAAAGCTCCTGGTGCCTTATCCAGCAACTGATAGTGACAAAAAAGAAAACAAATAAGTGTCACAACGACCAGGACAGTTATTAAAGAAGCGTTTTTACCCCTAATATTAACAGACAGATTAATTACCTTGACCAATAGTGGAAACGAAATCAGAAGCATCTTAAACATACTCGCGTCAACGGTTCCCACACTCTGCTTCCCTTTGGTAAAGAATTCGTTGTCCTTCTCCTTGTAAGAATCTACCTTGATTCCAAATGCACAGGTGGCTATGACGTCATTGGAATATCTGGTGCAGAGGTCTTTTAGTTCTACTTCCACAAGGCCCTTGGCTGAAAAACAAACTATTTTTTGGAAAAGAACAATAATTTATCAACACACCTAAACATGAGCTTTCTATTATATGTGCTAGTTACCTTTATGCTCTGGCTCCTGCATTTCTTCCAATAGGTAGTTGGATAGTTGTTCCGCACACTCAGTGACAAACTCAAACATTCCCCTCATCTTGGAACTGGTGAAGGCGGGACTCAGTGTGGACCTCATCTCATGCCATTTCTGTCCTGTAAGCAAAACATCTTTCATAAACTCTAGTTTTTACAGCTCAGCACGTTTGAATTTGGATTTTAAGTCTGCAATAGAACGCACAAATACTAGGGTAAGCTGAAAAGTAATGCACACACGCTTGTAAAACACGAACAAAAACAAATAGGCCTATCAACAACATCGTCACCATAAAATCCTTTAAACAACGATGAATCACGGTAGGAGTCACTTTTTCAACAGTTAAAAATTCGATAACAGCACGCTGTTTACCATACGTTGACATAACACTAAAACACGTCTCCATACTTCCGCTTCTCAAAATACACTAGATGAATTCAACGACCTCAAACTTGCGCGTACATATAGAAGAGGAATGTCACTTCCATATTCCACCTGACGCACTTCTGAAGGTCATTTTGTTTGCGCTGTACAAGCATGCCTGCATTACTTTTCAGCTTACCATTGTACAATAACATACTCTGCTGCCTAAATTTCGAACTCCTCAAATATTTCAAACTCGCAAAATTTCAGAAAACCCACAAAGGGACCTTCGAGTAAATTCCCCGAAAACCTTTGCTGGGACTTTTATACATTGTAGGTTTTGACGATATCGACACCAAGCTATTTGCTTATCACACTGCAATGCGCTAAAACACGTCTCGCCCCTTCCTGCACTCCTTCACGCGTGTTCAGCAGTCATTGATTTTGATTATTTATTTCGATTCAATTATTTTTAAGCTGTACATTCTATTTTGATAAATCAATCGATTGATTTCACAGCTCATAGATCATAATTTGTGCCAAATCACCTTTGTAGGTACCCCCCACTGTAGCCTTCCTATTTGTTTATTCTTATTATTCCGATGAACATAAATATACCATTTCCTAATGTGTGTTTAATTATTTACCATCAAGCGAAAATAAGTTCTCATTAAAAAGTGGTTCTCTGTCCCAGTCCATAAACACATTGTGATCTGCGAAATGGTCAAAATCTTTGATTGTAATCTTCTTAATCAGCTCTAGATCCTTAATGATAATTCCTCCATATCTGAACTCTCTGAATCCAAAGTATCTGAAAAAATAATAAATTGTAATGAATGATCTCGTTCCTTAATAGATTTCGTGCATGTACATCAGTGGTTCCCAACCTTTTTCTGACCCGGGACCACTTATACGTTTATTTTTTCGACAGGGACCACAAGCAGTGGCGTTACGAGGGGGGATAGCGCCACGGGTGCCACCCGACCGAGTTTCACCCCCCAAGGCCACAATTCTCTAGCCACCTCCCCCCCCCCCAGGACGGTGTCGAAATTTGTGTTGAGGGGGGGGGGGGGGGTGACACCACGTTGTCCCCTCTATCCGTCCCAGGTGCCACCCATGTTAGCCTAAGCCACTGCTTGTGTTCAGTATCATAGGCTAGCATGGGTGGCACCCGGGACGGATAGCACAACAGGAGGGACGTAATGGGATAGGGTGGGTCGGGTTTTAGCAGAAGATTTATCACAACGGAGGGGGTAGAGCGGGGTAGTGGGGCGAAACGGAATATCATAATGGCCACTGACCACAAGGTACAATAATGATAAACTGAATATTGTCCCGATTTTTTTATTCATACTTCTTGACCAGGGACCGCCTGAGCACTGGCTTGCTCATTGACCGGCGGACCATCGGCGGTCTCTTGCGGACCACCAGTTGGGAAACCCTGATGTACATACATACTAGGGATGTTATGGATATGAAATTTCGGATCTGGATATGGATATAGGAATAATATTAAACCGGTTTCGGATACGGTTACGGAAATGAAATTATTTCGGATTATCCGCTAGTTTCGGATAATAGAATTTTAAAATTATAAAAGTAAGATACAAATAGCAAAATTTGACTTTTATTTCTAATTTATATTATCATTTGTTTTTACAATCAGTCAAATAACTATTATATATTACACTCTTGTAAGTCTTGCTGTTGAGGTGGTTGTTGTTGTTTTTTGTTGAATATCCTTTTCCAGTAACAACAGTTCTTCATATTTAACATTGTGTTTTGATTTAAGATGAAGTTTTAGAGAAGTAGTGCCACTTCCTTTGCGTGAAAGTTTTTACCGCAATGTTTACATTTTGCAGAATCTACATTGATTTCATCAAAAAATGTCCAAATTAAACTAGATTTAGGACGCATTTTGCCCTTTGCCAAGACTATAACAATTTATTTACACAACACTTTGAAACTAAGTAAGTAGGTGCTCGTAAATAATAAGTTTTAATGTTTGTACACGCACAAAGTAAATGATAAACAATGCAAATTGCAAGAGACACGCGCAGCTTGTGTGACAAGTGACGGCTCGGCCAGGCAAAACAAACAAAAACCTGTCATTTAGAAGCCGCCTTTATCCGAAACTTTTATATCGGCTTCGGTTACGGTTACGGATATTTTTTTAATTTGGATATCCGATAGTTTCGGTTACGGTTACGGAGCTCCATAACATCCTTAATACATACTAAAGAAAAATCTCTGTTAGCTTTGGCCCCCAGTCTATTCCTATACCCATGTGGAAACCTGTAATTGGTAAAATTAATGTAACCTATATTTTATTAGGCTTCATTTCAATATTATACTGTTGGTATCCCAAATAAAATAAAATATGAGTGTATCCTATTCCTCCGGTCTTTCTGTCCTTCTCAAAATGTTTTTCACACATTTTTTTATTTTATTTATTTTTATTTATTGTTATCAAGTTTAATTTGTAGAACTCCATTTTAATTTTAATTTCTTTTATATATTCAATAATATTATTATTCAATTTATAAAAAGAGTTTGTTTATAAACAACTTCTGCTATGTAAATATTGAAAAAAAAAATCTTTCACACAGTTTGTCAATTTCCTCACTTAGTTTTGATCATAAGTAACCTATCATTTGGCATTCTTTTGGTTACATCCTTAATTTGTCAGGGAATCTGATAAGTCAATTTTGATAATTTCAGCTCCAATTTTTTAGTCTTATATATACAATGAACACTTTATACAATTTATTAACTTAATGAACGACACACACCTGACCTGTCACTGGTAATCTCAGAACCGCAATGGCTTTATTAAAACTGGTGTACACACATTCGTGCTCTCATTCCGGAAACCCTATCTTCCTCTACCGAACTCACATGTCCTACACATTTCATAAGTTTAGTCCATCGCATTGTCTTCCGCACCTGCAGAATCTTACGATGGCTTCCTACTCCATTAGATATTGAAGGTCATTTTAACTCTTCATGAGAGCACAATCATAAAAAGTTTATGAAAATCTTATGTTAATGGGAAAAATTGGATCCACCAGATACCTCTCAAAGTCTTTTCGATACGATTATGTTTCGCAGTGCTTGATGATATTTTGAATGATTTCTAATCAAGATGTCGCGCCGGCTCATAGCCATATCTGCAGCAGGTCTCCAAGGCGAAGAGCCTTTAGCCGATTGAATAATGAAGGTAAGGAAAGTCGGCAAGTTGGATCAGTAATAAAAATAAAACACTTTTGGGCATTAACTATGTAACAATTTCTAGAAATTTTGTTTTGACTAGTTTTATTTTCCATGCAGATAAATAAAAAAATTAAGTAACAAATGCACATGGAAAATAAAACTCTTCAAAACAAAAAATAAAACAAACTTACTTTTCATTCGGGAAAGAGAAGTAAGCGTCATCCAGAATTTCCTTGTAATGCTTTCGACCCAAAAGGGTGTCCACCAAATTCCCCAAGAAAGGAACTGGCATTGGAAGCGTCTTGATACCTCTCCTCTTGAAGTGACCATCCTCCCACTTTGCGAAGAGATAGACAGCTGTCAGGAGACCTACCAGCAAGAGTACTAGTATCTCCGTGATGCTTAAAGGAAACATCTGAAAAACAAAAAAGAAGAAAACATCATCAAAATTCAGTAATTAAAATCCATGAATTCGTTGAAAGAGTCACGTAAAACAATGAAGTTAAACACAGCCTCTCGTAGCAGTCCCAGTCCAGTTTGCTGAGCAAACTTTACATTTACTGCTCCGGAAACAATAATTGTTGGTGCTATTATTTTAGATGAATTAAGGAGTGAAGAAACGTTACTGAGACCTGAGACAATTCGCATGGTTTCTCAGAACAGTGTCCAGTGGACATACTTATGTAGCTATTTCTTTCCTAAATGGATTATTATTTAACTAGCAGACTCGGCCATACGTTGCTGTGGCTAACGAAACACAATGCCACTCCATTACCCAACCTTTATAACCAACGCCATTTGTTAAATCAAATCCACACCGCATGTTTGCCAGCCCATTGCCCGCTGCCGCTTGGCCAGATATATTACATATTTCAACCAATTTACACAAAACCTTCACAAATTATATACCAAAATCTTCCTCATGAATCACTCTAATGCTGAAAATCTGTTGCATAGTTAAGATCTAAGCGCACAGACAGCGTGCGCGACTTCATTTTATACCATGTAAAGATTAGTTTTGGGAAAGTTGACAGTCTTAAATTATTCATACGTATAATAATAATTGATAATTTATGCAAATTATAAATTTTTCAATGATGATAAGTGAATGATAAAAATATGTAGTAATCCCCACTATTTAGTATGTATAGAGGTATACCATATACAGGTATACCAAACCTGGGGATTAACCACAGTTTGAAAATAGTCTTGTACTTTTTACTTATATTATACGTCCGATGTGGTATCTTTATTGGTATATTTTAGAATCGCTTTATCTCAAAAATAGTGATGCTCAGAAAAAAATTATGAAGACAATTTTTGTAGATAATTTTCTCTTCTACAATTTTTGCTCAACCTATTTTTTAATATAACTTACCGTTTACGAGAAAAAACCGAAAAGGTTGACCTTTGACCTTGAATAACTTTTTTAGCACACATGGTATCGATGAGGATTTTTGGTATTTTATTTGTAATGGTGTACCAAAGGTCTCTGCCAAATTTCAGCTCTTTGCGAATTTTTTATATTTGACCACTATTTTTCTAGCTAACTTGACTGAACTATTTGCATAAATTTGAATTTGCGCAAAGGTAAAAAAAGTGTTGTAGGTATGTACAACAGATCAAGAAGGCTTTGCACAAATTACAATTTTATACAAAGTAACAAAATATGTTAAAGTAGTGTGTGGGTATGTACAGAAGAAGGGGTCAAGCTTTGTTTTTTATCCCTTTGGTTCTGCTTGACCCCGGCAGTGGATTTATTCATTAATTATACAGAAATTAATATTCAAATTCACGTCCGGTACAATAATAATGGTCTTTATTCCAGAATGTGGGGAGGTAGGGGCAGTCCCACACATCACATGGATATTAAATAACATTGGCGAATCCGCTACATTTCTTCTGCAAGTTCATTTTTGATTATTGAAGAACTATGCGGAGTCTTCAATGCTAATATGAGATCGAAAAGGCGATTAGAAAGAAGAAGAAGGAGAGTTATGTAATTACGAATGTTAGAGGAGCGCGCTAATATTTAAAGCGATAAAATCGATGCGAAAATTGTGAAAATGTTTAAATAACAGAAATAAACGTGTTTATAATATTTTCAGAGCATACTTTGTAATTTTTTTTTCTGTAGGGGGAATTTAATATAATTTGCGTTACGGCGTTGAACGCGTCTAGATATTATCTTCAAATATAACATATATTGTTAGAGCTTAAAAACTTCAAATGTTTAATGGAGATATGTAAGAAATCGGTCGAAATTTGGGCGGCGGTGGCTTAAGATACCTTGAAAATCTATTTTTATTAATTTTATTGAATAATTCTATTGAATAATTTTATTGAATAATTCTATTGAATAATTTTATTGAATAATTCTATTGAATAGTTCTATTGAATAATTGTTTTGAATAATTCTATTGAATAATTCTATTGAATAGTTCTATTGAATAATTCTATTGAATAGTTCTATTGAATAATTCCATTGAATAGTTCTATTGAACAATTCTATTGAATAGTAGTTCTATTGAATAATTCTATCGAATAAATCTATTGAATAGGTAGTTCTATTGAATAATTCTATTGAATAATTCGTTTGAATACTGTATTAGGAGGCATACATTAATTACATGAGCTCAAAAGGGGGAGGGGATCCAGCAAAATCGGATGTGTGAGAAATAAGTATTTTGAAAGTAATCAGATCTTTGAATTGTTCACAGGAACGAATTATGAAACCAAGTATAGAAGATGCGTTAGTGACTATGTGGTCGATATGCTTATTGAAATTCAGTTTACTATCAAGTATAACTTCGTGGTCCCTACTTTCTGTTTTGGTATATAACGATAATGAATAAATTCTATGTGTGTAAAAAGGCACGACAAAGCATTTAAAAATATTTATTTCCAGACAGTGGGCATTGCAATACGTTTTCAAACTTTGCAAATCATCTTGCAGCGTCTGACAGTCCTCGACTGAGTTTATAGGTGAAAATATGTTCATGTCAACTGCATTGTGAAATGTATATTTAAAAAAATACTGCATTTATTTTTATCTGTCATTTTCATAATATTACGTAAACAACAACCTAGCTATTAACCACTCTGTAAATTGCAATATTAACACCGACGTTTCACACTTACTGAGATGGGCAATACGTCACTACTGTAATTAAATGTAATATTAAAAACATCTTGTAAGAACGTATTAATCAATTAAATTCACATTATATCATACGGAGAGGTCAGAGGACAAAATTTGTGCTAGTCGCAAAGATAAAAACGGAAATAAATTAACCTTCTCTCAATGTTTTACTAATCAAGGTCACCAGACAATAATATTATTCCAGTATTATACCAACTCTTGCAATTTTTAACAAATTATGACACTTTTGCGAAACATCTTGAGCGATTTGTTGCCAAAATATGCCAAATTTACCTATCTTTTGTAAAACAAAAATAAATTCTAGCCGGTAGCGAGAATAACGGTTCCCGCGCGAACTAATTCTGACAGTTGCGAAATCAGCTGTTGGTAGTCCGCCATCATGAGCGAGTAAAGTTGACTACCTTTCAACTTTTTTCGTAGATTGTCCACAATCTGCTAATTAGAGAGTAATACTATTACAGATAGTGAATTTCCCAGATAGTATCTTGTAATTCGCTTAATGTAATCGAGGCTTAAGAAGAGATATGGTAATTTTGTAAGATAATATATAAAAGTACTAAACAATACAGATAAGTCATACCTAATACATTAGAAATGATAAGCAATACATAATATACTCGTACGTAAAAATTAATATAATTAGTAAAAACGATGTATTGGTAGTCCTTTTTTAAATAATTATCGGTAACAAGGGGTAATTGATTGAAAGTTTTTATTCCCTTATACACATAGAGATGCTGCGCTGTTGTATTTCGTACGAGTGGTATAGTAGTCCACCAATAGAATTATTTCTTATGCTAATATTTAATTATGGGATTTTCATTTTTTTTAAATCTTTATGTAACAAATTTATTGTTGGGGAGTAATATGATTTTTAAAGATAATATTTTTTTAGTAGTATTTTTTTAGTTGCTCTTTTGTTAGTAGGGGGGGGGAGGGGGGTTGCTTCATGTGGAAGTATGAAGTTTAGTTGCCCCCAAAGCCACGATTCCAAGTGTTTGTTTGATTCGATTTTTATTGCATATTTATAAATCAGTGAATTTGTAATTGCATTATTTATCTATTGTGTTTTAAACTCATGTGAATGAAATAGTTTATTTTTTCTAAACAAAGTGTGAATTCTCAACATCATAGTGATATTTCCGTGCGAAATCTCCCGGGTTAAATTTCTGGATGCGACCGAATCTTTTTTGGATTTTTCCGGTTCGATTTTTCGTTTGAGACGCTAATATTGTCTTCAATGATTAAATATTACAATTTGAGATTTTACACACTTAAGTTATTAAAAAATATATATACATATATAATATATACATAGATATATAAATATATAAAAAAATATTATAAAAACATACATCCCAGACTTGTAGAAAAGTCTCACCTCCTACGTTCTTCTCCCGGATTCTCTCCCTGCCGCTAAACTATATGAAATACTTACCACCTATTGCAATTTTTATTGTAAAAATTAAATTTTTCATTTTTTACTTTTACTTATTATTTTTCTAATTTTTTTGTTTTAAATGGAATCATGGAATTTTTTAAATAATAAAAAAAAACATATTTTAAAATAATAAGATATATATGTATATATATACATACATATTTTTTAAATAACCAGATTTTATTTGAGTCCCATTTGTCAAAATCGGAGTGTCACCCTAGTTGTTTTGAACTACCTTTGTTTCTTGGTGGGTATAGTAATTAAAGATTTGTTTTATGGTCTATATTGTTACAAATTACCCATCTGGTCACCAATATAATATTGTTATTTCTTACTTTCCGCATATAATATTTTAGTGTTTTGGATGTAGTGTTTTGTATTTTAGTGATTTTTTTGTATTTTAGTGATTTGTGTGTAAATGCACCACTCAAATTTATAAATTTAACCTCAATACAGGCTCCTAGTCCTAGTGAGGTTAATATTTTTGTATGTAAAAAAAAAATAAGAACACATGTATGGTGAGAAATCTATATAAATATAAATATGGAATGTACTATATTGCACTACCTCTGCATACATTCCGGAATAAACGATTATTAGCTCACCAGTATAATATTATTTAGAAACCCTCACGGGCATGCGCACAACAACTCACCAAAGTTTCATTGCAATCGGATGAACGGTTTAGGAACGCATTAGGGACAAACAAAGAAACATTTTTATATATGTATTAAGATTTATAATTCGGGACAAACAGAAATGATATAGAAATAACAAGTTTTACAACTGCCAACATGTCAATAGTGGAATTAAAGTTTTGATATGTTTCAAAGTTAGAAAAATTTGATTTTGATTTTATTGGAATAACTTGTAGGTAATGTTGGTACAACTTTTGAACGTTATATGTTATACCCACCAATGTAACATATCTTTATTCCTTTTCTATATTTCGTTATTTTTTTAGTTTCTTTATTATCTTCTTCAAATCTTTATTCGTATTTTTAATTTTTCAGAGCTGTTTTCTGTTCTATTTCAACATACATCAATATTGGTAAAGTGAAAAAAAAACTAATAAAATAGTAACTAAAAGAATAATGCTTTCTAATAAGCATACGGGATGAATAATGAATATGACTTGACAAAACCTTCCCTTCCCGCACACAATTTTATTGGTTTTACACAAAATAGGAACTTTCCACAAACCATGAATTGTTTTCCGCACAAAATGAGCTTCCCATTTATTTACACAGTATTTATTAAAGCAATCACCTTTAGCACTGCGTGTTACAATGGCACAGATAAGAGTAGTTAGAAAACATTAAGTACAAAGTATTTATAGAGCAATCTAATGCTGTTTATACACACTACACACGCAGCCTCATGTGACTGATAACTTATTATTATTGTTTATCTGACGATGAAGATATCGAAATTTTAGAAAAAAATGTTTCAAGTGTTTATAACTCCTTCTAATCTTTGCACTTGTACCAACTAGCGAGTAAGTTGATAAATACTTGATTATTGATGGAAAGACCCAAATACACTATTAAAATAACAATTGAATTCATACACTTTGTTTTGTCTTTTTGACTGCTTAGTTATTTATTTACTAGTTGGGAACAGCTTAGTGTTTTGTGCGGGCGTCGCATCGTGTAAAGGTAGATTGATAATAATTAATAATGGGTGTAGGCACGGTGGGGCATTTGCCCACCGTTGCTGGCCGATGCATGACCTCTGGGTTTGCCGACCGAGTCGCGTTTTCAAATTTACAGCACTTCATAGGATTGTTTTTCCTTCTTTCGTTCATATTCTTTGTATCCATAGAACCTGAAGTATGAAAATGTTGTAGGAGCCGGTTTTTTTCGGTTCCTACTCTAGATTTTTATTTTTTGCCCCACCCTAAATCAAAACCTGGCTACGCCCATGTGCACCAACATTACATTTATCTAATATCTTCCATTTATACAAAGTAGAATGTCTGTGGCGGGCGAGCAGCATGAACTTGATTTTTCTACAAATCTATAGAAAAAACGCGCAAAGCCCGAGCAACGCCAGGGGCTTCATCTAGTAAACTATAAATTTATCATTAATAGTATAAAATATATATTCAGTTGTTAAGAGACATACTTGTCTTACTTCAACCAGTGATTCCTGACATTATTTGGACTAAAAAATGTAAATGAAATTTTTGTCTCTGGTGATATTTTTGATGTTTGTTTTAACCCATTGGCCACAGAATTAATTAATGGGCAAAAAAATTGGCCTTCACCACTGAATTAATTTTGTACCAAAAATTGAAAACCTGCATTGGTGTACTAAATCTATTGTAACTTTTAAACCATATATTCAAATAAATTAATTTCTTTAAATTTATTTACATATTTGATTAAGGTAAAGAAAAACATTAAAATAAAATTTAAAAAATATATTGAAATGCGTGTAAATAAGGATACAAATATAACCTTCTCTTTTTTCGTAAGTTTTTTTACCACATTTTTATTCAAAAAGTTACAAAAAAACATATTATTCATAAATCAAACAATAATAATTTTTGTTTTTTACGTGCATATATACTAATGACTAATAAAATAATTTGGTATGATAGTCCTCAAAGCAATCAGGGACGTTCAGGGTCACTACCAAAAGCCTAGAACCACTCGCAATTTTGAAGAAATTAAATGGCGGCTGGCAGCATACAAAACTTGGAACACAAATATCAGTGAAAAAACATAAGAAACATTTTATTGCCAATTCTTCTAAATGAATGATTAATTATCTACAGAATGTTCGGCATTCAAAATTTTATTCAAAAATGTCATTGTTGAGCTCGTATTCCGTTTTTTGGCGGACCTACTCTAGCCCGTCAGCGTGCCGGAGTTTGTGGTTAAGTACCTGAGTTGCACACCCGGCAGGCTGTCGGGGTTTGTGGCCAATGGGTTAAAAATAAAAACAAAGGGTATTGAACAAGTACGGGAAGGGTGGAGAACGGCTGAGTGACCAGTGTCAACATGTGAAAGAAAATAAAAGATCTTGAAGAAATTATTTAAAAAAAAAGACATCTACGCCGGAGACCAAAACTCCATTTACATTTTTTATTCCAAAACATGATAGGAAACGCTGATTAAAGTACCCACATTCCTTAACACTCTGTATAATCCAAAAATAAGTATTTTGAGATAGTCGAACATAAAGTGTTTATTACATCATTTGTTTTTTTTACAAAATGTTAAAATACAGTTTCTGTTAGTGTATGTGTATGAGATTTTTAATCACTCAGACCCATAAGCTTGTTTTCAAGATAATTTAAAGTTGCCAGACATATGTACGACGTAGGAGGCATATCTGACTTATTAAAAATATGCAAAAATAATAAATTTAAAAATTATAAAATAATATAAATGCATAAATCACATTAGTGATATGAAATGCTAAAGAAAATTTAACTTGTATAAATCGTTATGTGCACTTAAGACAGACGTGGTCTTGAAGTTTTAATTTCAATGTGGGTCGTCAAAACCTTTGATCGAAAACAGACATGTTAGAGGTCAAATAAAAGAAACAATAGAATTTTAAAAACTTCCCATGTTTACATAATACCTTATTCGGGACTAAAAAGAGGGTCACCAAATTTGATACCGGAGTTATTTGTAATACACCGTTTGTACTCAGCTTCAAAATCCTTGTGTTTATTTTCGTATTCTTCCTTTTTAAACACCCGGTCTGAGTCTACCCAATCAATTGTCGCTTTGCACTTATCTAAAATCATTGCATGGTCACTCTCAAATAAACCGTGGTCTTTATCCGTAAGGATGGCCTTGATTTTGTAGCAGTAATTCTGCAGCTCGTTCTTTGCAGCAACTGCCTTTCTGATGATCTCATCCTCCATGCGATACTTTGCTGCATTGTAAGTCATGCGTTTAATAGCTTTTTTGGTAAGTCGGCCTCTCTCGTTTTTGATGGTCAGACCTTTATTTTGTAGGGTCATATTTTCCGTTGCAGTGACGGTGAGTATTCCATTGACGTCCACGGCGAAGGTCACGTGTACATCAACTTCATGGCGGGGCTTAGGGGGTATATTTGTCAAAGTGAAACAACCCAGGTAGTAATTATCCTTTACTAAAATCCGCTCACCCTCATACACTCCAATGGGGATCGTGGTTTGGTTATCGACAGAGGGTGCATAATGTCTTGTCTCTTCGGCAGGTATTGGAGTGTTACGTTTTATGACTGTACTCATTATACCTCCATTGTTTTCTATTCCCAAGGAAAGCGGGGTTATATCATAGAGTATGACGTTTGCAGAATCGTCCCCAGTGAGGATGGCGGCTTGCACTGCGGCACCGTAGGCTACTGCCTCATCGGGGTTTATGGACTTGTTTAATTCCTTGCCATTAAAAAACTCTTGTAGAAGCTTCTGAATCTTTGGAATGCGGGTAGAACCCCCAACCATCACAATTTCATCGACTTCAGATTTGTCTATATTGGCATCATGGAGACATTGAATTATAGGCTGAAGGGTGGACTGGAAGAGTTCAGCGTTTAAATCCTCTAATTTGGCTCGGGTGATTGAAGTCTGGTAGTCAATACCCTCGTACAAGGAGTCAATCTCAATACTCGTCTGAGTGATTGAAGAAAGAATTTTTTTTGCCCGCTCACAGGCGGTTCTTAATCGTCTAAGAGATTTTTTATTAGTAGTGAGATCTTTGTTGTGTTTCTTTTTAAAGTTCTCGACGAAATGATTGACCATTTGACTATCGAAATCTCCACCTCCCAAGTGAGTATCTCCACCTGTAGAAAGCACTTTAAAAACGGCAGCATCAATAGTGAGAATAGTCACGTCAAAGGTTCCACCGCCCAGATCATATACGAGAATATTACGCTTATCTATTTTATCTTTTTCCAATCCATAAGCAATGGCGGCAGCGGTAGGCTCGTTAATAATACGAAGTACGTTAAGTCCTGCAATAGTTGCTGCATCCTTAGTGGCCAATCTCTGGGAATCGTTGAAGTAGGCAGGCACGGTGATGACGGCATCCTTGACAGTCATTCCGAGGTATGCCTCTGCGGTCTCCTTCATCTTCGTTAGAACCATGGCGCTTATCTCTTCGGGGCAGAAAATCCTCTCGCTTCCTTGGTGCGTAACCTTAATATTTGGCGTTGTGTTATCATTCACAACCTCAAAAGGCCAATGTTGCATATCTGCCTGGACATTCTCTTCTCCAAATTTGCGTCCAATCAGCCGCTTAACATCTGATGAAAAAAAGAGGTTTAATAATTGATATTGGTACTGAGAAATGATGTCGGCCAAGAACGCCAATAACTGCATTGTAAGATTAATATTACCATCGACTGATAAATAATGTTTGTTCAATTCGTTCCCAACCATTTAATATTTCTATCACAGCCCGTCCTCAAGTTAATAATGATTATGAATAATGGATTATGGGGTGGAGAGAAAATACATATACAGAGGAAAAAATAAAGAGTTTGAAGCGTGTCACATAATTTCGCTGGTTGGCAGAGAAATGTAGACATTATTTAAACCATCTTTTAATTGTTTTTACAATTTTTGTTTAAATTAAGTTTGTATAAGTTTTTTTTTTTTTTTTTTACATGAGCTCCACACAGGAGGCCCTGAGGAAAATAATTTCCCTCAGGGCCTATGTCATCTTTGGGGATGCTGTGTGGAGGGTTTTTTTTAAGGAAAGGAAGGAGAGGAGAGTTCTGGGAAGGAAAAGGGTTTAAGGGGTGGGTAGGAATCTGGGGTTCAGTATGTCCTGTCCTATTCAGTATCACCCCATAAACCCGGGCACCCCTGCTAAATCACCAAACGTAGCGAACCACTTGGGGTGACCTATGGCAGAGGTGTTGGTTATCCAATAAAGGTTCCCGGGGCGGCGGTACCCATTCCCGCCTCCCAAATTAGTTACTATATTTATTTAAGTGGGCAAGGGAAAGCAAAGGATTGAATGAGGGTGGGAATGAAGCATTATAAAGTCGGAAAGAGAACAAAAAGTTTTATCTTAAAAGAGGCTACTGACAGAGCTCTACCAACACCGTCCGAGAGATGCAATGCTTGAAAAGTGAAAGCATGTAAAGTTGTGGGTGGGGATTGCAAAGGTTCTCTCTTCAATAGTAATAATAAACCATCAGATATTATAGTAAATGAAATAAGTACTTCTCACCGTAAATAGTGTTTTGGTGGTTCATGGCCACCTGGTTCATGGCGGCTTCTCCCACGAGGCGCTCTGTGTCTGTGAATGTCACGCACGAGGGCGTGGTGCGATTACCCTGGTCGTTGGCAATGATTTCCACCTTGCCGTTCTGGTAGACCGCCACGCACGAGTTGGTGGTTCCCAGGTCAATGCCAATGGCTGGTGCCCTGATCGCCATCTAAACATATTATAATATTTCATTTTCAAAGAACATAATTTGGTAAAAAGACCCTACACACAGAATCCCCAAAGATGACGTACGTCCTGAAGGGAATTATTTTTCTCGGGGCCTCCTGCATGGAGCTAATGTAAAAAAAGGAAGAAAGCTTACAGGGCCAGTTGTTTCACAGAATTTAAACAATTCATCAACTTTAGTAAATTTTCTGCAATAAACGTGTTTTGAATTTTGAATTATGCAATCAGCTGCGGTCCGTTAGTTTGTGAGCTAGAGTTGTAAGATTGAAAAATACGATATTACTGACGTTTTTCTAGATTTAGTAAAATTTGCAATTTTCTCCCCAAACTAAAAATCTTCTTCTTACGTAAAGTAATGTAATAAACAAAGAGGAGTAGGTACTAATAAACTAGGTGGAATATGTACATTACATTTATAATATAATTTGGGAGGCGGGAATGGGTACCGCCGCCCCGGGAACCTTTATTGGATAACCAACACCTCTGCCATAGGTCACCCCAAGTGGTTCGCTACGTTTGGTGATTTAGCAGGGGTGCCCGGGTTCATGGGGTAAGGTTTGTCTAGGTCTTGGAGGCGGATGACCAGGACATACTGAACCCCAGATTCCTACCCACCCCTTAAACCCTTTTCCTTCCCAGAACTCTCCTCTCCTTCCCTTCCTTAAAAAAAACCCTCCACACAGCATCCCCAAAGATGACATAGGCCCTGAGGGAAGTTATTTTCCTCAGGGCCTCCTGTGTGGAGCTCATGTAAAAAAAAAAAAAAAAAAAAAAAAATACAAAACAATCATTGTTCTTCAAAAACAATGCAATGGAAATATAATTATGTTTGCAATGTTTTTACCTTCACGGGAATAACTCCTTATATCTTATTCTCCAGATTACGATAGTTGTCACAGTGACACAGTCACAATCAATTCACAAATCCAGAAATCAAGGGTAAAAAATGTATCGAAAAGTTGAAAAAGTTACAGATCTTCGCACCTTAAAATTTCCGTTAAAATCATCGACAATCGACATACGAAAAACTAAAGCTAAAGATAGAATCTGGTCATAGATACTAATTAGATATACCATAATAGGCCACCTGCATGGATTTCTTAATGACTTGGAAAAAATCGTATGGATAGATTTTTCTACTAAAGCCTCGATTACATTGAGCGAGTTTACAAGCTACAAGCCGGTAAGTTTAAAAGCAAGTGAATCTTTTTATTTTATTTATTGAGTTAGTTTATACTACATGAATATAAACTAATAAGCACAATGTAACATTTCATTTGAAAAATTTAAATATTTTTACAGTGAGCATAACATTTCTTTTTAAATACATTCATTCTTTCTTCATTCTTCATACTTTCAGGCATTTCATCATACATCTTTAGTCCTCTGTACATTAGGCAGTTCTGTGATTTTGATTTCTTCATTTGTGGCAATCGAACTCTGTTTATATTTCTTGTTTCGTAATTATGAATGTCTCTATTAAAGACAATTTCATCCTTAAAGTATTTTGGCATTTGGTTTTTCATAATTTTATGCACAAAAATTAACACATTAAATAGTAGTCTCTTTTTTATTGGAATCCAATTTAGCTCCTCTCTCATTTGATTAATTCTTGCGTTTTTGCCTTTCCCCAGTATACATCTCATAGCTTTGTTTTGTATAACTTCTAGTTTGTTCAAATTTCCTTCATTGGCCAAATATAACATCTAGGAGCAGTAGTCCAAATGTGGAGCAACGATAGTTTTATAAATAAGCTCCGTAGTGTTTCTATTTAATTTACGTCTTAGTCTTCTAAGAAAATTTACCTTTTTTGATACCTTTTTTAGCACATATTCAAAGTTTGCTGTGAAAGTCAGTTTTGAGTCGAATATTACACCCAGGTATTTGATTTCATTTACTTTTCCAATTTTTTCACCATTAATTGTCAAATTTAACCCTGTGTTACGTGTTTTATTGCCTATTTCCATATATTTTGTTTTGTTTACGTTCAGTTTCAACTTGTTTAATTTCAGCCATTTTGCTATATTTTGTAGGTCTTCGTTTATTTTGTTAATTGCTTCTATGTAATCTTCACACGAAATATAGATTAAGGTTCGTCTGCAAATAGTCTAATTTTGCAATGTTTAATAGTTTTGATAATATCATTTATGTAAATTATAAATAGAATTGGACCTAATACTGACCCTTGCGGAACACCAAGGTTGTTTTCTATCGGTTCTGATTCTGAGCTTTCAACTTTCGTTACCTGTTTTCTTTTCTGGAGATATTCTTTGAATAGATTCAGAGCTACGTCAGAAAGACCTATGTCTTCTAGTTTTTCCAATAGTATTTTCCTTTCTATCGTTTCAAATGCTCTTTTGAAATCTAAGAATGCTGCAATGGTGATTTTTTTTTGTCTGTTTCTTTCTTCCATGTATCAATCACTAAGTTTATCGCCGCTTCGCAAGAGTTGTTGTTCCGGAATCCTGATTGCTCCTCACATAATATGTTATGTTTTTCCAAATACTCAACGAGTTGTTTTTTATTACAATTTCTAGTACCTGTTCGTATTTTGGTAACATATTTATTGGTCTAAATTCTTCACATTTTCTGGTATTAACAACTTTCGGAATCGGGATCACAGTAGATGTTTTCCATGTGTTTGGAAATTTTCCACTTCTTAATGATTCATTTATTATATCCAGTAGATGAGGTCCTATCACTGGCATTGCATCTCTCAAAACTGCAAAACTTATTATTATTTTTATTTTTTTTTTAAACTTTATTTATTCTCATTTCTTTGTACATATAATGTATAATAGCAAATAGTATCCATATAATAACATAATATATAATAACAAATAGTATGAACAAGAAATGAAAACCCACTAAGGCACTGCCTGAGTGTGGGTAATATTAAAACAAAATACTATATTTCTAAGTACCCAAAGTATAAAATAGACTTAAAAAACATATAAAATATAAAGTTAGTATTTCATAGGTAGAATAAGTGAAAAAGGTTTTTTTTCAGCTATTATAAAATTAAAATTAAAATATGGAAAAAACATACTTATACCATATTCATATTCCATACCATACACATACCATATTCCATCTGGACTGGCTTTTGATTTGGTGCTGTTAAGAATCTGTAAAAGATATGTTTCATCAATCTCTTTAAACACAAGTTTTTCTCGGTTTAGCCGAACATTTCTTACGTAGATGTCTTTCTTCAGTATTGGTATACTCTGATGCAATTCTATTATGCTGTTTACGAAATATTCGTTGAAGCAGTTCTGTATGGTAGCCTGTATCTGATGTGGGAATCTGCAAGTGAGATTGTCATGATGACACACAAAACTGTCTACTCGCTCATTAGCGACAGTAGCAGCTAAAATAACGACTCCCGCGCGAACCAATTCTGTCGACAATTTGTAAAAAACTTGAACTCGCAGCTAGCGCCACACGCTAGACAGTAGTGAGAATTGCGGCGCCCGCGAGAACTAATTCTGACAGTTTCTAAATCAGCTGTTGGTTAGCCGCCATCTTGAACGAGTAGCGAGTGAAGTTGACTACCTTTCAACTTTTTTCATAGAATGTCCACAACCTGCTAGTTAGCTAGTAAAGCCTCGATGACACACGGCTAGTTTACAAGCTACTATCTGGGAAATTCACTATCTGTTAGTAAACTCGCCCAGTGTCATCATGTCACTTGCTAACTAGCAGCAACTAGCAGATTGTTGACAATCTACGAAAAAAAGTTGAAAGGTCGTCAACTTTACTCGCCTACACGCTTGCTCGTGATTGGTTTATTTATGTTTCTAACGTGGCTTCCGTCGTCGTCAAACATCTGAAGAATTAGTTCACGCAGGCGTCGTTATTCTTGTTACTGGCGCTAGCAGCGGCCTCAGTTTCCTAAGCTTCTGAGAGAGTGGACAGTTTTGTGTGTCATCATGACAATCTCACTCGCCGATTTTCCCGCTTTTAAACTTAGTAGATAGTAGCTTGTAAACTAGCCGTGTGTCATCGAGGCTTAATACGATTTACACTGAGCGTGTTTACTAACAGAATTTCCCAGACAGTAGCTTGTAAACTCGCTCAATGTCATCGCGCTTTAGATTACGAAAATGTTACTAAAAATTTTCAGAAATTTGTAGTTTTAATCAAATGTTCTGAATTACCTCTAAAGGCTCGTTGACACAGGGCGAGTTTACAAGCTACTATCTACTAAGTTTAAAAGCGGATAAATCGGCGAGTGAGATTGTCATGATGACATACAAAACTGTCCACTCGCTCAGTAGCGTAGGAAACTGAGGTCGCTGCTAGCGCCAGTAACAAGAATAACGACGCCTGCGTGAACTAATTCTGTGATGTTTGACAGTCGAAATCAGCTGTTTATTGGCAGCCAAGGATATTGAAATATAAGTAGATGTGCTATCTGCTGTTTTTACTATGTGGGTCTGCGCTTCCGGGTGTCGCCGATATTGTTTACCAATTAACAAATAAACTAAAAGAACAAATAATTAACGCATAAACCAAACGAACGTTAAACTAAATGAACGAATTCTTTCCTTCTTCAAAACATATTGTTAACCAATATTAATGCACATTTTCAAAAAATCAACGAAATGAACAAATTCTTTTTGTATGTAAACTACGCTAATTAGCGCGTAGTCTGGCGACAGTTGCGCGGACACCATAGCATATCTCTTCTGTATTTGAATATATTTGTTGGCAGCCATCTTGAAAAACATAAATGAACCAATCACGAGCAAGCGTGTGGCGAGTAAAGTTGACGACCTTTCAACTTTTTTCATAGATTGTCAACAATCTGCTAGTTAGCAAGTAACACGATGACACTGAGCGAGTTTATTAACAGATAGTGAATTTCCCAGATAGTAGCTTGTAAACTCGCTCAGTGTCATCGACGCTTAAGCAACCCATTTTATTTTTTGCCAGATACGCAGCTAAAAACTGCAGCTATTATACATTACCAAAGAATAATAAGGAAGTGGAAGAATACACTCCACTCAAATCTTAACGTAGAAGATGTTATAAAATATATGAAAAATTGAACTCGGAAACAGAGTTGAATGCTGGAACTAGGGTTGCCATCTTCTAAAATAAAAAAGCCTGACTCTGCGCTCGGTAAGGCCGGACATTTTGCCCTAAAAGCCGGACGTACGTACATAATTTTGGACATAACTTTTATACATAACTAGCTGGTCCCGGCATGCGTTGCTATGCCATTTAATAAATAAATTGTTTCTCCCTGAGTGTCCTTTCCCATTCGTCCCGTTCCCCTTCCGCCTCCCCTTCTTCTCCTGCGTCCTCTTTCCCTCTCGCGTTTCCAGTCCGTCACCTCCACCTTCCCTCTCCCCACTCCACTCCCCCCCCCTTCCCCCTTCCCGCGAACCCCCCTCCCGAGTTCCCCTCCCCCCACTCAGGTACCCCTCCCCCATCCCGCGTTCCCCTTCCACCTTTTCCGCCTTCCCTCTTCCCTTTCCCGCTCCCTCGTCCCGCCAACCCTCCTCCTGCGTTCCATATGGTCCCGGCATGCATTGCTATACCATTTATAAAGAAATTGTTTCTCCCTGAGTGTCTTTTCCCATTCGTCCCGTTCCCCTTCCGCCTCCCCTTCTTCTCCTGTGTCCTCTTCCCCTCTCGCGTTTCCACTCCGTCACCTCCACCTTCCCTCTCCCCACTCCACTCCCCCCCTTCCCCCGTCCCGCGAACCCCCCTCCCGAGTTCCTGCGTTTCCCTACCACCTTCCCCGCCTTCCCTCTTCCCTTTCCCGCTCCCTCGTCCCGCCAACAAATCCTCGTCCTCTCCCTCTCCCACCCGCGTTCCATATATTCAATCCCAGTACATTCAGTTTTTAAACAGCCCGCGTGCCACCTGTTACAATTTTTATACAAATTTCCATTTTTCATGTATATTAAATTTGGTACCTAACATAGGTACCTATTTAAAATATCTGAAATTCTTGATTCGATTCAAAATATTAGGGGAGTACCTACTTTAAATAAATTTTTCAACTTTTCAAAAATAGAATCGTGATTGAACAATCCTTCATTGTTTCGCAAAATCAGCGCCGGATCTGCCATACGTTCAAAAACGTGCAAAAACCTGGCGCCAACTCCGAAGGGGCGCCGTGAGAAAATAAATATTGTATTAAAATTTAGTTATAATATTCCCTGAATCGTTTAAAAATTACCCATAGTACGAAATAATTATTACGCTCTAGCAACACTTTCCAAAGAAACAGAATGCGCACGCTTCAGGTTGGTATCAACGGCTTACGAATTTATAGTCAGTGACAGAATTTTTTTACAAATTCCATATATTTAGTTTAAACGTAAGATCTATTTTTCCATATATCTTTTACGACAAATAGGAGCGATCCAAATTCAATAACCAATCACAGCGCGGTATTTTTGTTCGTAAGCCGTTGATACCATACGTCAGTGTTGAGTGTTTGTTCGCTCAACACAGGGGAAATGCAACGTACAAATTTGAGGTTATATTCTTATTATCACTGCTCTCTGTCTCTCGTCGGGACTGCCTGTTGCTAGTCAGAAGCTGTAGATGCTATTCTTGTGTTGTACGTTGCCATGAGAACGTATTTGTATTTGCTTTTTCTAATATTCGCGTAGGGTATATAGGCAGTAAATCTCAAGAATGTCTAATGGACCTAGTTCAGCGAAACCACCCGCATTGTCTCGTAACCTATATTTTAAATCATGGTACGGGCACAAACAAACAATTCGTTGTATTATTTTAAAGCATAACTTGCAAAGAGTTTTTCCTAAATTAATTAAATTAGCACCATAATTTATGTTTACCCAATAGATTCAGAGAGTATAGGGCTCCTGGCGATCCTCTCTTTAAAAAAAAACGAGTGTGAGAGCTACCGCCAGGTCACTTAGAAAAGTTACACACTTTATATGTCTTGATTTTATTTGATAAATTAGTGTAAAAAAAATAACAATTACATAAAAAAAATTGGGGTGAACGAATTTTTAATGAAAATAAAAATGTAGGGGGGGGGCGCCATCGGTACCTACTGCACAGGGCGCCAGATTACGTAGATCCGGCCCTGCGCAAAATGTCATTCTCTAACACGCAAACTGTCAAACGTGCGATGTTTTCTGTTATTATCTAATTTTCTGCGCAATTTTGTTAATTTTTATCTCCGTAAGAACTATCCTCGTACTTCAAGGAATATTCTAAAAAAAGAATTAGCGAAATCGGTTCAGCTGATCTCGAGATTTGCGCTTACCAACACATTTAACGATTCATTTTTATATTACAGGTAATAAAAAATCTGTTATAAGTTACAGTTGTTTATTAATCACGTATTAACCAATTTAATAACAACAATCATTAATCAGTCTTATCCTTGTCATCAGTTGACATTTGTATAGAATATATGTCAATAACAAAATAAAAAATATTTAGTCTTCTGTCTGTAGACATACTCGTAACATACTAAACTTATAAAACAAACAAACAAAACATGATTTTTTTTTCTGGTTAAACAGTTGGCTAAAATTTTTCGTTAAATAGATTTAAATTGAAACATATTTATCTTTGTGGACAAAAAACGAAAAACGTAAATTAAAATTAAATCTCGACATCTCCAAATTATTCAAAAATTAAACAATCTACCATTTTGTATGTTTGGCGTTTTCACCTACTTTATCCAAAACGTCGTTTTCTTTAGAAATCATTCATTAAAATCCTTGACATGTCATTTTTAAATTATACAATGTGTACACCGTCTTAGCAATTGTTTGCAATTTATTGAGTTCCTTGGTCCATTGGCTGTTTATTAAAGAGAAAACTCTTTAATATTCCGCCAATTTCAGAAGTTCGGAAGACAAAACCCGCGCGAACCAAAAAAGCCTAACAAAAACCGGACAGGCCGGACATATAAATATTTAGCCGGACACGACCTAAAAAAGCCAAACATGTCCGGCTAAAGCCGGACAGATGGCAACCCTAGCTGGAACTGTTTTTTTTTTCTATTGTATAGGGTCAAAATAACTTTTTTTGGTTTTTCGAAGAAAACTTCTTCGGAAAGGTTTTCACTTTGTGATGGCATTATTTATTTGAATGAAAAGATAAATAACTTTGTTTACATCACTTTTATTTATATACAATCAACATGTTTCGTGAATGATATTCACATCATCAGGATCAAATGAATACTAAACTTAAAAATTAAACATAACTAACCTAACCACGCAATGTTGGTTTCCTTTGATGTGATAAATTTATTCCCAAATATTCAAATAGAAGAAAGTAAAACCATTATTAATAATTTGTCAAATTCTTCGAATTTGCCGAAAGACTTAATTAATGATTTAATTTTATTATTCGATGTTATTTTTAAACAGAATTACTTTCAATTCAATAATACAACATTTAAACAAAAAGATGGCTTAACGATGGGTAGTAGTACGAGCCCTTTGATTGTAGATATTTTTGTTAATAATATAGAGAATAAGATTTTTAATAGCGGTGCGCTTTTATTTAAAAATATATATTGCTAGAAAAGATATGTCGATGATATAATATGTATTTGGTTAGGCACAGAAAGGCAACTGAACATGTTCTCGAATTTTTAAAATAAATTTCATAAGAACATTCAATTCACACTAGACATAGGTAAAGAGAAAAGTTTAAATTTCTTAGATTTAAATTTAACATTAATAGGTAATAAAATACATTTCAATATTTTCCGTAAAGATACGTAGGTACACCGATATTGTTATAGATAATTCATCAAATCATCCTTATTCTCAAAAACTCGCGGTATTTTACTCTATGATTAATAGATTAATTACGATTCCTTTGTCTGTTCCGAATAACACTTTGGAATTAAATCTCATTAAACAAATAGCACTTAATAATGGTTATTCTACTAAATTAATAGATCAAATAATAAATAAAAAAAATAAACAGAAACTACATATTTACCCTTTTTCTAAAGAAATAAATAATCAATGGCGTAGAATTCTTTTTGTTAATAACGACATGTCAAAAATAATTAGTAAAAATATTCCCGGTACTATACAACCAGCATTTTATACAAATAATAAATTTTTAAAAAATCATCCTTAACAACAAAGACAGCGACATTAAAACAAAAAAATCGGGTGTTTATAAACTCAACTGTAAAGACTGCAATTGCTTTTATATAGGTAGAACAAATAGAATCTTTGAAGTAAGGGTTAAAGAACATCTCAGGGCATTAAATGGCAATAGCGAATCTGAGTTCGCAGATCATTTATTAAAACATGATCATAATTTTGACAAAAACCATGGACTTAAAATATTACATACGGGTTATAAGGCATCACAGATATATAATCTAGAGATTTTAGAAATTAGGAAAAATGTAAATAATAAAGCAGATATAATTAATAAGCAGCACATTTTTATAAACCCTCTTTTGAACCTTTTCCCCATCTCTAATTTTAATAAACTTCCCCCACTCTTACCCCTTCCCCTTCCTTCTACCCTTTCCTCCCATATGTGATCTAAATTTATTTTTTTAAAATTTAGTATACATTTGATCCTGATGATGTGAACATCGTTCACGAAACATGTTGATTGTATATAAATAAAAGTGATGTAAACAAAGTTATTTGTCTTTTCATTAAAATCAAAATTACTGTAACACCAAAAAAACAATCTTTCAGTTACATTTAAATAGGAAAAAAAATCATTGATGCAAATTGATTATCATAAATAATCATAAAGATTATTATAATGATACAGTAAATTCAAAAGATTTTAAAAACTATAAAACTTAAACATCAGAGAACAGCACAACATAAAAAAAATACCATTCGAAAATCTTACGATGAAATCAATCTCAGATGATGAAAGAAATAAGAGTATCAGTTAATGCAACCAAAAAAAAATACATTAGAAACAATACGTCACACAGTAAGAAGTTAGCTAAGTCTCAAACGATGAGGCGTAGGTTTAATACTTTACAAGAAAAATAAAAAAAATAATCAAGGGTTCGGTTCCAATCAGTGACGTAGGAGGGGGGGGGGGGGGAGGGTCGGTCCACCCCGTAATTTTTTTCCACGGTCGGGTGTAAACTCCCATCGGATGACACCCGACCGTGGAAAAAAATTACGAAGGATAACTGTCACAAAAATATTGAACACGGTCTGTTATTTATATTTTCGTAGCTTTATGGCTCCCCGTGGAGTGCCCCGAAACGAGAGAATTTTGTTTCTGAGGGCCTTTTTATAGGCGAAAATAGCCTACGTCTGAAATTCTCTAACCCCACCCCCCCCCCCCCCCCCCCCCTCCGCCCGCAGGGGTCACGACTGGCCACTGTGCTGCCGGGGACGGTTTGAAGGGTTTGAAGGACCACCTCCCCGTCCCACTGCTCACTGTCTATCCTCGGGACTGCCTGTGGCTTGCCAGAAGCTCTAGATGCTGTTTTTGTGTTGTACTTATTTGTTATGAACTGCTCTTATTTGTAAATTGCTTTTACTTTATGCTCCTCTATATAAATGCTGTCTCTCCGCTAGCTTCAAGAACAGGAACAAACTGCCTCGGATGAGAATACTTAAAAGTTTTTGGTATGTATAAATGTATGTGGTGCCATGTAGGGACAGTCGGGGGCTTTTAGAATAATTTTATAATTGCTTCGTTTTAAAAACAAATGTAGAGTCTTGATGTGAGAACCGATAGAGGGAACCATCTGGTCCTTAAAACGGTTTGGGAAAGTGGTGGGTGCCCTCGAGTGAGTCCCCCCCAGGACGGACCAATTTTCTACACATTTGACTAGGTTATAATGTTTTAATTTTTTTATGAATTCAAAATTGAGGGGGGGGGGTGACACCTGTTATCGTTGTTATCCGCCCCGGGTGCCACCCATGCTAGCTACGCCACTGGTTCCAATTTAACGATATCCTTAACATGAAAATCTCCCGTGATTTTTCCGTTAAGGTCTGCCAATCTGTAAACTAAATTTTCTTCACGACTACATTGCGAACAAGTTTCGGAGCAAATTTGTGAGAGAAGTAATTTATAGAGCTTGACTGAACAAAGTTACGACGCCAAATAATGTCCCCCTCACGGTAGATGACAGACTTAAGGCGAAGATTATAATGATGAGGACCTTTCTGATATGCCTTTGATAACGCTGTTGAAACAAGTTCATAAATTGGAACCAACTCCTCAAGTTTCTTCGCAAACTTTTGCCGAGGTGGAATGTATTGCCCTTCAATTACTGGGGCATCCGTGAACCGATGCATGTCGCTATCAATAATTTGTTCTCTCCCGTGCATTAAGAAAAATGAAGTAAAACCAGTTGCAAAGTTCACACAGTTATTTAAAGATGATTGAACCTGTGGTAAGACGTAAGACCTCCTTTAACAAATCTTTAAATTCCTTAGAGACAAACTGCTTTCCATTATTGCAGAAAATCGTACGAGGAACTCCATGAGCTAGGAATAAATGTTCTTCTAATTTTTTTGCTATGCTACGCGCAGTAAAACTTGGTAAAAACATGCACGCAACTAAGAATGAATTTAAACACAGAATAACTACGCGGTAAGGGACCAACCAAATCAATGGATAACATCTGCATAGGCCTAGAAACTATTTTATGCTTAGTCGAAATTCCCAAGGGTGGAGCAGTACTTATTTTGTATGCTTTACAAACTGAGCAATGGTTAACAAAATTCTTTATATCACTGTAAAGATTTGACCAAAAATAACGTAATTGAACTTTTTACAGGTTTTAAACACCCCAGGATGGCAAGAAAAATTTGAATCATGTTGTCAAGATAAAATCTCTTTGCGCTTTTCTAAAGGAACCACAAGTTTCCAAGCCGTATCGTCGCACAAAGCATAACGCGTCTTACTATGTCTAAATAAATCGTTATCACGAATTTGAAAATTTACAAAGCGCTGCGGGTAAGTCTGGCAACCCCTCCACAAATCATTGTACCATTTTTCAGGACTTGGTACCAAATATGGTACATTAATAATTGCAAGGTCCTTTCGCGAAAGCACATCTGGCACTGTGGCACCTTTCCGATGTACTACGTCAAACGAGTATTGTGAAAGGCGCGTTGACCACCTGGCAAGTCGTCCGCTAGGATTTGACAAAGAAGTTAACCACTACAAACTGCAATGATCCGTGACGACCGTAAAATGAGCTCCCTCCACATAAGGACGAAAGTGTGTAACAGAATCTAATACGGCTAGCAGTTCGCGCTCAGTGAAACCATAGTTCCGTTCGTGAACGTTAAGGCATCGTGAAAAATAAGCAATGGGATGCTCTTCCTTTTTTGGATTTGGATTTGGATATTATTAATGTTCAGAGTTCCTAAACATGCGTTTACTGACTCTAACGTAATGACTAAAAGGATTATCTAAAGATACTTTACATGGAATTTTATTATAAAAATGGTTTTGGGAAAGTGAAACTAATAAACTATACTGCAACTTGAGACAGGATTTCACTCCTTACAGAGGATATTCTTGGGTTTAATGTACTTAAATTTTTCATTCTCACTATATAAAGCGAGAGAGTTTATGGTGGGGTTTTCATGTCCGGCTAATCCGGCATAAAACTTTTCAGAATGTGTTACAATTAAATCCTTTATCAGAGGAATGTTTGTGTCATTGTGTAGAGTGGAGACCCTGATCCACTTCGGCGCATTCAACGCAAGTCGAATGGCTTTGTTTTGCAGGGTCTGAAGTTTGTTTATATGAGTGTGTGCTGCATGGCCCCAAATGGGTGCAGCGTAAGAAAAGCCCGACCCGATGGTCGTCTTGTAGAGTAGTAATTTATTGTCTGATGATAATCTACTTTTTCTACCAAGCATGGGGTAGAGTGCAGCTATTGACTTATTTGCTGATTTTACTTTATCATTAATATGTTTTTGCCACGTTAATTTTGAATCTAGGATGACTCCCAAGTATTTTATAAATTTTACCCATGGAACTTTCTTCCCAAATATTACTATATTCGGGGGCTGCTTGAACTTTATTTTAGTAAATGCAGCACTTTTAAAGGGGTTTATTGAAATTCGCCATTGTTTGCAAAAGTCTTCGGTTAGAATGGCTTGGGTCTGTACGCGGCTTGTAGCAGTGGTCGCAACAATCGAACTTGAAATGAGATTGGTATCGTCGGAAATTGAGTAACTTTTACATTATGATTGACTGGTTTGGGAATGTCGCTTGTATATACGTTATATAGTTTGGGTGACAGTTGTCCGCCTTGGGGTACTCCTGCTCTTAGTAGACGTTCTGTGGAGAAGATTTCGTCTAGTTTTACCCTGAATGTGCGATCCGTAAGATAGCTATAGATGATTTTGATAAAAGATATTGGAAAACCTAGGAGAAACATCTTGTAAAGAAGGCCATAATGCCAAACTCTATCAAAAGCTTTACTTACGTCAACCGAAAGGATAACAGTGTGTTTATTTGTATTAAATCCGTCTGTAATATGTTCAACCACACGAAGGAGTTGATGTAGGGTCGAATGACCCGCTCTGAAGCCGTGTTGGAAATCTTGTATTATTTTATTATCTTGAATAAATGAATCTGGTCGTATGAGGATTATTTTCTCTGGAATTTTGCCTAGACAAGGAAGGAGGCTAATTGGGCGATGATTTTCGGTTAGAAGTGGGTCTTTACCTGGTTTTGGAAGTAAAATAACATTTGCTTGTTTGAAAGCCTTTGGAAAGCAATTTAGTCTCAGTGACGCATTGCAGATGGCTGTTATAGCACATATGCCTTTTAATGGGAGGCATTTAAGGACTTTGTTTGAAATGCCGTCCGTACCGGCCGCTTTCTTAATTTTCAGAGATGAGACAATTTTTTGAATTTCTTTAGGTGATGTGAATTTGATGGGCAAGTCATCAGATTCAGTACTTATAATTGATGCTACTTTTGAATCCACCATTGAAACAAATGAGGGATCGTCGTGTTCAGTATTTGGGGAGAATTGCGCTTCAAGGCTATCTGCAAAGGCTTCTGCCTTGTCAGCAGTTGAGTATACTACTCCGTTTGGGCCTTGAAGGGGGGATATTCTGGTCTTTGGACGTCTAAGTGTTTTTGAGAGCTTCCAGAAAGCTGATATGTCGTCCTCAAGGGAAGAGATAAATTCATGCCAGCGTTCGTTGCAATAGTCGCTTAGGGCATCTCTCATTTGGCGTGATAATCGGTTGTAGTGAATTTTATCAATAGGATTACAGCTTTTTTACCACTCTTTACGAATATAATTTTTTCCCTAATAAGATCTTTGGTCTCTTCGGGAATTCCGTGACGACTCGAGTCATTAGGAATTTCAACGGATGCCTCGTTGATGCATGATTTTATAGAGTTTATTATGTTAGAAGTGGCCGTATTTAAACTAGCTTCATCTGAAATGGAAACAGGCACTGTAATGTTGGTATTTAATAGCTCACTAAGTTTATGCCATTTAATTTTGGACCTAATTGGCTTATGAGGGACCAGAGGATTTGAACCTTCTGATAGTGTTAACAGAATTGGATTATGATCTGATGCGAGATCATTTAGTACTCGTAAGGAGTGCAAATGGCTAGTATATTTGAGAATGATAATATCTATAACATCAGGCCTTCCAGCGTGGTGATGAAGGGTGGGGATGTCCGGAGCATCAATGACTATTTGGTTTGTGAGAGCGTACTTAGCGAGATCTCTTCCTTTTTTATTATCATATCTACTATGCCAGAAGCCGTTTTTTGCATTCAGGTCTCCAGCTACTATAGTGGGGACGTTCTCTGAAAGAAGTGAGTCAAGTTCGGAAGGAATCAATTGACGTTTGGGAGGACTGTATACTGAGATGAATTTTATCGGGCCGGTAGAAGTATTGATTTTAACCGCGGTGGATTCAATATTAATGTTAGAAAATGAATGGGCTAGACAATGGTCAATGTTGCTCTTAACTAGAATGGCTGTACCGCCTCCTTTATTGGTGGTTCTATCGTCACGGTAGATGGTATAATTAGGTATTCTTAGATTACGTGATGGTTTTAGCCACGTTTCATTAATAAGGAATAAATCAAGATTATAGTCATGGAGAAATTCAATTATCTCTTCACGGAATGCTAGAACAGTGCCATTGGCGTTCCAATAAGCCGTCTGTAGGTTAGAATTTTTGACGCGTTGTCTATCCATTATGCTTATTGATGAAGGTCTGTATGGATTTCAGCTCTTTAGTAGCGTTTTATATGAGAAGCTGGAGCTCCGTGGCCCTTTCGATTAGGGTTTGAACTTCGGAATCACTGGGTTTCGAGGAAGGTGGAGTGGGAGGAGGCGGGGGGGTACCCTGAGGAATTTGCGGGGACTCGGGCTGGCGTTTGAGCCGGTATTGTTGACTAGAAGCCTGAATATTGTGAGGCCGTTGTTCCTGGGAAGAACGGTTTTTGTAGAAGTGCGGTGCCGGCCAAGTGGAAGGCGTTGAAGGGGCGCGATGGGGAGGCTGCTGATTTGTAGTGGGTTCCGGCCTAAGTGGCTGACTTTGCCTTTGTGACGTGGGTTGGTCAAAATCTGTATTTTGACTATACCTTTAAAGGTTATTCTGCCTGTGATTTAACGGGTATCTGGATCTACTGTTATTACGGTTAACCCATTCAGACCCCTTGAGCATAATTATGCACACTAATTTCAAAGCCTAATATAAGGTGTAATTTTATGTTTTTTTAAATGTTTCCCCTTTTTTTATTAGACTAGCATCATTATTATTGCCTAAAAATATGACTAGTGGAGACATTTACCCGTGAAAGTTATAAACATTGATTCTTTCAAATAGTGCGACTGAACCATTTGACAGAAGTGCTGGTAAGTACATTTTGTTTTCATTGTTTTTACTAAAATTTCATAAATATTTAACAAAAGGAGTATGCAGGTGCAATTTTAAAATGTTAATAGTAATAATTAACGAATTGAAGAAGTAAATAGTGAAATACATAAGCGTATGGACGTTTTTGAATTTTGCTGTGCAGAATTGTGCACAATCAGTCTCTGTGGCACCTTTCCACGATGTATACAAAATGTTGTACATCTTTGTTTATGATTTGGAAAACTTATTTTTTCTGGTTAATTTTGGGAAAAATGTATAATCCTATGAATAAAGAAGACTTGGAGGTGATTTTGAGATTGTTGGAGAATGGTTCTGACGCAGACCTGAGTGACGATGATAACTTTGACGTAAAAACTGTACATTTGGAGGACAATTCTTTGGATCGTGAACCTTCGACTTCTACAAAACGAGTTAGAATAGGTGCAGATAAAATTTCTCAGATACTATCATCAACGAAGAGGTATACTAATATAAAAAAAACTACTTTTGTAGCTGTGTAACTCTAAGTGACCAGCTCAGATATGGGAGCTGCATCGAAGCCAGAGTAAAGTTAGCCTCTCAAAAACTGGGTGTACTGTACAACAGAGCACGCAGATACTTTAATAGTACACAACTGCTAACCCTGTACAAATCACAAGTGCGCCCCACGGTTGAATTTAGCAGCCACCTCTGGTCTGGGGCTCTAAAATACCTGAAAAATACCCTCGTCGTCCGTTTCATAGATTCTCCCATCTTAACAGACGGATTGCAATCTTTAGAGCACAGGCGTCGGGTGGGAATGCTATCCTTGTTCTACCGGTATTACAATGGAAGATGCTCCAAGTAACTAGCGTCATTGACCCCTAAGACACCGGTGCATAGTCGGGAAATACACAAAATCTGTGCCCAATTTATGTACATGGTTGACATTTGTCACACGAGAACGGGTCGCTTCTTCGACTCGTTCTTATATTCAACAGCTCGGCTGTGGAATGATTTGCCTGCCTCCGTGTTTCCTCCTTCCTACAACGTGGGTCTCTTCAAGACCATTGGAGGACCCACCACTTACCCGCCCTGGTATAGGTAACAGATGGTTACCCCTTCAAGGCTCTTGCAAGGACTCTAATTTTTTTGGTGAAAACGACTCTACGTTTGATAATGAAACTAGACCTCCAATATCCCTGCATAAGTTGTTAGTAAGCAGTATACAAGTGCTTAGCGGGAAATACAGATACAATAGGTATTAGTATGATAAAATATAGACAAGACAATGGGACAGGTTGGTGAAAGTCCACGAGGTGGCAAGCGCTGGGTGATTGTATCCAGCGTATCCTACAAGCACCTGTTTGGGAAGAAGACACAGTAGATAAGTAATAAGGGAATGGCAAACGGTTGGGAGTCCTCTTCAATCGATTGGCAGTCCCAGCAAAAATGAATCTCTTCAAGACCAGTGTTCATTCCTTCCTCTCCTCAAAAAGACCCTCCACACAGCATCTCAGATGACATAGGCCCTGAGGGAAATTATTTTTCTCAGGGCCTCCTGTGTGGAGTTAATGTAAAAAAATAATAAAAAAACAATAATAAACTTACACTGAAAATTTTGTATTCAAATATATATTAAAAACATACAAACAACCTATTCAACAACATTCCTTTTTCAGTTTTCTGCGTACGTTGAGACCTATTGGGCATAATTATGCACATTTTCAATTTCCTAATAAACAATACAAAAAAAAAATTTAAAAATATTTTTGTTTTATTAAAACCCCAATGAAGCCCAATCCACTCTTAAATATTTTTTTTCTCGCTAAACAATAATTCAGGTCTGAACGGGTTAAGCTGGGGTCTGGCAGGGCAGCCCTTATAACTGGCTGTGTGTTCACCCTCACAGAGGGCGCACTTGGCAGGCGTGTCCTTCGGTTTGGTACACTCCGAAGATCTATGTAGATCAGCGCATTTAAAACAGCGCCCAATTCCGTGGCAGCAGTTTGCCTAATGACCATGAGCTTGGCAGCGAAAACATTGCCCAACTCTTGTTTGGTTACGTAGGCTTTCCACCTGGATCCTCAGATGGAAGATCGAGGTGAGCTCATTGAATTTTTTTTTTCATCATCATTTTTAGTCAGATTAACCATCACAAGAGGTATCGGTTTGCGAGACCGAGCAGCTTTCATTCGGTGTACTGATAACACCGGGTAGCTGCGGGCAAGTTCAATCCTGACCTCCTCTGTGTCTATTTCTTCTGGGATACCCCTGATAACTACCTTGAAGGGTTTTTCCTCAGGAAGCCGGAATGAGTGATGCTCAATTTTCCGACTTATTAGCAGCCTGGTAACGCTGCTGTGTTCTCTCAGAGTTTTTGTCTGAATATGGAGAAAGTTCCCCATATTTTTCGCACTAAAGTCGATGCCTTTGTCTTCCAGAGTACGGAAGAGAGCCGTTATTTGCGTTTTTCTATGAAGGACAATTGGTGGAATACGTCCAAATTTGCGGGGTGGTTCGACAGTTAAGGAGGGCTAAACTATCGGAGCAGATGTAGAGGGAATGGGAGAGGGAGACCTTAGAATTTCAAATTTGTTATTATCGTGAGCTGATCCGGTTCTCGAATCTAAGTTGGATTTTTTTTTGATCGAGGGGAGGAAACAGGAGAGTGTCTCGGTGAGTTTACTGGGGTCAGGGAGCCATTTGAACTAGCTCGAGTACGTTTTCGTCCGGATACAAGACGAAAACCTGTATCGTCGGAGGATGAATATTCCATTTCGGACTCAGAATCTTCCTGATTTATATAAGGGGAATAATGCCTTGGAGGTGAAGTAAAACGCCGCGGGGATACTGTTTCATCCGCTGGGGTTTGGTTTGCAGCTTGAGAAGCTAGTTCGCGCTGTATTAATTCATTAAGATATGATTTTTCTTCACGGGAGAGATCTTTATTGACCCTTGCGAACATGAAAGCGGCCACGGTGCTTTCGTAGGTATTCATAATTGAAAAATTTGAAGGTAACTGAGGTAATTAGTTAATTAGGTAAGGCTTGAATACAGGGCCGTAATTATTTAGTTGCTATGCCCGCGTGGTAACGGGTTGGGAATTCGAGAAAGTTTGGAAATACCCAATTTTATATTTATTTTTGGTTGATGGCAGTGAGCTAATGACATTTGTAATTAGGTTGACTGGGTATTGGGAAAAACGCGGCCGAGCAGAATGTTTTTAATTTGGGTAAATAATAATTTTTAAACTTTATAAATGCAGTCAATGAAAGAAACTTGGAAAGATTGAGAGGAAAGTATGCTTTTACAAGGATAAAAACGGAGAAATTTGTCTAAGATAGATTGTAATTATTAACTCTGAACAAAAAACAATATGACAAATCTAAAATCGCTCACCGGAGAAAAAGTCAGGACTGGATCGTCGGCTGGATGAGTAGCACTGATTTCGTGATGGCTACAGTGGCAGGGACTGGAAGTTTTACTCTTCTTTCAAACGGATTCACAGTGCGAACCGCGTATCTTTGTAACAGTAGATGCACGAAAGTTCAAAGTCACTACACTTGAGTCATAAAACAGGAAGAACTTGAACACTGAACACTGTAAAACACTGGGTGATCGAATTCACTTAAGAAGGCGACAGCCTACAATGCAAGGAAACTCCAATGGAGCTAAAATACACGGAAGAACTGACTCTATATTGATAACAAGATGGTTGTATTAAAACACAATGGTTGGCAAAATCGCTACGTTTAAACGCAGAGAGGTGATGACCGTTCAGGACGTGTTGTCACTAGCGCAGGCAGAACCAGACTGATGGGATGCTTTTCCTTCCCAAAAGTTTACATAAGAATGCTCCCGATGCGCACCGCTCTGGCGTCGCAATGAATTGAAAATGGCAAAGAAAAATCGGGACAGTTAAGTACCGGAGCAGAAGTCAATGCATTTTTAGCTTATTAAGTGAGTTTTCAGCCTCCAAAGACCAACTGAAATTACTTATTCCGCGCTGTGGACCCGTGAGTTTAGTTAACGAACCAGAGATTGTGGAAAAATTGTTAATAAATCTCCTGTAATAACCACATAACCCTAAAAATGATTTTACCTGTTTAGAATTCTTGGGAACTGGATAATTCTGGATAAATTCAATTTTGGCTAGATCAATACGTAAACCCTTAGAATCAACTACCAATCCTAGGTGTTTCAATTCCTCTTTGCAAAATTCGCACTTTAAGATTTACAGCAAGACCAGCTTCTTTGAGTCGCTGAAAGACTTTTAATAGTAGTTTGAAATGTGACTCTAGGTCTTCAGAAATTAAAATGAGATCATCCAAGTAACAAAAAACATTCTCATCAAATTCTGGGCCAAACAAAAAATCTGCTAGACGCTGAAGTTCGCTTGGCGCATTTTCGAGCCCAAATGGCATACGCATAAATTCAAAAAAACCGCGGCCCGGAACGACGAACGCCGTATTCTCACAGAAGTCTTTATGTAACGCAATTTGCCAAAACGCTTTGCTCAAATCTATCGAAGAAACAAATCTAGCCCCTCTAAGTTTGTCTAAAATACGCGAGATGTACGGTAACGGGTACGCGCCCCTAGACATTGCGTTATTTAATTTTCTGGAATCTAAACAGAGTCTTCCTGAACCGTCTTTTATAGAAACGATGATAATAGGGTTATACCACGGTGAACGAGAAGAACGAACTACTCCTAACTTAAGCATTTCGTCAAGTTCTTCTTCCAGTTGCTTCTGACGCGCCGGAGAAAGTGGGTAATAACGTCGTTTAATCGGATTACCGGTGGTCTCAATACGATGTTGAACCAGATGAGTGAGGCCTAAGCCGCGTTCTTCAAAAGAAATAGAGTGAAATTTATTAATTATGTCATTTAAAATAAGATTATCTTTCGCAGATAATTTAGAAACCGGTATTAAAGTACAGATTTCACAAAATTATTATTATAATTAGAAGTATGGGAAACTCTCGGAAACAATTCCTGGGCGAGTTGGAATTGTCTCCAAAAGTTTACACAAAAAATATACTCGTAGACAAGCTAGAAATAACATGAAATAATAACATTTTTAATACGCATTTGTAAAACACGGGAAGTAGCATAGTCCCCAAGACCGATTGACGTTTGCCATCCGCGGTAATGACAAAAGAATCAGTCTTGTCGAGTACAAATCCAAGATTTATAAATTCACGAAAAACATTTCCACCTAGATAACTGACTGAAGCCCCGCTGTCTAGTAAACACGCAAAAGGACGATCCAAAACAAGAACATTCGCGTGCGGGCGATTATCCCTGCTTGATTCCGGCGTCGTACGTACACCAGAATCCATCCAGTAAGAATTTTCGAACGAAGTCCAGCTAATCCCTCCACTCTACCTTTCTTTGCGCATAAGAAGGCCTATGTCTACTGACTATACCTTAGTTTTGTCTGCGGATGGCCATTTTGAAGACATATTGTGGATCCTCTGGGAAGAGGTTGTGGGGGTCAGGGTGATTTTCATAGGAGGACATTAGCTCAAGATTGAGGCGTTGGTATTCTTCGGAATTTGGACTGGATGCGTGGGGGGGGGGGGGAAGCCATAATGGTTTGAATTAGAGGGAGACGGTGGAGAGTTTATAAGAATGTTGTGAAGATTGAAGAGCAATATTGAAGTAAAGTGATTTTACAACTTAAAGGAATTTATATGCCAAATATTTAAAAGACTTACTTGGAGGTGGTTGCGATGGGGCTGGTCTGTAGGGTGATGCTGGTCGGTCGGGCGATTCAGTGCTGATTTCGTGGCCTGGCTGTTCCCTGGCGAGCGATTAACCTTACTCTTCGTTCTGGAGGATCAGCTCAAGCCGTAAACACGGGGAAATGGAGGGCACAAAAGTTCAAAAGCACTGAATTGTCTGATATATTTTCGCGAGAAGGCACTGAATGTTAGATGTGGGAATTTTGAGACGGTAGGGTGCGGAGTGTCAGGCGGGAAAAACTAGAGACGGTTAGTTTTAGGTGGGAAAAGAAAACAGTAAACGGCGGCGGTTAGAAATGGCGGGAAAGACGGTACGCGCGACAGTAGGCGAGATGGTTCCTTTGCGAGGCACTGGGGGTGGATGGGGAGACTGGGGTTAAATTCACTAGGAAGGGTGTGGTTTTCACGAAATGGATGATGTACTGGGGTGGATCAATCGACCATGTAGGCGGTGGTGAATGGCATTTCGCCAAGCCAGGAGTGGCGGTGCCTGACCGCGCAGTAAAATTATATTTTTAACGACGGTCTTTTATATGTTAAAAACATCAATACAAACCGAATAAATCAATGGATTTTAATATATATAGTTTTTAAATTGAAATACTTACAATACTGTTTTATTGAATGGTATTTTTATTTTATTAATTAACCAGTTTTTTGGTACATTAAAACGATTTAAAAGTTGACTGATTTATGCATTTTTTAAAAATAATATCACATCGTAATTTAGCTAAAAAGGCTTTGGCAAAAATGAGGTGGCATAGGTTGAGATGTTTTCTATCTATTTTTTGTTCTTTTATTTCCCTCTTGCATATGATCACATAAGAAAAATATTTGCAGGTCGATTGAGATTGGATGAAAACAGCTATTTTTCAAACAGTTATAAAGTAAGAAAAATATTTTTTATTAATATAAAATTATATTTTTTTTGGATAGAACGTGAATGTAACTATCATTCTTATGGGTAAGTTTTAAGATTTTCACGGCCAAAAGCATTTTCGTTATATGTTTTTGGGGTGTTGTGCCGTGTTGCGCTACCTCCTTCTTTAGCCAACGTTTCGGACATCGTTGCAGTGTCCATCATCAGGGCAGATCCGGTGCAACGATGTCCGAAACGTTGGCTAAAGAAGGAGGTAGCGCAACACGGCACAACACCCCAAAAACATATAACGAAAATCATTCTTATGGTTTAACTTTTTTGTTTGTACAGTTATGGAAGTAGGCGATTTCGAAAACGTGAAAAAACCATTAAATATTGAAAAATCTCTAAAATATTCGTTATGTGTACGTATAAGCTATGAGGAGGATGGTGAAATACCCCCTAAGTGTATTTAAGTTATAAATGTTTGAACTCTCGTCACATTTGACAGTTTGAAAATGGCCTTGTAAGCTGAAACAGCTGTCACAAAAATAAAAAAAATAAAATACTTGCAGAACTTGATAATAACTTAATAATTTATTAAATTTAATTGAAATTAAATGTTTAAAATTTTAATTTGTGTTCCACAAATTAAACACAAAAACAATTTTTTTTACCAAATTAGCAAAACATTAAAAAACATGTCTAAGTACCTGGCCAAAAAAAAAACAGTTTTTTTACTCTCCGAAAATTTTTTAAATATTAGATGCTCCTGTTGGTCACCAGACCAACGAATTGGAAGGTATTCTTCACCGAGGTAATAAAGGCACAACTTATTAACAGGGAAATATTAGATACTTACAACCAAGCAAAATATAACCTACACCATATATAAAACACTTCTTTTAGTCTTCTGTTTCTGCTAATGTCCTATTCTGTTTCTGCCAGTGTCGTCTTCAGGGGAATTGAGTCGCTTCACACACTAAATATTGGGGGAGATCAATTTTTTTACTAGCTCCGGTTTTTTTTTATTTTAATGTGAGGGAGAGACAATGACAGTAATAATCGCTTATTGTGCATGCACGAAGAACAATTGAGTAGTTGATCACACCAAATTGTAAATTCATTTAGACTTTTAGAAAAACGGTCAATAGGTGTGTCATATAAATTTAATCATATAAGTTTGTTTATCCAAGACACTGTCTAGGTTACAAACCAATTCTTTGAGCATTGTGATCAAAGTGGTCATTGTGATAAAGGGGTAGCTGCCAAAAATATTGGAAAAAATACTTTAAAAAAACGCTTTGTTACAAATTAAACGATTATGATTTAAACATTTATTATTTTATAATAGTAAAGTAGGTAACAACTGAATATGTACACAAGTTTATAATAAAGTTTGTGATATTTAGAGTAATGTTATTATTTTAACCCTTTCACTGCATTCCTAATATATAATATGAAAGATGATAACGAATCTGTAAGGCACTCTTTGAACGCAAGTACAGATAAGTAGGTACATATATCAATATGAAGGGTACTAAGTAACGTACTTTATTTACTAAAACCAGTGATTCCTGACATTATTTGGAGTAAAAATGTGAATTGAAAACCATCTTCTTGTTCAAGCGTATATTGAGAGTTATTCAATCTCGAATACTTTCCCATTGCTGCATCGCTTCGTCCCTAATCAATTAGGGGCGAGGGATAATTTCAGTTGGAATCTTCATCCCGCCGCTCTGATGTCACAACTGGGATTACCGATATAAGATCATGTGGTACTTTATTTACTAAAACCAGTGATTCCTGACATTATTTGGAGTAAAAATGTGAATTGAAAACCATCTTCTTGTTCAAGCGTATATTGAGAGTTATTCAATCTCGAATACTTTCCCATTGCTGCATCGCTTCGTCCCTAATCAATTAGGGGCGAGGGATAATTTCAGTTGGAATCTTCATCCCGCCGCTCTGATGTCACAACTGGGATTACCGATATAAGATCATGTGGTACTTTATTTACTAAAACCAGTGATTCCTGACATTATTTGGAGTAAAAATGTGAATTGAAAACCATCTTCTTGTTCAAGCGTATATTGAGAGTTATTCAATCTCGAATACTTTCCCATTGCTGCATCGCTTCGTCCCTAATCAATTAGGGGCGAGGGATAATTTCAGTTGGAATCTTCATCCCGCCGCTCTGATGTCACAACTGGGATTACCGATATAAGATCATGTGGTACTTTATTTACTAAAACCAGTGATTCCTGACATTATTTGGAGTAAAAATGTGAATTGAAAACCATCTTCTTGTTCAAGCGTATATTGAGAGTTATTCAATCTCGAATACTTTCCCATTGCTGCATCGCTTCGTCCCTAATCAATTAGGGGCGAGGGATAATTTCAGTTGGAATCTTCATCCCGCCGCTCTGATGTCACAGCTGGGATTACCGATATAAGATCATGTGGTAACTCGAGAAAGTTAAGTTACCTTCGGTTCTACCCGCGCATCTTCCAGAAAAAATCTCTTGTAAGACTGAAAGTATTTCAGCTAACCCAGAGTGAATACTCGTAAACCTTTTGTTTAAAACCCGATATACAAAATATTTTCTTTATTAAGTTTCGTTTGTTTGTTCTAGGTTATTTTTTATCAAAACGTTTCTTAGGATCATTAATTTCTTAACTCCAACCCAACACATGATCCCTTAACCGCATTAAAAAAATGATTACGGTCAGTTAGGTTTGCGTGTGCGGTAAAGTGTGGATATGTTAAATTTCTTGGCTTCAACGCAACCCGGGATCATTTAAAATCACACAAAAAAACCTATTGCTGTTAGGTAGGTTAGAGTTTGTTAAAGTATGATAAGGTTGTTTAATATCTTGGTATCAACCCAACCCAGGATCCTTTATAGTCAGTTAGGTTAGGTTACATCTTTATGTAGGGTTAGGTTGCTTAATTTATCCGTTTCCACCTCGAGATCCTTTAACATTGTTAAAAAAAGATTTGCAGACAAGTCAGTTAGGTTTCACTGTAAAGCAAAGTTGGGTTGTTTAATTTCTTGGCTTCAATCCAATCCAAAATCCTTTTTGTGGAACCGAGAACAACATACGATTATTTAATTTGAGCGGAATTTGTGTCTTGGGTGTGGGAACCAAATCAAACTTTAATAGTAAAAAGAATATTATGGCCTTAATGCTCATCAGGGCGAATCTCGAACCTGGAAAGAAAATACATAATTATTTAATTACCAAAGTCAACGGATGCACGGCCAGTTTCGGCCCGTTTCTTACAAATCTTAATTTTGGATTTGAGGCCAAAGTACCCAACCAAACTCGAAAATAATTTATTGATAATCAAAAGGTAGGTACATCAAATATCTAGTACAGATAATGGGCTTCTTTATTTGTTTGTATTTTGAATTATAAAAAATAGGCCATTAAAGATTTTAATATTTTATGATTTTAGAGGCAGCTCGAGCAATTGTGAGTATATGATAAATATTTAAAAATAATATTTTTTTAATCTATCTATCTATATAAATAAGAATGAATCGCCGAAATGTATGTACGCGTATAACTTCCGAACGACTGCACCAAATTGGAGAATTCTTTTTTGTTGTGTTCGTTATGGTCAGGACAAGGTTTGTATAAAACTTTTCGTGAGCTCTGGCATTACGAAATTTGTATAACAAATTGCAATAGGTGGCATGTGAGCTGTTTGAAAACTGAATGTACCGGGACTGAATGAATGGAATGCGGGAGGGAGGTACTCGGGAGGAGGGTTCGCGGGACGGGAGAAGCAGGCGAGGGGAGTGGGGAGAGGGAAGGCGGTGCGGGAACGCGAGAGGGGGAAGGGGACGCGAGAGAGGAAACGGAGGCGGAAGAAGGACGGGATGAATGGGAAGGACACGCAGGGAGAAACAATTTCTTTATTAAATGGCATAGCAACGCATGCCGGGAACCAGCTAGTGTTTATTATAAAAATGCGATTAAACAAAAAATAAAAAAATTAATTTATCAAAAGAAAGCATTTTGACGGCGTAAATTTAAATTACCTTTTTATATCTGAAAACAAATTTGTCGTATGTAAATTTAATTTACTAACCAAAAAAAAAAATTTTTTTTGCAACATTTTATTTTTGATTATATTGACTGTAGATTAGGTAAATAATATTTTTTTTAAATTACAATTCCAAAATGAAGCAAAATTCAATTATTTTGCTTACTTATATATATTATCATCTTTCAAAACTACATTTTTTTTTATAATAGCACATATTCGTGCTTGATATTTAATAGCGCCTTTGATTAAAATAAATATTATTCTGTGTGGTTGGTTATTTTGGCCTCAAATCCAAAATTAATTTTTGTATGAAACAGACCAATTTTGACGTCAATTTAATCAGTCATCAGACGTCAGTTTAACCTTTTCAGTGATGACGGAAAGGTTCTGGAAACTTGTCATCAATGTTAGCATAATACTATTCTTCTGCATGGGTTCCAAATAATTTAAATAGCCTATTTTACTTCACGATTACTTTTCCAAAACATATTATTTATATCATATGTTTGTAAAAGCCCTACAATATAAATAACTAAAAGTTACAGTTAAATCAACTTACCAATACAATTTCTGGGTCCAACTCCGAAAGGCATGTAGGTTATTGGATTTATTTTCCCTTTGTTCTCATCGGAAAACCTTTCCGGGTCAAATTTGCTGGGATTCTCATAGTATTGAGGATCGTGGTGGATGGCGTTGACTGGGATCCATACTGTTTCATTCACACCAATCTACAAATAATATTTTTTTAGGGCCAGTTGTATCACAGAACTCGAAAGATCCATTATATTCTTCTGACATTTTGAAATATGACAACCTCCTTTTTTTGTTTTTCGCTAAATTTGAAATCTATCTATCTATCTTCTATCTATCTATCTATCTATCTATATAAATAAAAATGAATCGCCGAAATGTATGTACGCACATAACTTCTGAACGATTGCACCAAATTGGATAATTTTTTTTTTGTGTTCGTTATTTGTCAGGACAAGGTTTATATAAAAATATTGGTGAGCTCTGGCATTATAAAATATGTATAAAAAAATTGCAATGGGTGGCATGCGAGGTGTTTGAAAACTGAATGTACTGGGACTGAATGTATGGAATGCGGGAGGGTGGAGGGGGGAGTGGTACTCGGGTCGGGGGTTCGTGGGAGGGGGTGGGGGAGGGGAACCAGAGAGGGGGTTCACGGGACGAGGGAAGGTGGAGGAGGCGGAGCAGGAACGCGAGAGGGGAAGGGGACGCGGGAGAGATGGGGGAGGGGGAAGGGGAACGTGACGAATGGGAAAGGACACGCAGGGAGAAACAATTTCTTTATTAAATGGCATAGCAACGCATGCCGAGTACGAGCTAGTTTGAAATATTATTGAACGATCCGTTAGTGCGGCTAACCATCCGTTTTCAGGTTGGTAAACTTTAGAATTTGATGACCTAGAAAGAATGTAAGAAAGCTGACCAACAAAGTGGCTTCTTTATAATAAGCCTGAGGGACACAGGAGTATTGGGAGACTGGATGATATGAATACCAACACCGCATCCTTGGACACAAACAAATAGAGGGAGACTACATGATACCGGTAGATGTGGAGCTGTTTCCTAGAGTTTATTAGGACAAGTTTTGTAAAGACGAGAGAAAAAATTGTTTTGCAATTCTATTAACGATCTTAACTTTATTTATGTACTAATTTATGGTTTGTTCCACAAGTTGTTACCTTAACTTCTCTAGTGCTCGACTCATTTGAGGGGGGTAGTGAGTATGGCTTCATACATTTCCTATCCAATCTTATTGCTATTGGCCAAAGCCGCAAAGTTTCTGAAAAACAAGCAGTTCAATCAAAACAATTTGTTCAATACTAAACAATGAATTAGACAACTGTACAAAAATATATCACAGAAGCAAATCAGCTAATACTGAATTGAAAAGATGTCCCCAATACGAAAATTTACACGGAGATGCTCTGCACAGTTTTAAAAGGGTCCATTGAACTAGAGTCTGTCAATTAAGAGTAGAAAATATTAAAAATTGAACTACAAAATTTGTATGCTATATAACACCAATTTAACTGTCAAATATTCTTTCAAATTGCAATGACATTGAATGTATAAAACACTGTAAGTCACATTTAAAAAACCTTTTTTTTGTTCGTGAAGAAAAAAAAATAATTCGAAGAAGCACTGTTGTTAAGGTATTTTATAAATTTGATTAAATGGTGTCTTATAAAGTGATTTTCTTTCATTTAATATAACATAAATTTGTGGTGATTAGTTACACTACTTTTAGGTCTGAATGAGTTAAATATATTCAGATCTAAAATTAGAGACATGATCTAAAAACCGGGCAACGCTGGGTATTTGCTAGTATTAAATAAATGTGAGGAATTTCCAACTGTGCTTTTTATTTTACCATAATATCCTTATTCCTCATTGTATTAACAAAAATTGCAACGGTATAATAAACCTATGTACAATTCTAATTTTGAGATCGGTAGGTATCAAAATTGCAATAAAAAAATATTTTTCCCACTTTTGTGTGTTTTTGATTTTTTACAAAAAATGTAGGTTACACAGCTTTAGATTGCCACTACGTTTACTTACTCTACTTTTTAGTATTGCCATTTGATCAACAGTGGTGCCCTCCTATATTTTCTACTCTTATTTGACAGACTGTATCTCCCATGTTTTGCCTTATTCCTATATTTCTACAATCTGAGGACACTTTGATAAAGCTATTAGGGTTGTCATGGGGTATTTTGCGATGTCTTCTGATTCCACGACTTGAGTTCTCAGTTACCTGAGCTTTCTTTCATCAAAACGGGACATTGACACCATCAATGAATTGGTGTTTCTTCATTCTCTTCACATTTCCTATTGGTATTAGTCTCCCAACAGCTGCACGTTTGCGTCTTCTGATGTGGCAGTGTTCTTTTAATAGTCTTAGATTCTAGCTATCCAAGGGTTAATTCATATCATCTTGAGAAATACTTGCAAATTATGTAGTTGACAAATTTTTAAAATACCTGAAACCACCATGTCCATATACTTCATAGCATTGATATCGCTGTATGTGACTTTTCCTTTGTTCTTATTGGCCACCTCGTCCACTTCCTCCTGCAGCCTTTTCTGGATGTCCGGATTAACGGTTAACTCGTGGGCGACGAAGCATTCCATTGTGGAATTGCTATCGAAGCCGCCTAAGAAGAACACCAAAGCCTGGGCTACGAGATTGTCATCCGTCCATTCTGAAAAGCGGTGAAACATTTTATTAAACCGTATTGAATCAAACTCAGGGCAACGAATGAGAAAAAAAGCCTTTCAATGTGCCACTGGTCATTGTTCTGGAAGGAGTTGAATGGAAGGCAAAGTACAATATAATATTGTACCTACCATCAGTAACCAAGTGGGCACATTTTTAAAAGAAGCGTCAACTTTTTTTCCAAAATCATGAGTGTATAAAAATCTCTTTGTTTAGTATTCCCACTAACACGGTTGATATTCGCTACGAGAGAACGGGTCTCTTCTAAGACTGATTCTTTTTGAAAGATAATAGATACAGAAAACCAATATAAAACAGGTACATAAATTAGTCACCTCTGTGACTCTCTCTAGAGTAAAATTAAAAAGACAGAAGACCCTAGATCTATAAATATGATCTCGTTAAGGACGACCTCTCTTTGGGACTACTATAAACACGCTATTTAGCACTTGTATAAAATGTATGAAGATCTTACTTTTAACAGCAGAGTCTCCTAAAAAAGTTTCCTTGGCAGTAGAGAAGCCAGTGTCCTCGCTGTGGCCATCATCCTTGTGGACCAACTTGCCCTTCTTGGCCTCCATCAATAGGTGGATCATGTCCGGCCGGATAATGTTCTTCTTCTCCCTAGTCTCCATGGAAGACAGCACCAGTGTTTTGAAGAAGGCGCCCACTTTCTCGGGGATCACGGGAATTTTCATTAGCTGCGTTAAATAAATTATCAAGTCTTGAATCATCAGCGAAAACAAATAAAACATCAAAGGGTAACAATTATTATAAGCATTAATTATCAGCCTGAAACACTCATCTACATTGAAAAAATCTTCCGAGAAAAGATACATGCCGCCAACGGGACTTGAACCCGTGTCCTTCTGATTGCCAGTCAGGTGCTCTACCACTGAGCTATGTCGGTTTATCTAATACCCGCCAAATAATTCAATATATTCTTACGATATACGAAATGCCCCCTCTCAAGTTGGAGCGCACGCCACTGCGCAGACTACAGTTTCGCTCCCTCGCCGCAAGTGCGCCGCGCGCTAACGGCGGCGGAACGCGAGCAACGGCCGGCAGAAGCCGCCATTCTTCCCCTGAGCGCGTTTAGAGCGCACGTGTAACGAGAACCGTACCGCACTGTTCCGGAACATTCCACGAAGCCGCCATGGTGGTTGTGTTCGTGCATAGTGACTTGCCGAAATGCCAAGCACGGTTAAATTCCTTTCACCACACCGATCTCCAAGCCGCCTGCTGCTGTGAGTACCCTGAGCCATTTAACCCCCTTTATTGCGTGTGTTTCTTGTAAATTCAACGCGAAGATAAATGATCGCCCCAGAGAGATTTTAGGGCCAAATTCACCCGAATTAGGTAGGATTATTGATGCTACCCTGTTCTAACTGTGCCTGTATTATGTACCATTGTTGTTTATGAAAGGATTCTACCCAATACACCTGATATTTACCGTAGCCACCTTGTTTCACTGTCTCCCCCAGCCCGTAGGATTTGAGCTTATTTCAGGGATGCCACACAAACGCCTCAGAGAACCTACCACCCTGGTGAGGATAGTCTCCCCCGCTCTGCTGACCATTCTGAGCTAGTTTGTCGGCAGAAGGTAGGCACCTCAGGTAGGTGTATCTAACAATATACTAGTGTTTCATTCAACCATTACTGCTTATTACATTTTTCCACCTGAAAACAACCAACATTATTTCTGTGAGAGAGGCATTGTTAGTGCTAAATCTCTAGGTGGCCGTGTCCGGTAGAGCACCTGACCGGCAATCAGAAGGACAATGGTTCAAGTCCCGTTGGCGGCATGTATCTTTTCTCGGAAGATTTTTCAATGTGGATGAGTGTTTCAGGCTGATAATTATTGATTATAATAATTGTTACCCTTTGTGCTATGCATAAACGTTGGTTTATCAATTAAAAATAATAATTAATATTTGACAAGTTAAAGTATTTCACCAAAAAATGTAGACATAATTTGTCTCGACCTCACCTAGCGTTTGCGTTGCCGCAATTAACTCTTTCAGATCTTCAGTTTATTCATTTCCCCAATTCCCTGGGAGTCCAGCTGATTAGTTACCTAGTTGTCTAGTTGCTCGGTTGTCTAGTTGTCTATTTGCCCAGTTCCTTAGTTTAGGTAATTAAAAAAATAAAATGACAAAAAGCTCCCAGTGCCTTGCCTAGCAAGTAACAGTGACAAAAGGGGAAAAAATTAGTGTCACAATGTCGCCACAGCAGTTATAATTTAAAGGAGCATTTTCGCCCCAAATATTAACTCACATATTAATTACTAGTTAGGTACCTTGAGTAATAGTGGAAACGACAGCAAAAGCACCTTAAACATGTTTACTGTAGCGAATCCCACACTCTGCTTCCCATTGGTAAAGAACTCGTTGTCCTTCTCCTTGTAAGAATCCACCTTGATTCCAAATGCACAGGTGGCTATGACGTCATTGGAGTACCTGGTGAAGAGGTCTTTTAGTTCTACTTCCACAAGGCCCTTGGCTGAAAAACAAAATATTTTTGGAAAAGAACAATAATTTATCAACACACCTAAACATGAGCTTTCTATTATGTGTGTTAGTTACCTTTATGTTCTGGCTCCTGCATTTCTTCCAATAGATAGTTGGAGAGTCGTTCCGCACACTCAGTGACAAACTCAAACATTCCCCTCATTTTGGAGCTGGTGAAGGCGGGACTTAGTGTGGATCTCATATCACGCCATTTCTGTCCTGTAATCAGAGCATCGTTCATAAACTCTAGATTTTACACTAACACTTAAGCACGTCTCAATTTGGGTGTCAAGTCTGTAGTAGAACTCGTTAACAAAAAAATAACTAAATTTCGAACTTTCAGTCCCTGTGTAGGTTTTCTGAAACTTTGTGAGTATGAAATTTTCGAGGAATTCGAAATTTACGCAGTAGACATATATATCGTCGCATTAATTCGTAGACTGCGTAACTCCAAATTTTTCGAAAATATGTTTTAAATGCCATCTGGTGTTAAAATTAGTCCCGCAACGACTAGTAAAACTCGCAAATTAAAAAAATATATATCTTTTTAGACAAACACAAATTAGGAAACTGCGTAACACAATGCTGCCATTTTTACTTGCTAATACTTCGAAACTCCTTAACTCCACATACTTTATTTTATTTACCATTTCAGGTCTTACTATTTAACTTCAAAATTATTCGTAGTATTAGTATTGTGCTGTTATGCTTTTGTACTAAATACTATTATATTTATCATGTTATTCTTACATACTGAGACTAAATATAAATATCAATTAGGATGTTAGGAAGTAATTTATAAAATTAATACCGCAGTTCTGTATTGTTGTGTTTTAATTTTTGAATGTAAAATTCCTATCTCCCAAGTCTTCGGCTAGTTGTTCATAAAACTGTTCGCAGAAAAGTACGTAGGTATCTTTGTAAAATACGTATCTCCATTCTCGGTTTTTACGTAAACTTCCTAACTCCGATTTGAAATAGAAAGCCTTAACTTACAAAAGTTAAATGATTGAAAATAAATTTAGAAATATATTATATGTTCGGAACATAAATAAAAACAATGACCCGTCTTTCATTTTTTTTCACTACGAGGTTTTTTGTGCCTCCTGTAAAATTTGACATTTGGTTGTTACGCATTCTACGAATTAATGCGACGATATATTGTAGTAATATATTGATAATGCGCCATGCCTCAAAAATGCCTCACGCCATACACACCGCTTTGCCGAAAGATGAAGAATAACATCCCATATTCATCTCCGACCACGTGTACTTCAGCAGTCAGTACTTTTGATTATCAATATAATTATCGATCACGGAAATTTTAAATGCCGTAAAGAACAAAATTTTAATTGTTCAGGAGAGCGAAAATAAAGTTTTTTATTTTGTCAAAAAATGTCCTGTTTTTGTGGACCTGTAGTTATGAAATTTTATTATTACATACATAATATGAAATAGATCTTTCAGAATATATTTTTTTGTAAAATTATTAAATAATCAAATTAAATTCATTTTTATTTTTTTCACAAATCCTCTTGAATGCACGTCGTAAAAGATGCAATTATCTTCCTAGAAATTTTTTGACGACACAGATCGAAAGAAAGAAAAAACGGAGAAAAATTACATATTTTACTCATTCCTTTACAGCATTTCAAATTTCCGTTATCGTTCTTATTCCGATAATAAGTAAGCATCTCCGTCGGAATTATCTATTAAAATAAATATACCATTTCCCAATATGTATTTAATAGTTTACCATTAAGTGAAAATAAGTTTTCACCAAGTAGTGGCTCCCTGTCAAAGTCCAAAAACACATTATGATCCGCGAAATGGTCGAAATCCTTGATTGTAATCTGCTTAATCAGTTCTAGATCCTTGATGATAATTCCTCCGTATCTGAACTCTCTGAAACCAAAGTATCTGAAAAAATAATAAGGAAAAATGAATGATCTTCTTCCTCAATTGAATTCTAACTTACGCATTCAAAAAAAAGTTCAACAAATCGTCGCCTTAGTTCTTAATTGTCCAAACGACCGTTAGAAAATTTTACAGGAGAAGGTTTTCTTTTATTATTTCAATGAAACATTATGATAGGTTTTTTAGATAAAGCTATTTCCGTAAAGGTAAAGGTCGCATTAAGTAAAATAATTCTTAGCTAAGTGATGAACTCTCATTTTTAATGCTTTATTTTTAAGTTTAAAGTGGAGATTGAACAAAAACTAAAATGGTCATTTGGACAATTAAGAACCAAGAAAGGTTAAACTGCGCCTGCTCTCAACACTGGAGTTCGCAGTGAGTCAGACACAGTGCATCGCCAATGTAATTTGCGATGGACAATTGCATTTGGACAATTAAGAACCAAGAAAGGTTAAACTGCGCCTGCTCTCAACACTGGAGTTCGCAGTGAGTCAGACACAGTGCATCGCCAATGTAATTTGCGATGGACAATTGCATTTGGACAATTAAGAACCAAGAAAGGTTAAACTGCGCCTGCTCTCAACACTGGAGTTCGCAGTGAGTCAGACACAGTGCATCGCCAATGTAATTTGCGATGGACAATTGCATTTGGACAATTAAGAACCAAGAAAGGTTAAACTGCGCCTGCTCTCAACACTGGAGTTCGCAGTGAGTCAGACACAGTGCATCGCCAATGTAATTTGCGATGGACAATTGCATTTGGACAATTAAGAACCAAGAAAGGTTAAACTGCGCCTGCTCTCAACACTGGAGTTCGCAGTGAGTCAGACACAGTGCATCGCCAATGTAATTTGCGATGGACAATTGCATTTGGACAATTAAGAACCAAGAAAGGTTAAACTGCGCCTGCTCTCAACACTGGAGTTCGCAGTGAGTCAGACACAGTGCATCGCCAATGTAATTTGCGATGGACAATTGCATTTGGACAATTAAGAACCAAGAAAGGTTAAACTGCGCCTGCTCTCAACACTGGAGTTCGCAGTGAGTCAGACACAGTGCATCGCCAATGTAATTTGCGATGGACAATTGCATTTGGACAATTAAGAACCAAGAAAGGTTAAACTGCGCCTGCTCTCAACACTGGAGTTCGCAGTGAGTCAGACACAGTGCATCGCCAATGTAATTTGCGATGGACAATTGCATTTGGACAATTAAGAACCAAGAAAGGTTAAACTGCGCCTGCTCTCAACACTGGAGTTCGCAGTGAGTCAGACACAGTGCATCGCCAATGTAATTTGCGATGGACAATTGCATTTGGACAATTAAGAACCAAGAAAGGTTAAACTGCGCCTGCTCTCAACACTGGAGTTCGCAGTGAGTCAGACACAGTGCATCGCCAATGTAATTTGCGATGGACAATTGCATTTGGACAATTAAGAACCAAGAAAGGTTAAACTGCGCCTGCTCTCAACACTGGAGTTCGCAGTGAGTCAGACACAGTGCATCGCCAATGTAATTTTATTAATAAAGATGAATGAATAAGAAGAAGTAATATTTTTATGTAATTTTTACATTTACTCCCATCTGTTGTCGAGTAGCATAGTGTATTAGTTAATTTACATTAATAATTGTTAAATGTGTGTATTTACTGCCATATATTGATAAGTAGCGATTAATGGAATGTATGAAGGTACAGTGTAAAAATTTGTCAAAAATCATAGTGATTTCAATCAATCAATCAAAAATCAGTTTTTCTTATTGATAGAGTTCACGTGCGTACGTAGTACTTGCCAATGCCTTCAACATTACGGCAACACTGTGATGCTACTATTGCACGCTTTGTATTGTTTGAAGAGACGTTATTATTGTTTTACACTGAGCAAATTACACTTGACATCTGTCGGTTACTATGACAGTTACAAAACTACTGGAATCCAATTTAACGGGAAATCCAACATATGTTTTTATCCTCTAAGAAAAATCCGATTTCGAACATCGTATTCTTTAGCTCTAACTTTTAACTAAATAAAATAAACTTACTTTTCATTCGGGAAAGAGAAGTAAGCATCATTCAGAACTTCCTTGTAATGCTTTCGACCCATAAGGGCGTCCACCAAATTCCCCAAGAAGGGAACTGGCATCGGAGGCGTCTTGATACCTCTCCTCTTGAAGTGACCATCCTCCCACTTTGCGAAGAGATAGACAGCTGTCAGGAGACCTACCAGCAAGAGTACTAGTATCTCCGTAATGCTCAAGGGAAACATCTGGAAACAAAACTTAATCATTTTTTTTGTTTGTAATGTTTCTTTATTCATTGCATTGTTAATGACATAATTGGAAGATTTTTCGACCTCTAGGCACATGGCCCATTGTAGCTAACATGGGTAGCACCCGGTGTGGATAAAGTGGTGTCACCCCAAGAATGATCGTGGTATGACCCCAAGAATGAACGTGGTGTCACCCCAAGAATTATTAATCCTCAAACTAGATTTTGGATAATGTCCTACCTAATTTTGAGAAAATAATTTAGGTAGGTATTATGATTGGCGGCGCTAGTAATGCGAGGTCTATTGGCGGCACTAGTAATGCGAGGTCTATTGGCGGCACTAGTAATGCGAGGTCTATTGGCGGCACTAGTAATGCGAGGTCTATTGGCGGCACTAGTAATGCGAGGGTGGTCTGTTATCCAAAGAATCGACGATTAAACGAAATCTGAGGGCGTTCTTACGTTTGGTCGACGAATTGCTTCGCTTCGTCTGCAGTCCAAGTCGACCGTGTAAATACTGTCGTCAGTTGAGTCGATATCGGTGTAAATAGCGCTTCCTCTCCTCTGTCGCCTACGGTAAGCGACCGAATGACAGATGACAGATGACCTAATGTAAGAGAACCTTTAAAGTAACTTTGAGAAATTCAAAACGCAAATTTCGACTTTATAAAAAATAAAAACGTTACTAGCTAGTCAAATGTATTAAAAGTATATCGAAATCTGATATAATGGTTTTCAGGTTTTGCGTTTATTAGTTATCAATTATCATTTATTACAAAAAACTTAACTATCTAATCCACTTACCTTGTATTTTGAAAGATTTTTCACTAATTCATGTCATCAATGGGCAGGGCCGTAGCTAGGTTAAATTTAAGATAGGGCAGCGGTAATTACAGGTAGGGCGCAAGTAAAATGATCTGATCTGGTGCGCTCCGGGCGGCACTTTTAAGGGGCGGCAAAATTTCACAATAAATAATAATAATATCTTGTTAAAATGAAATTAGAATTGCCACAGAGCCGAACCCTCTGATATGAAAATATCTGGAGTCGGTGAATTATATTCCCATTTGGTCTCTAGTAGGTTGACATGTTGTTCTTGTATTGTTTTGTATTTATAATACTTATATAGTGCAATTGCATAGCGTGGGTTGACTAGATGATCATTTGGGGAAGTGTGTGAAAGGGTTTAGTTTTTCCTTCTTTTTTTCCTTTTTTTTTTTTTTTTTTTTTGGGGAAAACTTAACCCGGACACTTAAATCTGGTGCATATAAAAAAAAAAATTTAATAATTTCTTTTATATTTTTGTTGCATATATGATTCAGACCGATCGTCAAATCCAATGGATCATCAAACCATCCATGTGTTCCAAGTACAAAAGTAAAAGGAAAACCATTTTCTTGTTCTGGGTGAAGTATCTGAGCTTAAGCTGAGGACTTAGCAGATTAAATCCTGGGTTAAAACCAGTTTCATGTTCCGAATGATCTGTCAAAATTCCAGTAGTGGATTAATCTGCTGACACATTTCGAAGAAAACCGTTCTAATATTTCGAGTGGAGTTAAAATTTTTATTTCAAACCATTCCACAAAATTCGTAATTCGTAGGAAAACCATACTACGCATTATATGAGAGTAATACTAATTAAATGTGTGGACACGCAAGCAGATTCACCCTTAATTTAAAACCAGTTTTGTGATCATACTGTAAATTTCCAGTTTTGGATTCATCTGCTGACATATTTTGAAGGAAAACGTTCTCTTATTCGAAGTGAATTGGAGGTTATCCACCACATACCCGCCCGGTGTAAGTAAGAGAAGGTTACTATTTAACAAGGACTCTTATTTTTTTATAGAACGACCCTCCAATTATATTTAACTAAAACTAGACCCCTATTGTCCCTGCATACGTTGTTAGCGAGCAGTATGCAAGTGCTTGATCTGATGACAAACCGTTTAGTATGGAGAAGGCCCAAGGGCGGATCCAGGATTTTTTTCTGGGGGGGCACAAGGGGCGGATGGGCAAAAAATGTTTGATAGAGACAGTTTTTTGTACCGTGATGGAATCTCCACAGTACAAAAAAATACTTTCTGGGGTGCCATGTGCCGTGCCCCTGTGCCCCCCCCCCCCCTAAATCCGCCCTTGAGAAGGCCCGAAGATATCAATCTAGGGATTAGTTTATTTATGACTCAACCGTTGAATAACATCCCCAAACTGTTTGGGAATTCCCCCTAAGCAGTGATTGCAATACGCGCACAGCCTCTCACTACTTACTTCAATTCCATCTATGGGCAGAATAAAGAATTGATATAATATGATTCTTTGGTTAATTCGAAACTGTTTAGTTAGATGTCGCTACGCTACCCTAATAGGAAGTTTTTTTTTTTCAATCATGTCAAACAATGAACAAAAAGTTTACTAGTACATTATCATAGTCGATGGTATTTCTTAAGGTAGGGCACAGGTATTTTAAGGTAGGGCATTGCCCCCTAATGCCCCCCCTGTCAATAGGTAACATTTCACTTCATGAGTTCACGGTTCACGTCAATCACAATGTACGAAAAAGATGCAAATGATACAGGTGACAAGCCATAAATATTTCAGGGGAATCCCAATCAAAATGACTTATTATTTTGTTTTTTTATTTTTAAATTTATGAGTAAAACGTCAAATTGTAATATTTAAGTACATGAAGACAATATAAGCGAAACTCGATCGAAAATCTGTAAACAAAAAAATCAGAAAAAGATATTGACACCTCTGGGACTCGAACCCAGGACCTCTTGCTAATGTCTTCATCTAATTAAATATTACTTATTATTATTCCTTAATTATTTATTTACTAGCTTTTTCCCGCGGCCTTGCTCGCATGGTATTAGGGGGGTTCCCACTCCGCCTCCTCCGTCTTCCCTCCACCCACTCCCCCCATCAGCCCTCCCCCTCTCCCCCCCCCCCTTCCGCCCCTTCCCCCTCTCCCCCCAGCCCCTCTCACCCCTTTCCCACCTACCCTTCTCCCCACCCCCTACCACCACACCCTCCCCCTCCATACCTACTCCCCACTCCCCCCTCCCGCATTCCACACATGCATTCCCGGTAAATTCAGTTTTAAAACTGCTCTCGTGCCACTTATTGCAATTTTTTAATACAAATTTCATAATGCCAGAGCTCAACAGTAGTTTTATACAAATAACAAACATTAAAAAGAATTATCCAATTTGGTGCAGTCGTTCGACAGTTATGCGCGTAGGTACATACATTTCGGCGATTCATTTTTAGAGACGCCAATATCGTTTCCAAAGCAACAATTTGTGTTGCTTTTCTTCTGACGGTTGCAATAACTCGATTGTGTTAGGCACAGAAAACGTATGATAAATAATTTCACAACGCCAGAGCTTATTCATAACGCCAAAGCTTACCAATATATATAGACTATATTACTCGCAAATAATGTAGCTTTCTATTAGTGAAAGAATTTTTTAAGTCAATTCATTATTTTTTGCGTGAAAGAGTTACAAACATCCATACAAACTTTCGCATTTATAATATTAGTAGTACACACAACAATGAAATACAAAAAAAATATTCAAATGGTTGATCATTTTTTCAGACAGTTATCGTCGATTCTGCTTTATTTGTATTCGGATTTTGCGCTTATCAATTATCATTTATTACAATAAAATTAATTATGCAATCCACTTACCTTGTTTTTTGAATGATGTCTTCCAACATTTTTAAAAACACTGACAGAATAAAAACTTTTTCAACAACCAATAGGTAATAATTCCCTTCACGAGTTCCCGTCAATCACAATGTACGAAAGAAATGAGAATGACACAGGTGATAAGCGAGGAATATTTCAGGGAAATCCCCAGCCGAGCAATAATAGTAAGAACTAAAAACGAAAATAAAACAACATAACTTTTTTAGTAATCCCTGACCGACCAAGCCATAGAGCTACGAAAATATAAATAGCAGACTGTGTTCAAGTGTAAAATATTTTTGTGACAATATTCTTTGTAATTTTTTTTCCACGGTCGGGTGTCACCCCCTCCTCCCCCCCATCGGGTGGCACCCAGGGCGGGCCGCCCCCCCTAGCTACGCCACTGCTCTGTCTTCTTTGATTATTCTATAAAAAAATACAGATTTCCCAGCACAGAATGAATTGAAATTTGTTGCCATTAAACAGAAATGGTATAGATATAAGTTTGTTATTGCTCATTTGTCGATTATAGAATTAAACCTATTGAAATGGTATAGATATAAGTTTGTTATTGCTCACTTGTCGATTATAGAATTAAACCTATTGAAATGGTATAGATATAAGTTTGTTATTGCTCACTTGTCGATTATAGAATTAAACCTATTGAAATGGTATAGATATAAGTTTGTTATTGCTCACTTGTCGATTATAGAATTAAACCTATTGAAATGGTATAGATATAAGTTTGTTATTGCTCACTTGTCGATTATAGAATTAAACCTATTGAAATGGTATAGATATAAGTTTGTTATTGCTCACTTGTCGATTATAGAATTAAACCTATTGAAATGGTATAGATATAAGTTTGTTATTGCTCACTTGTCGATTATAGAATTAAACCTATTGAAATGGTATAGATATAAGTTTGTTATTGCTCACTTGTCGATTATAGAATTAAACCTATTGAAATGGTATAGATATAAGTTTGTTATTGCTCACTTGTCGATTATAGAATTAAACCTATTGAAATGGTATAGATATAAGTTTGTTATTGCTCACTTGTCGATTATAGAATTAAACCTATTGAAATGGTATAGATATAAGTTTGTTATTGCTCACTTGTCGATTATAGAATTAAACCTATTGAAATGGTATAGATATAAGTTTGTTATTGCTCACTTGTCGATTATAGAATTAAACCTATTGAAATGGTATAGATATAAGTTTGTTATTGCTCACTTGTCGATTATAGAATTAAACCTATTGAAATGTTTCAAAATTTAAAAAAAATCATCTTTCGCTGTTTTATTATTCAGAACTCTTTTTTTCGTTCCGTTTCATCTTAAGAGGGCATTACCAGAGAAAACCAGAAATATATCATTTTCAAATCAGATTTTAGACGTATTGACTCGTTTCCACAAAAAAATATAAATGCATTTCGAAAGATTGTTCTTTTAGGGAACGTACCCATACTACGTGACCAACTTTTTGCAATTTTTAACCCCCCCCCCCCCCCGGTGACCAAAATCCTAAGCAACCCGCCGCTCATTTGTATGGAGCGTGACATTTTGAAGACCCCCCCCCCCCCCCCTAAACGTGTCACGTAGTATGGGTACGTTCCCTTATCTAACATTCGCATGTAATAAATTTTGAGAAAAAAAATTTTTTTTAGTATAATAATAATTTTTAGTATGGCAGATTTGTTAAATTTTCAAAAAAGATTTTGTATTATATCACACCCATTTCAAATAATATAATCATGCAGTAAAATAAATCAATACATTATCTAGCAAACGCATGTTTTAGAATTTTAATTTTAGTTTCAATCAAATCATAAAAAAATATGTACATACATGTGTTTCTTGACGAAAATTGGTCCATTTGTGTATTTATTTGCGCACTTACAAATTAATATATTTCAGATTTTTTAACATTCTTATTAAATTTAGACATTATTGAATAATGATAAATACTTATAATAAAAAAATAATTACAAAAAGTATATTATTTTAATAGTTTTACCATCACGCCTTTCAGCATTTTTGGATGAAGGTATATAAATTAAAGCTAATTTGGATTGAAATAAATTCGATATTGAGTTATAATTTTAAAAAGCTGGTACGGAGAATAATTAATCTTTCTCATTGTAACCGCCCTGCACGATCGTAAGAACAACTTTCGGCGAAATGTGGATTTTCGTCCGCTGGCTGGTTAAACGCTCTTTAGATTCGTAAAGTGAGAAAAAATAATTTCACTAAAATAGTAACTAAAAGAATAATGTTTTTTACAAGCATAAGATAAGATTAAGATGACTTGACAATACCTTCCCTTCCCGCACACAATTTGATTTGCTTTACACAAAATAGGAACTTTCCACACACACACCACTAGTAGTTTTACACAGAGTATTAGAGGGATCAACTTAAGCACTGCGTATTACAATGGCACAGATAGAAATAATAACAAAACGTCGAATACAAAGTATTTATAGAGCAGTCTAAAGCTGCGTATACATTATGAACCAGGAATTATGGGAAAGAACTAAGAAACCGCTAGCGCTGTTGCTTCGATCCCATCGTGGTTAGGATCGCAGGTTCGGCTCGCGTTTGTATACGTAGCCTTATAATTATTACCGACTATCTAACAGGGAAGATATAAAAAAAATATGAAATTATAATATTTTTTTGGTTTGTTAATTTCACGGGGTTAATTTCACGATCCAATGTATCTGTCCACACGGCGGCGCACGGCATTTGAGCCACTCCCAACTCGCAGGTAAGCTGATAAATACTCGAACGTTAATAGGAAGGTACACTCACAACTCACAACTCACAATTAGGGAAGTTTTGACAAAAAAGGCATTGACGAGAGGTAGGGTTGCTGTCCACCTGGGAGTCGAACTGGCACCAGGCGGAGCGGTATCCCTCCCTGGCTTATTGAAAGCTATGCGAGATAGAACGCTGAGTGTATGGCAAGAGCGATGGGATAGGTCGACGAAGGGTAGATTGACTTTCTCTTTCTTCCCCTCAGTTAAAAGCAGAATGGAAGGGGCGCACATAAAACTGGATCACTACATGACGCAATTGGTGTCCGGTCATGGGGAGTTCAGGGGACGACTACATAGTCTGGCACTGTCTCCTCATCCGAACTGCGCATGTGGTGACACTAACCAGACAGCCGAGCACATTCTGTGGCACTGCGAGTTGATGAAGGATGCCAGAGAGGAAATGTTGGATGGTTTGAGAGGAATTACAAGACCGGCATGGAATGCCGATCTGGTGTCGAACAGAGATAATTTTGAATGCTTTAAAAAGTTTGTAAAGTCTTGGGTGGAGAGATGGCCTGTGCTTAGAGTTGCTGACTTAGATTAAAATCATCTTTGTTTCAGGTGCCAAACGTATTGCTCTTGTCTCTACATGGTTACTCCTCCGTCTCAATTTTATTATTGCCTATGCTCGATTGCTTTATATTTCTGTTATACTCTTGTTTTTACATTTCTTGTTTGGTGGTATGACTACACTGTATTTATTATTCTGTTTTTATTTATAACTACTGTTATACATTATTATTTTTTTGCTCTTTACTGCTACGTAATCTTCATATTATTTTTTTTCTTTTTTCTCTATTTTGTTGCTTCAATTTTTTGTTGATCACGCCTTTTTACCTGTCTTATTTGGTTTTATTATGTTACTAACTTCTTGAATTGTGACTAGGTTGATGTACTGAACTCCATTGTACTGTATTGTCCAACTCCCCACCATGGGGGCGGATAGACCCGGTCCCTGCATCCAGTCAGGTGGCAGAATTCTGGTAGGGCCGTCCCACTAACGCCCGTGCCTCCCCCGGCGTCATGAGCGAGCTTGAGGAATGTTTGCGCGAGCCCGGTTCCCTTCCGTCCTGCCTCCGGTGACCCGAGGCTCACATCATTCCCCAGGGTCTTTGGGAGTATCTCCCCCCCCCCCCCCTCCACAAACACTTCTTCAAGGGTACTTTTGGGAAACTGGCTAAGGGACGCGGGCGTTTGGGCACGTTGCGACCAGGCCGCTCGCCCGCTCATTCTCGCCGGGACTGCCCCGTGATAGTGGGACAAACTGCCCCCAATATCTTTCTTTTTATATATTTTCTTTGGTTTTAATCATACTTACACCTGTAAATATTTATCTTTTTATTTATTATTTTACTCAACTAGATGCTGAACCAACAGGCGAACTATTTTTATCTTTTTAATTACTGCTAATGTAAGTATGCATACATTTTACTTTTTTTACTAACAATCATGCATGCAGGGACATTGGAGGGTCTAGATTCGTTTCAAAATAAATGTAGCTTCCTTTTTACAAAAAATTAGAGTCCTGACGTGTGCGGCTAAGGAGGTTAAACAATCAGTTTCCTCACACAGCCGTGGGAAAGTGGTGGGTCCCCTCCAACTCACAATTGATTCCATGCAGTTTATTTTGCCCTTTTGACTTCTTAATTAGTGATTGGGAGCGGCTTAGTGCGTTGTGCGGGCGTCGTGTAAATGCTAATGATAAAAATGTTATCAAACACTTCTAATTTTCTAATTCTGCTAGTGTCCCATTGGACGTTGGCTGTCTTCGGGGAATCTGAGTCTAGGCTTCACTCACTAAATATATATTTGACCGGTCAGTGGTTGAGTGGGCATCGCATTTGGGTCCCACCCAGGCGTTCCGTGTTCGATTCCTCGGCTGGCTAAGTCCTCCATCACGACTCAAGCAAAATTTTCGGCTTACTGTGCTGGTAGTAGGAGATTTTCAAATATTGTTCGGTTATTCATAACCCGGGAATGTTTTTCTTTCTTTTAAAAAAAATCTTTAAAAAACCTTTGAAAAGGAAGAACAATTTTTTTGGATGGGATGTTTTAAAATCTGAAGTAATTTCGGTTGTGATGTGATTGTGAGTACGTAACGTTCTGAAATTGTTGTACATTGTAAATTGTAAATTGAAACGTTCATAAATAAATTATGATTGGTACATGTAATTTATGCACGCCGTACTTGACCCCTCATTTTGTCAGAGATTTAAAATATTTTGTCAGAGATTTAAAATATTTCTGCTTTACAAGAAAATCCATATTAAACAGAATATTTAATTACAGAACGTATCGTTAAAAAATTTGAGGCGCATCTTCGAACTGGTTCTAGATTCTAGAAAATGGATTTTGGCGCAGTCGTTACAACAACGAGCTATGAGTAGGAATATGATACTCTTTTTAAGGAGCTAAACGTCACAAAATTTATAAAACTGGGAAGACTTCGGTGGCTGGGTCATAATGGAGAGAATGACCGAGCATCAAGCACGAAAGTCCCTGCTGAACTCAAGACCAATAGGGCGAAGGAGCCTGGGAAGGCCAAGATTAAGATGAAGCGACAACGTCCTCAAATATATATCTACCTTGGAGCTTCTAAACTGGAGAGAACTGGCACAAAACGGAGATGAGTGGAGGAAGACTCGTGAAGAGGCCAAGACCCTCCGAGGGTTGTAGAGCCAAGTGACGATGATGATGTAGTAGTTATTTTTATTTATTTGGTAATGAGTGTACGAGTATATAATTTTACAACTAAAAATTCAATAATTTTTTTTCAAAGGTTACTTATGTACATTAATTTTTAGTTTTATAATTATGTAAGGTGTTTGTTTTAGTATTTTTTTTAGATTGTAATTATTTTGAGCTGGTAACCAGACGCATCTGATCATTTAGAATTCTTTGTTAGCATCACAAGGAATTGAGATATGAGATCGAAAAAATGACAAAAAATTAATATAATATAATAATGAAATCAGGTCTCAATAGTTTAGTCAAACGACTAAACTTTAGTCGTTTAGTGTACATATATCAAAGTGTTGAGCGCTTGAGACAATCACGAGGAAGAGACAATGAAAGTAATAATCGCTTATTAAGCATGCACGGACGAGCAATTGAATAGTCAATCACAACGTGTTGTATGGTATCTACACGCGTTTTATTTATTGCAAACGATGTTTGCAATGACAGTTAAAATTACGAGACATCCCGTTCTCAGCCCCAATAGCCAATCTAGCCGTCCAGGCCCCAAACTGCTTCAAATTACGTCGATCAGATCTCCCCTCGCCCTCCCTCCATCCAACTCCCCTGGTCTGCGCCACTCTTCTTCAAACACCGATCTTCCCACCAGGATAAATGGTCTGCCTTGACCCCGCCAACAAGCCAATAATTTCGGCTTGATCGTCCAATTAATCCCCCCCAAGTGCACCGTTTCGCGCCCCATACGCCTTAAGAATCGCAAAGAAGCTGAAAAATTGCAAACCCTCGTAGAACGAGCCACTGAATTTAAATTCATTATGCAATCGGCCACCAAAGAGCTGAGCTCCATCCAAACATTCGTAAGTAAACACAATGGCTAGACAACGTATCAACAATTCAAACCTGCAGACAGCGTACTGGAACGCCAATGGCAGAATAGTATCATATATATGATAGAACTACCGACAAGAGTGGTGGCACTGCCATTCTCGTCAAAAGTAATATTGATCATTGTCTAGGTGCCGTATGTTTCAACAGAATGCCAAGTCACGAGCAAAATTTAAATTTTAACCGTCAGTTAAAGTTACAAGGATGTTAAATGGGTCAATTCTTCTTAGATAATTGGATTCTGTTCCTTATTTACATTAATGACCTATGCTACATAGAATGTGAAGGAGAAATCATCAGTTTTGCGGATGATACTGTTCTCCTAATAAATGGGAATAATTGGACAGAAACATGAGAAAGAAAGATTTAAGAAAGCAGAAGACACACTTAACAGGGTTAAAAAATGGCTAAACTACCATTCACTTGCACTTAAGGGCGTTTAACCAGCCAGCGCATCCACATTTCGTCGAAAGATGTTCTTACGATCGCACAGGGCGGTTCCAATGAGAAAGATTAATTATTCTCCGTACCAGCTTTTTAAAATTATAACTCAATATCGATTTCATTTCATTCCAAATTTGCTTTAATTTACACCTACATCCAAAAATGCTGAAAGGCATGATGATAAAACTATTAAAATTATGTAATTTTTGTAATTATTTTTTGAGTATTTATAAGTATTTATCATTTTTCAATAATGTCTAAACAAAATAAGAATGTAAAAAAAATCTGAAATACATTAGTTAGCACAAGTGCGCAAATAAATACACAAACGGACCAATTTTAGTCAAGAAACACGTGTACGTAGGTATATATTTTTTAATGATTTTATTTAAACTAAAATTAAAATTCTAAAAATAATAATAAATAATAAACATGCGTTTACCAGATAATGTATTGATTTATTTTACTGCATGATAATATGATTTGAAATGGGTGCTGTATAATACAAAATCTTTTTGAAAATTTAAGAAATCTGCCAACGATCTATGGTATAACCTTATTACATTGAAAATAAACTTTTTTTTTCAAAATTTAAAACATGCGTTTACTAGATAAAAGAACAATCTTTCGAAATCAATTTATAATTTTTTGTGAAAAAGAGTCAATACCTCTAAAATCTGATTTAAAAATGACATATTTCTGGTTTTCTCTGGTTATGCCCTCTTAATGCTAATAAAACCAAATTTATCATTTTCAAAATAAATAATAAGAAAATTCTGAAGAAAACCTGAACTTGAAAATTCATAGCCCGCATCACTTAATGAGCATTGTAATTATCCCTCTTTAGAAAACGTTGACCATATAACGTATCTGGGTCTAAAAATTGACCGAAACTTGAAATGGACCGAACCCATTACCTATTAAAATAACAAAATTAAACAACTGTAATTTTTTCAAAACTATCAGGAATGTCCTTATTGAAAAAGACTTAATTAAGATTTATATGGCTCTCTGCCAATCACTGTTAGAATACGGTATTATCGGATGGGGCAGTGCAAATAAAAACATACTAAATCCACTAATTAAAACACGAAAAGCCATAATGAAAATTATACTGAAAGTTTCTGTAAGAACCGGCACTGACGAAATCGTGAACAATCTTAACATCTTGTCAATTAAACAACTATATTCTAAAACTATACTCATATACATTCATAAGTACAAAACCCAAGAAATAACAACTAACACGTACATTAGAAACACTAGATCTCATGCTCAAAAACATATCCAACAAGAAACTACTAACACAACATTTGGGCAAAAAAGCTTCCTATATTAGGTTATTAAACTCTACATCAAAATACCACTCTCACTCAACAACCTCAACATTACAACATTTAAATCTCAAATAAAAAGTTGGATACTAAATGAGATCGGAAATAGAAAATATACTAATATCAAATACAGACTAAAACCGAATCTAGTGAACTGAATTATAAAAAAACGCTATCTTATTTATTTTATAATTATTTTAAAAAATACTCCCTGGTATGTATTTATACCTAATTCATATTAACTTCTTATAATTAAATTATAATATGTCAATGAAATCCTCAGCACGGGAGATCCCAGTGAGGATGGATCAACTATTCGACATTATTGCCCACTTAGTGGCTGAAAATAATGAAATGAAGGGCGAATTAAAAATATTACGACCACTAATAAAAAACTCTACCCAAAATATGATTGAAATAAAAAATGTAATGAATGAAAACAAGTCGCTTCTCGTAAACATGGCAGAAAAAAATGAAGAATTTAAAAACAAATTGCATCTCACCAATATTAATAACCAAAATAAAGAAATTAAAACACCTCTTCCGGCACAGGACATCACACATAGCAGAATTAAAACAGCACAACTTCAATGGAAAGAAATAAAAATACGGATCTTTGGAGAAGAAGCAGGCCACCAAATAAGAAGAAATCTGGAAAAAAACTTTAAAGATGTAGATTGTTCCAGCTATATATACCCTGGGGCAACACTAGACTGGTACACGGCAAACATCATAAGAGAAAGCAAGAATTTAAACAAAAATGATTTTGTAATTTTAATAGCCGGAGAAAATGAGACATCCCCTAAAAACTTTCTAAGCAACTTGTACTACACCCTACGACAACTAGCCCATACTAATTAGCGATGTGTCAGTTCAGCTGGAATGGGCTCATGTGATCCGCTCCTTTGCGGGAAGCGGTTCCTACTCCCACTCCTTTTTCAAATCGACTACTCCCAGAGAACCCGGCCCAGTCCCAGTACTCTCCGCATCCAAATAAATCCGGCGGTAATCCGGCGGTCCGAGCAACTCAACGCCGAAGCGCGAAAACCGCACTCGAATACAAGTCCCGGGTTCCTTTAACAGAGCACGAGGGATTTTGCAATATTTAGGGTTTTTGTGCATTTTAGAAGTCGCCTGTGTCCATAACACCACCCCAAAATAAATTGTTGATACAAAAAAAAAATAGATAAATGCTTTTTCTGTGCCCTTCAGTTAAAATAAAATATTAAAAAATATGTTTATCATACTTTATAACTGTTTGTTCAAGAACCGTTTTCTATAAATCGTCAATCGATCTCCAATTTTTTTTCTTCTGTGATCATACACAATACGAAAAAAAATAAAAAAAAAAATATTATCGTAGAAAAAATATCTACCTATACCTCCTCATATTCACATTTTTGTAATAAAGTTAATTTATAGTGTATTCATAATTTTTAAAACTACATAAATCAATCAACTTTGAAATTATTTTTACACATTAAAATAGTTGGTAATTATTGAACAAAAAATATAATGCATATCTACAATGTTTTAACTATGACAATTTAAAAAAAAAAGTTGAAAATTTTGTGATTTTATTGGTAATTTATGATTTTTTATAACACCAAATACACATAAAAACGAACGCAAAAATAATTCCGATTCATTACGCGGAGATGAGCCGCATCGGACGGTCGTCCGCGGCGCTTTGTTCTGTAAAGAAGTATTTCAAAATTAGGACTGTAGTAGTGCAATTTGAATATATGTACACTATAACTCGAATGACAACAATCCATTAAAGTTCGTTCGCTAATTTGTAGTATATAAGTCGAAAGGAATCAAAAAACGGGCATGCTTTAAAGACGCGGTCGTTGCTATGATAAAACCTTCCGATATAAGTCCAACAAATTCGTAGGCGCATAAAATACAGTAATCACTCGATGATCAGTTCATACAGTAATCGGTTTACGAAACCTTTTTTCTAATTCTTTCCCTTATATATTTTTTAAATATATTGTTTACCTCATAATAATCGTAACATTTTAATTTCAGAATTTTATTAACATTTTTGTTTGATACCAAATTCTGCTTTATTAAGATTTCCTAGATGTACGTATAAATTTATTTGCATAACGTTAAGCGTATTGATTTGGAAATGACTTCAGTAGGCGAAAGAGCTATAAATAAAAATAACCAATAATAAATATGAATAAAAATAAAATAAATTGGTTTTTCGATTTAAAAAATATAAGAATACTTGCAGAAAAGTCAATAAAATAAAATGGATAAAAATTTATCCAGACACAATCTAGATTGCATTTAGTTCGAGTTGAATCTTGCAATCATACATAAAGATAGCAGCCAATAATATGTGCGTTAAGAAAATGAAGATAATGTTGGTAGTTCTTTCATATGGGTTCCGTAGCTCAATCTGTAGAGCTCTTGCCATGTAAGCAAAGGGTCCTGGGTTCGAGTCCCAGTGGAGCCAATATCTTTTCTGATTTTTTCTGTCTCAGATTTTCGATCGAGTTTCGCTAATATTGTCTTCATTTAATTAAATAAAAAATATGGATTTAATAAATTTTTTTTTTACAATTAAAAAAATTAATAACTTAGCAGCATGATTAATAACTGCATGATTAGCAACGAAATATTTTGGCCTGCATATTTCGTTTATATAAGGCTTCATCAAATGCTGCAGACGGTTCAGGGACATTTATATCTGATTACTAATATTTTTTGTATTAAATACCCACATACAAGCCCAATATCCGTGTTGTCCTAGTTTTTCGAAGCAAGCATGTATTTCAACGGGTCCATTTATTATTTTATTAAAAAAGTGAGTGTCATATTTCACATTTCGAACGGTTTCACAAGGGCTGTGCAAATACATAAATGGTTAAATATTATTATTCATAATTTAACTCACCTATGCGTCCTTGGTTTTAAACAAATTTAAATAAGTTTATTATCTTTTTTCAGTATATGCGTAAAACTACTACCTGGCTGAGTACCCGGAGTGGCTCGGGGTTTTAAATGGTTTGGTGTAAAGTTGTGATGTTGAGAATTCTAGTTTACCTGAAAACTGGGTGTAGTTTTAAGATGGAAATAATATTTTTTTTTTTGCATGAGCTCCACACAGGAGGCTCTGAGGAAAATAATTTACCTCAGGGCCTATGTCATCTTTGGGCATGCTGTGTAGAGGGTTTTTTTAAGGAAAAGAAGGAGAGGGGAGTTCTGGGAAGGAAAAAGGGTTTAAGGGGTAGGTAGGAATTCGGGGGTTCAGTGTGTCCTGGTCATCCGCCTCCAAGACCTAGACGAACAGCACCCCATGAACCCGGGCACTCCTGCTAAATCACCAAACGTAGGGAACCAATTGGGGTGACCTATGGCAGAGGTGTTGGTTATCCAATAAAGGTTCCTGGGGCGGCGGTACTCATTCCCACCTCCCAAATTGAAAATTAATGCTGAGAATTGAATAAGCTTTTTTAAACATTGGTTTTACGATACAAATAATTTTTTGATTCATCTCTTCCTCGGGCATCTCCGACTTTTTCAGCCATTGTCTTCGTGATATCAAATTATTACTATTAAAAGACAGTTACATGCAGTACCAGTACCAGATTGTTACTATGCTGTCTCGATGAGACTATAGATTGGAATTTGAAATTTTTATTTATTTATACGCCTAAAAGACGTTTTACATAAAAGTGATAAAATAAATCATTATATCTAGCGCATTGCAGAATATCTTTATTTCATTGTAAATAATAATAATAATGCAGATCAATAATATAAAATTATTTGGCGGGCACATAAAAAAAAATATTATAATATTATTTTATTAATCAATTCAGTACTAAACAGCGATTCATTAATCGCTGTTTAGTACTGAAGTGATTAATAAAATAATATTATAATATGAAGTGATTAATAAAATAATATTATTTTATTAATCACTTTAGTACTAAACAACGATTAATAATAACAATTATAATCGCTGTTTAGTACTGAAGTGAGTTTTATGTTTATTTTCTTCATGTTATAAAAACTGTATTTTGAAGTGAAACTTCTATAGCTCCGCTGTGATTTGGATTTCGAATGAAACGGAAATGACGATTACCGCATCTGCAACGCATCAACTGCGCTCATTGGCCGCTTTGATTATGATGTCATTTTTAAAGACTCCTATTGGTTGAGATATGAAACGGAAATTACGTTAGGTCTGCGCTCATTGGTCGCTTTGATTGTGAACTCACTTTTCAAGTATTGGTTGAGATTGTTTTGGTAAAGTTTCGCTTCTACCGCATGTAAATTGCACTCGAATTTTTTCTAAGGCTACCTACTGTAAAAACCTAAACTTTCAAATAAATAATTTTATTTTTCCACCGTGTTTATATTTCCATGGTGTGACAGCCCTAACAATCCAGCGAGACATTTTTTCTCGCTTGGCGGGTATATGCACGTGTCTTTCTGGGTTGGAAACCTTTAAAAAAATCCCAGAATTTATGGAATATTGCGTACATATTGTAAAATGTAGGAATATTTGTATATATGTAAAATAAATCAATACACCTCCAATATTAATGTCATGTTGAGAAGATGTAGATTATTAAAGAACTTGATTAACTTTTTGTCGTTTATATTTTTAAAATTAAAAATAAACAGATTTTAGTATTAAAACCCCATAAACAAATGGCAATTTACTTTTAAAACCATACTATTTGAATCGTGAATATCCGTCAGTTTTTAAAAAGCAATTAATTTTGTTTTTGTAATTATTTATCATCGCAATAGGGAATCTCAAGGGAAATTTCCCCACGTTATAGGGAAAAATCGATATCTTGCGAGTAACGAATTCAGTAAAGATATATTTGTTCTTTTTTAATTTGTGTTCGGGAATGATCGTTTAACTCCGGATTTTTACGAGCGGATACTAAGGTCAAATCCATGTCAAGTAACAAAGTTTAATAACATTTTGCGGAATCGACTTAAAATTCGACGAGGGCGACATAAGCGACAAATTTTTTAACTATTTTGGCAAATTTCGACAAAATCCATTGCCCTGCTTGGCTCTTAAACCCAAGCGCCTTGTTCCAAGCTACGTGAATCGCGACACAATCCATTCATTCCGCCCACTCCCGGAATCGCGCGAACGCCGCGAACTACGTACATTCCTGACTCACCCCGTGGCCGCCGGCTTGCTCCGCGATCCACGGTCCGGCGTCACTCACCATTCCACTCATGAGTCGCGGGTCTCGGTGAGTTCCCGACACTCCCCGCTACCCGCGGCCGGCCAACTATGACACTTCCCCTTGAGTCACGACTCACGAGCTGGGCGCTGGGCGTTCATTCGATCGCTGTTCGTTGATCGACACACACGTGCGTGACCGCTTCGGCTAGACACGGAGCAGTTTTTAATTAGAGCGTCTTATCTGGTATCGTTAATCAACGGGTGACGTGCATTATAAAATAATAGTTTATAGTAAAGCATTACAGCTTATTAATTTACTTATTTAAATTCTCAATAAAAGACCGTGCAGTGTAGATACATTGAATGTACCTACATTGCACGGGTGACGGGTCCGGACGGGTCTTGTCCGACTCCGGGGTTCTGAGTTCTCGTGTGGGTTCTACGAGTAGGTCCTGGTTCCGAGTTCTTTGAACCCGTGCGTCCCGTTTCGGTGCGCCGCAACAATACCCAGTGCCCAGTCCGCACCTAAGAACTCGGACCCGGGACCTGCTCCTAGAACTCGTGTACTTTTAAAAGGAAGCAAGTCTCGGAGGCTTCCGGAAAAATGCAGAACTTACCCACCTCTAATACTAATGTCCTAATACATCCAGTTACTAAAAACAACTATTTAAACATCTATAAACTGAATTCTGAGATTATATCTCACATCTTCGAATTAAAAAATTATTGTAAATTTAGTGGGCCCATTTTTTATGAAAAAATGAATAGCCATACAATTATCAAAATGATGAGCTTAACAAGGGCGCATATAAAAAATGAGATCAATAAAATATCAGTCTACAATTTTGAGCACCCACATCCATCAGAAAAAACCCAAAATATATTCATTCATCCATTCCTACACAAACCCGAGATGACAGGAACTCACCTTATCCTTGGCACAGTTAATGCACGTAAAAACAGAATATAATATAAACCAAACGTGGTATACAAAAAAACAATCATTTAACACAGAAAACACTAACATTTTTAACAATTACTTAACATGTATATGTTGGGAACCACTAAAATCCATTGAATCCATTAATGACAGCTATGAATACTTCATTAATGAAATAAATAATGGTATGAAGTTTTGTTTCCCCTTTAAACTGTATAAATATCCCCAAAAACGCAAAATAAATTGGGTAACGACTGGTATTAAGATATCTATTAGACAAAAAAGACATCTGTACATGAAACAAAAAAAACACAAATGACCTCACAATCGTAAACAAATACAAACATTACAAAAAAATTCTTACAGCCGTTGTGTCCAACCTATGCTCAGCCGAGATCTCCGCTCAGCCCTGCTCAAATGCCCAAATACGCTGTGTCGAAACACAATGATCGTCCCACCACACTCAAATGTAAGGAAGGTAGCCGGGTGGATTAAAGTTGCTAAGGAAGACCTACTTATAAAAACTGACAACAGAGCAAACAAAAATCCGCGAAAACAATCGAGCTGTCAATGTCAATTAATTATCGTAATTATCTGTCATTAGTTCACTCTTTTGTCGGCTTTTTTATTTGGTTTTTCAATTTGAAATATGAATCCTATATTGAATATAGTGATTATGGTTGAATGGGCAGATATGCTTAACGATAATATTGGATTATATAGGCGGTGGCAAGATGCCGATATAAATTTTATGGAAGTATTAAATGACGGCGATTTTTATAACCGCTTTAGGATGACAAAAGCGTGTTTTTTATATGTTTTGAGCCAAGTAGAAGATGATTTAACTTACGCAAGCGAAAGGTAAAGTTTTGACTTATTCGAGTGTCATTTTTGTAATAATATGTGGAATATAATTAGCACTTGTCGAGGACAATGTCATTCCAAGCAGCTTCTTTTGATTTTACAAACGTAGCGTAGTTTGGGCCACCTGTCGCTTTCGACAAAATGACCTGCGACGAGGTAACTAGGTCTACAAGTCTCATTTTTTCGTTTGGCGTAAAATTTTTCGAACGCTTCGCCTTGTCCATTTTGAATACAAAATTTCAACTGATTCTAATGTCAAACTTCAAACGCACGTAAACAAAAAAGTAAGTCAATTAACACCTTATTTTTAACATATTAAATACGTTTGTTTTAAAAATGTAAAATGTCGGTTTATGTATTACACTATTTAAAATAAAATATCTGTATTAATAATAAATAAAATTAATTAACGTTTCGGTATTAATTTAACATGTAAAGTTGCTAACTTGACGTCATTTTTTGGTGTACGAAAGCAAATGGGGCTACACACCGAGCGCTACGATCAAGTTGTTGGACACAGCTAAAATGGAGCATTTTTCTAACATACCTTAGCTTAGCGGCGCAAGGCGCTAGGCTCAGCTTCACTCGGATTAATCATCCGAAAATGTTGGACACAACGGCTGTTAGTAAAGTAAAACAGGTAGCTAAACGGAATTATAATAGTAAACGAATTCAAAACGCGCAAAATAAAACCAAAACATCGTGGAACATAATAAAAGAGAACTCAAATAATTCTAATTCTAAAAGTAAACCAAAAATCTGTCTTAAAATAAATGATAACCTGGTATCAGAACCAAAAAACATTGCAAATGAATTTAACATTTTCTTTGCACCACCGCCACCACCAAAAAATACATCTCTACGTCCACAATCTGCCAAAACAGTCGAAAACAAACAGTCGCGATCATTCTTCATAACGCCTGTAAACAGGGAGGAAATTATTAAAATCATCGCAAAACTGAAAAATAAAAGCAGTGTCGGCACTGACAAAATCCCTATAAAAATTATAAAAGCATGTGCAGAAGCGTTAAGTTACCCGTTGGAAATATTAATTAACAAATCTTTCGAATCAGGAACTTTCCCAGAACAATTAAAACAATCTATAATTGTACCTTTGTATAAGAAGGGTCCTAAACAGGAAATCTCAAACTACAGACCGATATCCTTATTACCAAACTTTACAAAAATATTTGAAAGAGCCATGTACAATCGCATTTATAACTTTCTCGAAAACTTTGAGATAATATGTCCACAACAATTTGGATTCGTAAAAAAAACGTGGGTATCTTTCTCGACCTCTCAAAAGCATTCGACAATGTTGATCATGAGCTTCTTCTAATTAAACTTGAACATGTAGGTATTAGAGGATTAGCATTAAAATGGTTTGAATCGTACTTAAAAAATCGTCAGCAGAAAGTTCAAATTTCAAATATCGATGAAAAAATGGTCCAGTACATGGTAGAATCCAAATGGAGAAAAATAAACAAGGGTGTGCCACAAGGAAGCATTCTTGGGCCTCTCCTCTTCCTTATCTATATAAACGAACTCCCAATAATTGCTGGCACAGAATGTTCAATGTTCGCTGATGACACCGCTTTGTTGTTTGAATGTAATGGAGACGTTGACGAATTTAACAAACAAGTTAACAAGACTTGCCAATTAATAGCAAACTGGCTGTTATCGCAACATCTATCACTCAACACAAACAAAACCCAAATTTTAAAAATTTGTCCAGTACAAGCTACACCTATAAATATAAATGTAAACATTAATAATAATATTATCGAACCTTCCCAAACCTGTTCACTACTGGGAATAGAATTAGACATAAACATAAACTGGAAAGAACATGTCTCAAAAATTGTAGCAAAAATCAGTAGTTTTTCTTATGTTCTGGGTAACTTGAGAAAAATATTGAACACCTAATCAGTAATAGCCGCATACTATGTTTATGTATATTCAATAATAAAATACGGTATTATTTTTTGGGGAAACTCGGTAAACGCCAAAGATGTCTTCATCATACAAAAGAGATGCATAAGAAAAATTCCAAACTCTGGTCGTTTAGATTCATGTAGACCTATGTTTAAAAATCTGAAAATTCTGACAGTCACAGACATATATATAATGGAGTTATGCATGTTAGTGCGATCATCTACAGACAAGTTCCCACTAAAAAACTCAACACATAAATACGCTACAAGGCTCACAGAAAACCTATTAATGCCAAAAGCAAACAAAACAATATTCCAAAAAGGACCATACTACATGGCCATTAAAGTATATAACAACCTTCCACATAACATTAAACAAATACGAGATACACACAAATTCAAATCGTCACTAAACACTTTCCTTGTTAATAAATGTCACTACACGTTGAGTGAATACCTCACGTAAATGAAACGCTTATTTTTATTGGTATATATATTTGTATTTTTTTTTTTCATTGGTATATTGTTATTTTATCTGTATAAACATTGTAATTATAATAAAACAAATAATATTATATAAACATTGTAATTAAATAAATGTGGTTAGCTGGAAGAAATGGGGTCTACCCATAAGCTACACCTTTTGTAATTTTTATTTTACAATAAATATTTTTTGATTTGATTTGATATCATTATCTTTACGTGTTACTAAGAAAGGAAGACAGTAAATCATTATTATTCCAAATGTACTTTTGCTAAAATAATTATTATTAGTGTGGCCAGTGTAAAAAGCAGAATATCGCTCGAAATTATGTGAAAAGCGCATCGCATTATTTTTTGGTGCGGCTAGACCGAAAATTAAATTTTAAAACCACAACAACTGTAACAGACTTGTTGCGTCTTTGCAAAACTGTAAAATGGAGACCGGTCTCTCGTGCACGCCCTCCCTTCTTGCAAGCCGATGATGATGATGACAGTGGGTAATTAGAGCTGGCCTCCCTATATCCAGTGGGTGGTGACCCTGGATGCGCCTAGTTTCTGCCTGAGCCTGGTGCCTTGGCAGTATCCAAAGTTAGGGCTGATTGTAGAGGTAGGCACCAGGTTCTCCTTCAGACAGAACTTCAGCATTCAGCAGGAGGCGGCAGGTCGTTGGACTTTCAGAGGTAGGAAAAAGTAATGAAACAAGTTTGTTGAGTAGAAGTGAACTGATTTATTAGGATCGTATTGTGAAATCGACGAAGTACAGGGAAATCAATCCCTCTGTCTCGCGAACTGTAGTTTGTAGTCACCTGAAGGATGGTTTTTCTACCGATGTGTGGGCTGCCTTTGGCAACGTGATGCTTCCCTTGGCGGAGTGCCCGAAGTGTTGACAGCGGTGGCATTTGGTGGGGGCGGACTTCCTGTCGAGGTATTCCACCTTAATCTTCAGGTGGAATATTGGCTGAATATCTGTTGGCCAGCTTCTCCATGGCTCAGCTGGATCAGGCCCTGATCTCATGCTGGTGACGGAGATAACGGGCAGGATCATGTCAAGAAGTTCTATTTTGATCTCCTCATCGTAAATGGTGGTAGGGATGCCCCTTAGGACGGCTTTTGTTTTCTTGTCTTCGGACAGTACGAAAGTGTGGAAGTTTCTTTTGTCCTCTTGTAATAATTTAGTCGCGAGACGGTAGCTGGAGGAGTCTTTGGTGTGGAGCACAATGCCCTGGGAGATGGCTTTGGCGTTTGCGATGTTAACGCCCGCATCCTCCAGCTTGCGTCTCAAAAAATTCCAGTTTTTGTCTGATTTAGCGAAGAAGAGGTCCGCCTGGAACTTGTAGATTTCAACCTCCCAGTTCATTCTGTAACTCGGATGAGATCCAGGCCAGACAGGAAGAACATTCCACTAGTCCTTGTACAACTGGATCACGGTGAGGTGGGACAAAAAAATTTCTACCACACTTCCTTCTTTCACCTGAAGATAAGATTGGAGTATCTTAATAAGAAAACAGCCCCCCTCTCAGTGTCACCGTTGCCAGCATTTTGGACACTCAGCAATGATGTGCCACCTGCCTCCCTGCTGCGTCAAGTGCGCAGGTGATCATTTCACGCAGGAATGTAAGAAGCAGAAGGAAGATGGTCCCGCCACCTGCGCAAACTGTTCTGGAGCCTATCCGGTAAATTATAAGGAATGTCTGAAAAGAACATCTCCACAACCGATCTTGCAAACCGTACTTAGTGCCACTTTTACCTCGTATACTACAATTTTTTTTTTTTTTTTTTTTATTTATTATTTTTTAGCATATAAAATATAATGTACATTTAGATGATGTATTAATTTGCTTACATGTTCATATTCAAATATGTTAATACCACTCTTCCATGGAAGCGTTAGCTTGTGTCTGGAAGAGTAGTGTACATTTTTTAATGCTATATTTAAGTTCTTAAATTACAATGTGAATGTAAAAAACAATAAGTTGTAAGTTCGGTGATATGTGATTATAAGTATTTATCTACTATCAAAACAATTTTACTGTTTGGATAATGTGTCCAGAATTATTGTAATTAGTTGCTAAAAACAATACAAAATTTAACTTATTTGAAGAATGGAGTATCACTTGGAAACTGAGTTATAAGTAGATTAGATTAGTCGGAAACTGTTTTTTTTTTTTTTTGAGATTATCTTTAAAATATTTTTTTACAGTGTTTATTAATTGGATTTTATCATTAATTTTTCTAATTTCATCCGGTAATCGGTTGAAAATAAGTCTTCCTTGATAAGTATAATAATTTTGTGCAAAGGAAGTGTTTAATTTTGGGCATGAAAAAATATATTTATGTCTAGTACGGTTTTCAGTTATAAATTGATATTTTTCTTTTTCTTTTATAATTTGAATCAATGCATTTCTATTGTATAGATCTTTGAAAGATGGTACTTGGAATTCCTTAAATAATTGATCCGTTGGGTAGTCAGAAGGTTTTTTTAATATGATTTTAATTATTAGCCTCTGCACAACTTCAATTGGGGAAAGATTAGTTTTGTATGCGGATCCCCAGCTAATGATAGCATATTGTAAAGTTGATTGAACCAAAGCGTAATATATTAGATATAAGTTTTTTACAGATAAAAAATTTCTGATTCTTAAAAATATATAAATCAATTTTCTAATTTTTTTTACAACTTGACAAATTTGTTCCTCTTTATCATTAACCACTCCATCATACTTAAATAGCTTGATGAAATAGGAATACATGGAGACCTATCTCGATGGGTGAAATCATATTTATGTAACAGAACGCAACTAGTATTTATTAATGGATACAAATCATTCTCTATAAATGTAACTTCTGGTGCACCACAGGGGTCAAATCTGTGTCCTTTTCTTTTTCTAATATTCATACCTTGGTTTAAAATTAAACTGTGGTTATGCTTTCTTCGCCGATGATCTTAAAATTTTTCGTATAATTAAGTCTGTTTCTGATCATCAACTGCTTCAAAATGACCTCGACATCCTCAATAACTGGTGCACTGTCAATGATATGCACTTAAATGTTGAAAAATGTTACACTTTAAACTTCCTCGTAATAGAATTATGAAGGATTTTTCCTGTGTTATTAATAATACTATTCTTAAAAAAGTGTTTTCCATAAGAGATCTAGGAATCACTCTTGATTCTAAATTCATATTTGATGTACACATTAACGACATTAAGTGCAACTCATTTAAAATGATGGGATTTATTCATAGAATATGTAAACCTTTCAAAGATCCTCTATCAATTCTAACCCTTTACAATGCCCTAATTAGAACATTAGAAGTAAAGTTGAATATGGAAGCACTATTTGGAATCCACATTACTGCAAATATGAAAACATTGTAGATTCAGTTAAAAAAAATGCTATTTTAATTGCTAAAAATGCTTTCAATTGTGGATTAGGGGTCGTCCATTAATCACGTGATGTTTTTTTAGCAACTTTTTAACCCCCCCCCCCCCTCCCTGGTGATATGTGGTGAGGTTTAAGACTAACCCCCCCCCCCCCAAAATCACATGTATTTTTTTTAGTAAAAGGTGTTTTGAAATTTTCAGAATATTATCACTAAAATAAATACACGTGATATCTCATTATACCCCCCCCCACCCCCCCGTCGTGATATTACGTGATTTTTTCCGAACCCCCCCCCCCTTTCGAGCCACCAAGAGCCACTCTTTTTGCGTGATATTATAATCAAACAAGATAAATATTGTCAACATAATATAATTTAACCAGTAGGTAGATTTCAAATAATTGACTCTACGATTACCACTGATTATTATAAATAAATAATTTATTTATTGCAATATAATTTATTTTATTGCAATCTATTTATTATTAAAATATATATATTTTTGGGATTCCCATGAATTTTAAATATTGTTGATGTACTTATATGCAATGTTATCAAGCAATGTTATTTTTAACACTAACAACTCAAAACTATATTACGTAGGTATCTAAAGGTGATTGCGGTTGATTTTTATTTTGCAAAGTGTTTTTTATTTGGTATTCCGTTTCTAATTCGGTGGTGAGTGCATACATACTTTAAAATTATTATTTCACTTAGCAAAAAGTGTTTTGTTTGGAAAAGCACAGTATTATAAGAACATCGACAAAGTTCCGAAATCTTTCCCAATTAATTAACCACATTACATATATTATTACATATAACAAGATTAGTGTTACACAATCAGGTAGCTACGTAGGTAATTGCGGATTATTATGTGTTTTGTTTTGAAAAGTTTTATTTTCTCTGTACATTTGTTACTTAAGTTTTATAATTTTTTTTTAAATAATAAAAAAATTTAAGTAACCAATGTACATATAAAATAAAACTTTATAAAACAAATAGCATGTGTGTTCAAATGTTGGCTTTGAGCACGCTTATTCACGAGAAAGCTCAAACCAAGCCTGCTCATTATTTATTGAGCAAATGTGTACAGTTGACTATTTTTGACATAAGCGTACTCATTAATGAGCATGCTCATAAGCCGGCTTGATTGAGCAAGTGTGTCAGTACCTTAACTCCAATAATAAAAAAATGAAATTATTTAAGTTAGAAGGTCATTCATTATTCATTAAAAAAATGGACTGGAGTTCCTTATTGTCATTTTGTTTTTTCAAGTGAACACCGTTGTGATTTGAAACTCGATGGAACGAAAAAGCGACACTAAAAAGAGACAAACACATAAATCTATAGGATTTAGCCCCTAACCTATTTAGTAAAAATATTTTTACAGCGGATTTCCACTCAAGATGCCTTCAGATATAAGTATATCGATTTTGGTTGTACGGCCGTATACCCTCTTTGCATACTTACTTAATTAAAAATCTTCTAAATGATCAGGCTGGATGAATTGTCGCCGGATGAATTGTCGGCGGGATGAACAGTCGGCAGGATGAACTGTCAGCAGGATGAACTGTCGTATTGTGTTTTATAGTCCAGTCAAAATAGACAAAAAAAAAGTGCAGAGTTTGCATTAATTCCGAACAAGCTGAATTTTGAATAGGTCTTGAATACGTCATTATTAATGCTATTTCAAAAGTCCCCATCGATCTAGCATTAGATTTGTTTTTTATCCGAGGTCAACGGTCACAAATTTTCGTTTTCGGCGTATTTCTCGGAAACGGTGAGAGCTACAAAAAAATATTGAGAAAAGTTTGTATATCGTTAAATTCTCCACAAAAAAGATTTTTTTTTCCCTACGAAGCATCGTTCTCGAGTTATCGCGATTTCAAACGAATATGCAATTACATGGTTTGATCGATCAAAAACGATATTTATTTATTTATTTAAGGAACATAAACAGTTTTAATAATATAACATACATAAGAGGATAACAAAAAAAGACCAATTATTAATGTTCACAGATAGGTATTTAGAAACATAAAAGTAACTGAATGAAAACAAGAATATTTAAGAAAAGAAAAAAAAAACAGGACAAAGCAGCAATTAAAAAAATACATATATATAATACAGGTGTAGATTCAACAAGTGATAAACCTAAATATAAATACACAGCAATAAAATAAATGCGATTATAACTGTAGAGAAAATAGGGTGCGAAACAGGTATTTGGATTGGGACGGGTAAGGGGAGGATAGGGATAAGGGAAAGTTGCCACGCAGGTAATTCAAAAATATTAGGTACCATTAATTTAATCATCATGAATATGTGTTATGTATTATTCGCACGTAGAATGTTATACAAAGAAATTCTGTAGCGAAAGTAACTAGCAGTGAATATGTCAGCAAGTGTTTCTAAACGTGCAAATTTAATGTTATAGTAGTTACATGTCCTTTGCATAAATTCATTTTGGTTGGAATTCGTGTTGCATCTATCAATGTAGAAAAGGGAATTTTGTCTGCTATATCGAGTCGGCGCGTGGAAATTCATTTTATTTAGCAACTCCGGGCAGTCAACTTTCGAGTTAATAATTTTGTACAGGAGCATCTGATCAGCGACAAGCCTCCTGTCGAGCAGTTTCGTGATTCGAAAATGGTTCTCGATTTCATCGTAAGAGTTGTATACATTGAATGATTTAAAATTGAGGAATTTGAGAAATCGCTCCTGAACTCTTTCTAACCTGTTGACATAAACAATATAGCGCGGGTTCCAAACCTGTGAACAGTATTCCAGGTGAGGACGAACATGTGAATTGTAGAGAATCAGATAAGTCTTAGTATTTTTGAAAAATTTGCATGTTCTTAGTACAAAACCTAGACTCTTTGTTGCTTTGGTGACAATGTTATCGACGTGTTTATCAAAGGTAAGTTTAGAGTCCAAAAGAACCCCGAGGTCACGTATATGATCTTTATTTGTTAACAGAAATCCAGAAATGGTGTAATCAAGCAGTATTTTCACACGGTTACGTGTGAATGTGACTTTGCAACATTTAGAAATATTGATAAAAAGCTTATTTCTAAGACAGTAATCCGTCAGTCGGTCAAGATCTTCTTGTAAACGCACATAACAGTTTGGGGAGCTAATAGGAAGGTATATCTTCATATCGTCGGCAAATAGTAAAATTTGAGTGTTGTGAAAACATGTCGTAATATCATTTATATAGATAGAGAAAAGCAAAGGACCCAAAATGGACCCTTGAGGCACACCGGAAGTGATAATTTTCCAGATGGAGGAAAATCCACCCACTGTCACAGCCTGAGACCTGTTTGTTACGTATGAAGATAACCAACGAAGGAGATCTCCATGAATACCATGATTAGCAAGTTTTCTAAGCAGGATGCTGTGGTTGATCTTATCAAAGGCTTTGCTATAGTCGGTGTAGATTGTATCAACTTGCACACGTTTATCCATAGAGGCAGACAAGAAATTTATAAATGTTATAAGATTTGTAGCAACAGAGCGACCTGCAAAGAATCCGTGCTGAAATTCATTGATCGAATTCTTTACCACAGGGAATAACTGGTCATAGACTATGTTTTCGAACACCTTTGAAAAAATGCAGAGCTTGGAAATGGGTCTATAATTATCTGCTTCACACTTATTTCCCGATTTATGAATTGGCGTGATGTAGGCTCTTTTCCATATATCTGGAAATGTACCAGTCTTAAGCGATATATTAGATAGCGGAAGTGACAAATGATTTGCGCACTCGGTAATGAACAGTGGTGGGATACCATCTGGCCCAGCTCCCTTGTTGGAATCAAGCCGTTTTAAATATTTAGATACAAGATCAGCATCGATAGAAACTGACCCTATCGCACAGACCTGCTTAACTACGGAGTCATCGCAGGAAGTCCCCAGAGGGTCAGCCGGTTCGTAGACCGAATGAAAATATTCAGCAAATAAATCACAGACTGCCTGGCCCCCCTCGGCTGTTAAATCCTTAAGATTTAAAACGCTAGGAATAGATGCTGATAGTTTTTTTGATTTAACATATGACCAGAATGCATTGGGATCCTTGGCTATATTCTCTTCAGCATTATTAATAAAGTCTTCGTGACACTTCTTTGCCATTTTTTTTCTGTCTGGTGCGTAGCCTTGAAAATGTAATGTAATCGGAAGGGTTCTTATATGTAGTATATAATCTGTTAGATTTCTGCTTTTCGCGAATGAATTTTATTAATGATGAGCTATACCACGGGGGGTAGGAATGTTTACCAGTACGCCTCAATGGAACCTTATCCGAGATCAAATTATTAATAATATTATAAAAATGTGATACTGCAGGATTGACGGAATCGGTTGAGTTAAGTACGTTCCAATCTACTTGTGCCAGGCTGTCTCTTATGTCATCATAATTAGCCTTGTGGAATGAGGGCCTTTTAATTGATTTTTCCTTTACGACCGGTGATTCAACAAACTCAGCAGTGATAATTATGGATTTATGGTGAGTATCCTCAGGAACCAACGGATCGTTCGCGGGGGCAACGCGTACCGAGAAATTACAGAGAACGAGATCAAGAATTCTTCCTAACGTATTTTGAACACCATTATATTGGTGGAAGTTACAGTAATTAATATTGTCGATAAATGTTGCGCTTATTGTAGAGGTATAGTTGCAAGGAATCATGTTTACCTCACCCACAGGAAGAGTCCAGGTAATATCGGAAAGGTTAAAGTCTCCCATGATAAGAAATTTGTCGTCAGATTGATTCAAAAGCTTTATACCTAGATCATTCGAGAAGGTAGAGATTCGAGCATTGAAGTTGAAGCTTTTGGACAGGTAGATACAACAAAGATGAACGCTAATAAATCCATTTGCATGTGGGATGCGAAGAGTCACCCAAATGTCTTCATCTGTAGAACACCAAAAGTAATTACAAATTGAATTGAGCTCCTTTTTGACGGCCAAGAGCACCCCACCACCCATTGTTACACATTGGATACTTCTGTCGCGTCGGAATACATTGTATCTTGAGTCAAAAAGCTCCCCATCTGAAATAGAATCTGTAAGCCAGGTCTCTGTTATGCCAATCACGTTATAATCACCGCTCGTAACACTGCGAAGAAATGTATCAGTTTTTGTTCTCAGTCCACGTACGTTGTGATAAAAAATACTTAGAGGCAGGGACTCTTTTTCAGTTTGGTGTCAATAACAAAAATATGCAGAGAATGTGTTGACATAATGTGAGGATGAAGATATTTTTGTAGTTCGACGGCGTTGTTCTGCAGCTTTGATACTTTTCGTGTAATCAGTATAACCATCAAACATTATGGTAACGTTGTAACCAAAGTGCCTTCGAACATACTGAAGATCTTCTTCTTCCTTGCACTGTCCCAACTCATCGCCTAGGTGGCTGTTCTCGTTCTCAGGTTGTAATTTCTTCTGTTCTGAGTATCGCTTTCATCAGAGATCAAAGTGATAATAAAATTACAAACATCATGAAGACGATATAAAGACAATCCATAACCAAATACAAATATTTTAAAAAACTACAGGCCACTTCAGAACAGGAAATCCTAGTGAGGAGGTCTGTGAAAAAAAAATAATCTATACTTATACTTGTAGCGGCCACTTAACCCGCTCTGCAAAATCTACCGCTGCGCCACTGACCTCCACGGAATACGCTGGAAGCACATACCTACAGCCGATACATCTACCTACATACAGCAGTAATAAGTAATAACGGCCGCCTCGTAAATAATAATCCGCCACCTACGCGAAAGAGCTGGTGGCTGGTCTGGCTGTACCTAACAAGTGCACGCAGAAAGTTCGAGCGATATCTCGGCTTTGCGTGAGTTCACCCGGCGTTACCTTCCGTCAGCGAAACTACTTGCCCGTCCGGCAGAGTATATAAGCAAGCGCAAGCCGCATGCAGCTCAGTCTTAAGTCTAGTTCTCATTCATTGGTCGACTCACAAACACAACGAGCAGTAAAACAATAAGTGCAGTGTAGTAACTCTCTACCTGCCTGCGCGGGGCACGGGCCTCGCGCAGTCAACAGTGAACACCATTTATCCAGCGTGACACCAGGAACATTCCCAGCACCTTCGAGGAACTTCTCCAACTACCATCTCGACATGAGATGTCAAGCAACGCGCCAGCAACCCAGCAACACAACCTGCAACGAGCCAGCATCCTGCAACGAGCAGCAAACCAGCATCCTGCAACGAGCAGCAACCAGCAACCGGCAACGCGCCAGCAACCAGCATCCTCACCGCTTCTCAAGGTTTCTTCCTGTGTCACGTGTGTGCTCCGACCCACTGGACACACAGCCGCCATACCTCGTCAAAGCGACGACGGTTAACCGCCTGGACCAAGGTCACTTCTACACCGCCATGGTGTAGTGCAACACGCCGGCTCCCTGAAGACCAGTGGTCTTCACCGCCGTAGTCTCCTGACCTTCATCTTCACTCATCATCACGCAGCAGCACCACTGTCACTCCGCTCCGCTTCGACCTCGCTACGTAGCGCATCAATAAAAGACTGACTCATACATCGACTGACGCCTTTCATTTCTCTCGCAACCCGTCTCTACCGATCTGGCCCGCTCCCTCATACTATACATTATACATACATGTACAAACCTTGCTATTGAAATTAATAATAAATAAATCCAGGCCGTTTCTCTGAAGTATTTTGGAGCATTGAGTCATCCAGGAGTTCTTCGGTCTTCCTCTGGATGACTGTCAATGAAGCTCCATAGACATTGCCTGCTTCACTGTGTGGTCTGATGGTCTCCGTCTTTTGCGCCCATACCATTTCAACTGTCGTTCCTCCAGCTTACTGTTTATGTCTGTGATACCCAGGCTACCACGAATGCGTTAACTTTTAATCTTATCTTTTAGTGATACTCCTGCCGACCATCTAAGCATTCGCATTTCTGCTGTTTCGAGTTGCCTAGAGTAGGAGTTGTACATTAGCGTGTGTCGCTCTCCATAGGGAGAAAACAAATGGCCTTATATTTAAACGCCTGGGGTCTCAAAAGTTTCGTATGATCAGTAGCTATTCGAAAACGTAAAAAAATGAAATTATTGTTCACTATTAGCCCGCTAAAATGGCCGGAAGTTTCGAAAAAATAGATTTCGTGATTTGGAAAAAAAATAAAACAAAGGGTTCATATTTTATATTTTGTACCAAGCTTATTTTTCATTACATAACTGCAGTACAAAGAACCAAAAAAAAATTTTTTTTAAACATATGTGATGTGTTGGTTAAAAAAATAAAAGGGGAAAATAACACTTTTTCTGGATAAAATCAGAATTCTTGTTGACTTACTTGTATTCATAAAGTTGAACTTTTTTTCATTTTTGTCAGCCAAAAAAAAAAAAATTAAATGCAGTTCTCATTTTCTTTGCAAGACGCAACTTTTGAGACCCCGGGCGTTTCTGAATTCAAAAGTTGAAATAATTGACACACGCTATTGTACATAGTCCAGCATTCGGAGCCATACATTATCGCGGGTCTTACAATAGTCTGATATATCTTTCCTTTAAGTTTTATAGGCATTTTGGAGACACACAATATTCCTGTTACAGATCTAAATTTAATTCATCCCACACCTATTCTATGTATTACATCCGCTGCACATCCTCCGTCTCTAAAACGTACTGAAGATATTTGTCCAAAATACCATCGAATGTGTTTTCTCGATCCCATACAACGCGATGTAACAGATATCCTCCATCGATGATGTAGGTAGCATTTGCGCTCTCGACTTCAATATCAATGGTTGACTTCTGTGTCTTACGCATTCCAATTGCATCAAAGAGTGATAATGGGTAAGGGTATTCGAAGTATTGGTAAGGTATTCGGCTAAGTCATATTCGAAAAAATTTTCAAGTTCATCTTCAAAGGTCTTCACAATACTCATGCGTTGAAATAATAATGCAGGATCTATCGGTACCTTTTCATCATGGATTTTCATGGTACTATTCATACTTTATCAACGCGTTTCAATTTGATATTATTAACTGTTTGGCCCGTCATTTTATTGATAGAAGCAATTCTCACTTCATGAGCATTATGACAATTAATTGTATCATCACCGAGGACTCCGCTGGCAATGGACATGATTTTGTTGAATTCAGGAAAAGGATCATGTGGTAAAAATCATTCACGAAGTTTCTTGGTGTCTTCAATATTTTTTTTTTGCGGGAATCACTTGCATCTACATGCTGATCTATAGTATCCATTCTAATATTAGCGAGATCCTCCAATCTTTCACACACAGTATTCATTGCATGTATGCCATAAATCCATTTACTTGTGACGCTTCTCATTTATTTATACATGTTACATAATCGTGGCATTTACATAAAGTAGATATATTAAATCACCATACTAGGCGGCTGCCTGTTTCATGGTGACCAATGGAGTATAGTCACTATGTATGAAATATAAGCTAGAGTGGATTTAGTATAAATGATGCTAAAAATTGGAAAAATTATAATAAAAAGTAGAAAAGTAGAAAGTAGAAAATACACAATGGAAAGGAGAAATGAAGTAAATTAGAATAAGATTATAAAAATGTATATAACTTTTCTTCTTTTATATATGTGCTTGCAAGCACACATGTGCATATATATAAATATATATAGGTGCACACATATATACAGAAATAAACATACATATATACATACATGTACACGTACATACACATACATATACATACACACATACCTCCACAGATGTCTAAAAACACTGCAATATAATATTCGTTTTTATATAATGCTAATTTGATATCTGTAACAAGAGAGGAAAGGTTGTCAAGGGTACTTTCACCCTTTACCCTTTACTTTTACCCTTTCTAAATCCATTGGTCTGCTAGATGATTTTGTGCGCATTTAAAGCGGCGAGGAGAAGAGCGGCACGATTGTTTCGAATGGCCAAACCAACAACAATTAAAACATTGGATTGTCGGGTGTGAATACATTTCCACTGGGAGAGCGTTGTGGAATAAATAAACGTGAGAGGGAAGAGACTGTCTTTCAAATGTTAAAACTACAGTTTGAGACGGTTGCCAGACTACAAACTCTCAAGATCTATCTTTGAAATTAAGGCGCCTAGTCTTAATAACTTTTCCCGAAGTTGCTGTTCCGAGTCAATCAATTCCGAGATAAGCTCTTCTTCGGATAGGTCTACAGGAATACCTCCAACGAGACCCAAGCGAGAGATATTGAAGGAAGGGAAATAGGCTTTAATTTTTTTCGCAGAGAGAGGGAGTCGGTGGAATTTATGAATTTATTGGCATTAAACGCGGATGTGAACTCAACACAAATGCGAAATCTGCCCTCAGATCGGACACCACCTGGGGAAATGCCAAGTGGTTTTTTTTCCAAAGAATTTATCAAATTCAAGGGGATGTAAAGAGTGGCCAAGAGTGTTATTTTGAACATTAACGAAGAGGGGAGCTTTTGCTGAAGTCGGGTACAAGGAAAGTGGAGAAGCTACAGGAACTGAGACTTGAGAAGAATCAGTTTTTGGAAGGTCGCAAACTTTCCTCTTTTTGGAGTAGAAGATGGTATTTGAAGGCATGGGCGCCCGCAGGGGGGGGCAAGGGGGGGCGCTTGCCCCCCTCTGGATTGATTAAAAATAGTCAAATAATGTCAGGTATGCCTTACTAGTTTTGCTAATATTACCAGTGGGTGGTTCGGTATATTTATGCATTACCAGCAACAACATGTACGGTGGAGCGATCGTTCAGCACATTACGTCGTGTAAAAACATGGCTTAGATCTACAATGTCAGATGAACGTCTGTCTGGATTGCGCATGTTAAGGGCGTTTAACCAGCCAGCGGCTGAAAATCCACATTTCATCGAAAGATGTTCTTACGATCGTACAGGGCGGTTCCAAGGAGAAAGATTAATTATTCTCCGTACCAGCTTTTTAAAATTACAAATTTATATAAATTTAATATCGATTTTATTTCATTCCAAATTTGCTTTAATGTATACCTACATCCAAAAATGCTGAAAGGCGTGAAGATAAAACTATAAAAATTATGTAGGTACTTTTTGTGATTATTTTTTGGTCTTAAGTATTTATCATTTTTGAATAATGTCTAAGCAAAATAAGAATGTAAAAAAAATCTGAAATATTTCGTAAGTGCGAAAATAAATACACAAATGGACCAATTTTCGTCAAGAAACACATGTACGTATATTTTTTTAAATGATTTTATTTAAACTAAAATTAAAATTCTAAAACATGCGATACCCAGATAATGTATTGATTAATTTTACTGCATGATTTATTTATTTATTTATTTATTGACGCCCTATTGGGCTTTTACATATAAAATACAAATACAATACAATTTATATTTATATTATTTGAAATGGGTGTTGTATAATACAAAATCTTTTTTGAAAATCTGCCAACGACCTATGGTATAACCTTATTATACTAAAAATAAACATATTTTCTCAAAATTTAAAACATACGTTTAATATGTAGATAAAAGAACAACTTTTCGAAATCAATTTATATTTTTGTGGAAAAGAGTTAAGGGGAACATATGCGCGGCTCATTTCTGCCCGTTTCATACAAAACTTAGATTTGGATTTGAGATCGAAATACCCAACCAAACTGAAAAATTATTAAATATCTAGTAAGGATGTAAGGGAACGTACCCATACTACGTGACCTGTTCGGGGGGATGGGGGTCTTCAAAATACCACGCTTGGTACAAATGAGCGGCGGGGGGCTTAGGTTTTTGGTCACCGGGGGGGGGGGAGGAAGGGGGGGGGGTTAAAAATTGCAAAAAGATTTATCATGTAAATATGATGAAAAAAAATAATAAATGTAATAAAATCATTTTGATGGGTGTAAATTAAAAATACATATTACCTATTTACGGCGGAATAAAAAAGTCGTATATATACTACCCAAAAATGCATTTTTTAGAATTTTTATTTTTCATTATAATTTTAAAATAAATATGTATGGTAAAATTATTGTAAATTTTTTTTTTTAACTCAAATAATTGCCAAAGTTGTCTCCAAAATCAGTTATTAGCCTATCTGTATAATCTGCATAAATAAAAATGAATCGCTGAAATGTATGTACGAGCATAACTTCCGAAGACTGCACCAAATTGGATAATTCTTTTTTGTATGTGTTCGTTATTGTCAGGACAAGGTTTGTATAAACTGGTAAGCTCTGGCATTTTAAAATTTGTATAAAAATTGCAATAAGTGGCGCGCGAGCTGTTAGAAAACTGAATGTACTGGGAATGAATATATGGAATGCGGGAGGGGGGAGGGTGTTAGGGGATGGGGGGAGGTGAAATCGGGTAGGGAGTTTGTGGGAGGGGGGAGGGGAACCAGGGAGGAGGGAAGGAACGTGGGAGGGGGGAGGGGAACTCGGGAGGGGGTTCGCGGGACCAGGGAAGGGGAGGAGTGGAGTGGAGAGAGGGAAGGTGGAGGCGTAGACCGTGAGAGGCTAAGGGGACGCGGGAGAGGAAAGGAACGGGACGAATGGGAAAGGACAAACAGGAATAAACAGTTTCGTTATTAAATGGCATAGCAACGCATGCCAGGTACCAGCTAGTATCTTATAATTTCAAGCAAATATAAATAAATTAGCTCACATCTTTACTAGATATTTGATATACCTTTTGATTACAAAAATAATTTTTCAGTTTGGCTGGGTATTTTGATCTCAAATCCAAATCTAAGATTTGTATGAAACGGGCAGAAATGGACCGCGCATACGTTCCCCTTAATACGTCTAAAATCTGATTTAAAAATGACATCTTTTTGGTTTTCTCTGGTTATACCCTCTTAAGCGTACACAGAGACAAAGTGAACTGCAACAAAAAAGACTTTATAGACAAAATTGTAGATATGTTTGGTAGCGATAACAGACGACTCCAGTTCTTGTTTAAAAAATAAATTTTATTTTAATTTTATGTTGTAATATTTTTTGTTATATACATACATTGTGTTAATAAAAAAATTGTTGCTACAGGATGCTCTTCATTACTATAGTGTCCTATCCGTTCGTTTACCATACAAATACGCCACAGTAAATTAAAACTACATCAAAACATTACAAAAATATTTTGCCCCCCCCTAGAAAATTTTCTGCGGGCGCCCATGTTTGCAGGTCTGCTATCTCTACCTCACTACCAATGTCAAAATTTGAAAGGGATCAGGTGGCTTCTTCCCCATGGAGAATGGAGAAATGTTTAAAATAATTACAATAAATGTTTTACGAATGGTAGGAAAATGTGGTCCAATTTTGGATCGTCATCAATCGCAGAAAAATAAAAGTGGTCCATTTTTCGACCAAAATCGCTCCAGTGGGACTTTATTCGTAACATATTTAAATGCCATCTTTTTTGGTTAACATTTGGTTTGAAAGATTATACTTCAAACTTCCTCCTTTTTTCTTAATCCCTTCTCGAGTAGCCACCAATGCTACCCCAGGATCCGTACGAAAGCGATTTCAATTTTCAATTTTTTAAGCAAACTGAATTTCCTCTCAACGGAAGCGTTGGAAAATGGTAACGAGGGTAACGAGCAATAACTATTTAGTTACACTGACAGGGGCTGGGAGTTCGGGATTCCAATACTTACGTCATTTTTGAAGTTCAAGTCCCGAACTTCAGGAATCCTATCACTATTATTGTAAGGAAATAAATGGTACTGTGCTGCCAAAAAATAAACTATGACATCTTCCACCGATTGTACATATTTTTCAACGTTGTTGGATAATCGAGAAAGGCCCCGAATCTCCGCAAAAAGGTTCTCCCCGCAAAATACCCATTTCTTCAAAAATCTTAAGAATTCCCAGCAATTTGGGAATTCCCCGTAAATCAGCAACAGTGGCAATGACAGTCATCGATCGAGTTAAATCTATGGTGAAAGGTGACAGTTTTGAGCAGGGGGGTATAACTCCAATCCAAGTTTTCAACCAAGTCCAAAGATAGATAATATCTATGACTGTGTGACGACAAGGTCTCTCGACCAATGGGAAAACTTTGAATTTCTATGGAAAAGCTTTTGACAGCTGGGTGAAATAATATTATCAAAATGTTATGTCAAAATGGTTGCTCCATTGCTCTCAACGGTTTATTTACATGCGACGCGAATTCAAAATTTGCTTCCTAAACAAGTAAAATAGGCGCGATGTGAATTTAGCAGCCTTGAATAGGTTGATTATCCGATTTTGAGAACTCGTACGTATGTTTGTGGCTACTAGTATCGCAAAACGTCTCATTTCGCAATATAATGATGCTCCTCGTGAAAACCATTATAATCTGCAGGTACAAATATTTATATGAAACATTTCTGCATTTATCTTGTTTTGTTTTTATCGGTCGGTCTGTCTTGACGTATCTCATGAGATATTTTCTTCAATATTTTCAGCTCGAAACACCAAACCTATCCTTACAGCTGACAGCCTGGTGGAGATTACTAGTGTCATTCCCTTAAAGTAGAGAGCACGTTCCACGAGCGACGGCCCGCACCTACAGGTCTCAGAGTTTGTTTGCATTTTACCTTATTATAATAATACATATAAAAGCATTAATTTAGCACCTTAATGATGACATATGATTGTTTGTTGTAGGTATTGCAGTAGGACATTAACGTTGTGATGTCATGTCAGGAGATGGGGGCTGACGTGTTCCACCACTATCTTGCACTGCTGTTCTTGAGAGAACATAAGAAGGAGGAAGAGTACTCCATGGACTGGACCAGGATGCAACAGGAGCAATATATTCTCAGTACGCTTAGCTTTTCTAAATTTGTTCTATTTTTATCAGGAGAGTACACACACATTGTGCAATATAGTTGTGAACTTGGAGCAGGTGGATGAGTTTGTATATCGTGGGAAGTATGTGTATGAGAGACGGGAAGGCTGATAGAGATATTGAAAGAAGGGTAAATGTAGGTAATTCTATTAATAAAGGACTGAATGCCGTTGGGGCTAACAAAAAACTGTCTAAAGAAGCGAAACTAGCAGTCCACAACGGAATGCTGGTATCTACCCTGATGTATGGCAGTGAGGCGTGGAACTGGCAGAGGAAAGTGGACTGAATGCTGTAGAAATGACACCCCTGAGGATGTGTGGTAAAACTTTGTACGGTCCTGTGTATTTTCTGCCTGTACAGAGTATAAATAAAATAATATATGTACATTTTATATGCAGCAAAGCGTTCATTGGTCAAATCATTGTACGAGTACATATAGTTTCATGTCAATGATCGATGAACCGGTGGATGCAAGTTTTAGCCGTAAGTTGTTATAATGGATTGTCTACTTTGTAGTTGGAATTAGATTGTAGAAATATAAGTCTGTGCAGAGCACCTTTGAGGTAACTTTTTACAAAAATGGCACTATACTAATCATCCAAATATTATTATTATTTATGATCAAGCAATGCAATGCTGATCATAATGAGTATGATTAAGAAAGGGACCCTCAGATGGTTTGGGCATGTAGAGCGAATGAACGAAGCGTGGGGTGTAAGTAGAATATATGATGCAGATGTGAGTGGTAGATGAAGTCAGGGACGCCAGAGGAAAACCTGACACGATCAAGGGAATCCGATACTTGCGTCGGGCCACGTCAAGAGTCAGAAATAGTATGTATGAGTCGATGTGCGAGTGTGAATGAGGCAAAGAGTGTGTGCCAAGACCGAGTTGTTAACGGTCCGTCCTATCGGCCTACCCCTGCGGGGAAACGGCGTGATTTTGTTAGTTTTTCTTGTATTTACTGTTTTTAATAAAATATTAAAATGTTTAATTGAGTTTTTCATTTTTCTGTTGTTACCAGAGAAATGTCAAAGTCGATACTATCGTAGGAAAGCAAGCTAAATCTTATTTGAAATTGTTCTTCCTCTTTTGAAGGGATTGAAATTTCAAGTAATTTTAGGTTTTTACGACAGTTGGTTTCTTCATAGGGCAACGGGTTTCAATCTGATAAAGCTCTGTCCGGAGAAAATGAGCCCTAAAGAAAAGTAAGCTCATTTTCTCAAGGCAGTCATCTGTCAGATGTAGCTCTGTTGCCCTGGGGAACATTTTGACATTTAATTTTATTTTTAAAATAATATTTTGAGCCAATAAATTGAGTAGGTACTGAAAGATAATTATATAAGAAAGATAGTTAGTCCTAAGTTATCTAATGCGCAGCGTTTCTCTATCATCAATAGTCATACAACTGCCATATCTGATTTAACCACTGAATATCCAAATGACATTTTTCTAATTATAGGCGATTACAATATGCCAAACGTGAACTGGAACCCTACGTGTCAACCATGTAGTACCGACCTTTGTGCTTCTACTCTCCTTAGGTGTCTTTCGTTCTCCAATTTAACACAATATAATGCAATTTCCAATTATCATGGACGTATTTTAGATCTTGTGCTTTGTAACACCACAGTCTTCGTCTCCGCTGCCGACTCTCCACTGGTATTTGAAGATGCACATCATAAATCTATCATAGTCGAACTCAATATTCCCCTCCCTGCTGTTAGCCTTAAATCACAGATAATCAAATTGTTTAACAAAGCTAACTATGTAGTAGTCAATGATGCTCTCAGAAATAGTGATTGGTCTTCTGTTGTAAATGCACAAGACGTTGACACTGCGGTACACAATTTTTATAGAATCATTAATGCCCTAATAGATGATCTGGTTCCAAAGAAAGTAACTAGATCAACAAAATTTCCATCATGGTATTCGGCGGCTTTAATTAATATAACGAAAGAAAAATTAAAGTTTTTTCGTGCCTGGAAACGCTACAAGAATCCATTGGATTATCAATCTTTTGCATTACTCCGCAAAAGACAAAAGAAGATTTCTAGTCTTACTCATAAAACCTATATTGCTACATTGGAATCCGACATACAACATAATGTTAAAAAAATATGGTGTTATGTTAAGACACGAAGAAAATCTCCCACTATACCAGAACACATGACGTATAATTCCACAACAGCACATGACAGCAAACAAGTTACTGACCTTTTTGCTGATTACTTCTCAACGGTCTTTACAAATGAAATTCCAACTCATGATGCTGATAGTAAGGAAGATCCTCTTAATAACACATTAATATCCTCAATCAGAGTAAACGAAGAAATCACCTTAAAGTACCTATCAAACATAGACATTAATAAAGGACCAGGAATAGACAGGCTGCCCGGAATTTTTATACGCAACTGCAGTAAATATATCTGTCTACCGGTTTGCGCCATCTATAAAAAGTCACTAACGGAAGGATCGTTTCCTCTCATGTGGAAATCAGCTGTCATTACACCAATCTTTAAGAATGGTGATAAGCACGACGTTAAAAACTACCGACCAATTTCCCAACTCCCTATTTTAAGCAAAGTTCTTGAAAAAATCGTCTTTGATCAATTGTACTCGACTATTTCGACAAACATTATGCCGAATCAGCACGGATTTATGAAAGGTAGGTCTACAACATCCAACCTCGCCCTTTTCATTAACTTCTTGCACAGCAAGATGGACGATAAGGAGCAAGTTGATACTATGTATACAGACTTCTCTAAGGCCTTTGACCGCGTAATTCACTCAATTCTTTTGAAAAAACTTATCCTACTTGGTATACATCGCGACCTATTAAGATGGATTAAGTCCTACATTAGTAATTGCAATCAGGTAATATTAATCAACGGTGTCTACTCTAAGTCTATGGAGGTAATATCCGGTGTCCCGCTAGGTTCCCACCTAGGTCCGCTTCTCTTCAACATTTATATAAACAACATTGGATCATGCTTTCAAAATTCCGAATTTGTGCTTTACGCTGACGACATGAAAATATTCAAAGTTGTGCATTCTCTTTCTGACTGTGATGCGTTACAAAGTGATCTAGATAGGCTTTGCAAGTATTGCAAAGTTAACTGTTTAGATATCAATGTTTCCAAATGTCATACTATGACATTCACCAGAAATAAACATGTTATTAAGTACTCTTATTCACTCAATAATGAACCTGTCATCTCGAAAACGGAATGTAAAGATCTTGGTGTGTACCTCGATAGCAAACTTATATTTAATAAGCACATCGACTCAATCGTTCACAGGTCATATAAAATGCTTGGTTTTGTTCTTCGCATAAGTAAAATGTTCAATAACCCGCGTACAGTAATAATGTTATATTTTGCATTAGTCAGAAGTACACTGGAATATGCTTCGCCAATTTGGAACCCGCAATACAAAGTATACATAGATAGCATAGAAAATATTCAAAACAAATTTATAAAATATCTTACCTTTAAATTCAACAATAACTTTGAATGCACATTTCAAACATTGCAACAAAGGCGAGCAATAGCTGATTTGACATTTATACACAAAATTTTAAATAATAACATTGACTGTACCGAACTTCTTTCCCTAGTTAATTTTAATATACCCTTAAGACGTACACGTCATACAGAACTATTCCACACGCTTAATTACAAGACAAATGCAGCATCTAATTCACCAATCAATCGTGCTCTTCATAAGTTCAATATTATTGGTCTAAATTCCAACATCGACATTTTCTCCGATTCACTGCCCAAATTTAAAAAGAGCATCTTGCGAATATTATAATTTGTTCAATGCGCACACATACATACACACATACTCACACACTCACACACACACCTTCCCACTACATACATCACCCGGTAATTACTTAAAGGCCCGTTTATAATAGGAATAAGCCGTAAGCCGTATGCCGTAAGCCGTAAGGCGGGGGTTACACTCGTAATTAAAATTTACGGATTACATAAGATTTTGACAGGTCACTCACAGGAGCGTTCACATATGCATCCGACTTTTGGTAATTAATGATCACGGAAGTTGTTCGGAAGTTCGACCTGTGTAAATGCTCATGCGACCGTTTACATCTGTAAATTTATTTGCAGTAAGATGGCTTCCTGTCAACAACGACCTGCTACTGTCAAATTTACGCGATTTTGTCAATAAAGACGAAAAGGCCCAAATAAAGTATTGAAATAGATTGTGGCTTTAATTAAACAATTCTCCACACACTTTTGTGCCATCAAAGGCGACAATTAATTTCGTTTCATCCGAATGACAGCTACCTGACATCTGCTGACAGCAACCGACTTCGAATTCAAAATTTCAAATACGTAAATGTTAAAAACAAAAACATTAAATTGGAAAGGATTGGACCGATAATTGAATAGAAGGATGCTCATTTTCCAGAAAACTTAAATAAGTGGAAATAAATACTAGTTTTGTAGGAAAAAAATCCAATGAAAACAATTGTCTTTTAATTTTTGACATTTCGCAACGGTGCGCGGCGCATTTCGGAACTATTTCTTAGGCGGGGGTTACACTCGTAATTAAAATTTACGGATTACATAAGATTTTGACAGGTCACTCACAGGAGCGTTCACATATGCATCCGACTTTTGGTAATTAATGATCACGGAAGTTGTTCGGAAGTTCGACCTGTGTAAATGCTCATGCGACCGTTTACATCTGTAAATTTATTTGCAGTAAGATGGCTTCCTGTCAACAACGACCTGCTACTGTCAAATTTACGCGATTTTGTCAATAAAGACGAAAAGGCCCAAATAAAGTATTGAAATAGATTGTGGCTTTAATTAAACAATTCTCCACACACTTTTGTGCCATCAAAGGAGGCAATTAATTTCGTTTCATCCGAATGACAGCTACCTGACATCTGTGACAGCAACCGACTTCGAATTCAAAATTTCAAATACGTAAATGTTAAAAACAAAAACATTAAATTGGAAAGGATTGGACCGATAATTGAATAGAAGGATGCTCATTTTCCAGAAAACTTAAATAAGTGGAAATAAATACTAGTTTTGTAGGAAAAAAATCCTATGAAAACAATTGTCTTTTAATTTTTGACATTTCGCAACGGTGCGCGGCGCATTTCGGAACTATTTCTTGCAGAAGTATCTTAGCTTATCAAACTGATTTTATAAGCTGTAAGAAGGCTGGAAATTCGCGCGGGCGCGATTAGACCTGTCAAAAAACTTCCGAAAGAATAAGTTCTGTAACTTGCTATAAATTACGTTAAGTGGCTTTTGGTGTCGTTTACATTGGTAATTTGGCCATAAATCGCTTACAAGAGCGATTTACAGGAAAAAATTTACGAGTGTAATCCCAGCCTTTCGGAAGTATCTTAGCTTATCAAACTGATTTTATAAGCTGTAAGAAGGCTGGAAATTCGCGCGGGCGCGATTAGACCTGTCAAAAAACTTCCGAAAGAATAAGTTCTGTAACTTGCTATAAATTACGTTAAGTGGCTTTTGGTGTCGTTTACATTGGTAATTTGGCCATAAATCGCTTACAAGAGCGATTTACAGGAAAAAATTTACGAGTGTAATCCCAGCCTAAGCCGTAGAAGTTGGAAGATAGGAAACCTGTGTATCCGTTTATAATAGATGGCAATAAGCCGTTAACTTTTTCCGTAACCGAAAAGATGGTTCAACTTTATCTTTTACGGTTACGGCATACAGAAAGCTTAGATATATGCTGAGATTTATGTATTTTCGATCGATACTCTGTGGTATCTGCATTCTGCATGGTATTGATGGTATATCTACTATTGACATTCTTCATGTCTTTAACACATTTAACTTACTATTTCAATGTATATAGAATTTTTTATTATTCCTAAATTTTTAATATATTTTATTGTATAATAAATTTATTACTATTCAAAAAAATAATGGCCAAATTATGGAAATGTCCCGTGTTATTCCTTTTTTGATTAATGGGACGGACACTCCAACGTCGTTTTTTCCTTATTTTTTTCGTCTGTGCGTCTCCATATGCAGTATATGCCAGCCCCAGAATTGACAAAAACATTCCACACGCGACAATGTCTGACGAATCCATCTGAATCTATCGTTTTAATAATTATTTAAATAAAAAAATATGAATTCGAATATACTCTTCTCGGTTGACAGTTGACATTTGACATACACAAGTGACAGCGGCTCACTTCTATGGGCGATTTCTATTCTATTCCTATTCCAATTATAAACGAGGTTCTAAAATATTACGGCTTACAGATTACGGCACCGGCTTATTCTTACGGCTTATTCCTATTATAAACGGGGCTTTATACGCATACCATAAATAAGACACTACAATGAAACACATAATAGGTACCTACCATGTAATATACTTATAAATTGTAATTTTTTAAACAAATTATCTTTTGTACTGTTTGTTTCTGTTAATAAATAAAATAAAAATAAAAAAATATTGTCTATGGTCGAGCCTTTTATTTTGTTTCCTCTATCCTTTGTTTATGGTATGTGTGACGACAAAGTCTCGAATCGAATAAAAAGTCGTTAAATATAGGTAAGTATATGATCAAATAGCTTTGACACTTGGTCCATGCAAAAGCACGAAGTTATCAATCTAATTACTGGTTTATTTGTGGTTTTGAGTTTTGGTGATTATTTGGCATTTGCCATTTGCTGTTTTGTATGAGTAAAATAAAAGTTTCAAGCATCAAAAATCGACAACAATAATTAAAAAAGTTTCGCGTTGTGATGGTAATCATTTATTGTACTTATGTAGCATCTTATTCTACTATATTTACTTATAATGTACAATTAACAAATCGTATTATCTTTCTGTTATATTGTGTAAATTGAAATGACTGGACTGTCCTCTTTTTATTCTGAATAATTTTGGCAGTGCTGTATATCTGTCGCAAGTCCGAGTGTTTTTACAACCTGTAAATGTGTATTTTTTATTTATTTATTAGATTAAAAGCAAGGTAAATATGCAGTTAGGCCACCTCACGGATAATACGGAACGTTCGTGTTGTCGAAGTTTGATGCACGAATAATACGGAACATTCCTTTTCTAATGCCGGCGCCAGACAGAAGTTCAAAGAAGTGATCACTTCTTGGAAGACTTTGCTCACACATTTGGTCACATATTGTTGTTTCTGCCAGATATGTGTTCAAAGATTTGATCACTTCTTTGAGCTCACAGTTTTCAAATAGACGTCACAATAGCGGGGTCCATAGCTCGTCATTTGCCTTGGCAGTCCCAAAACAAGTCAATGAATTTATCATAGTTTGTCAATAAATATTGTCAACTTTTGTTGTGTTTCGAGTTTAGTAGTGCTTCCCATGTTCGATGGAAAACATTTCCTAAACACTCCATCCCGGGTGAAGCGGGAAGGCAGGCGGGGCCGGTGGGGGGGGGGGAATTCATTTTTTGACAGGAGCCGCGCGGTGTGGTCATATTTATGGAAGAACAACAAAACGGCTTTTTGAGGTTACGTGTTATGTGTAATGAGCGAGCTTAAATAATCATGAGTTTAAAATATTATTATACTTACATATAATATTATAATAAATATATTTCACAATAAAATTATAATATAGTAACAAATATTAATATAATTATTCGGTTTAAATCGAGAAACGCCTGGAATATTCTCCGCGCGGGAACGTGGATGCGTAACATGTTTTTGTGCAGTGCCCTTGAAATGATTTTACACAGAAACGCAAATTTCATAAACAGCCATATTATTATTTTGTTATTGTTCTTATTATTTTATTACTTTGGTTCTTGCCGCGAACGATGCTCTCGAACAATCGTGCAGCTTTGCGCATTCCCGAGTCCCGAGCGCAATGGAAAATCATACTACTTTGGCATTCATTTCCCTAATTAGGGAGAGACCAATCATTTGGGACGTCCAGTGCCCAGATTTCAAAAATAAATTGAAGATGTACGATGCCTTATCAGAGGTGGCGACTATTCTAGGAGTTAAACCAAAATCGTAAATACCAAGTGGACCATTTTCGGAAAGATTTCCGACTAATATCGATTATTGCACGACCTAAAGTTACTATTAAGAATTTAGAGTGTGTAAATATTTACGTCAAAAACAGAATAATTATAAATATTTTATATTATAATATAATTTTATTATCAAATATTTTTATTATTATATTATATTTAGGTAAAATAATATTTTAAACTCGTGATTTTGCCCGCTCATTGCACATAACCACAAAAGGCCGTTCCGTTAATTCTCCCCACACGACCGCATTGCGCGGCATCTGTCAAAAAATGAATACCCCATACGTATCAAATGCCCCGTGCCACACATGTGAACACTTATTTGATCACTTCTTTAAATTGGTGTATAGGTGTATTTGGCAAAGCAGGATTTACCTAGCGGGTTTGTTTTAGGGATGGATGTATTGTAAACACTCGATGTATAGTACCGATGCATCGTACTGAACCGATGTATTGTTTATACTTCAACATCGAATATGTATCAATGTTTTTTTATTGGATGCATCGAATACGCAAGCTATGAGATGAGTGTCTGTGAGTATTACCAACACTGACTGACGACAAAGGTTTTTTTTTACTACCCTTCCATTAAAAGCATTTGCTTGTGTATGGAAGGGGAGTGTACATATGTAAATGCTATTAGTTATTAGTTATAAGTTGGTATTTAAATAATTCATTGTACATAAATATATGTGAGCTGCAGTATTTATTTTGATAATGGTGTGTATTTAAAAAAAAGAAAGAATGTTATGAAAAACTTAGGATATTTGTAAGATTAATTGACAGTAGTTTTTTTCTTAAGAATATTTTTAAAATGTCTCTTGACAGAGAGCAGTATTCGGGTTTTATCATTAATGCTTCTGATTTCTTCTGGTAGACGATTGAAAAAAGTTCTTCCCTGGGGTGCTAGCATGGTCGATCGATATAATCCTATATCAATACGATATCGTTATAATCCGTCATTTATGGTCATGTATCAATATGTGCTAGCACGCTCAACAATCGATAAGGGATATTCCGACCGACGATTGACAAAACCCCGCCAATTCGTATGCATTCTTGGCTGCGACCGTAGCACAGTCGATTGATAAAACCCCAATATTAATACGAAATGTAATAAATCCATTGTCTATGGTCAGTTAGCGATATTTACGAGCACAGTGAACATACGATTCCGACAGTCGGTTGACAAAAGACGCCGTTTTTACCGTGGCTTCCGGAGTGACAGATAAGCTGTCAATGTACAGATTTTTTAAAATAATGTCGTTTGTTACGCAAAATAATTGGCTAATTAATGAGTAGAGGTGAACTAAAAAACTCTAAGAATTTAAAAAAATCGTATACGAGACCCATAGACTCAGTTAATTCATTTAAAAGGCGATCAATTAATTGCTTTCTGTTTCGAGAAACGAAATTTGTTAAAATGTCGTTTAGTCTCAAACAGTATCTACATTCTACATGCGAAACGCCAATATTTATTTGAGTTCGTATTTCAATTCGAAATTGTCAATTTATTGGTATTTTTCATTTTTACGTACAACATTTCAAATTAAGAAACGAAAATTCATTCACAGATCCCCAGTGTTGCCATCGTGTGAGATCGTATGTCGATTCCTTATTTATGTCCCTTCGACGTCGGTCTGCCTATCGACGGTACAAGCGTGCTAGGGCAATCGGTTCGTTATCGATACGAGATTGTAAATCACCCTTTCCTTTGTTTAACTGACGATATATCTGCACAACTTTATTAATAATGACATTCTTTCTGCAAAATTACTGGTTTATTAACGAACGGAGGCAGATTATCGAAGATTGCAGGATTGAATTAAATCGGAATTCAGACGTTTTCTTTGACAGTTTCGTACTTACAAATATATCTCGTATTGTGGCTAATGATCTCATTGTCCAATTAACTCATTTTTTATTGTAAAAAAAATACATGCGGACTTCCAACGTATATTAAAGTGTGTGTATTTAATATTATTATGACATCTCAGCAAAATCTCCATGTAAATGGATCTTTAAATGTTCAAAAGAGAAGATTATTAGTTAGTTGTCATATTATTACATTAATGGATTACGATGATTTTGACAGTTATTATAGACCGGGAGCCTGGCTACACAAACCACGTCATCGAGTACACAGATGAAACAACTTTGTAGTGATAATGGACATTTAGTAAGCCTGCCGGTGCACCTCTTGGCAGGTTCCACGCAGTCATGGAAATAGTGAGCGATTTTTGAAGTAAAACTTCTTTACGCACGCTCGACATGGGGGGTAAGCTGGTGAATGCATTACGAAAAAGGATATTATATACATTTTATGTGAACGGTGATCGGGTGAGGCGAACGGTCGGGCCTTTTTTTGGGGATGGGGATGGGGATGGGGATGGGGATGGGGATGGGGATGGGGATGGGGATGGGGATGGGGATGGGGATGGGGATGGGGATGGGGATGGGGATGGGGATGGGGATGGGGATGGGGATGGGGATGGGGATGGGGATGGGGATGGGGATGGGGATGGGGATGGGGATGGGGATGGGGATGGGGATGGGGATGGGGATGGGGATGGGGATGGGGATGGGGATGGGGATGGGGATGGGGATGGGTACCCGGCATGCGTTGCAAGGCCCCTGTAACCTCGCGGTCGACTAAACTGTAATGTTTCCGTCTCAAGTCCCGGGAAACTATATTATAATGCAAGCGCCTGTACTATATAACATACAACGGGTACCCGGCACGCGTTGCAAAGAACACTGTAACCTCGGGGTCAACTAAACTGTAATGGTTCCATCCTATATAACATTATATACAACGGGTACCCGGCATAAGTTGTGTAATTTTACTTCAGTCGTGTGGTCTAAAGCACACTCGTTTTTTTTTCGAAAAAATTACGTCATCGGGTACACGAACGGGAATGGTTTCATATATTATGATAAAGGTCGATTATTAGTTGAGAAAATTAGCAGGTCTGCCAACCGGCAGCCTGGCACAGCCGGTGTTAAATTGGGATAGAAATTAGTCAATTTTACGTCATCGAGTACACGAATGAAACCAACGAATAATAAGTCTAGATTCTAAACCATCCCATTAAAGAATTTCACTAGTGGCACACCAGCTTTTTTAAGGCTTTCTAAGTGTCCATTATCACCACAAAGTAGTTTCATCCGTGTACTCGTAAGGTTTGTGTACCGGCTCCCGGTCTATAACTCCAATACCATAGACATTGTGACAGCTACATAGAAAGTACCTCAAGTGTTGCCAGCGTATGACAATTTCTTTTTGATTACCTTACATTGCTATCAATATCGGTTCGGTACAAAATCGTCGGTTGTTATGCCATGCCGATTCGATATTGTAAAGATAACGATTTCAGTGTGCTAGGACCCCTGGTAAGCGTAATGATGCTGTGCAAAAGACGTATTTAGTTTTGGGCATAGAAAAACATGTTTAAGTCGAGTTCTGTTTTCATTTAAAAATGGATATTTATCTTTTTCTTTTATAATTTGAATTTTTAATATATAAATCTTTAAATGTTGGTACTTGAAATTCTTCAAACAGGCGTTCTGTTGGTAGTCCCAGGATTTTTTTAATATAATTTTAATAATTGTTCTTTGTATAATTTCTATTGGAAGAAGGTTACATTTATACGCGGATCCCCAACTAATAATAGTGTATTGTAAAGTGGATTGAACTAAGGCATAGTAGATTAAATATAGATCTTTTATCGACAGAAAATTTCTAATTCTTAAAAATATATACATTAAGTTTCTGATTTTGTTTACTACTTGACATATTTGTTCCTTCCATTTCAGATTTTTATCGATAATTACTCCGAGATGTTTAATTTTGTTTGTTGTTTTTAATATTGTACAGTTTGATTTGCAATAATTTTGGCTATGAATTTTAGTATTATCGTGTATGACAATGTTAAAATTTTTGGGAGCATCGTTTGGATGGATTGCAAATGGAATTACAAATGTCTTTTCACTATTTAGTGAAAGTAAATTAGTGTCGAAAAAATTCTTAAGCGTGTTGATGTCTTCTGTGGCCTTTGATTCTACATTTTCCCAAGTCTTTTCACTTATTATTAATACTGTATCATCGGCGTATGATGTAATTTGACCATTTAAACGTTGAAAAAAAAATATCGTTTACGTATATGGTAAATAGGATTGGTCCAAGCACTGTACCTTGCGGGATTCCAAAGCTTGAAATCTCTTGATCACTATTAACACGATTGATTTTTACCACTCGAGGGCTGTTTTTTAAGTAGTTGGTGATCCATTTAATCGCGTTGCCTTTTATGCCAATATTATTCAACTTTTTTAATAACATCTCATGGGATATGCTATCAAATGCCTTTCTGAGGTCAATAAATATACCCGCACATTTTTTACCTTTATCTAATGATTCGTAAATGTATGAAGTTACGTTAGCAATGGCATCTTGTGTGCTGGGTGATTTCATAAAACCAAACTGGTTTTTGTGTAGTATTTTATTACTATCTAGGAAATTTGCCAATTGTTTTTTTACTATTTTTTTCAAAGATCTTTCCTATGTTAGAAATTAGACAAATTGGGCGATAATTCGTTACTTGGTGTGGATCACCAGATTTGTAAATAGGTGAGATTATTGTGTTTTTGTAGTTCATTGGAAATATTCCTTTCGTTAAACTCAAGTTTATTAAATGAGTGATGGGTTTTATTAAGTAAGATTTCATAGATTTTAACATGTGTGCCGTAATAGAATCAAAACCGGGAGACGAACCTCCTTTCATATTTTCTATTATTTTTAAGATTTCACATTCTGTTGTTATTTCAAATGTTGAAAGTATATTACGTTTCTGTAAATTTTTATTTTTATGTTTTTCCGAGTTAGAAGGCTTATGAATATTTTTCGCAAGATTTTTTCCAACATTTGCAAAGAAGGAATTAAATATGTTTGCACATTGTTTAGGCTGTAAATTGGCATCTATAATTTTTTTATCATGTTCGATGTACTTAATATTTTGTGTCTTTTTTGTATTGTCTATGGCCAAATTCACAGTTTTCCACATTTGTTTATGGTTATTTTCTGAAGATATTATTTTATTTTTAAAAAACTCTTCCTTACTTTTTTAAATATAAGATGTTAATTTATTTTTATATTTTTTATAATAAATATATGCTTTTTCATCATGGGGATTTTTTAAAGTTGTTTTATAAAGTTTTTCTTTGTTTCTGATAGATATTATAAGTCCTTTGGTAATCCAAGGTTTTAAACATCTTAATTTTGATTTTATGTGTATTATTATTTCAGTTGTCGAATTTTTAATGTGTTGTGACAGGATTTTTTCAAAGTTAGTCGAACATATTTCGGTATCATCACTCTTTAAAACATTGTTCCAATCTTCCATTTTTAGTTTTTCAGAGAGAATAGTCATATCTAATGTTGATTTTTTGGGTATTAAATTATGTTTTTTATGTTTAATATTATTATTATACAGAAGTAAGCATGAATGATGATCAGTTATGTTAGTTTTCCAAACAATTGATTTTAGTTTGTGAAGATCTTTAATGTTTACGTTTGCCCAAATGTGATCTAAACAAGATGGAGTATGTTCTTTTATTTCTCTAGTCTTTTTATTTATGCAAGATATGAAGTTTTGTTCAGTCATACAATTGATGTATTCAGTTTTGTTATTATTTTCTATTTTTTCATTAATGTTCACATTAAAATCACCAACCACGAAGCAGAGTTTATTTTTTAATTTTAATAATATGTATTTGAGATCATTAATAAACGTAATAATACTTGAGCCATGCGTTCTATAGATAGCTATTAAATGATATATTGATTTGCCGAGTTTGAAATGTACTTCGATGCAGTTTACCAAATGTATTGGGTGTTCTATAATGTTAACAATACTAAATTTATTATTTGCAAATATTATTATGCCCGAATTTTTGTTGATATCTACTTTGGTAGAAATATAATTGTACTCAGGTAAGTGATAAGACGGTGACTCAGCGTTCGTGAATGTTTCAGTTAACACTATGAAGTCCGGCTTTTTAATTAAATTATTTATTTTTAGAATTAGTTCATCTAAATTTTTCTGAATGCTACGGATGTTTATGTGCATAATAATTATATCATTGATGTTTTTAGAAATAATTTTGTTACATGAATCAGTACAAATACATTCATATTCTTGAATTTTAATATTTAATTCTAATTCGCTATTTAAGAAATCATCCATTTAATTAATGTATTTGCAAAATTATATATAAGTTTTTATTCAATGTCTTTAAGGCCTAAACATGTCCATTGCGAAAAACAATCGATGTCTTGGAAACATCGATGTATTTCTCAATACATCGATGCATTACATCGGAAAAAACATCGATGTATATTTTAAATGTCCATCCTTAGTTTGTGTAATTTTTCTAATACATTTCTTTCCATGTTCTACTGTTATAAATATAGGTACAAACTTGTCAATAATGCATTCACTTTGTTTTACATGGCAATAATATTTTTTCTATGATTGGCAGCATTGATTGATTGTCTTTGAAATGTTAAATGAAAACGATACATATAAAAAGAGGTGTGTAGATGCAAAGGCAGCAATCTCCAAAATATCGAAAAAAAAGTTATGAATGCAGTTCCATAGAGATTCAAATTGTGCACCTAATAAATGCATTGGTTATTTACAAACTCAACTTATTCCCATCAAAATCCGAGTTTGAAAATACGTATTAAAAGCAAAGGCAGCAATCTCCATGTTCTTTTCAAAGCAAACCTAGCATTCTCCATTTCGGCCAATCAAATTCATAGGAAGTGTCACGTGACAAGATGGCCGCTCCATACTAAAGTAGCATTTGGTGCTGATTTTTCTATGTGAGTTTTTGATGTTTTGAAGTATGTAGAAGTGTGTTTGGAATAAATATTTTCGATAATTATTGAAGATGGATTGTCACCCGACACCAGCATTATCAAAAGACGCCCGCAAACCTATTATTAAGTCTGAAAATTAGAAACGAAATGTTACAAAAATATCATGGAATGTAGCTGTCAGATTTTATTTTGGCTTGGAGGAAAGCATTATAACTCTCAAAAAATTTTAATATTTTTCACTTTTGCACTTTTTTATTTCAAAAATATCTAGTATCAGTTAGATAATAATGAGAAGTAAGTATTTCCGTTTCCGAAATGGAAAATAATATATTTTAGTAGCCATTACATTAAAAATCAGACAATTTGACATCTTTTCTTCACGCCATGTTTGATGTTTTGACGGCCTCCGTGGTCCCGAGGTAACACTCACAATCCGAAGGTCGCGGGTTCGAACCCGGCGTGAACAAATAAATTTTATTTGATTAATTTGTGGTATTTCAAAATTAATTAACTTTTTAATAATATCTTATATACATATAAAAAATCACGTGTCACGGTGTTTGAGGTCGCACTCCTCCGAAACGGCTTGACCGATTTTTATAATTTTTTTTAATGTATGTTTGGTAGATGTGAGAATAGGTTTTAAAGTATATTTCGTACCGCTAGGTGATTAGGGTGTCCCTATCCAGAAAAAAAACAATTTAACAATTTTTTTTTAAAATGTTTTTTTATTTGGCATCAACAAATACCTATAACCCCAAATTTTAACCTTCCTACCCCCACCCTCCTAACCCCACCCTCCTATTTTTAATAGTGATTTTAATATTTTTATATGAACAAATTTAACCGTCTTTCATATTTCAAACAGAACGAAATTATTTACATTGTTGAATGAAAGATGGCGCTACGTCCGTCTCATCGAACTTACATTCACACATGCGCAAGACATTCACGAGAAGCGTCGCGTCATTTTTATATTTCATTCGGCATCATGTTCTCGCGTGGGCAAACCATCGAGCTTATTTGTGATGGCTAAAGACGGACTGACAAAAAAATTGTATACTCAATTGCTCTTGGAAAGTCATATTGTTTTTCTTTATTTTATTTGCCTACTTTAGTGGTATTTTTAATTGTGTTTATCAGCTACAGCGTTCCATTCCTCTTTCTGTCATAGATCCCATCCCCACACACTTACAATACATTCGTTATTTTTCATTTAACCACCAAAATATTCACTAGAAATATAAATATATGGCAGAACAGTATTTGTCGGGTCAGCTAGTGTAGTATATATATATATTTTTAATTTTTTTCCTTAATACCTATGTCATCTTTGGAGATGCTATGTGGAGGGTTTTTTTTAAGGAAAGGAAGGAAAGTACCTTCAGCCTCACAACATAACCTAATTGGGGATGCCATAGTCTCGCTGGCTCCAGACGGGAGCGTTGGTGACTCTTGTGCACTAGTCATATAAAAAAATAAATGTTTTGAGATAAGGGGTCGTCCATTAATCACGTGATGTTTTTTTAGCAACTTTTTAACCCCCCCCCCCCTGGTGATATGTGGTGAGGTTTTAGACTAACCCCCCCCCCCCTCCCCAAAATCACGTGTATTTTTTTTTGTATGAAGTTTTTTGAAATTTTCAGAATATTATAACGAAAAATAAATACACGTGATATCTCATTTAACCCCCCTCCCCCCTCGTGATATTACGTGATTTTTTCCGACCCCCCCCCCCCTCGAGCCTCACGTGATTAATGGACGACCCCTAATAATATTGAACTAATTTTTCAGGCTAGTTTTTTTCTTCCTCATATTACACTCTTTTCTTTCTCATATTTTTGTTTCAGTGTCTGAATTATTAATTATTCAGAATATTATGTATCATCTTTTCTCATATATTTTGCTCCACGCATAATAACACCTGTTTTCTGGAAAAAAAAAGTTCAATAATATCTTCAAAAAATTTATTTTTTGCAATTACCCCTTATTGAGTTATAAAGTATTCCTCGAAGCCAATCATCACAAAACAAAGATGGCGGCTTTTTGGGAAGGTTTGTAGCAAACACAGCAATCTCCAATGTTGTAAGTAGCAAAAGCAGCAATCTCCAACACTTGGTAGCAAAAGCAGCAATCTCCGGATTAAAAAGTTAATTATCTTTTTATAGGCTTGCATTAAAAAAAATCTGATGATGCAAAAAATCCATGATATCCAACGGCAATTTAATGTAAATTTTTCAGTGTTCTGTGAAATCCCATTTAATATTTACAAGTTTTTTGCCTTTTTCTCAAAAACACATAAGTGGGAGATTGCTGCCTTTGCATCTACACACCTCAAAATGGTGTTACCGCGTAAGTAAATTAATTTAAACAAAATTAAAATGTTGAATGCATATTTTTTGCATGTTTTTTTGTCTCCCCCGACATAAATACTCACTTTTCGTAATAATAAAGCTAACTCGTATTGCGTATTAACCAGTAAGCGGAGTAATGCATAAATAATAAAAGCAAATCCTTGTGGGTTTTCAGTGAGGCTTCTTGTTGTCGCAATCTGCCGTTGAATATGGAAAGCACCGTAGTCAGGAGGATATAGGGGGCCTGAGGGGCCCACGCAGCCACATCGGTGAGGGATTTGTTCCCAGTAAACCTTCAAAGTTCAAAGGTACGCTTTTAATTACTTTCAAAGGTTATTACTTAATCGTGAAATTGAAAAGGCATCTGCTCTAAACATGTCGTCTGAATAATAGAGGAGAATATATGAGTATTCACATATGTGAATGAAGTAAAGTGTGCCACAAACCTGCAATAGCCATCCCAAACTAAGGTGTGAGCTACCGTGCTCAGGCTGAATGTCCTGGGGAACAGTGTCACGAACGGTGCCTCTGAGAAACAAGGTCGCATCTCGGAGTTTTTAGACCTCACTCCAGCACTTAGGGCTCTGCTGGAGTGGACCTTTTATTTCCCTGGTAACTGCGGGACAAAAAAGAATTGGACCTTTCTAAAACTAGGGGCCTTTTGGGAACCTAGGAGTGCTGAGGCCACCTCTGTGGATTTCCTTCCTGGGGCCGTAGGAGGAACCAAGAGGAGAGACCGTGGAGAGGTGAGCTGGGGCCACCCTTCCAGCGCGGGGCCTTTGTGGAACCAAGGAGGAGTGAAGTGGAGAGATGATGTCCTCTTCCCATGTGGGGTCTTCGAGGAACCATGTAGGAGTGAAGAGGAGAGATGATGTGCTCTTCCCATGTGGGGCCTTCGAGGAACCATGTAGGAGTGAAGAGGAGAAATGAACCCATCTTGGTGATCTCTTCCTCTGTGGGGCCTTTAAGGAACCAAGGAGGAGAGATGAAGTTCTCTTCCCTCCTGGGGCCCTCAGGGAACCAAGGTGGAGTGGGCTCTTCCCTTGTGGGGCCTTTAGGGAACCAAGGGGAGGTGGACTCTCCGTCGTGGAGCCTTCGGGGAACTAGGGAGTGGAGAGATGAAGCCCTCTTCCGTCGTGGGGCCTTCGGGGAACCAAGGTGAAGTGAAGAGGGGAAATGAGACCTGGGAAGACACATTGTCGAACCAGAAGATATAGCTTCATTTCCAATGACAATCCTGGTGAACTTTATAAAAGGGACTGGGTTACTGTCAAAGGAATGAGGTAAAATGGGAGATAGTACAATGGGTCTACGGCCTAAGTGCTCACGGGAACTATATATATGTAAACCGTCTCTGATTATTTAAAAAAAAAAAGTGTGCCTATTAACCATGTCCCTCTGTTAGAAACTTTCTGAAGGTGGGAAATTAAGGAGCGTAACTCACTAATGTAGCAGGCTGGATCGACGGTGTCCACATAAGAATTCACATTCCACATAAAATGTTCCAAAACTGTGCAGATTGTAATAGGTATTAAACCAACAGTATAATTTTGAAGTCTTTACATAAACTGGCAATTTGCACTTGCAATTCGAAAATACGAACATGATAGAATTTAACCTTGTATGAACGTCAAATATTTTTAACACTAGTGCTGACGTGGAGTCTCTCAGGCTACTACATACTACACATACATTTTTTTTCTAGAAACTTTTATAGAAACCGAACCGCGGCAAAACCCTATCTATATCTAAATATAGGTCTTTAATAAGAAAAAAATAAGTATTTGTAATCAATTTTCTTTATTATAAAATTATACAAAATATGAAAAATCAACTATCATAGCACTTTTTCAGACTTTTTCAGTCTTATCATTTTGACACATTAAAAGTAACAAAATCTAACACTAGAACAAAAAACTTCTTTGTCTACTAATTTAATATACGAACGTAAAAAAAAAACATTTTTCATAACAAAAATCTAAAAAAAACCTCAAAAACTATCAAAATATTTTGTATGTGGACGTGGAGCCTGACAGGCTCCAGCCAATATTTCGATGATTATTACTCATGTGCTATGCACCCAGCGACACAACCTCCTCCCTCACTGTCTATTTTGCTACTAAAAGTGAAGCCACTGAGACGCTCGGGTGCGGTGAGCGGAGGGAAGTGTGTGAAACAAAGAACTTGAGAACCGCGCGGACCCTCTGAGACTCCACGTCCATACTTAAGGTTAATCAAAATAATACTCTGCTTGCTTGTTGGAAGTTGTCACCGCACTGATTTGCAATGTCATTCGTAGTTAGGAGGAAGTATGTAGGTAGGGGGGTGTGTGTAGGAAATATGTAGGAAAGGGAACAGGATAGAAATATTCCCTAACACCCTCTTTCCTGCATATTTTCCCGGAGATGTGTGGCGGTCCATTTTCTCTACTTAACAGAACTAATATTATTTAGTGTGCGGCTGGTGGTGGCTAAAATATTGGGAATGTATGGTGAGCGATATGCTGAAATGGGCCAAAACCAAATCTTTTATCCAAGTCTGTTGGACCCATAAAACTAATTTGACCGGTTAAATAACTACAATTTAATTGTTTTGCCTTTAACCTCTCTTTTAGTGAGTTTTATAAAATAAAACGGTTCCGGGGGAGTGAGTTTTTTCAACAATTAAAATGTTTTTTTTTAAACACCAAATTGCGGAGTATGAAAAAACCATATATTCTTGCTAAGAAACTAGCACAAAAAATCAATAATGCGCAATTATTTAGAAGAAAAAAACTAAAATATACTTTCATAAATGGCCAACCATCGGTCATCAGAACAAATGTTTATTTTCTTACGAAAAATTAAATTCAGTTACCACAATTTGAATGTGTTGAATGTCATTAAAAACTTTTTATTATTTTCACACAACTACATAGGTACACATAATTAACCATTTCCCAACAAAAAATATGTACATACGTATAAAAATCTTAATTATTATAGTTTTTTTTTTTTCTCGAAATGTTATATTGGTTTTTTATTTATACAGTCGTGCACATATATTTTGGATTCTTTCTTTTTCGAGGTTAATTTATAGATAACTTATCGGTTGTCCTAGTATCGCTATCTGAAAAAGGAAGGGCTCGCAGGAAAAGTAAAAATCTGTCTTGGGAAAATAAGACTTGAAAGAAAGAAGTTTCAATTAGTGGATTGTTTGGCCAGTATTTCTTTATTGAGCTTTTTTCCATGAGACCCACCAGTGTAACGGGGCTAAAAACATACATATTTCGGCCTCCGTGGTGTCTTTCCATTTCTTAATTTTAGAATTCAGAGAAACATTTGAAGAATTTTTTACAGCGTACTTATTTGTTAGCGTTTAGCTATCAATTATTTTCATTGAATCAAGCTAAAAAATAATTTAAATCTCAATTTTCAATGAATTTCGCTAATATTTTTTCTTATACCTAAGTTACTTGATTCGTATTCATGAATAATATAGCTAAATTCACCCTGATCCCATTTACGGAGATCAACTTTCCTCTTTTTAGAAGTTGAACAACTAAGTACAGTTTCATCCGCATCTGATGTATCAATGTCGATCAACATATTGGCGATGTCTTGTTCATTCAAAGGGTTATATAAGTTATCAGTACTAAACACAAAGTTAAATCTCCTAAAAATTAGCTGTAAAGAAAAATCTATATTGTAATTTCAATGATGATAACTTACGAATAATATTACAACACGCACTTCACAATTTGAATGACACTGAAACAGTTAAAAAACTGACTTCAAACTAAATAAAAAATCACTGTCGGCAAAATCACATAATAAGTAAACGCAAATGTGTAAGATATTTTTTCAATGTAAAAAAAATACGATACGAATAAGTTACAACGTAAAACGCATAGAAATTTCAACGGTTTAATCTTTCAAAGGAAGCGCCAAGCACCGCTCGCAATAAAAATGTTTATCGTTACGGACGGCTGAACGGTGACGTCACAGAATATTTAAATCGTGAATAACTCTGCCGGTATGATAGCTACATCGCTAAAAACTTTGACAAGTTATTGTTGGATGTTGTGTGTTGTGATTGTCCTATTTTATATTTAACTACATTTAGCACTGAACACTTTTAATTCTAATTTATCTAATCTCGATGTGTAAAGCCTCTTACCTTAAACTTTCCTGTCTATGCCATCTCTTACTAAAATATTGCTATGAATTGTCTGTTTATAATCTCTTTTGTCTGTGGCCGCGACAAATTTTCTCTTTCAATGTTATAAAACAGCATGTTGTGATTTCGCTTGTCATTCTTTCTCCTAAATTCTACTTAGTCTTTCGCTTCTGCTAAACTTTAATTACTCTCAATTATTATCGCCAGTCAAGTGCACAGACCAGAACCAATCTCTCTGTAAAATTATTCACCAGAATAATAAAGTTACAAATATCCAGTATCAACATAAGTGCTTTTACTAACAACGGATAATCTCAAACCACCTCAAAACCCTCTCATCTCACAATACCGTTCCTCGGTGTAGAACTGAAGGAAGCCATAAAGCAGCTCAAATTACACCCTGACCGCGGACTGTCTGCAGACCACACCTGGGAACCCGACGCAGTTATGGTGAATTGACTAGAGATGTCAGTAACATTCGGTTTTCTTGAAGAAATCTAGTAATTTTTAATTTCTAGGCACTAACGAACATGTACTGTCATACTCCTTCTGTCAGATTTTTTCTCAACGTACTTGTACGGCCATACTCCTGGACAGGTTAATAATGAGCAGCTCTCGAATTTTCGTATTGCCACCGCCAGCCGCATACTAGTTATTACACTACAATCTTGTTCATCCTCTTTACTGAGCGGTTGCCTTGCGCAGAAAAGAAAAAAGGGCCCTTGAGGTGATTTTTCCCAAAGCGGTGATTTGTAAATCATCCAAATATTATTATTATTAATGTGTTTGGATAGATTTGTGTATTGTTGTCACTATTTGGAACTATTACTATTCTTTTTTGATATAATCAAAAACCATTTACATTCCAGAGAGCATCCTACACCAAGGCCTAACTTCCCTAGCAGGCCCTCTACCCACCCACCCACCCGCGCACCCACCCCTGGAAGCATCACATGGGTGCAATACCACATCTAAGTCCAATCCACAAAATCACAGGTAAACATAAAACAATATTTGTATTACATTAACCTTAGTAACTCCAAATCCAAAGAGATAATGAGCACCAAATTTTTTTTTATATATATATATATATATATTTTTTTTTTAATAATAAGGTTAACATGGTATTTACATGATAATTTTACATCTCAGGTTTTTTTTTACTACCCTTCCATTAAAAGCATTTGCTTGTGTATGGAAGGGGAGTGTACATATGTAAATGCTATTAGTTATTAGTTATAAGTTAGTATTTAAATAATTCATTGTACATAAATATATGTGAGCTGCAGTATTTATTTTGATAATGGTGTGTATTTAAAAAAAAAAAGAATGTTATGAAAAACTTAGGATATTTGTAATATTAATTGACAGTAGTTTTTTTCTTAAGAATATTTTTAAAATGTCTCTTGACAGAGAGCAGAATTCGGGTTTTATCATTAATGCTTCTGTTTTCTTCTGGTAGACGATTGAAAAAAGTTCTTCCCTGGTAAGTGTAATGATGCTGTGCAAAAGACGTATTTAGTTTTGGGCATAGAAAAACATGTTTAAGTCGAGTTCTGTTTTCATTTAAAAATGGATATTTATCTTTTTCTTTTATAATTTGAATTTTTAATATATATATCTTTAAATGTTGGTACTTGAAATTCTTCAAACGGGCGTTCTGTTGGGTAGTCCCAGGATTTTTTTAATATAATTTTAATAATTGTTCTTTGTATAATTTCTATTGGAAGAAGGTTACATTTATACGCGGATCCCCAACTAATAATAGCGTATTGTAAAGTGGATTGAACTAAGGCATAGTAGATTTTTTATCGACAGAAAATTTCTAATTCTTAAAAATATATACATTAATTTTCTGATTTTGTTTACTACCTGACATATTTGTTCCTTCCATTTCAGATTTTTATCGATAATTACTCCGAGATGTTTAATTTTGTTTGTTGTTTTTAATATTGTACAGTTTGATTTGCAATAATTTTGGCTATGAATTTTAGTATTATCGTGTATGACAATGTTAAAATTTTTGGGAGCACGTTTGGATGGATTGCAAATGGAATTACAAATGTCTTTTCACTATTTAGTGAAAGTAAATTAGTGTCGAAAAAATTCTTAAGCGTGTTGATGTCTTCTGTGGCCTTTGATTCTACATTTTCCCAAGTCTTTTCACTTATTATTAATACTGTATCATCGGCGTACCGATTGACCATTTAAACGTTGAAAAAAAATATCGTTTACGTATATGGTAAATAGGATTGGTCCAAGCACTGTACCTTGCGGGATTCCAAAGCTTGAAATCTCTTGATTACTATTAACACGATTGATTTTTACCACTCGAGGGCTGTTTTTTAAGTAGTTGGTGATCCATTTAATCACGTTGCCTTTTATGCCAATATTATTCAACTTTTTTAATAACATCTCATGGGATATGCTATCAAATGCCTTTCTGAGGTCAATAAATATGCCCGCACATTTTTTACCTTTATCTAATGATTCGTAAATGTATGAAGTTACGTTAGCAATGGCATCTTGTGTGCTGAGTGATTTAATAAAACTAAACTGGTTTTTGTGTAGTATTTTATTACTATCTAGGAAATTTGCCAATTATTTTTTTACTATTTTTTCAAAGATCTTTCCTATGTTAGAAATTAGACAAATTGGGCGATAATTCGTTACTTGGTGTGGATCACCAGATTTGTAAATAGGTGAGATTATTGTGTTTTTGTAGTTCATTGGAAATATTCCTTTCGTTAAACTCAAGTTTATTAAATGAGTGATGGGTTTTATTAAGTAAGATTTCATTCTCAATTTGGGAGGCGGGAATGGGTACCGCCGCCCCGGGAACCTTTATTGGATAACCAACACCTCTGCCATAGGTCACCCCAAGTGGTTCGCTACGTTTGGTGATTTAGCAGGGGTGCCCGGGTTAATGGGATGAGGTTTGTCTACGTCTGATGACCAGGACACACTGAACCCCAGATTCCTGCCCACCCCTTAAACCCTTTTCCTTCCCATAACTTTCCTCTCCTTCCTTTCCCTAAAAAAAAACCCTCCACACAGCATCCCCAAAGATGACATAGGCCCTCAGGGACATTATTTTCCTCAGGGCCTCCTGTGTGGAGCTCACGTAAAAAAAAAAAAAAATAGATTTTAACATGTGTGCCGTAATAGAATCAAAACCGGGAGACGAACCTCCTTTCATATTCTCTATTATATCTCTTAAAAAAGTAAAGTTCGTTGCCTGTAATGCCGATTATTTGAAGTTTGTTTATTAATTTACTGTGTGATATTGTATCAAAGGCTTTAGAAAGGTCTAAAAATATTGAAATACATTTTTTGCTTTTATCAAGGTTTTTTACAATGAAGTCAGTTACGGCGGCAACAGCGTCAGAAGTACTCTTGTTTTCTTGAAACCCGTATTGATTTTCTGAGTGTACTTTATGGCTCACCAGAAATTTTACCAACTGAGCATTGATAATTTTTTCAAATACTTTGGATAGTGTGGTCAGTATAGTTATTGGTCTGTGATTGTTTATGTCTGTCTTGTTACCTGTTTTATGTAAGGGAATAACAATACCTTGTTTCAAGTTTGAGGGGAAGTGTCCTTGACTGATACTAAGGTTAATTAGGTATTCTAATTCAAAAGTTATTCATGTTTTAAAAAGTTATTCATGTTTTAAAAAGTTATGCTACTTCCACACTGAAGCCAAACTTCCAACGCATGAACTACCCTTCTATGCAGTCGTCCGAAAGTTTGAAATTGGAAGTTGGCCTCGTGTGGCCGTACCATAAGACAATCAAAGAATGTGTGTTTTTTCTCTAATGATGTACAAAATTGTCGGACGGGGAACATAAAAATTAATTGTATTGCTTATAAATAATCGATAATATTAAGTAATTTGTGTGTACGTATGTTATTTCTTCACTTTAACTAATGTTTGCCGTGTAATGGAAACATTTTCTCATCATACAGAAGGGCATTTTGGCGCTTTTTAAATGCAATTTTCCTACTTGTAATCATGACCTTACTTGACGAGTGACAGTTTAGTACTAAAGTACTAGAAATCGAGACCAGTGCAATTGTCTTGCGTTTGGCTTCCCACTTTAGAGATTTCTACCCCGCGTCTAAAGTATGTAACGTCTGTGCCTGTACCCATAAATTAATAAGTTTACAAAATTACAACATTGAAAATAATGAAGAATAAAGAACATGAAAACAAATATAAACTAAAAACCTGCTTCTAAAAAAAATTCCATCAGGTGACATTACTACAGTTTGCAAGACAAAGGGATTAATTTCTCCCTGTAACTTGCCAAAAACCAATATATCTATAATATAAAAATGAATCGCTGAATGTGTTGCTAAGCGCAAATCTTGAGAGCAGCTGAACCAATTTCGCTAATTCTTTTTTTAGAATATTCCTTGAGGCACGAGGATGGTTCTTACGGAGATAAAAATTAAGAAAATTGGATAATTTCAGAAAACATCGCACGTTTGACAGTTCGCGTGTTTGAGAATGACATTTTGCAAAACAATGATCGTTCAATCAGGATTGTATTTTTGAAAATCTTTAAGTTGATAAATTTATTTAAAGTAGGTACTCCCCTAATAGTTTGAATCGAATAATTTTAGATATTTTAAATAGGTACCTATGTTAGGTACCAAATTTAATATACATGAAAAATGGAAATTTGAATAAAAATTGTAAAAGGTGGCACGCGGACTGTTTAAAAACTGAATGTACTGGGATTGAATATATGGAACGCGGGAGGAGGGTTGGCGGGACGAGGGAGCGGGAAAGGGAAGAGGGAAGGCGGGGAAGGTGGAAGGGGAACGCGGGAGGGGAACTCGGGAGGGGGGTTCGCGGGACGGGGGAACAGGGAGTGACGGGGGGAGTGGGGAGAGGGAAGGTGGAGGTGACGGAGTGGGAACGCGAGAGGGGAAGAGGACGCAGGAGAAGAAGGGGAGGCGAACTCAAAGTGAACACATTACACTTAGTCGAATGACCGGTAACTGGAAAGGATTCACAGCAATAACATGATAACTTGCAAAAGGGTATTTAACTTTAGCTATGACATATTTTTTTAAGTTTCTTAAATTACACAAGAATATGTCTATATCATTAAAATTGCATTCTCTGAATATAAAAGCATTTTGTCTGAGATTGGTATGACATGTTTCAAGATGAAAAAGTGATTTATCTCTGGTTCTAATGCCAGGGACTCTAAAATTTATCTCAGACAAAAGGGGCGAACAATCAATAAAGCCATTGATAATATTGTGGAGATATGTTATATCTGCGGAGTCTCTTAATTAACCTTTAACTAGCGTCGTGCATTTTTTGTAACGTTAGTACTGACGTGAGGCCTGACAGGCCGCGTATATTATGCAGTGTTTTATAAAGAAAATGATGATTTAAATATCTGTCTTTGCATTAGGATGTTAAATGAAGTGTTTTAACAAAAACTATGTATAGAAAGAAAATAAAATTTATAAAATTTTTAAATATAAGACTACAATAAAAATTTGCTTGAATTTTGGGGAAAAATCTGACAATTAGATATAAATGATCAAAACACAAAAAAAAACTCCTCTCAGAATAACAAAAAATTGTATTTCTTACTTAAGCTTTTATTTACTTAAGGATTTTCTTTTAAGTTTGGGTTGACATGAAAGACAAGTCTTTCGTGTCATGACTTCTTCAGCTTGATCTTCAGATGTTTCTGGCTAACCAAGTACTCTTGCCAAACTCATCCTAAGTTCACGGGGCAGCCTTATGTTACAAAATCTTCGCTTCACGTGCTCTAATACCAACTGTCGCGCTAATGTTTTTATAAAGGTTCCTCTATCAGTTTGTCTTCCCACATGTACATCATGTAAAAATTGACGGAACTTATATCCAAAATCCAGTAAAAAATTATCATAGGCCAGCGTCTTGATCGGCGGCTGCAAGTGTATATACTCGTAAAGCACTTGTTATCTATTTCATCTACACCACCTTTCCTAGAATTATAAAACTTATCATGCTCAATGTGCTCCGGACAAAAATCTTCGCCAATGTCGTCAACCTCAGATCCGCTGGAATCTTCAGGCTGTCATACCAGCAAATCATAATTTCGATTCCGACTGCACCGCTCACACATCAGCCGTTGCAAGCGGACGTTTTTGGAACTAGATTTCGTTCCGCTAGAAGCCGGGTTTCACGTACCTATAGTTCACGCGAAGCTGGACCTACAGTATGGTTCAGATAAAGATGTTGAATTCTCGCTTCCAGAATTTTAATAAGTAGTAGTTATTTGTAATTTGTGTATTGAAGTGCGTAGATATAAATAGATACATAAACACAGTAGGTATAAAGTAGATACCTACACAAAAAAACAATTTGTTATATTTTTTTAATATTTTGATTTTTGTTTTTTCATTTTATTTTACGGCCATTAGAGTGGAAGAATTGAAACGTTACTTGAAATGGCTTTAGCCGTGTTTAGTGACCAGATCTGAAAAGTCAGGTACTTCCCCACCTCCATCTTCCCTAACTCCTTCCCCTCCCCCACTACCTTCAGCCTCACAACATACCCCAATTGGGGGTGATAGTCCCACTGGCTCCAGACGGGAGCAGTTGGGACTCTTGTGCGGTATTCATGAAAAAAAGAGTAAGTACCTAATATTCAGTTGGATTGTAAAAAATATCTCATTTTGAAATATTTATTCGTGTGCATAATTTTTAATTTTATATTTATGTGAATACCGCACAAGAGACCCAAATGCTCCCGTCTGGAGCCAGTGAGACTATGACATGACTATGGGGTATAGTATGAGGCAGAAGGTGGTGGGGAAGGGCAGGAGATGGGGAAGAGGAAGCGAAGAATTACTTGGCTATTCAGATCTGGTCACCAAACACGGCCAAAGTAATTTTTAGCAACGTTTCAATTCTGAATGGTGGTCTTACACCAGGGCGATACTAAAGTATCTTCCACTCTGGAACGTGACGCAAATATATTATTTTTATATGAAATAACCCAAATTAGTCAAACAAAATTTATTTGCCCACGCCGGGATTCGATCCCACGACCTTCGGATTGCGAGTCAAGAGCCTTACCTCTTGACCACGCCGGCCGTCAATAAATAGTATCAGTAATTTGGAAGGCGGGTATGGGTACCGCCGTCCCGGGAACCATGTATTGGATTATCAACACCGTACGGGTAGCCCGGGTTCATGGGGCGAGGTTTGTCAGGATCTCGGCGGCGGTGGAATCTGCCCCACCAACTACGTAGAAGGCCGGATCGGGAGAGACCTTTTTTTACAATCGCTCGACACATTGCCTATCTCTTCTTTGGGGATGCTGTGTGAAGGTTCGTTTCAGGGAAAGGGAGGAGAGGATCTTCTGAGAAGGAAAGGGTATTAGGGGTGGGTAGAAATGTGGGGGTCAGCGTGTCCAGGAGAGCGGATGTATGAATCCATCCCTCCCACTGCGGTGCAAAGCGATGTTCCGAGAGAGTAAGGCTGGAGAAGTCAAAGGGACTCCCTCAACCACTTTCTCTAGATCCAACCTGCCATGCAGCTGGTGCGCAGACGCATCCGCCGCCAAGACCTGAAAAAACCTCACCCCATGAACCCAGGCACCCCTGCTAGTCACCAAACGTTGCGAACCACTAAGGATGACCTACGGCAGACGTGTTGGTTATCAAAAAAATGGTTCCCGGGGCGGTGGTACCCATACCCGATTCTCATGTTTGTTATTTTTGTAATACGAAAAATGGATATAAAAAAGCCTACCCCCCATCCCTCTCAACCCCCTCCCCCTCTCACCCCACAACCTCTAACCACCCTCCACCCCCCCGCCTCTTTTACCCCCCCCCCCCCCCTATATAAAAATCAATTGCTGTTTGTTAGTTTCACTAAAACTCGAGAACGGCAGGGCCGATTTAGCTTATTTTGGTTTTGAAATGTTTGTCGTAGTCCAGGAAATGTTTAAACGTTGAGAAAATATGGAAAAGTTGCGAGGAAGATAGTAAAATCAACAATTTAATTCTCCCATATAAACTGTTCTACATACTTTCCTGTGAATTGCTAACCGTTCATCCGATTGCGATGAAACTTTGGTGAGTTGTTGTGAGCACGCCCGCAAAGTAGTCCAGTCAATAAATGCTCCAAAAGGAGGTGTAGAGTGCGTGAGCAGGGACCTAAGCGATTCCTCCAGAAACTTGTTTAGGGTGCTTAGGGTGTGAACATACTAAAAGTCCTGACGTCTTGGTTGTGAGCTAGGGGGAAGGGGGGGAGGGGGAGGTCCCAATTTTCGGGTTTCCGCTTATATCTCAAAAACGGTGCGTCACACATGAAAATTTCCTAAGGATAAGTAAAAAAAGCTCATAAAATTATCTACAACTTTTATTCTTTACGTAATTTTCGAAATCACGTCCATTTTTGACTTACACGCTCCACAAATGTAGATATTTTTGAAAAAAATTATTTTACCTCACAGTTTTCATCAAACATTCCTTCATATCGTCTAAAATATTCATCAAAGAAAGAAATTTATTTATAAGAAGTTGTAATAAATTTAATTCCCTTTTAGAATATATATACATATGCAAATAAGTCTCCAACCAGTAAATATTTACAGCAATTTTAAGGTTTTGCGTAAAATGTCGTCATTTTCAGAAAAAGCTGTTTTTATCTTATTACTGACACACCGACGTGCAACGACGATTATGCGACGCTCTTTTAGTAAGGCGTATGATCAGATATGACCATGGAAACCACATTGATGCTATCATTCAAAAGCCGAGAAGGCATAACAGGAGGCAGAGGTATTTTGCACAATGTTCTAGAAGTGGTTAGTTGGTATGAGCGCAACTCATGAGATCTGCACTTCCCTTGAAGAGTATTGTGGAGTCTTCACGTCCAGTAACAACACAAGGACCTCGGACAAGCCCACCGAAGTAAAGATGCAGCAGACATTTTCAAACTCAGTCAGTGGTTTGATGCACATCCTCCCTTCCCACAAGCCAATGAAATAATGTCAATTCCCAATGTCTTCTGTCAGCTCGTCGATAAAAAATCACGATGAAAAGGTTGCAGTTGACCCAACATTTCTGTTTCACCGGATGTGTATAAGCAAACGATCAGATGAGGATTTGAAGAAATTCTTTGAGTATGAGTTGGCCCCATTTCCCTTGGCACTGTTCAATGAAGGTGGGATGTGGAAGACAACTAAATCTGTCCTGTACAGCTTATTCGAGCCTACCAAAAAACTGTTCTACTGTCTCAGGTGAACATAGTTGTGGACGGAAAATTTCTACTACACAGAGTAATTTGGCAAAAAGATGCCTTCCTTGTCACAATTTGTGATCGTTACATCAACTACGTCAACCACCACTATCCTGGATGACTCACACTGTGGTATTTGATTGGTACCCAAACCCAGCCAACGGTACAAAATCACAATAACAGATGCGATGATACAGACTGAGAAGGTCAGCTGACATCAATTTGACTTGGAACACTTCAATACCCGTTAAAAAGGAAGATTTGTTATCCAATCCTACCAACAAAAGTAACTTCACATCTCTTTACTACAGACGAAGCTTCGGGAGAATGGGATACAGACTCTTCAGGACATGATGCTGACTTCCTTGTTGTGAAGATTGCTGTGGAACATTCCTCTCACAGTTTTGTGAGAAGCTTTCACTTCCTTTTGATTGCTTCCACTCCTCCCACCCAAGATATTCTGCTGCTGACAACGGACGAGGGAAAACCAAAACAATGCCACTGTCCATCCAAAAGATGCAGCACCGTGCATTTGAACACATCCTGTTCTTACATTCATTTACCGGCTGCGACACAACATCTGCAACTTTCAGGAGAAGCAAGGTGGGCTTCTCAAAATTGTACTTGGAGTCAGAATTCATCAAGCAAGCGGCAATGATCTTTATAACCCCTCCTCTACTCACGGCGAGGTTGAAGAGGCTGGAAATAAATGTTTCCTGAAATGGTATGCGGCGCCAAAAAGACAGACCTTCCTTAACCAGTACCGCTTTTAGTCGTTCACAGGGTTGGTGGCAAATATGAAGCCTGACATCAGCTCCCTCCCTCCAACAGAGAACGCAGTTAAACAGCATTCCCAGTGCACCGATTGAGCTGCCCCCTGAATAATGGGGGTGGAAACATGAAGGAGAGACCCTGATGCCAAATACAACAAAAGATCCACCAGCGCCGGAGGTCCTTCTAAATATGATATTTTGCCGCTGCACCAGGGATTGTGCAATTGGCAAATGTGGATGCCGAAAAGCAATGCTGACCTGTTCTGCAGCGTGTCTCCGAGTCTCCTGCCAAGGGAGATGCCTCAATAGCGTGCCTGTTGCCGAGGACGACGATGACGACGACATAGAGCCCATTCAGCAAGAACCATCCAATACTGAGGATGAAGATGCCATGGATGAACAACGCTTGCGAGGACCCCCACGTCCAAGGAGGATGAGAATGTAACATGATGTTATTGAGAACAGTGATAACAATGAGATCTATAATTTTATGTGCTTAATGTAACGAAATAGAATAAACATTATGATTATAAAATACAATTATGTATTTTTCAAGTAATATGATTTTTACCTATTTTATTTAATAACTGGTTTTAAAGTGTGGTCACACATATTATTAGGCGAACGAACAAATGTTGTGTGTCAGTAATAAGATAAAAACAGCTCTTTCTGAAAATGACAACATTTTACGAAAAAACTTCAAATTGCTGTAAATGTTGAACGGTTGAAGATAAATTTACATATGTCTATATATTCTAAAAGAAAATTAAATTCTTTACAACTTCTTTCGAATAAATTTTTTTCTTTGATGAATATTTTAGACGATATGAAGGAATGTTTGATGAAAAATGTGAGGTAAAATGATTTTTTTCGAAAATATCTACATTTGTGGAGCGAATAACTCGAAAATGGCTGGGATTTCGAAAATTACGTATAGAATAAAAGTTGTAGATAATTTTATCAGCTTTTACTTATTATCAAAAAATTTTCCTCTGCGGCGCACCGTTTTTGAGATATAAGCGGAAACCCGAAAATTGGGACCTCCCCCTCCCCCTCCCCCCCCTAGCTCACCACCTAGACGTCAGGATTTTTAGTATGTTCACATCCTAAGCACCCTAAACAAGTTTCTGAAGGAATCGCTTAGGTCCCTGCTCACGCACTCTACACCCCCTTCCTTGACTGGACTAAAGGTTTCTGTATATACTGGTGAGCTCTGGCATTATGAAATTTGTATATAAAATTGCAATTGGTGCCACGCAAACTGTTTGAAAACTGAATGTACCGGGAGTGAATGTATGGAATGCGGGAGGAGGTGGCGGATGGGAGAGGGGTGAAGGATGAGGGAGGGAAGGGGAGGGGGACAAGGGAGGGGAACTCGGGAGAGGGGGACAAGGGAGGGGAACTCGGGAGAGGGGGCCCGCGGGATGGGTTGGGGAGGGGAACCCGGGAGGTGGGAGGGGAACTCGGGAGGGGGGAGAGGAAAACGGGTGGGGGTTTAAGGGATAGGGGAAGCGGGCGAGGGGAGTGAGGAGAGGGGAAGGGGACGTTGGAGAGGAAGGGGAGGCAGAAGGGGAACGGGACGAATGGGAAAGGACACGAGCTCTGGCATCATGAAATTTGTATAATAAAATTGCAATAAGTGGCACACGAGCTGTATGAGAACTGAATGTATCGGGAATGAATGTATGGAATGCAGGAGGGGGGAGGGGAACCCGGGAGGGTGGAGGGGAACTCGGGAGGGGAGAGGGGAATTCGAGAGGGGGATCCGCGGGAGGGAGGAGGTGATTATGGGAGGGGGGAGGGGAACTCGGGAGGGGGGATCGCGGGATGGAAAAGGGGGGGAGTAGAGTGAGGAGAAGGAAGGTGGAGGAGGAGTGGGAACGCGAAAGGGGAAGGGGACGCGGGAGAGGAAGGGGAGGTGGAAGGTGAACGGGACGAATGGGAAAGGACGCGCAGGGAGAAACAATTTCGTTATTAAATGGCAAAGGTTGGTACCCGGCATATATATAAATGCTAATAAATGAAAATGAATCGCCGAAATGTATGTACGCGCATAACTTCCGAACGACTACACCAAATTGAATAATTCTTTTTTTGTTGTGTTTGTTATTGCCAGGACAAGGTTTGTATATAACTACTGGTGAGCTCTGGCATTATAAAATGTGTATACTAAAAATTCAATGGGTGGCACGTGAGCTGTTTGAAAACTAAATGTACCAGAACTGAATGTATGGAATGCGGGAGGGGGGATAGGAACTTGGGTATTGGTGCCGCGGGTGGAAAGGGACGGGAACCAGGGAGGGGGAGGGGAACCTGGGAGGGGGGAGGGGAATTCGTGAGGGGAGTTGGCGGGACGGGGGAAGAGGAGTGGAGTGGGGAGTCGGAAGGTGGAGGAGGCGGAGTGGGAACGTTTGAGGGGAAGGGGACGCGGGAGAGGAAGGGGAAGCGGAAGGTGAACGGGACGAATGGGAAAGGACACGCAGGGAGAAACAATTTTTTGTTGAACGGCATAGCAACGCATGCCGGGCACCAGCTAGTATATAAATGAAAATGAATCGCCGAAATGTATGTACGCGCATAACTTCCGAACCCATGCATGCCGGGTACCCGCTGTATATAATTTATTTATTTATTTATTTACGGACAAATAGTCCATTAACAATATAACAATAACACGAATAACAAGCGAGCCTAAAGGCCCGACCCGCCTAGCAATTGATCACTGTTCGCATCGATTACCGTTCGCATGTCATTTTTTGTAACCAGCACCACTTTTCGTAACAATCACCACTTTTCGTAACGATTCACCAGTTAACCCCATGTGTCGAGCATGCGTAAAGAAGTTTTACTTTAAAAAAATGGGGCATTTGGGACTCTTGTTTTTTGTATCGTATAATAAGGGACAAATAAAAACATTTATTTTTAAATATAAAACTTTTTGCATAAAAATATTCAATGAAAATGAAATTCGGTCAACCCTGTAGATTTTACGAACGTGAAACAAGGAATTCGTATGTATTTACATTTCGTTTCCAAAATATTATTTCAAACTGTTGTAATTCAGAGCGACGCGGACACGTCCTCGTCTGGCCACGTTTCGGACCGTAATGAACTGCGAAATTTTGTGTTTCGGCGCTATGATAAAATCGTCAAATGCGAAGCTGTTAATTAATTAAAATTAAATGCTTCCCAAAATAATTTTTCGGTCAAACTTATTTATGATTTGTCAATAATGTCTTAGCACAATAAGTATGTAAAAAAATATGAAATATATTAGTTTATAAGTGCGCAAATAAATACACAAATGGACCAATTTTCGTCAAGAAACACATGTACGTACATATTTTTTAATGATTTTATTGAAACTAAAATTAAAATTCTAATACATAACTTTGCTAGATAATGTATTGATTTATTTCACTGCATGATTACATTATTTGAAATGGGTGTGGTATAATACAAAAACTTTTTTGAAAATTTAACAAATCTGCCAACGACCTATGGAATAACCTTATTATACTAAAAATTAAAAAAAATTCTAAAAATTTATTACATAACTATGCTAGATAAAAGAACAATCTTTCGAAATCCATTTATATTTTTTTGTGGAAAAGAGTCAATACGTCTAAAAACTTTTTTGAAAATGACATATTTCTGGGTTTCTCTACCTATGTCCTCTTCATCCGCGATCCACTTCTCAATCACTCAAGCAAAATTTGGATTGGATTCATTTACACATATCCGAGATCTCTTTGGATGCGGTAAATCTGTTACATTACCCCGCCCACTTCGGTTGTGTGTGGACGTGTCTAAAATTTTTCGTCTTTACAATATTAGAGGTTTTATTGTTACACCGCTACTAGCATTTGCCGCGAGTGAGGTGACCGCGGTCACTAAAACTCAACCCATTATGGACGTGCTGCAACTAATAGAGAATATAAAAATTGAAATCTCAAATATATCGACCAAACAAGACTCCAAGGCCAAAACTAATCTAGAAACTAACATAAAACTTCTAGAAGAAAAATGGATGCTCGAAAAAATTTCATTTCAAAACGAGATCGCTTCTCTGCAAAACAAACTAATAGAAAAATTAGAAAAAAAAATTGAAAATGTGAGTTATATGGAAAAAAAAACCTATGCAAGTCGACTAAAAGAAATACCGGAATCGAAATATTCATTGATTATTAAAAGTGAAAACACGAATATGACATCAGACGCGATAAAAGATCAAATCGTCAAAAAAATAAAAATAGCAAATTTAGGTATTGCAGTAAATGGAGTTCGCAAAGCCGCTCAAAATAAACTGATAATATCTTGCCCTACTAAAGTCCACGCAGAAAAATTGACGGATGAAATAAATAAACTGCTCAAAAAAAATATGGTTGCCGAAGAATTAAAAAAGAAAAACCCTAAAATTTTCGTAAGAAATGTACAGGCAGATCTGTCAGAAGAAGATATAATCGAGGCGTTAAAAACCCAAAATGATGGTGTCAAAGATATTATGGATTATGATACAAAAAACACTATAAAACTAATAAAAATGTTTAAACCTAAATCACAAAATGGACTAACTAACTATATACTGGAAACCAGCGGAGCACTGAGGTCTTACCTCATTGAAAAGGAAAAAATAAATATAGGATTCAGCAGAGTACGAGTGGTAGACGCCAACCCCTTGATGCAGTGCTACCATTGCTTGAAATTTGGACACACTGCACTGAAATGTTTGAGTAAAGATAAAAGCGCAACCTGCTTACATTGTGCTAAGGATCACGAATGGAAGGAATGCCCAAACAAAAACTCGGAAGAAAAATGTAGCAACTGTATATATCAAAACACTACTTTCAAGATGACCCTTAACACTAATCATAAAGCAAACGACACAAACTGCACTTACTTTAAAAAGATGATGTATATCGCGCAAAGTCGCATCGATTATGATTAGGTATGTTTTGTATGTATTTTTATTCTAAAAAACAAAATTCAATGCTTTTAACCAAAATACTATTTAAATACTTAACCTCTTTTACTGTTAAGCTCAACAATATATGTCTTCTACTTACGAAATATGAGTATCTCATATCCTTGCAATTCTTTTCTTCTCTAACTATATTATATTCTGAATTATTGTCCGGTAACCACAGTGTTAACACGCTGGTATTGAAATGTATGTTGATGTTAGTCTATCCTTTGTCTACTTGTACATGCAGAAAAAATATTTATTGTTGTCAATTATTAAACCAAATATGTTCTGATCAAAACCAAAATCTAACTATGAATATATTGTTAATGCTTACTGCTATAAAAACATTGATTTTTATAATTTGCCTTCATAAATCTTCACACATGTTTACATACTATTCCCGCATATTTAAATATTATTCAGTATGGGTGATTTAAACGGAGATTTTGATATATCAGAAATTGATTATGAACGTACTCACAATTTTGAAAATTGGTCAAATAAACATGTATTAGGAATTAATAATATAACTGCCATTAACCTTAACATTCGATCCTTATCAAAACATTTTGATACTTTCCTCCTAACTATTTCTAGTTCCTTGCGAAATATTGACATAATAACGCTATGTGAAACGTCGATAAATGAAAATAATATAAATCTATACAAAATATCGGGTTTCAACTCTTACTATTTTTGTCGTACAAAAAGATCGGGTGGCGGAATTATTGTATACGTGAAGGATCATCTTACATTCGAAAAAATAAATATAGTAACAAGAAATTTTGAATGCGTTTACGGTACTATTTCTATTTACAAACATAAACGTATACATCTATTGGCAATGTATAGACCTCCAAACACAAATAAAAAATTATTTCTCCATGAACTGGAAACTATATTGGGTAATATTGACATTAAAGAATCCATTTTATTACTTGGCGATTCGAACGTTAACATTTTAAGTGAACTCGAACCGATTGTAATCCAATACGAAAACCTAATGGCCAACTTCGGATTGGTCAAAACTATTAACGATGTGACACGAGAAGCAGTATTGTCAAACCATATAACGGCTACTTGTCTAGACCATATCTATATAAGAGAGAGGGAGACCATAGAAATCAGTTCGTGCGTATGTGAAACAATAATAGCTGACCACTACCTAATTGCAACGACGATTTATTTCTCTACCTACGACAAACTCACTTCAAACAAATCGCACGCTGAGTACTATACTGCACTCTCTGAAAAAAAAGTTAATCTATTTATCTCAATCACTGATTGGAATGAAATGCTAAAATTATCTGAACCAAATGTATTGTACGAAGAAATGAAATCGAAATTTAAAAATATTTATGAACTAAGTAACATCACAAAAATTAATAAAAAATATCGCAATTATCAAAAAACTTGGATGAATGATTGCCTCATTGAAAATATACAAACACGAGATACTCTTTGGAGGAAATGGAAAAACTCACCTAACAACAAAACATATGAAATGGATTTCAAAAAATACAGAAATAAATTAAATAAACAAATAATAAACACAAAAAAATTATACTATAACTATAAATTTAATCACTGTTTTAAAGACATTAAAAAAACTTGGAATGAAATTAATAAAACTTTAGGAAGGAAAGATAAATCCGGTTGTGATGAAGTCATATCAAAATATTTCTTAAAATCCAAATCGAAAGATGCAGTGGCAGAAAATTTTGCAGACTTCTTTGATGAGGGGGTAAATAAGTTATTACATGTATGTGATGTCCGAGCGTCAGAATACACGCCGGAATATTTAAATCACACAATGTATCTACCACGAGCAAATAAAAAGCAAATCGGATTAATTATCGGAGGTATGAAAAATTCCAAGACACCAGGCATAGATTTAATTCGTATGTATGATTTGAAAAAACATGTTAAATTACTTAGTCCTATAATCGCACACTTAATTAACAGAATAATTGATACGGGCCATATTCCCGATGAACTAAAATATAGCATTGTAAGGCCTATCTTTAAAAATGGAAATCACTCTTTAATAAACAATTACAGGCCGATTTCCTTACTTCCTGCATTAGAAAAAATCTTAGAAAAATATATATCAATAAATTTAGATAAATACTTAAATAATCTGAGTATCATTGATGAATGCCAGTATGGCTTTCAAAAAAATAAAAGTTGCGATAAATTGCTCGAAAAATTTTCTAATCATATAAATTCACAACTAAACTGTAAACAACATGTATTGGTTCTATTTATTGATTTCTCAAAAGCTTTCGACACACTTAGCCATATACAAATAATTAAAGTACTTGAATCTATAGGTATCCGAGGTAAACTCCTCTTATTCTTTAAAAACTATTTGTCAAATAGAAAAATGAGTGTGAAGATTCTAAATATAATTAGTAAATCAAGATACATCAAATCGGGAGTACCGCAAGGGTCAATTCTAGGTCCAAAATTATATATTATATATGTAATTGCTATGTGTAAGATTTTCAAAAAAGCTCGTCGATTCATTTTTGCTGATGATACTGCTCTTGTTGTATCAAATGAAAATCCTGAAATAGCTATACAAGAATTACAAAGAGATTTTAACGAGCTTCTCAAATGGGCTCATGATGTAGGATTAATTATTAATGTTAAAAAAACCAAATGCATGTACATAAAATCACCAAGTTTGAAAATGTGGAATGTTCCTAAAATAACCGCTCATAGCTTTGACTGTATACATAGAGGAATTGTTAATGTTTGTGACTGTGAAAAAATCGATTTTACAAATGAATATACTTATCTGGGAATAATTGTTGATAACAATTTTAAGTGGGATAAACAAGTGGCTAAAATTTGTAACCAGCTCAGATCCTTAGCTAGTATTTTTTACAAATTAAAATTTATTTTGCCTCATTGTACTCTTAAACTCATATATTTTTCTATGGTCGAATCTATCCTTAGATATGGTATTCGAACTTGGGGACATGCAAGCACTACTTACATTAAATATATTGAAAATTTACAAACTGCCATAATTAAAAAAATTGTCACAACAAATATTTACAAACAGAGACATAACTTAAAATTACTGTATGGCTCAGAGAGCCTACTTACAATAAAAGGTCTTCACTGGTTCACTACTATTATGGACAATATGGGGGAAAGCCCTTACAAACACCTACTTGTACACAAACATACCACAAGATTCAGAGAAGGAAAGGGCCTAAAAACTCCTCGAATATTAAATAAATATGGAAGCCGTACTCTTGAATATCTAATACCAGTGATTTTCAATAAAATTAATAAAAACATAAAATTTGAAAAAAATGAGAGACTATGTCCTAAAATGATAAAACTATGGTTAATTAACGAAAACTCCATGTATCTTTGAATATCTTAATATAGCTGCCTACATATCTTGTTATTAGGCAGGTATATTGAAATATCTTATATATTTATAGCTGTAAGTTAAACTATCTAATATTACTATGTGATCTATTCTAATGTTTCCTTAAAAATATAAATGTATTTACAAATATTTTCTTAGATATTATATTAAGAATGTTTAAATTGTTAGAACCTGCAGACAAGCTGCCATATGACAGCTTTGTGGGTCTACTCAAATTTTTGTACAAAATGTATTCTGAAATTTAATTAATAAAAAAAAAAAAAAAAAAAAAAAAACTATTTATTTTACTTCCTGAAGTCCCTGGTACATCCATAGTTAACAATATCTGTAAAAATAACGATTTACTCTAACAATAAAATAAAACAAAAAACTTACGTAACTACTGACGTAAGGCCTGAGAGGCCGCTTCGGAATTTCAAATCGTAATTACTCACCAAATGCGCGCATGAACACACTACTTTCTGCTCCCACGTCAATGTGCGTACTGAACTTGCAGCTACTTAAAAGTGGGGATCGGTGTTACGCGGGGAAAGGTGTAAACTAGCAAGTCAAGTACCTGCCGGGGCCTGTAAGACCGCACGACAGTAGTTAAAGGTTAAGGAAGACATTGGAGGGGACCAACGGCGTTATAAGGAATGGTTTCCTCCTTCACCGCACACGTCAGGACTCTATTTTATTATTGAACGAAGCTACATTTATTTGAACGACTCTAGATCCTCCAATGTCCATGCATACGGGGTTTTAATTAATGAAGACAATATTAGCGTCATTCAATCAAAAATCTGAAACAGAAAAATTAGAAAAAGATGCATTCTCATCTAGGAATCAAACCCAGGACCTCAGCGGTGCTCTACCACTGAGATAATGGGACTCCAGGAATGGGAATCGAATAGGGTCCCATGAGCTCAGTGGTATTTTTTTTTTTACATGAGCTCCACACAGGAGGCTCTGAGGAAAATAATTTCCCTCAGGGCCCATGTCATCTTTGGGGATGCTGTGTGGAGGGTTTTTTTAAGGAAAGGAAGGAGAGGAGAGTTCTGGGAAGGAAAAGGGTTTAAGGGGTGGGTAGGAAACTGGGGTTCAGTATGTCCTGGTCATCCGCTTTCAAGACCTAGACAAACCTCACCCCATGAACTCTGTGCTGTGGCTACCCCATATATCCTTAGAAAATATTAAGTAAAATGTAAAGAAATGCGTTAATGTGATATGTCGTCCCGTACATAATGTAACAAGAAGTATTGCAACTAAGAGATTTTAACCCAAGTGGGTTAAGACACATACGTTCATTGTAAAAACAGAGATCTAACAATTTTTCTACGAGATTTTGCTAGATGTGTTACCACAAACACGCTGGAAAAAAATAAAAATGCATTTTTGCATATGTGGTGACTTACGACGTATTACTTTTTTCTTTTTTTTTTTAATGTGAATACCACACAAGAGTCCCAGCTGCTCTCGCCTGGAGCCAATGAGACTATGGCATCCCCAATTGGGGTATGTTGTGAAGCTGAAGGTAGTGAGAAGGGGAAGGAAATGGGGAAGAGGAAGGCCGGGAATTACCTGGCTATTTAGATTTGGTCACGAAACACGGCTAAATCCATTTCAAGCAACGTTTCAATTCTGAATGGTGGTCTTACACTAGAGCCATACTGAGATTATCTACCACTATGGAATGTGCCGCAAATATACTATATATTTTTATTTTTAAATGAATTAATTGTGCAACTAGCAGTTAAAAACCCACTCCGCAGGTTTTTACTGCCAGGCTTTGTGGGGGGTTTTCGCCCGGTTAGTGTTGGTGACCATTTTATAAATCCAAAAGGTTGGATTGGTTCCAAAAATAGCCCGTTCCTCAGATCCACTGTCATCCAATGATAGCTAATCACCGGGACAAAGTAACCAGGAAGGGCAATGACGTCATGTGTAATATATTACCGCGTGATACAACTATTTTTTTTTTTTTTTTTAATAATCGGAGACGGTTTACATATATATATAGTTCCCATGAGCACTTAGGCCATAGACCCATTGTACTATCTCCCATTTTACCTCAGATTTCCAGTTTCTGCAGCCGCTACCTGTCCCAACAGCTGTATGCGGGAGCCGTGGAAGGCGACGTGGAGGGTGACGTGGAGGGCATAGCGGGTGAGGGGACGATGTGCTGTCGGAGAGGGAGAGGCCTGGTCTTGAATGAATTCCACAAGATTTCACTTCTAACGTGGCGTGGCGTAACGTGTTTTTTAAAACATTGTTACATTTAAAATATTCGTACTGGAAAAAAATGTTGAATGAGTTCCACAAGTTTCACTTCTAACGTGGCGTAACGTGTTTTTTTTGTATTATTTAAATGTGAAAATATGATACATTTAAAATAGTTGTACTGGAAAAAAATGTTAAATGAATTCCATAATGTATGATTTCCAAAATATAATATGAATAAAATATTATTTTACTTTTCTTGTTTACAATTGTTGTCATTTTATAATAAAAAAAATATATACCTGTATATAATCATGTGTTTTTATTTTTGTCTACCTATATTCAATAACTGACTAAATTTGAAATAAAATATTTCTTTCGAACTGTTTCTCAACTACAAAAGTGACCCCATCTCTAATTTGCCAACTGGAGACTGCAGCTAACTTCACACCGCTATAAAAGTTGTCAGTTGTTCCCATTTTTGGCGGGCAAATTGTCTGTCTTCGGTTTACAATTACAAATCTATATTTAAAAATTTTCAGTAGATTTCTACAATTGTATATAATTTGTCCTGTGTACTAACGTTTTAGTGTAAATACGACAACCAAATGGTTAGTTTTAGTGTGAATTCACGACGTTGTAAATGTGTCCGTGTTTTTAGGTTACAGTGTTTTTTTGTAAAAAAATACATTGATTTGTGCTAAAATTAATAATAATTGCGTATATCCGTATATATACGAGCATAATGCATCTGTTGAAATCGATTGCCGTTGTAATTACGTTTTATAATAATTGAAATAAAATAATTTTGTTTGCTCTGTGTTCAGTGACAAGTTCGTAATTTATATTGTTTTGTGTTTCGAAAATGATTTTTTTTTAAATATTTTAGTTTGGACGGATAATATTTTGAGGTGACAGAAAGTTTTTAAATATATTTCTACAATAAATAAACTGTAATTTTTTTACGTTACTGCAGAAAAAAGTTCATTTTCAACGTTTTCAAATAATGGTAAGCGATTTTTTAATATTTTTGACGTTTTCATAAAAAAAATATATATTTAGAAGGGCAAATATTTATTTATAATAATATAATGTGATAGTGCATTTCATAATCTTTCCAAAACAGTTTTTAGAATTAGGCTACGTTTCCCAAAACGTGATTTATGACGCTTTTAGTAAACATCGTGAATAATACCAAAATTTTATTTTTTTGACAGTTTGCAATGTCACACCTAGTATGCAAAATAGGTTTTTAGAGAGGTTAATCCGAAAATGCTTTGACCCCATGCGAAAAGATAATGGCAGCGCCGGATCTGCCATACGTTCAAAAACGTGCAAAAAACCTGGCGCCAACTCCGAAGGGGCGCCGTGAGAAAATAAATATTGTATTAAAAATTTGTTAAAATATTCCCTGAATCGTTTAAAAATTACCCATAGTACGAAATAATTATTACGCTCTAGCAACACTTTCCAAAGATACAGGCTGCGCACGCATCTGTTTTATATTCAACGGTTTACGAATTTATAGTCAGTTACAGAATTTTTTTACAAATTCCATATATTTAGTTTAAACGTAAGATCTATTTTTCCATATATCTTTTACCGTCTTTTACGACGAATTAGTGCTATCCAAATTCAATAACCAATCACAGCGCCGTACTTTTATTCAAAATAATAAACAAACCGAGTGCGCCTTTCAAAATGCTTTTGTACGATTTAAGTCTCTATGAGAAGGTAGTTAAGGACCATTTTCTTATGAAATCTTCAGTAAATTCCATTAGCAATTTTAGCATAAACATCGCACGGTTTGCAAGATTTGCATGTTGCAACAGTTTCATAATTGATTTGACAGTTCGACAGTTGAAGTATTAGATTTGTTATTTTACGGTCGGTCATACGGTGTCAATGCGTCGTGGGTGGTTTGTTATATTTATGAGTGCGTCTTTCGTAAGCCGTTGATACCATACGTCATACGTCAGTTTAGTGTTTCAAGTTATGGTGTTTGTTCAATCAACACAGAACCTAGGGGAAATGGAAATGCAAGGTACAAATTTAAGGTTATGTTATTAGATTTTTAAATTTATAACTTAAAAGTTCTGTGGTAGTGGTTTACAATGAATAGAATTATAATTAAAAAAAAACTTTCAGGTTCGCAGAATCTAAAACGTAGAAATAAAGAGCAGAATGACTTAAAAAACTTGTTTCCATCGGGAATTATTTCATTCCAATTTCTCCAGCACCGATAAGAAATGATGTCCCGCGCAATGACGTTACAATGGTGGTCCCGAGCACATCTAAACAGATATCTTTCGCACAAATTCCTACGGTCGAATTATTAGAAGATAAAAATAACGTTACTGATAGCAGTTTAAATTTAATTCGGTTTTCAGAGCTTGAATTGAAAGATCCCGGATGCTGGCCAAAGTTATCTCAAAATTCCATTAGTTTATTAGTTCAGGAAGGTCCTGTACAATTGAAAGATTTTGATTTTCCTATTACGAACAAGCGTAAATTTAATACTAAGTATTATTACAAGAAACTGCCTAATGGAGAAGAATTACATAGATCGTGGCTTATTTATTCGAAAACTTTAGATAGGGTTACACCCTTTATATGTCTTGATTTTATTTGATAAATTAGTGTAAAAAAAGAAAAATTAAATTAAAAAAAAAAAATTGGGGTAAACGAATTTTTAATCAAAATAAAAATGTAGGGGGGGGGGCGGGGGGGCGCCATCGGTACCTACTGCACAGGGCGCTAGATTTCGTAGATCCGGCCCTGGATAATGGGTATCTACTAAGCTGACATTATAATGTAAATATGTAGGGTGACCATCATGTTGAGATTTTATTTGAAATAAAAATGTTTATTTTAAAAGGACTAAGATGAAAATAATAAAAATATATGTTATTAATTTAGCAAGAAAAAGTCAAAATTAGTCACATTTAGTAGACAATGAACACAATTTGATTAATGATCTCTCATGTAGAGAACTATCAGATGGACAAACTTTACTCCGGCTGGTTTATGGTTTGACCTTGGCGTGATTTTCGAAGCAAGTCTCTCTTTCAAATATCTGACATTGTCTCCCGTGCCAACAAAAATGCTTGGATTTGTTCTTCGTAATGCGAGATCATTTACTAATGGAATTGCAATATGGAGAACATATGAAGCACTTGTCCACAGCATCCTGGAATATAGCTCCATTATTTGGGCCCCATTCTGAACAAAACCATATCCTAGAAATAGAAAAAGTGCAAAAAAGGTTTATTTATTACCTGTATATGAGGGAATATACATACCACCCATTCCTGTATCCATTATTGTTCTTAACAGGAATGCTCGATTTTAATACCCTAGAAGCCAAACATTTTTATAAGTTAATCTCCAGTACCGTACGTCCCTAACTCGTGGGAGATCCCACGCACTTTTTTATGCTCTGAAAGCGAGAACTTCTGCCTGTCAGAATGTACCATTAAGCAGGGCGACTCATTTCTTAACGACTCTGCATTGAGCATCGACATCTTCAATGTCACCTACAGAGAATTTAGTAACTATCTCTTGACATACGTTACAACATAGTTAAACTGCCCCCATGAATTTAAAAAAAAATTGTAATCTTCTCCGTAATTTTTTAGTGAATAACTGTTTTATGGAGAACCTGAATAAAATAAAAAAATAAATGATACCTCAATCACTCCCGAACTTGCCGCAGACTTGCCTACTTCACCTCACTTACACCGCACAGACGGCAGATAGCAACCACCGGCCACCTAACAAACCCCCTTCCCAGATTTTGTTATACTATTTGGCAGACATTATTATTTTTAATTGATGCACATGGTATAAGTATAATCAGCATAATAACCATTTACATTCCAGAAAGCATACTGCTCCATGGCATAATCAACCAATGCCTTACAAGCAGACCATAAGCAGGTCACAAACAGACCACAAGCAGTCGACAAGCTGGCCACAAGCAGCCCACATGCAGACCACATGCAGTTCACAAGCTGACCACAAGCAGTCCACATGCAGACCACATGCAGTTCACAAGCTGATCATAAGCAGACCACATGCAGTTCACAAGCAGTCCACAAGCAAACCACAAGCAGACTAAGTGATCAGGTCGAAGGTATGTACATATGTTTTTAATATTCTTATTTATATATACCTACTAGCAGATAAAAACCAACTTCCGTAGGTTTTTTGCTGCTAGGCCCTGCAAGCGGCTTTTTGATGGGCTTCACCCAATTTAGTAAGTATTATCAATTTAAAATTATCCTTGCGTTTTGCCCCTTGCGGGGGCTTTTTGCCCTAAGAGAGGGCATTACCAGAGATAACCAGAAATATGTCATTTTCAAATCAGATTTTAGATGTATTGACTCTTTTCCACAAGAAATTATAAATGGATTTCGAAAGATTGTTCTTTTATCTAGCTTTCGCATGTAATAAATTTTGAGAAATTTTTTTAATTTTTAGTATAATAAGGTTATTCCATAGGTCGTTGGCAGATTTGTTAAATTTTCAAAAAAAGATTTTGTATTATACCACACCCATTTCAAATAATATAATCATGCAGTAAAATAAATCAATACATTATCTAGCAAACGCATGTTTTAGAATTTTAATTTTAGTTCAATAAAATCATTAAAAAATATGTACGTACATGTGTTTCTTGACGAAAATTGGTCCATTTGTGTATTTATTTGCGCACTTACAAACTAATATATTTCAGATTTTTTTAACATCCTTATTAAATTTAGACATTATTGAAAAATGATAAATACTTATAATTAAAAAATAATTACAAAAAGTACATTATTTTAATAGTTTTATAATCACGCCTTTCAGCATTTTTGGATGAAGGTATAAATTAAAGCTAATTTGGATTGAAATAAATTCGATATTGAGTTATAATTTTAAAAAGCTGGTACGGGGAATAATTCATCTTTCTCATTGTAACTGTCCTGCACGATCGTAAGAACAACTTTCGACGAAATGTGGATTTTCATCCGCTGGTTGGTTAAACGCTCTTAACATCTCATAGAAATCGTTGGTCTTCCTTACTATCATAGTTAGGTGGAAAGAAAGAGAAAACACCACATTTTATATTCAAATCTAAACGTTAACCACAAAAGAAATAAAATTTACACTAAATGTACACCAATGTAAGACAAAAAAGTGAGATGACAATAGCCTTAAAACGTTAATACATTTGTCATATAATATATATGATTTTATTTTATTGTCATCATTACTTAGAAAATATATAAGGTGACTCATTTTTAAAACTTTTTCATGTTACGCAAAATTTGTAAACTAAAAATGAAATTATTATAAGCAATATCAGCCTGAAACACTCATCTACATTGAAAAAAATCTTCCGAGAAAAGATACATACCGCCAACGGGACTTGGACCTGTGTCCTTCTGATTGCCGGTCAGATGCTCTACCACTGAGCTATGTCGGCTTATCTAATACCCGTCAAATAATTCAATATATACTTACTAGTGTTTCATTCAACAATTACCTTTTTATTTATTACAATTACTTATTAATTTTTTCAATGTAGATGAGGGTTTCAGGCTGATAATTACTGCTTATGATAATTGTTACCCTTTGTGCTATGCATAAAAATCTTGTCTTAAACGTTGGTTAATTAATTTGGCAAGAGGAAGATGAAAAAATAACAAAATAATGTGATATTAATTTAGTAAGGATAAATTAGAGAAAAACAATTGTCAATCCTTGGCTAACACAAATAACTATTTTATTTTTGTTATTATTATAATACTGTGTACTAGCGATGGGAAATATCGATGTTGTATCGATCTTTTTTACCATCGATGCATTTCGATACATTGTCATAGATAAATCGATTCTTGAACAATCGATTCTTGCATCGATGTCAAAGAAGCGCTGTGATTGGTCAGAATTAATCGATGTGAGATAATCTTTGTGATTGGTCAGAATTACTCGAAATGTTAAACCGATATAATCATAGGGGAGGAATGCAGATCCGGGCACCACTTTTTTTTGGCAGAAAACCATGTTTTCACCGCGTTTTAAGTTGAGAACTTTAACCTGGAAGGTGAAAAAAAGTGCGGAAAGCAATAAAACAAAAAAATTGAATAACTAATTAATTTTCAATTACGTTAAGTAAAATTTCACTTCACGAACAGATTATGTCAGTACGCCCGCCATTTTATAAATAAACCAGTCATACTAACCTAAGAAAAGAAAGTCAGTGTTGCCAACTCCCAAAAATATTTATCCCTAAACTAAACTCAAAAACCCCTAGAAACCGGCAAATTACTTGAAAATACCCCAAAAATTTTTTTTTTTGTAAAAATAATGAATAATAATGAATAAATGATAAGCTGTAATTTTTTTTAATAATCTTTATTTATAAATTATTTAAAACATCAAATACGCTAGGTTTGTGTAATATGGTTTGTGATTCAAAAGAAAGTGCCCCTTTATAACGGCTACTCGCGTCACGGCAAAAAATAATCCCAGTTTTCAAGTAGTTTAGCGGCTACGCTAGGTTTGTGTAACATGGTTTGTGATAGAAAAGAAAGTGCCCCCTTCGTAGCACCTACTCGCGTCACGGCAAAAAAACATCCCAGTTTTCAAGTAGTTTAGCGGCTACGCTAGGGTTGTGTAACATGGTTTGTGATAGAAAAGAAAGTGCCCCCTTCGTAGCGCCTACTCGCGTCACGGCAAAAAAAACATCCCAGTTTTCAAGTAGTTTAGCGGCTACGCTAGGTTTGTGTAACATGGTTTGTGATAGAAAAGAAAGTGCCCCCTTCGTATGTATACTAAAGCGCCGTTTACACGCACACTTCAGAACGATCGAATCCCGCGCCACTTCAGGCACTGGTTTGTCTAGCAGGATTGTGTATAATACCTATTATCTTTACTTTAAAAAACAATCTACGTTTTAAATGGTTTGTCTAACGGGATTGTGTATGTTATCTTTATTTTAAAAAACATCCCAGGATTTGAATGGTTTGTCTCCATTCCAGTACCTACGCGCCTTATTATTTATTCCCTACAATCGTATCTAGGCTCTTGTATCAGGTATCCCTACCAACAAATTAGTATCAAATGGCGGACATTATCTGTTCATGAAGTGTCATTTCATACATTCTTTAAACGACTGTATCTCCCCCAATTTTGCCGAGCGCGCCTTAATTTCTTTTTTATTCAACTTTTCCACACTTTTCTCATCTAGAAAGTGCATTTTTATTAAATTTCCAAATGGTGCCCGGATCTGCATTTCACCCAATCATAGTACTCAAACGTCAAAATTCATTCGGAAATGGAATCGATGTCAAAGAAGCGCTTTGATTGGTCAGAATTAATCAATATGTTAAACCGAGACAATCGTAGTATTCAAACATGAATTGTAAACGACGAAATATTACTTTTAGGTTATGATTTACGTTTCCAGTATGTGTTAAAGATTGACATGGTGATTATTTTTCATAAGTAGGTAAATGGGTTCTTTTGAGGTTATTTATCAATTTGGTTGGTGTATATTTGATTTATATTTCATGATCAACCGATGTCTCTAATTTCATCGAGTACTAACTAGTACCTCAAAATATTTTGTGGGACTGTATAAAATATTGATGGTTTATTCTAAAAAGTGTTATCATCGCTCGAATTAGACACTTCTGTACAAAGATATCATTATTCAATAAACACTGATTGCAAAAAAACAGTTTGTTGACCTCTTTAACAGAGTGGGCGCGTCTTTCCGTAAAACGTAAGTGGGCGCGTGGGGAGCATTTTGCCGCTCATTTTCGTGGACAATTTTGAGAAGGAATAATGCAATTTAATTAATTTCTTTTCTCAGGATTTAAGTAAAATACTAATAAGGTATGACAAATTAACATATTTATTGAACTCTGTTGAAGGAACTTTGGTTTACAATCGACTTTACAAAATTTAACATTCAAATTAACTTTTTTTAGTTATCCAACATTATCCTTCTATAATATTTATTAAAAATGGAAAAAATAACAATATTAAATATTTTCCATATCTACAGGATATGCTTTGGCGAAACAGTCTTCACATAAGAGTAATTCACAGTAATTTTAAGCATCTGCAACACCCATTTTCGTGCGCCAATTTTTCTTTGATGGACATATACTGCATTTGCCTTCCTTCTTTGAAGATGATGCTTGTTCTATAGGAACAAAGCGAGCAATTTGGTTCCTCAGAGGAATATTTAAGGTATCTACAGAAGACCTTGCGGTCATATATGGCTTAACCAGGACCATCGCAATCTCCCGCAAGTACTGTCGGCGTAGCATCAAGTGATCAGTATTGGCTTTGTAAATTATTTGGCTGTTTATACCGGCAATATTCATCATTGAAAAAAACAACCTCTTTGGCCATCTGCGAGTCATTCTACCAACAGAATACTATTCTAATTAAATTAATTATTATTATTTAAAAGTAATAGTATTATTGTTTAAAAGCTTTAAATAATAATAGTTTCTCGGAGTTTGCCAACCATTTAATAGAAACTAGTCATACCTTTAATTTTAACAGTGGAATAGATTTAATACATTGTAATGTCAATGGTTTTCAGTTGGATAAATTAGAAATTTTAGAGATTAGAAAGAGTGTTAATGCAAATTTAAATATTATTAATAATCAAAAATTGTTTTTAAATGACCCATTATTAAATCTATTCCCCTTTTAAATTTTTAATTGTTCTATATTGCCCCTCGTCTCTTACACATTATTTTCTTTCAAATTTTATTATTGTTTATGTCTATTATTTTTCTCTATTACCTATGTATGTCTATTTTTAAAATTAGTTCTGTCAAATCCTGAAGAAGTCAGCTTTGCGGACGAAATATGTCGGTTTTTGTAAATAATTAAGTGGTTAATACAAAGTTATCTATTAATTAGAATACTATTCTTTTATTTGGTCCACGACATCAACACCACCTTTGGTTTCATTATAAAATGTAATCATTTCAGGCTTTGCAGCAGATCCGGTGTTTTCGTCGATTCTATCATTTTCATGAAAAGTTGATAATAGTAATACTACTTTTTTTTGCTTCTTGTCTGGAACATGAGACAGCAAAACTTTTTTCTCACCAAACCCAAACAACGAAGATGGTTTCTTCCGATCTTTAGTGTTCAGAAAACATCGCTCTTGAGGCGATTTTTCGCAAAAACAGCGCTATATAAGTTGTCCAAATTTATTTATAAGGTGGAATATCTTTTTTATTTTCACCCGAACACCAGGAATAGCTCAATATTAAGGCCGGATTAACAATGAGAGGCGAACATTTTGACTGGAGCTTTGGCAAATATTGACCGTTTTCTTGCACCACGGGCACGGAAAGATACAAAACGCTACGACCCATTTATAAATATAGATTTGCCTAAGTAAATATGAGACGTTTGATTGATTTGGTACCCCAATTCTTGTTGCGCTTACGTCTTTTCATCTCAAATTCATGTTGACGATGTTGGTCATTTTTAGCTTTTTGTTGAAACATTAACAAACCAATCTCATTGAAATAATATTTTGACATATGAATAAACGTGAAGTTGGTAATATGCCGCGAAATGCTAAATTGACTGCGTTTTTTCAGGTTTGAAGCAGAGTATTGCTACCGTAAAAAAATCATAACTATTGTTATGATTAGATTGGAAAAAAATATGATTACGAGTTAAGATTTTTAACCTTAGCAGTATAGGCCTCCTCCCCTGTATAGCTAATACGATGCTACAGCAGTACTAGGGAATCATTATAAGTAAGACAGTTATTGTTTATACAGTAGAACCCCGTTAATTTGAAATCCAAGTGACATCAATTTTGGAATTAACGAATTCCCACGTACAGTAGAGCGTCAATTATCCGAACTAATTGGAGGATGTGGATGTTCGGAAAACCGGTATATTCGGATAATCGAGCCATACATATTCACGTACAGATGAACGAAAACCATATTTACATTTATATCTTTAATGACAAATAGGAATTAAACAAAAAAAGGGCAAAATTAATGCTTGAAAAATTCTTCAATGTTCGTCTGCCCAAGCAAGCCTACCCGCTTACAAGCGGCTAGGTCACATACTTTTTTAAGAGCTTAGCAGGGCTACGACTGTTTTCAAATTCGGTGATTTTAGTTTCGGACATTGACGTAACGTCGCCCGTGTCGTTTCTTGAATTTGGCAACGAAAAATCCTCGACGAATTTGTAAATAATTTCATAACGCCTCTTCTAATCTAATTCCGCGGCATTTGTTCCTCGCGTCAAGTCTTAAGGCGTCGACTTTACCGTGAAACTCTTGTGTAATTATGTTCACAGAAGATGCACCATTCTCAGGGGTATAAAATCAGTTTTATTTGAATTTTGGCAGAAAGGAATATTTTTCAAAGGAAATTATGTCTTTTTCATCTCAAAGTATGTATTTTGCGGTTAGTAAATACTACTTTGATGAATCGAAAATTATTTTTGTTATTAATTATCACAAAGAAAAAAATATTTTTGTCTTTGATTTTCTTTCACAACTGGACATATTTATTGTGAATAATATAACGGTTGAATAGACGATTATGTAGATACTTTTATTAATCCTTTTTTTAATCTTATTTATTTAATATTTGTAAAAAATTTGAACAATTCATCAAATATTTTAAGATAATATTCACGTTTTGTGTGAGTTCTACTCAAGTTCTGTTATTATATCATTATAAGCCAGTTACATCATAAAAATGAAATATCACAGAACTTGAATAGAACTTTCACAGAACTCGAAAATTTACAATATTTGATGATTTAAAACCCATTATAAATTTTTAAGGATAATTTTTTTTTTCAATCGGTTGTTGGTGGTGTCGTTCACTACAGCTTTCTTAAATCTGGCTAGACGATTACGGCAGATGTCTATTGTCAGCAACTGTAAACCATGATGGAAAAGCTAACTGCTAAACAACCGAGGCTGGTTAATCGCTCTAGGCCACTGCTGCTTCATGACAACGCTAGACCACACACTACACAACGGACGGCTACCAAATTAGAGGAGCTTCAATTGGAATGTCTAAGACATCCACCGTACTCTCCGGACCTTGCCCCAACAGATTACCATTTTTTTCGAAATTTGGATAACTTCTTGCAATGGAAAAAATTCAACTCCGATGGGGCAGTCCAAACCGCCTTCATAGCCCAGTCAACCTGTGTTTTTATCATTACTATCATTTAGACAAGTCTTTAGCCAAAAGTCCTCGCCCCCGCCCCCCTTGCTCTCCCCCCCTGTGCCCCCCCAAACATGAAAAGTGTAAGGGTTTCGTAAATCACGTCTATCTCAATTACTAAACAACATATCGGATTGCAATTTATTTTATTCTCTTTGCTGTAACATTGTCAACAATTAATGTCCAGTTAACTTTCGTCGTAACTTTTACTGTGTGTTTGTAATTCGTATGTAAACATTCCTCGAATAGCAATAACATCAAAGCTGCCTGGGTCATCATGTGAGCTCTAAAAGACTTAGCGTAAGCATGTCCTGACATAAGGTGAGGAATCGTTGATTTTCCATAAACAGCGGTCCACATTTCTTCGATTCCACTACCTCCCATAAACTTTCTTAAGCAACCAAGGAAACTCATTTGAAGATGGAATCCGCCTAGTCTGACGATTACTCCAGATATTTCACTTTCTGTAGAAGAACTTACAACAATGTCTACTGCTTTCAGGAAAAGTGGTTGGTCAAATGTGACAATACACGGCTGGTCAGCAACCTTGCTTTCTTTAGAAGCGTAACTAAGGGCAGAATAAATAGCAGTCAGATTTCCTGGATCTATGTTTATGAAAGGCAAAGCTAGTACATAAGATGGTTCAAAGTTTTATCTACCATTGAAACAGTTTCGCATGTATCCAGACCATCCAGGTAGTGAAACTGGCACAAAAGCAAAACAAATAACACAAGACACGTCCTCCATTTTGGTTTACAAAAACAAACACAAACCGTAAAACATAATCACTGCGAAACACGGACACTCGCGACATGACCCTCTCTCTGGACTCTGACCTTGGCATGAGTCACTCTGCATGCAACAACTCTGGCATTTTTAATTGCTGAAATCTTGAACTGATACCAGTAAGTATTATTTCACTTCTTCAGTAAAACCAAATTTTAAAGCAATTGACAAAAAATACAATAAATAAGTATAAACAAACATGAGTAGTGTGGCAATGAATCGGCTGCCGCGGAGCGCCGCAGAGATGGTGCGCACCAAGCATTCACGGTCGATATCTGGTGTTTTCTTGCCATAAAGTACACATTAAAATATATTATTTTATAGCTCATAGAAAGGGCTATAACCTTTGTAGGAAATATTTTTTCATAAAATGTCGGCCTGAAAAGTTCTGTGACAAAAAGTAAAATTTCGTTCCAAAAAATATACAAATTTTTACTTTTTTATATGAATTACAAACAAACGGTAAAAGTTACAATGAAAATTTACTGGACATTAATTGTAGAAAAATATTATAAAAAAGAGAATAAAAATGTTGCAATCCGATATGTTGTTTAGTAATTGAGATAGACGCGATTTACAAAACCCTTACACTTTTCATGTTTGCGGGGGCACAGGGGGTGGAGCAAGGGGGGTAGGGGCGGGGACTTTTGACAAAACACTTGTCTAAATAGTAGTAGTCGATGGGAAAAAAATTAGCTTTATACTATTTATTTCCTTCAACTGGTGTTCTACGACACAGGTTGACTGGAGTATCAAAGATTTTATTGATTCCCGTCCGAATGGTTTTTTTAGTAAAGGGATCGATGAATACCTATGAGATGGCAAAAGTGCATAGATAGCAATGGTACCTTTGATTAAATAAATATATAATATTAAAAAAAAAAGACTATGTTCCTCCCATACAAAACGCCAATTTCATATGTAAAGACCTAATATTTTAAAATTAGTAAATTGTGGAATAACATAAATCAATCAAATAAAATTTAACGCTAGTCGAGAGCCTTACCAAAAATGACAAAAATAGTAATGAAAGAAATATTTTATAAAAAAGAAATATTTTAAAAATAAATATTTCTAAAAGTGAACAAAACTAGGATGTAAGGAATAATTTTTATGTAAATAATTTAACGAAATTACATTAAGATTTTTTTTTAATATGTATTTATTTAACACCGAATTATGCATATCATATTATAGTTTCTCATGTAATTATCAGAAAGATTTATGTAATTATTTTCAATTGTTTTTTTTATTATCATAAAAACATAATATTAAATGTTTGCGTTGAATATCCCTGAAGTCAACGCCGACTGAATTCGCCCGCGGAAATATTGTGGATAGTAAATTAAAGAATATTGTAAAAAGGTCAGTTTAATAATTCTCACGATGTATTCAGGTCTAGTAAATGATTGTTCTTTTTGGTGATTCTGTTTTTACTTAAATCACGCGGGACAGCGTCGGGGGCGACCATTCTCGGCGATGCCTGTTCGCGCAATGGAATTGATTGATCAAAGTGGCCTTTATATATACTTACGAATATCGAAGTAAACCTAGTAAATCATTGGAATTTAATAAATATTTTTTTAAATTGACATACTTAAAATACTGTTTAATTGGATGATATTTTTATTTTATTAACTAACCTGTTTTTTGGTACATTAAAACGATTTTAAAGTTGACTGATTTATGCAGTTTTTTTAATAGTATCACATCGTAATTTAGATAAAAAGGCTCTTTAATTAAAAAAATGTAAAAATGTGCGGGCATAGATTGAGATGTTTTCTATCTAAAAATATTTGTTTTCTTTTTTTTCCTTCTTGTATATGACCACATAAGAAAAATATTTGCAGGTCGATTGAGATTTGTTGAAAACACCTATTTTTAAAACAGTTGTAAAGTAAGAAAAATATTTTTTGACAATGTATAATTATATTTTGTGGGATAGAACGTAAATGTAACTATCATTCTTTTGATTTAACTTTTTTTTTGTTCGTACAGTTATGGACGTAGGCGACTTCGAAAACGCACAAAAACCATTAAATATTGAAAAATCTCTCGTACCATCTTAAGGACAGATATTTGATAGTGGTCGCTTTCAGCTTGTGTTTGAAACCAACGCAAGGCAATATCTAAGCAAGTAAACGCTTCAGAAGCACCAATTATGTTTTCATCTTCATTATTTGAACTTGTAGTTGATGAGGTGGTAACGATGGCGGTGGCCTCAGCCTTAATACTCATGAGTGATAAAATTTCACTATCCTGCATAATTTGGTACCCGGGATCTTCATCGTCCATATCCATCCATTGTTGAACCTCTTCTTCATCACAATGGAGTTTTTTAGCATATCTATCTTTTCAGGCATATCTTCCTGTTTCTCATATACACATACACTTTGAGAATTTTCCACTACATACAAAACTTTTTCCACCCTTTTTTCAAGTTTTGCTCTTTTACACTGTCCCATGCTGCTAACAATCTCTTTCAATTATCCAGTAGCATTGGTACATGCTAAGGCAGTGATACGATCCTTGCTTATTTTAGGACCAGGTGCTGCTAATTCACGACGGGAAGCAAGAGTTTTTCGTGACAAAGCTTTCCAATTGAGCCCGGTTTTGTCTGCATTGTAGCAACACATTTACGTGTAGGCATTTTAAATCGAAAGTTTACTTTCACGCGGCAAAAACAAGGGCCATAAAGTGATTAACAAGTCGCGACAAGTGCACGAGCACTGTAGCGCGGAAGACGGGAGGGGTAGGCACGCGCGGGTCGGGCGGGCGTAGTAGTTCGGATAAGCGGTTGTTTGGTTGATCGACGTTCGGATAATCGACGCTCCACTGTAATTCTAAATTTATTGTTTTTCCCATCGAGTTTTACTTAGAGAAATACAAAATATCCACAAATGTTTTTTTTTTTTTTTTAAACACACCCTAAAAAACACAAGCCCACTAGAAATCTAAGCTAAACTCAAAGCAAAAATAAGCATTTGTAAAAACTATACAATAACAGATGATTATAAACCATAGTAGATGGGTGCCCGCAAGTGAAGAGATGGACGATCCAATGCCATCTGGACGAACTCTCGAGGTTTTCGCGAAGCTAGAGGCGAACGTCTTCAATGGAATTGAAGCACCCAATTCTGTCACAGCGACCCCTGAAAAACACCAAAACAATTCTGTAGGTATTTGCAATAGCAAAAAAAATAAAAATTTAAAAATAAAACTCAAAACAGAATCAAGTAATTCAAAAGGCATAAGGCATAAAGTTTTACATAATCATAAATGTATTCTACATTTGAGAAATAAAATAAAAGTATGAATTAATCATAAAATAAACATTCTTTTGTAAAAATATTATTGTAAACGAACTAAATATACTGTTGTAAAATATATACTATTGTAAAATATATATCATTGTAAAATATGCTAGACAAAGGTACTATTGTAAAATCTTACGGATGAGAAGCAAGTGTAAATTAATGCAAACAAAGTTTTGAATCTAGAATATTATGAAACTTGGTTACGATTTATTTGTTAGACAATAAATTTTGAGTTTACGAGTATTATTGTTTTTTTTTTTTATGAAGTATTATTGGTAAAAGCGTGTTTGCTGAATGTATAGGGCTCAAAAACATTATCTGTCTCTTTCCAAGAGCTCAATATAAGATAATGTAAAAGGAATGATTTTGTATATTGTGACTTGATGTGAGAATTGTGAAGTGATTTATTTATCACTTTTAGTAGTAACGTGCTATGCATACATAACTCGATTTTTCAATAGAGTAATATGATAAGAGCGAGTTGTTAGGATTGACAATAATTTAAATCGAAAAAAACCGAACAAACTCGAGACATTACACGCTGTTACTTTGGTATGTCCATTAACCACTCATTTGCCGCTCGTGCGCCGGCGTATCATGAGACTTTACACGCGATTTTGACCCTTATGTATAAAGAAAGTGTATGAAGAACACGGTCAGAATCGCTTGCTCTATTATCGCTCTTTACCATAGAGAAAACCGCAATTAGATTGGTGACTCCATATAATTTATATTAATGATTTACAGGAGCGCGGGAACGTGCGCAGTTCTTGCGCATGCGCGGGAAAAATTCTTTGGTTTTCAACTTTGACCTTTCTATGTACGAAATTTCTCAAGGACGCTGTCAGAATCGCCAGACATTGGGTGTCATGGCTGCCGCTTTTTGCGAACGCTAATTGGTTACAACCAACCCCATTTACTCGCGGCATTCAACGAGTTAATGATCAGCGTGACAACGGCCCTTCTACCTTCTGCAGGGAAAACATCCGCAGACAATAGATCCTCCGTCTTCACTCTGATGCTGGAGCATACTTATTCCGAAACGTCGGGCCACGGTCCTACTATGAACAGATTCTGTCATGTCCATAGTTTCTCCGCATCCCGGAATTAAGATGAACGATCGATGAATTCGAAGCGTTACGAATAGGTAGCGGCATACACTACTCTCATCTTCGGAATATGTGGACAAAATATGGGAAAGTATCAATCTCCAATTGCACTCCCATAATTTTATAATGATGTGTTAACTGAGTGTAAACATGTTTCTCGCGGTACTTCAAGCACGGCAGGAAAACAAAAACCCTGGTTAAATAACATCGACGTCCATAAAAAAAAAAAAAAATTTTTTTTGAATTCTCTAAGTCCACAAAATTACTAAAACATTATGCCCGTAATTGAAAAAAATTGAAATAATTATCAAATTTATGAAAATGTCACGTTTGACAGAAACCAGATGTTAAATTCATCCAAAACAATTTACAAATGAATGTACCCTCTTCTCGTTGACAATTTAAAATAAATGTTTGTACATTTGTTGCTGTAATGAGATATAGTAACCATTGTCACATAATATTTCGTAGCTAATGAAATAGAATGTAAGACCGTTTTCTATTTAGCAAAGAATAATTATTTAGAATGAAAGTGAAAAGTAAACAAAATAATTCACAAACCATATTATAACAGAACTGTCATTTTGAAATAAGGAACTCCAGTGAAAAATATTATGGCTTTAAAAAAATATGTTCATATAGACCAATAAACGCTGATTCTGAATATATAACTTTTATTTCATAATATTAAATGCAGAGTTTTTAAAAAAATATTAAAAAGTGCATTTTTAAACCTCTCCTCGAAACACAGTGTCAAGTTGGCATTACTGAAATGGTGAATGGTGACGTCACGCGTCACCACTCACCCACTGTCACCTGGTGATCGCGTTATTGTATTGTCAGTATTGTATTGACTGACATTTGAAATGACTTAAAGTGCACATATGCAATTCAATATTTCGTGTTTTTGGTTTATTTTCATACTGTTTATAGAGATTTAGATAAATAATAGTTATTGTGTTTATTGAAACATAATTTAGGCCCTCAACAATTTACGAAAAGGGCTATCTATATTTGGGGAAAATCTGGAATAAATTTTGCCTATTTGAGGTTAGAGTCGTGTCATATTTTGACATTGTATTTTCAAATTGTTTTTAGTAAAGGGATTTTTATACAAGCTATTACGCAATCGTCATGCAGTGTATTATGAATACCAGTTTCTGTGTGTGTTATACATAAAACAATGTACAAAATCACGCCTGAACCAACAAAATTGAAGAATCATGTCACTTGTACTTGCAAAGATGATTCATTATTTTTATATTGCACTTTGTTAAAATACAATAACAGTAGCGGTGAAATGTGGACATTTTACCAATGTTTTTCTATATTAAAAGCAGTTAATCATAAATAAAAAACGCCTCAATTTCTCACAAAAGTCATTGAATCATCCTATATTCATTTTATTCCGCCATTTTCTTAATTGCAAAATCAGGGATGCTCTGCCCAAAAAAATTATTTCCCTAAATTCACATTTGGAAAGTGAAATTTCCCTAGAATTTCACATTTACGCAATTACCTACGTAGCCACCTGTTTGTGTAACACTAATCCTGTTATATGTTAATTAATATGATTAATTAATTGGAAAGATATCGGAACTTGGTAAATATACTTATAATACTGTGCTTTTCCAAATAAAACACTTTTTGCTACGTGAAGTAATAATTTAAAAGTACGAATACACTCACCACTGAATTAGAAACTGAATTCCAAATAAAAAAAAACACTTTGCAAAATAAAAATCAACCGCAATCACCGAAAAAATAGAACTTAAAACATAAATTAATTTTTTTTTCAGAGGTCCCATTTATCTTTTTAGATACATATATAATATCATTTTGAGTTGTCAGTGTTAAAAATAACATTGCATGGTAAGTACAACAATAATTAAGATTCATGGGAATTCCAAAAAATATATATTTATACATATATGTATTTATATAAATAATACCAGTAAAATATGTAATAAAATTTTTGCCAGAGTTAGAAATTTCCCTAGATTTTGTCCTGATTTCCCTTATCCCTAAAAAATATTTTTCTCCCCTAGATCTAGGGAAATTTCCCTCGACATAACATCACTGATTCAAAAAGACAACTTAAAAATAATAAACTATAGGTGGGTGAAGGCCACCATAGATACGGTGCGTTTCTAGGAGTCTTTAAAAATTAAAACTTTGACAATTATTTTAACTATTAAAACTAACTATAAAAATAAAAATGCAGTTATTTAAGTTTGAAGGTCTTTATTCATAAAAAAAATAAAAAAATTGGACTGGAGTTCTCTATTGTAAACAACATTATCTATGAAATGTCAGATTGAAATTTGAAGATGTCAACAATGTATTATTTTGACGGGAAACAGCTGTTGTTTTGAAATCAAGTCCAGAAAATATTTAAAACGAATAATAATATAGAATCGTAATAATAATATAGAATCGTAATAATAATACCATAAAAGATATTTGAATATACTAGAATAGTTTTTAACCTTTTACCCGCAATTAAATGTACCGAAAATTACACACGTATGCGGTACTCACTTTGAAAATCAAAACCTACCACTTTAAACAGCTATAAATCTCTTATTTCTTGACAGATTTATGATTTGCTTATCTTAATAGCTTTATTAAGGTCTGATGGGATTTGGACCACTGCGCCGATATCATCAAAACACTATTATTTTTATTATTATATCTACTAACAAATAAATTTTTAATAAAAAGTAACACGAGGAGAAATATTTATAAGTTTTGTTTTTCGTGGTAGTTTCTAAAACATGGCCACACACACAATGTCACATCACACTCTGGGCATTTATACTGGGACATTTTCCTTTTTTTAGAAATGGCGCACACTCGGCAGGCTCTGTGAAGTTTTTGAGAATTATTTCCCTTTATTGGGTGGGGCATATGTTTTGCTAATGCCTTAGCAGTTAGTCTCAGAGGTAAATGGTGTGAAGAGTGAGAATGAGGCTCAGGTCGGGAAGTTGTATGATATTTTTGCAACAATTGTCGTATTACGGCTAATTGGAAATCTGCTAAACTAACATTTTTATTTGTAATTGATTTAAAAGCTATATGAGAGTTCAATAAATAAAGATCAATAATATGGAAGGCCACTTTTTTATACCACTTAATTGTTTTTCGTAGGCAACTAATACTACTTAACATCAAGTCCACTTTGTCAACAGAACCCATACACTTATTATAGTCTAGAACGCACTTGGGTTTCATAATTGGTTGACGAGTTTTCCAATCAACTTTTCCCGTCATGTCCATGGAGTCGTCATGTAAGGTTGTTAGCATGTGAACTTCTCTTTTATCGCACCACTTTAAAGCCAACAGAGGTCCACGATGTTGTGCTTTCATTTCACCCTTTTTAAGCTTATTAAATTTCGCCATGCCTTTTCGTGTCTTCCGCACCGTACCACATGCATTGGTTTTGTTTGTATGGAGAAAATCATATAGTTGAGGGCTACTGTACCAATTATCAATAAAAAGATTATGTCCTTTATTTAAATAATCTTGAAGTAGTGTCGTTACTACAGCCCCCGAAACCCCGAGACATTCAGAGTCAGTTATGTCAGTCCCTTCGCCACAATAAATAATGAAGTCTAATATAAAACCCGTCTTCACGTCACACAATACAAACATTTTAATTCCAAACCGGTGACGTTTGGATGGTATATATTGTTTGAAAATTAAACGCCCTTTGAAAACAATTATGCTCTCATCGATGCATAAATTTTCATAAGGTATCAAAGTTTTTCTGAACAATTTTCGGGTATGGTCAATTAGGATTTTAATTTTGTAAAGTCGGTCACCAGGAATTTGTGTGTCGGGGTTTGAGAAGTGTAACATTCGCAATATAATTTCGTAACGATCCCTAGACATAGTTTTTCCGAAAATTGTACTAGCGAGCAATGGGTCAGTGGACCAGTGTTCTTCGATAGTAAGATGTCGGTTTCTAGTCATTAACATTAACAGTGCAAAAAAAATGTACATTTCTTCGACAGATGTGTCAACCCACTTACGAAGTCTGGATTTTTGGGAAGGTTCTTGTTTTGATATGGTGGCTATATAATATCGATTAGTTTCGATCACCATTTTTGTCACTATTTCTTTGTTCAAGAAGTATTCAAAAAAGTCAATTTCCGATGAATTACCAGAAAATAAAGTGGATGGATCAAAACCTGACACAAAATCATCAAATTCATGAACTATTGGAATAAATGGACCAGAGGTCCAAGAAGAAAAGCAGTCTGCATTTACGGTATAGTCTAAGTTAGGTGTACGAGAGTCATTATCTTGGCTTGTCCCGGGGGCGTCTATTTCACTGTCACTAACTTCTTCAGTAATTGGTATATCTTGATCATTTTCACTTATTTCTAAATCAGAGTCAATGTCTAAAAATGTTTCATAAATTTCGTCTTCCTTAAGACTGCGGTTTGCCATTTTTAAGGGAGTTCAATTTTGATATATAAACGGTAAGCCCATAAATATAGACAGATATATTACAATTTAGGTTGTCCACAAAATTTAGAAATAAAATCACAAAAGAAAGTCAATCAAAAAGTCTTGAGTAACTATTTTTAAAACACCTCACGTCACTTAAGTTCACAAACAAACTAATGTACCACAGAAAAATAAATTACTTAAAAAGATTCGCAAAATGAAATCGGTCAATATTTTACATCGACGCGCAAGTCCATCAAAGCAGATTGGATCACCTAAGAAATACTATGGATGACACAACGGTTCAGCGGCGCGACATTCAAATGACTGAAGGAAGATTTAACGAATCATCGGCTTCACAATGTTTTATGTAAACAATTTATAATATTTTAACCAGCAAACGCCAGATGTCAGTAAGATAAAGGATTGAACTATTTTTTGGTTCAGTTATCTGCTAAATTCGTAGCGTATTTACGTAGTATACAGCCGCTAAAGTCAAACGCATTGTAAGAGACGTTTCCGTCCCTCAACAGACTGTGAAAATAGGGCGCCGGGTAGTCTATGTCAGCCGCTGTGTCTCGTGAAATCAAAGCCAAATTGCAGTAAATTTCCGTCGAGAGATGGGTCCGGTTTGCAGAGAGAGAGAAGTGTAGCTGTCGGTGTCCTGAACTAGAGTGCTTGGTTACCGGGGCCGCACCGCTATTTATTCTAAAATCCTCCTTGACTGTGTGGAGGATTCGGTGCGACCCTATTCGTTCAATCGAATGTTTCGCAGGTCGTAAACTCCGTCACCATTCGCGTGACGGGCGCTACGACCTTTTGGGCTACCCTTTTATCTGTGTTCTCTCTGCCGACCAAAACCATCTCTCTCTAGCATGTTTATTCATCAATAAAATACAATTACAAAATTATTCGTGGGTCCCCCCGGCCCTACAATTTTCAGGGGATTTCTAAATATGTGACTTAAAACTAACATATACAACATAACTTTTTATCTAACCATGTAAAGTGGAGTTCGGCCTACCTTTCAATATCATTTATTAAACCAACTTATAGGCCGAACTCCTGTGAATCAACATTAAAACATTACACAAACAATATTAAATCATAAGCTACCGACCAAATGCTTATCTTCCTTCTGATTGGTCGGCAGAGCGCCCACCCGCGGCATGGTGCGGGTAGGCTCGTCGGCGGGGAGCGGAGGGTGAAACGGTACGTCAGTCCAGCGTAAATAGGTAGCCTCGGCGGCTGCCGCTATCACACAAACAATGCCAACTGTAGGGGAGGGTGCCCGCAGAGCCACGGGAAAAAAGAAAACGAGGAAGTTGCGCCAACACTCCTCGTCTTCTATTTCCCCGATAAAGACGTCCGTAACACGCATGATATGATGCGCATAGCGCTGGGGACACAAATTATTTTCGCATGAATTGATGCGCGTAGCGGCGAAAAAGTTAAAAAAACTCTTGCACGATATTGACAAGTTTCACATTTTATTAACCCGATGAAAAAATAATATTGCAAAATTTTTTATATTTTTAAGTTGGTATTCACCTTTGTAACTACACTGCATAATATAAGCAATGTACGTCGCGATAGTAATGACATTAAATCAATTTGAAACATCTGTGTAAAATTAAGACATTTTATAATGCACACAACGACTTTGATATCAACTTCTTTGAGGTTAAAAATAACGTACGCGAATTGACAATTGATAATAAAGCGACGCACACGAAAATTAAAAAAACTAAGTAAAATAAGTATAACGCGTATCTGTAGATATGTAGATAAACAATATTTAATATACACGAAAAGCATTTACACAACCGTAACATTTTCCAATAGTATGTATGAAATAAAATCGCCATAATCGCAAACAACAATATGATTGTTACATATGAATTGAAAATCCATCCTTAAAAAAAAAACCATGCGGGAATCTTTAGGTACAATTGAAATGTGACATAGTGTCAAACAAGAAATTTACCATCAAGCAATAAAATGAATTACATTGGATACTAAAATGTTAGGAAATTAAGATGGAGAGCAAAAGACAGGTGATATTATTTCTGGAGAATTTGTATCTCAGGCGTGGACCTTAAGCAGGCGGCTATAAAATACTTTGTATGAGGATAGGTCATTTAATAAAAGAGATTATTGCTTTGAGACAGTTACATTAATTTATTAACAATTACAAATAAAAATCAGGGCTAGACTAAATGGGCAAATCTGAATGGTAAATCTGGCAGGTAAATCTGAATGGGCAATGTTATGGAGTGTTAGTACCGTTTAAAGTTGATGAATGGGTGATGCCATATGTAGGCGATCCATGATGCTGCTTGCTGCCTTCGGAGATGTGCGGTCAGCTCCCTCCGCTGCTGACATGTGCTGAACGGCAGGCTGGAGCGACGAATCAGGCCTCCAGTCCCGCGGTTTCCCAGCGACGTCCCATCCAAGGGCGGTTGCCAGCCAGCCGACTATGTTGATGACGGCCAAGGTGGGTGATCTTCGGCCGCATCTATGCGAGCACCTCTGGCTCCAGGTGTAGTCGGAAGGTCTTGTCATGTCTGCGTCTGCAGATGCTGGATGTGGTTTTAATCCAGCAGAAATAATGGGCTCCCATGGTACTCCGCTGCTGATCCAGGATTTTAATGATTGTCCTGATGATCTTCAATGATGGATGCCGCTGATGGGCGCGGATATATCAATCTTCACATGTTGATAAAATAATGGCGAACTATTACTATTTGATTACATCGACCCGCCACAGGGACGGTGGCCGAGGTCACCTGTGGCTGCTCAAAGAATGAGGAGTTCTCTTTTCAAATCTCCTGATTTGAATTTGTCCAGGATCAGCAACTGTTGCATTAAAAAATATTGCAGGGCTCGCAATATTACCAATGCCCAAATGTCAATGGGCAAGCACTAGAGGTGCCACACACCGAAACCATAAATAAAGTGTGTGTAAGAGGGTGCACACACCTTGTTACAGAAACTTTTATGTAACAACTACAAGTAAACAAATTAGTCGATATTGTATAACAATCACGAATTGGAAATGTTTAGACTCACAGTATTCACCAATGAAAATCGTTTACCGTGGTTCATAAATAATGCTGTGGTTTAATGTAGTTTGCTGTCACATGCGGCAACCAAAAATTAAGAAAAATAAAAACAATATCATAACATTGCAATTCCAGATGGTGTTATATCTCTATCTCTCAAACAAGAAATAAAACAGAGTGAAGAATACAACACTATCCTGTCAGAAGATATTCAAAGGCAAAAAACTTACCTGAGTTCGAATTGTCAAAAAAAGCTAGGGCGTGCATGCTCAAAATTAGGGTAAACCATTGCCTTTTGCCTGTACAGCAGAACCCCGTTAATTCGAACCCCGATAATTCGAAAAAACACCTAATTCAAAATTTTTCTCAAAAAAAATCTCCAGAAAAACTAAATCCAAACATGTTCACACCTTCACAAGACCGTTTCGTTTCTATAACATTATATCTGTAGATTTATCACTCACATCAGATCTATTTATTAAAGTTTCTCCACTATAAACAAACACTAGAATAAACGAAAGCTTTACATAATACCCTGAGATAAAATATTATGTTGTTTGAAAATGAAATACTATATTTTTAGATGGAGACCAGGGTTTCAGCCATCGGCATTGACCTGGGAATCACCAACTCGTGCGTGGCGGTCTACCAGAACGGCAAGGTGGAAATCATTGCCAATGACCAGGGTAATCGCACCACGCCCTCGTGCGTGGCTTTCACAGACACGGAGCGTCTCGTGGGATAAGCCGCCATGAATTACCAAAACACTATTTACGGTGAGAATTACTTATTATATCTATATAAATAAAAATGAATCCCCGAAATGTATGTACGCGCATAACTTCCGAACTACTGCACCAAATAGGATAATTCTTTTTTTGTTGTGTTGGTTATTGTCAGGAGACGGTTTGTATAAAACTACTGGTGAGCTCTGGCTTTATGAAATTTGTATAAAAAAATTGCAATAGGTGGCACGCGAGCTGTTTGAAAACGAAGTTTACCGGGAATTAATTTATGGAACGCGGGAGGGGGGTGGAGGGGGGAAGGGAACTCGTGAAGGGGGTTTGCGGGATGGGAGAAGGGGGGGAGTGGAGTAGTGGGGAGAGGGAAGGTGGAGGAGGCGGAGTGGAAACGTGAGAGGGGAAAAGGACGCGGGAGAGGAATCGGGGGCGGGGGCGGAAGGGGAACGGGACGAATGGGAAAGGACACGCAGGGAGAAACAATTTCTTAATTAAATGGCATAGCAACGCATGCCGGGTACCAGCTAGTTTACTATAATATCTGATGGTTCATTTTCACTATTGAAGAGAGAACTTTACCCATAACTTTACATTCTTTCACTTTTCAAGCATCACATCTATCACTCTAAACTGCTAAATTTCTTTCCGTGATCACATTAATAACATCGTAAACAAATCACTTAAACTACTCGGCTTCATTCATAGAATTACCTCTGACTTTAAACATATAAGTTCACTTAAAACTCTTTACTGTTCGCTGGTTCACCCTCACCTTGAATATGCTAGTGTCATTTGGTCTCCTTTCTATGCTGTCCACATTTGTCACATTGAATCCGTACAACATCGCTTCCTACGAGGAATTGCTTGGAGGTTGGGTCTTGAAAGAGGCGAGTACTCATATGATGAAATTGAACAAACTCTAAACATTTCTTCTTTAGAAAAACGTGGAAAGGACTCTGATCTAATTTGCGCATTCAAAATTATCTACAGTATTCTGACACACCTGCTTTTGTTACAACTCATCCAGTTCAACATCCCTTCCCGTAGACTCCGAAATAATGATGAAAGAACATGATTTAATGAATTTCTACGCCAATGAAGAGTACTAGCTCTTGAGCTTGGCGTAGGAGTTATTTTACAACTATTTCATTTTTATAACATACATTTTACTTACAGAATACAATAAATATAAACTATGTTGTGATGTTAATTTTTGACGACATGAATTGAAGTTATAACATTTTGATTGGTGACGTTATGGTTGTTGATTTTTTTTAAAGATTAATTTGACCTTTTTCTTGAATGATACGAAATCTGTTATTTTTTTTTATTTCTTCGGGAAGACTATTAAAATATTGTATGCCTTTGTAAATATAATTATTGTGCATTTGTTGTGTTGAAAATAGAGGAATTTGGATGTTAAATTTATGCCTTAATGATATTGAATTGAATAATGAATTGCTGTTCCACGATCAACATTCTACTAATTATGGATACCATTCTCCTTTGTCCAGAATGTTGAGACTTGTCAACACAAGTCAAAGCATTGAATTTTTGGTGTAAGCCTAAATGACTTTCGGCAGTCAATACGCAATGTTCAATTTTTAAAGCCTTTTAAATCCTTCTTCATGCTTTGACTTGTATTTAACTTCTTTATGTTCTTTTTATATTGTATATTGTCAATGCTCTTCATTTATATGTGCTCTCCCTTCACTGTCATCTCTGGTTCTTATCCGTGTTATTGTTGTATACTAGACTAGAACTAGAGTGGTTAGAGGGGGGTTAGAGGGGGGAGGTTAAAATAGGGGGAAGTGGGTTAGAGGGGGGGTTAAAATAGAGGGATTTAAAAAAAAAAGCACACAAAAGCGACTACTAGCACTACACAAACCTAAGAACACACACATTTCATTAATAAATGGGGTGTTAAAGGGGCAAAGGATAGGAGGGGGTAGTGGCTTAGAGGGGGGTTTAAATAGGGGAAAGTGGGTTAGAATAAGGGGATTTACAAAAAATCGTCGCACAAAAGGGACTACTCGCACTACACAAAACCTGCGCTCACACAAATTTCATGAATAAATGGGATATTAGAGAGAAGGTGAGCGGTGTTAGAGGTGGAGGGGGTTAGAGGGGGAAGAGGGTTAGAGGGGGGGCGTTAAAATAGGGGGATTTAAAAAAAAATGGCACATAAAAGGGGCTACCCGCACCACACAAACAATGTTCCGATGACAAACATGCAAAGTTAATAATATTCATGAACAATCAATGCTGCCAATGATAGAAAACGTGTTAAAACAATTAATACCTGTTGGGGAGGTAATAGTTTATCGAAATTTACATGAAATATTTTATACTTTTTTTAATAAATTTCTTAAAAGTGTATTGTCTAAATGTGTTTTTTTTAAATATATTGATTTATTGGCATGTTGTGTTAGGTAAGGTTAGGTCTGAAAAAAAAAGGTACACAAAAGGGACTTCTCGCACCACACAAACAATGCTTATTTTATTTATACGCGGTTAAAGCTTATTTATTTTGTATTTCACACCAAGTTGGCTTTTACGTGTTATTTGTTTTTATTTTACAAAGAACATCCAACCAGCGTAACCAAATCAAAACAAAATCAAATACAAAATCAAATACAGAATCAAAAACCAAATAGTTTATGTGAATCCAGAGCCGGTAGTTATTTCATAGGTAGGTTTTTATACTTTAAATGCCATATTATTAATATAATAACTAATAGTGGGTTCAGAATTGTCAACGGTAATGATTTACCTAACCGCTGCACTTTTAGGCACAGATTATGGAAATTACACTGTGTTTTAATAGACCCAAACAGAGCGCTGAACACATTTATCAGTACAATTGAAACCTACATAACTAAACACACCACAAAAAATCCTTAAAAAAAACTACACACATAAATAGAAAAAATAACACCATGGATCACGAAAACAGTATTCATAGAAGAGATGCAATGCATATGCGAGTGCATAATAATCTGAATGATTACAAACTAAAGAAAGATTACTTACTATATAGAAACCTGCGTAATAAGTTAATTAAACAAGAAAACAGTATTCATAGAAGAGATGCAATGCATATGCGAGTGCATAATAATCTGAATGATTACAAACTAAAGAAAGATTACTTATATAGAAACCTGCGTAATAAGTTAATTAAACAAGCCAAATATAAATATTACAAAAAAGAAATAAAAATTGCCAAAAATGATAAAAAAAAATTTTGGAAAGTTATAAAAGATATTACATATTCCAATCCGAAGAAAGACTCAAATATAAAAGAACTCTCAATAAACAGAGACAAAGTCTTAGCAAAAAATGAGCTTATAGCTAATTTTATTAACTCACAAAGCTGGCACGCAAAAGTTGGCACGGTCGTGGCGGAAAAAATTCTCCCAAAAAACTGCACAACAGAAGACTCCTTATCCAAACTATGATCTACCATACAACCAAATCACTCATTTAATGCTTACAAAGTAAAAATAAGGGATATCTTGGATCTCATTAAATCTCTCAAACCAAATTGCGCGATGGGGCCGGATAACCTTTCCAATAAAATTCTGATAAATCTGCGAGAATACGTACTTATACCACTTCAACACATTTTCAACCAAAGTTTTAGGCTCGGAATTGTCCCTGATCACTTAAAAATAGGATGTATTACTCCAATACAGAAATCGGGAGACAAAACCTTGATACTTAATTACAGACCAATCACTTTGCTAAACTCAATATCCAAACTACTAGAAAAAGGTATGAAAAAAGATTACTTGCATACACAGAAAAACACAATCTGCTCTCAACCTGCCAATTTGGATTGAAAATGTGCACAGAAGACGCTTTATCAGAATAATTCTGATAATTAATTATTAACGAACTACATAGTGAAAAGCATTCATGGCAGATCAAATGTGATAGACCATTCGACAACAAAAACTTAAAAGTATCGGCCTAATCGGTCCACCGCTAAAGTGGTTTTTAAGTTACATTGAAAATAGACAACAAATAGTAAAAATAAATAAACACAGCAGTGAGAAAGTGGATATTAGGTATGGAGTAACGCAATGCAGCGTCTTGGGTCCCATACTATTTCTCATCTACATAAATAGTCTAACTGTGATAACTAGGAAAACTAGACTGCAAAGTGATCAGTTATGCAGATGACACAGCAATTTTGATCAAGGCACAATCATGGAAAAGGTTTTCAAAACACAGAAACGGGGATGATTGAAGAAAATAAATGGCTACGAAATAATCTACTAACACTCAATATTTCAAAAACAAAATACAGTACTATCTCACTAATCCGGCGCTATTAAAAACCAGAGATTACTGGATTATATAGAAAAAATCGTAATAAATAAAACAAAGCATTTCATAAAGAGAATATACACACTATTCACACTTCAAAACAACAGGTAAATAGGTGCGTGCATAAGAGATAAGTTTTGAGGTTAGACTACTAGACGACGATGCGGCGATGGAGCGCATAGGCGTAGAGGGGCGAGGGAGGCGTGGGCGGAGGGTGCCGGATTATTGGACATATAGGTCTATTGAAGTGCCGGATTAGTGAGATTGTACTGTTCCTAACTTTCAGCAAAACCGAGGCTGGTCAACCACACCGTCATCTACAACTACATCTTCACCCCTGCACTACTTCCTCAAATAACACTTGCTGTGCTTGTGACAAAATTGATCCCGCGGATAATATTAAATACCTAGGCATAAATGTTGAGGATAAACAAATTTTTTTAATATTATTATTTGGGTATAAATGTGTAAGTCCACCTCACGGATAATACGGAATATTCCTTTTTTAATTAATAGACAATCAAATATGACATTTGTCGGAAGTACCAATCTTATAAAATAAATTCTCGTCAAAATGAAAACAAAATAGTACCTACTTCCAATTATCGGATTGAGGTTCAAACTACGAAAGCTGCATGTCATCCTTCTGATGTTAAAGATGTACTGCCTTTATTTATTTATGTAAAAGCCCTCTGGGCGTATAATAAAACAAATAAATAAATAAATAAATAATTTAGATATACATCCCAGGTTTTGAATGATTTGTTTGGCAAAGCAGGGTTATTAGTCATAGTCTCACTGGCTCCAGACGGGAGCAGTTGAGATTCTTGTGCGGTATTCACTGTAAAAAAAAAAAAAAAAGGTTAGTCTAATGGGTATGTGTAATTATTCTAATACATTTCTTTCCATGTTCAATATCAGTTTCGCTGTCAAATAAGTGTAGAAAACATAGGAGGGCGCCACTGTTGTTCAAATGGCAATATAAAAATATAAACACGGTGGTAATCTAAAGCTGTGTAATCTACATTTTTATTAAAAAGTCACAAGAGTGAAAAAACAAATTTTTTTCATTGCAATATAGATACCGGCTGATTTCAAAATTAGAATTGCATATAGGTATAATGTTAGGTTTGCAATTTTGTAATAATATAATACGAATGCTTCAATGAAAATTCACTGTCAACCCATAAATAAACCAAACCCCACTCGTCTGTCAACCATGCAAAAACACACGAAGTAATAGACAAATGCTTGCCAGAACGTTTGGAGACTATCAAGCGGCTTGACGGCAAGCACGTAAATTTAGTGTCAGCTATTGTCTATGGATGCTTGCCTTAGTCTATGCCTAGATGTGATTTCTTTCGAGAGGCATTTGAACATTTTTTTTATGCCGTCCTGTCATTTTCGGTAGTCGAAAGTGATTTTTGTGCGAGATGGAATCTAATAGAGAAAAAGCATTATTTGTTATGTTATAATAAATGTTATATATTAATACTGTAATATAACATTAACGTAATAATATTTACATTTAATTTAAAAGAAAAATCAGATGGAGTTCTACAAATTAAACACAAAAACAATTAATACGTACCTATTTTATAATAATTTTTATAAACGTTTTCCGTGATGCGCAATTTCTAAAATCACCACTCAGATACTTATTTGTCTATGATTTGTTGTCTACGCCCAAAAAATATAAATTCGCTTCAAGCATGCTAACAGCACGTGCAGTTTGGCAATTAAGTGTAGAAAATAAATTATGGCGCTGCGATCGTTTTCTAGGTTTTAAATTACAACACCAAGATAGCCCATAAGACAATGAACGTATGTTTAATAATATGTTTATAATATGTTTAGTACGTAATAGAAGTAAAATAAAACAAAACAAGTTTATTTCGATATAAAAACGTAGGTACTTAAAAATTTGAGTCTATTAATTCAACACCCGACATGTAATTAATGTCTTCGTCTTATTTTTTTTTATATTTACTCTTATATTAAGTTTCTTTTTTTTCTATGAATTTCTCCTTTCTGTGGATTTCTCCTTTCTATGGATTTCTCCTTTCTATGGATACAGACAGCTGTAGTTTAGTTGTCAATGTTGTTTGTTTTCATTATTTGCTTCTTGCTTCTGTCATCACTGCTATCGTATCGGTATTTATAATGTTTAAACATTAATCTTAGACTATGATGATTTATTTAATGCAGTAAAAATGAAGAGTTGACAAAATACAGGTAACATGCGAGTGATATAATATCTGTTATACCTATTATAGTGAGTGTTGTGTAAATGTTTTTATTTATGCTTGCTTGCTTGCTTGTTATTTCTTATTAATGTTGCGTTGCCAATTCCCCATCCCACGCAAAAGTGTGCCGTCCATCATCCTTCTCCCGTACCATCATAATAATAAAACAACAACAAATAAGTGTCGGAACAAAATGGCGCGTGAATCTTCAAACCTCGTGTTTCGTTTTCCGCCTTCTCAACAAACAAACAAACATCTAGCTTTTCATTTCTCTCATCCGCTCGTCTTCTCATCTCATCATCACACTTTTCCATCCCATTCCTTTCTTTCCGTGCTCTGAACAGCGACCCTCAAACACGTGAATCCGAGCCCCGTCGAAGGTAGGTCACGCCGGACGGCCAACATTACCCGCCCTCCCGCCCGCATTGTTTCACCGTCAAGGTACGATTCAATAGCATCCAACAGAGACAGAGCTATACAAATTATATGTTTGTCCCTTTCCCTCTCGCTTTTTCTCCTGCAACTCATTTCACGTCGCTGTAACCACAACAGTGCTGCCAACGGAGCAAGCTGCGTTCGGTAGACGGTAGGCTTTTTGTCTTTGCCATTTTTGCCAACCTTCCGACCATATTTTACCCGCTTTTTTGTTGCGAATGGCGTCTGTTTTGTATACAGTAAAAGCATTTTGATATCGTTTTAAAGTCGTTAAATAACGATAACCTAAAAGTTTCCCCCTAAATGGTAATTATTTATTGTACTTATATTGCAACTTTCTGTAATTTATATACTTATAATGTGCAGTTAACTTTAATCGTACATTCTATCGGTAATATTGTGTACAATTGAAATGACTCCTTATTCCAAGTAATTTTGACTCTGCAGTATATCTGTCGCAAGTCTGAGTGTTTTTACAACCTGTAAACATGTATTTTATTTATTTATTAGACTAAAAGCAAATCCTTATGTGTTTTCAGTGAGACTTCTTGTTGTCGCAACCTGCTGTTGTATTTGGAAAGCACCGTGGTCAAACGGATATAGGCGGCCTGATGGGCCCACGCAGACCCATCGGTGAGGGATTTGTTCCCAATAAACCTTCAAAGGTATGCTTAATTACTTTCAAATGTCATTAATTAAAAATGAAATTGAAGGCATCTGCTCTAAACATAGTTTCAAAACATAACAGTAGGTAAGTGAATTAAACAACTGTAGTTGCAGTTCTAACAGTTGGTTTAACATTTCACCTGCATTTAACACTTATGGTGAAATATACACAGAATAATGAGGTCCAAATGATTTTGCAGATATGCAACACGCTCTCTCTATACATGAAGGGTCGGGTCCCCTCACTAATCACAACGTACCAATACCACACACCCACATTTTTAATATATTATTATCTCCATTTGGATAAAAGAAGTTTTTTTTTGTGTTTTGTTTGGTTATAAATGTTTTAGAAATACCAACTAGTTATCCAGTCTGTGGGAAGTACCTTTCCACAAATGTGGGATTATTACATCAGGTAAGATAACTTTGCACTTTATGGATGCCTACAGAAATTTGCACCATAAGAGTGTCCAAATTCCAACTCTTAGATGAGGTGTGCAATTATTAATAATAGTGAGCAAACCATGGCATGATCAAGTGAATCAAGTATTTGAACCAGGCCATGTCATCTGAATAATAGAAGAGAATATATGAGACGTTGTACACACGTGAAGAAAACAATGTGTGCCTACCATGTCTCTATTTCCTGTACGTTTTCTCTACTTAATAGAACTAATGTTATTACAGTACAATGTGTTAGGGTAGATTTGTGTATTGTTGTCACTATTTGGAAGCTATAACTTTTATTTTAACAAATTTATGCATTTGATATAATCAACGTAAAAACCATTTACATTCCAGAGAGCTTCCTGCACCAGTCTAACTTGCCTAGCAGTCCCTCTACCCACCCGCGCACACACCCCTGCAAGCATCACATGGGTGCAATACCACATCCAATGTTGGAGTCCATTCCACAAAATCACAGGTAAACATAAAACAATATTTGTACATATTATTACATTAACCGTAGTAGTTCCAAATCCAAAGAGATAATGAGCGCCAAAATGAATCTGACAAATGTCTTGATTATTACCTCTGTCGAAACGTCATAATTTGTTGTGGATTTGAGGGTTTCAAAACATATCTAGCTTTTATATTATTGTCACAGTTTATCGGAAGAAATTTAAAGTGTTTAAAGTGATTTTGGAGGAATCCAAATTTATTCGTGAAACCTTCGATTACTTATTCAGCCTTTTATAGAGGTGCGAACTTAACTTTCAAATCTTATTTTAGACCTCAAGTGCCCTTGTTAGTCTGTAGGGGCCGAGGCAACCATGATATGTTGTAGGCCACAAATTACTCATTTTACAGGAGAGCTAAAAAACAGCGTTACTTCACAAATGATAAACACAAATATTGTGATATTTAATTAATTAATTAATTAATGAATGAACAATATTAGCGACACGTAATCAAAGCCAGGACCTCCGCTTGCCGGGGCGGTGCTCTACCACCGAGCTAATGGGACTTCAGGGATGGGAATCGAATAGGGTCCCATGAGCTCAGTGGTATGCTGTGGCTTCCGACATATAACTTTAGAAAATAGTAAGTTAAATGTAAAGAAATGTGTTGATGTAATATGTCGTATCATACATAATATAGCTTCGGAAGTATTGCAATGAAGGGATTTTAACCAAAGTGGGATAAGACACGTACGATAATTGTTAAAACAGATCAAAAAATTTTCTGCAATATTTTCTCAGAAATGTTACCAGTAACACAACACACTGGAAAAATAAGTTTAGCATATGTGTTGGCTTACAACATATTACAGTTGCACGGATGATAAAAATGTGAGTTTGCCTCTAATCTTTTTGAAGCTAAAACAATCTAATGATGTTGCAGCAGATGGAACTATGGGGCTTGACACAAAATGCTAAAAATTAATCCCTCTTTAAGCATGTTTAGTAAAATTAACCAAATATTGTTGTAGAGCCGAAGTCTATTTACATAATTTTAGTATTAATTTATTACCAGCATTTTGCCCGTTGCAGGTAACTAATTGGTAAAAGTTGTAAGTGATTTGATGATGGCCTATGTCATCTTTGGGGATGCTGTATGGAGGTTCTTTTTAGGGAAAGGAAAAAGAGGAAGTTTCGGAAAGGAAAAATTATGAGGGGGGGTAGGAATCTGAGGCTCAGTATATTCAGGAGTGACGATGAGTGTGGCGATGAATCGAGAGTACGATGGAGTGGTCAAAAGGTCTCCCTCAACCAGTCTCTGCCGATCCAGCCTGCCGTGCACCCGCCAATACATAGACAACCTCACCCCATGAACCACTGGTAAGTCACCAAACATAGCAAACCACTTGGGATGATCTGTGTCAGTGTGTTTTCCAATAATTATTGTTCGTGAGCAGCAGTACCAAATTGTAAAGAGATACAAGACAAGACTTACATACAAGTTATTCCTTCCTTCTCTTCAAATAAGAATCCAACGGAACTTTATATTGATTTGTATTAGTAGCCTCCACGACATGTGAAAGTTTATTCCATGCTTTCATGATAGCGACAAGGATTAGTCACATTTAGTAGGCAATGGACACATTTTGATTAACAGTCTTTTGAGTAGAGAATTATCAACAAACCGTACAACTCCAGGTGAACCTGGATTCACAAGGGAGTAGTGTCCTTCAGCCTAGACAACCACTAACAAGCAGCAAACAAGGTCGACCTGCTCCAGTTGCTATTTCCTTAAAATAATATGCTGTGTATTTATATATATGTATACTAGGACTATTTTCACTATTTGGCAGTCATTATTGTTATTTTTAATTCATGCACATATTTGTATAAAAACAATTTACATTTCAGAAGCATCCTGTTCCACGGCATAATCGACCAATATTAGGATGCCTTATAAGCTGACCACAAACAAGACAATAAGCAGGTCACGAACAGACCACAATCAGTCGACAAGTTGACCACACGCAGTCCACAAGCCGACCGCAAGCTGACCCCAAGCTGATCACAAGCAGTTCACAAGCTGATCACAAGCAGATCACAAGCAGACCATATGCAGTTCACAAGCAGACCACAAGCAGTCCACATGCAGTTCGCAAGCAGTTCACAAGCAGACTAAGCGGTCCACAAGCAAGTTACGGGTTAGTAAACAATTTTAGTTAAGAGTTATTTTTAGTTATTTTTAAGTTATTTTCCGTACCAGCTTTTTTAAATTATAACTCAATATCGAATTTATTTCAATCCCAATTAGCTTTAATTTATACCTTCATCCAAAAATGCTGAATAGCGTGATGATAAAACTATTAAAATTATGTACTTTTTGTAATTATTTTTTGATTATAAGTATTTATCATTTTTCAATAATGTCTAAATTTAATAAGAATGTTAAAAAAATCTGAAATACATTAGTTTGTAAGTGCGCAAATAAATACACAAATGGACCAATTTTCGTCAAGAAACACATGTACGTACATATTTTTTAATGATTTTATTAAAACTAAAATTAAAATTCTTAAACATGCGTTTGCTAGATAATGTATTGATTTATTTTACTGCATGATTATATTATTTGAAATGGGTGTGGTATAATACAAAATCTTTTTTGAAAATTTAACAAATCTGCCAACGACCTATGGAATAACCTTATTATACTAAAAATTAAAAAAATTTCTCAAAATGTATTACATGCGAATGCTAGATAAAAGAACAATCATTTACAATTTTTTGTGGAAAAGAGTCAATACGCCTAAAATCTGATTTGAAAATGACATATTTCTGGTTTTCTCTGGTAATGTCCTCTTAATATTAAAATGGCAGCAGATATTTATTGTATTAAATTGTCAAAATTTCACAATTGAGAGTTCAAAGCAAAGCGTGTTGAAGTCGGTATGAAACCTATTTTAGCATAACAAATCAATATTAAATACAATAAAAAATTCTAAATACAGAAGTAACTCAGACTACAATTAGTCTGAGTTACTTCTGTATTTAGAATTTTTGTCCTTCTGTAGTGAAGTGGTACATATTTGGGAAAACCTTTATTATTAATCTATTTTAGGCTAGGATGGAACTCAAAAGACCCCATTCCATATGGATTTTCTTGAAGATAACCTGATTCTAAAAGTAGTTATAGAATTGTGAAGATGCCATGTAATCCGCCCAAGAAACACAACACATATTTGGGGTGGTGGAGCTAATTTTATGGATTTTGAATCAATACTTTGTAACGTTTATTGTTTATGCCCTAAACAATATTCTTAGATTTTTAAAACCCATGTCAATAAATTGGCTATGGATTTATTTTCAGATTTTCTGGTTTTTTAAAAGTGAAGAAGATTGTATGATGTTCGTTGTGGAGCAGGATCTGTGGTGGCTGATGTTGCAGAAGAGTCAGTGGCGGAGAAGCGGGGTTTTTCCAAGCGAGGTGGCAATCGAAGGTACGTATTTTATTTTATTTTTTCTTATTTAGCTGTATATACATAGCAAATAAAAACCAACTTCCGCAGGTTTTTTACCCCCTAACAACTCATATAGGTCTCATGGAAATCGTTGTCTTTCTTACTATCATAGTGAGAAATATGATTGCAGTAGTGTGTTTTTCTGTGACTCGGGTTTTATTAAATAACAAGTCCAGATTAATCAGATTAATATGTATTCTTAATATGGCGATACACGATTGAACATTTGACCTGTTGTCTTGCCAGCTGTCGGTAAGAGAGAGATCCTCCGACCGGAATCCCACAATAGACAATGCAACGGCATAGACAGTACAATACTATAATAGACAATGTAACATCTTCCTTTTTTTTTTTTTTTTTTTTAAGACATATTATTCATGACATTTAATTTAACACTGTAAAAAGAAAAATAATATAACTTACATAACTTATAGACATAAAAATTTTCAATCAAATTCAGAAAATGTAAACCTTTTTGGTTTATTTATTTGTCTTCCAGACTTTGTTTGGTGTCGGATGCCTGTATCACTTGTCGCAGACACTGGGACCAAATTTTTATCTGGAGCATTGGACGAAGTTGGTAGTTGTTCGATGTCATCATCGCCATTTTGTGTTAAAATACTTTCATAGGGTTTTACATTATATCTTAAATTATTTTGACTTAATCTAGATTTATCTAACGTGAGATGTTTCCTATTTCTGCGGTATGTTGCACCATCTAAAGTTTTAATTACATATGAACGCGGGCAGTTAGTTAATAATTCAACAACAGTTGCTGGAATCCAATGACTTTGAGGAGTCTTTTTGAATAAAATTGGATCACCAGTTTTCAATGGTGGTAACTCCTTCGTATGAGAGTTGTACGATTTTTCCATTTTATTTTGATTTTTCCTCATCCCCTGTTGGTATTTTTGGAAACTAACTGTTCTAGGTTTTAATTGACTTGACTTAATTGGAATATTTACTCTAAGTTGTCTTGACATAAGAAGTTGTGACGGTGACGGTAAATTATCTTTTGGAGTATTTCGATAATGTAACAATGCAATATATATTTCAGTTTTTGATTCATGACATTTTTTTAATATATTCTTTACAATTTTAACTCCACTTTCAGCTTGACCGTTGCTCTGCGGAAAGTTAGGACTAGTTGTAATATGTTCTATGTCCCACTCATATATGAAATTTTTAAATATAGCTGACGTGAATGGAGGACCATTATCGCTGACAAGTTGTAATGGTATCCCATGACGAGCAAATATCGCTTTTAAATGCGTGACGACAAGGTTAGCTGTATAACCTGAATGTAAAGAGACTATTTCTATATATTTAGAATAATAATCCATGACGACTAAATAAATGGTATTATTAAATTGAAGCAAATCTACACCTACCCTTTCCCAAGGAAATGAAGCTATAGAATATGGAATAAGTGGTTCCTTTCTATTGTTTGGTTTAAATTTATTGCAAATATTACATTGATCCACTTTATTTTGAATATCCGAATTCATATTTGGCCAGTATATTATGTTTCTAGCCAAATATTTTGATTTTGATATGCCTTGGTGACTTCCATGTATTTTGTTAAGCATGACAGGACGTAATATATTTGGGATGACAAGACTAGAACCTTTGAAAACTAAGTCATTGACGACATGAATTTCACCTTGCATGTTCCAGTAAGGTTTAGTTGACGGTTCACATTTATTTTTTGTTGCGGGCCAGCCATTTACATAATATTTCTTTAAAATTCCTAAAGTAAAATCTTGTTCTGTAGCTACTTTTATTTCCTGTAATTTATTGTCGGAAACTGCTAGACTCGAAATCAGTAAATTAACATGTACCTGCAGTTCTTTTTCTACTTCCGTTATCTCTGTCTCTGGCAAGGGTGCACGAGATAACGCGTCTGCTACATACATATATTTGCCTGGTACATAGGCGACATTGAGGTTGTATTTTTGTAACGACATCATCATTCGTTGTAATCGTATTGGTACATCCGAAAGTGATTTTTTAAAGAGACTGACTAACGGTTTATGATCCGTTTCAACCTGCACAAGCTGTCCGTACAAGTATTGGTGAAATTTTTGGCAACCAAAAAGAATCGCATATAATTCTTTTTCAATCTGCGCGTAATTCTGCTGACATTGCGTAAGCGATTTAGAACCAAAAGCTAACGGTTTATTTTCTTGCATAATTACCGCTCCGACCGCTGACTGGCTAGCATCAACTGACAGAACTATCGGCTTGTTCATGTCATAGTGAGCTAAGACTGGCGCAGTACAAATAATATTTTGTAGACGTTTGAATGCTAGATCATGGTTCGCATCCCATGACCAGACCGAATCCTTTTTTAAAAGGTTCCTAAAAATTTCTGATTCTATCGATAAATTTTTTATAAAAGAGCCTAGATAATTGACCATTCCTAAGAATCTTTGTAAATCTTTGACACAACTAGGTTTAGGCATTTCTTTAATGGCTTTAATTTTGGCATTATCTGGCTTGATTCCTTTATTATTAAAAATGTGACCTAAAAATTTTATTTCTGACTGACTAAAATGACATTTATCAACGTTAAATTTTAAATTGACTTCTCTAGCACGCTGAAAAACTTTTTCTAGACGTTGATTGTGAATTTCCTCATTTTCTCCAAAAACAAGAAAATCGTCGACAAATATTAGGACTCCTTCTATGTCTGAAAATATTTCTGTCATGACCCTAAAAAATATTTCTGGTGCTGAGTTTATACCATATGGCAAACGTAAAAATTGATATCTCCCAAATGGAATTTGGAAAGTACAAAGATCTATGCTTTCTTCATCTAATTTCAGCATCCAAAAACCTGAATTTGCATCTAAATTAGAAAAAACATTGGCTCCGTTCAGTTTGTATCTGAGTTCTTCTAATGTAGGAAATTGAAAATGTGAGCGTTTAATAGCTTGATTTAAATTTCTAGGATCTAAACAAATTCTTAAACTTTTATTAGGTTTTTCAACAATTACCATTGAATTGACCCATGACGTTGGTTTTGTGACCTTTCGAACAACCATCAACTCCTCCATGCGGTCCAGTTCCTCCTTTAGACGTGTGTGTAGTTTGAACGGGACGCATCTGCTGGCATTGATTTTAGGCATCGCGTTTTGGTCGACGGTGATGTGACATTTGTGAGGCAGGCATCCAAGGCCCTGAAAAACATCATTATACACTTTTAGCATATTTTTTTCATAATTATTATTGACATTGGCAGTGGTACATACTCTTTGTATTAGACACAGATCTTGACATGTTTGGAGACCTATTATTGTATGACAGTTCATGGGTGTTATTACAAAATCTATATTTGAAATTTCATTTTCATTATATTGACAAGATAAAATACAATGTCCTTTTACAGGAATATTATTACCAGAAAATGACTCTAATTTTTGACAGTAATTATTGATAGTATTATCGGATATTTTTAAATTCTTAAAAGTATTATAAGACATGACATTCACCATTGCTCCAGTATCAAGAATACAAGTGACATTTTTATCGTTAATTTTTAAATTAAAATTCCATACTGACAGTAGAGAATTGACATTTTGTTTTCTATTGTTTTGTGACATTTTGACTGATTCTATATTATAAACTTCATTAGAATATTTATTTTTATTTGTCTGACTGACATGTGAGACGACTGATTTATTTTTAAAACAATAACGACTGAAGTGACCTATTTTATGACAAGTGTTACACTTAACTTTCGTCGCTGGACATGAATGACGGTGTATCTGACCACATCTTTGACATATTTTGTTGCTGGGGGACGTATTTCTCCTCTGCGACGGTGACCTGACGTGTGGTTGACTGTGGTACTGCTCTCTGCCCCTTGGCGACTGACTGCTCGGCTGACGATGGAGAGATGGACTTGAAGGCCTCCCTCGCCTTTCGAAGTGATGACTGCTGGTTGCGACGGCATGTACTTCAGCACTCAATAGTACGGCATCCTTCTGTGAAATCACCATTGTCTTCGCGATATCTACGGCTTGGTCCAGAGTTATTTTATCCGTTTGTAATAATTTTTCTTTAATGCTATTGTGTCTTGAATGCATGTTCGAAATAAATATATTTAATACCAATGACGAGCGTAAATTGCCAAATTCACAGTTGTGACTTTTATTATTTAATTCCGCTATGAAGTCTTCCATGGACATGTGTTCACTCTGTTTCGTATTAAAGAAAATGTGTCTTTCCATTGTTAGATTTTTCTTCGGCACACAATGATTATTAAACAGGTCCACAACTTCTTTATACGTGATTGACTTAATATCAACGTTAAACGAATTGTAAATTTGTAACCCAGTTCTTCCCATATTGTACAGTAATTTTGCAACCTTTTTGTGTTCTGCCTCTTGATCTGCTCCTGTAGCCATTAAATATATTTCAAAACTTTGAATCCACGACGTCCATTCTGTAGGTATGAAGGTATTCATTAATTTCGTACCGGAGTTTTCACGTGTTTCCGCCATTATTCGAACGTATTTTCGTCTCCGTTGGCAATCACTATTTTTGACACTATTATGTAGGTAATTTCGACAAATAGTTATATCACAACACTTCTGACACCATGTTTTTCTGTGACTCGGGTTTTATTAAATAACAAGTCCAGATTAATCAGATTAATATGTATTATAATATGGCAATACACGATTGAACATTTGACCTGTTGTCTTGCCAGCTGTCGGTAAGAGAGAGATCCTCCGACCGGAATCCCACAATAGACAATGCAACGGCATAGACAGTACAATACTATAATAGACAATGTAACATAGTGGAAAGAGAAAATACCAAGTTTTATATTCAAATCTAAAAGTTAACCACAAAAGAAGTGAAATGTACACCAATGTATGACAAAAAAGTGGGGTGACCATAAAATATGTATGTGTTTATTTTTTTTCTTCAGTAATTTTAGTTAGAAGAAACGCAAGGTCAGAAGAAGTCATTTTTAAAACTTTTTTATGTTGTCATGCAAAATTTTTATACTTCAAAAATTATTTGTTTAGTTCTATTTATAAAATTTTAAAGCATATTTTATCACCTCTCTAAAACATTTGAATATAACTCAATGTTATGGTCTCCCTTTTACAACATTCATTCAGAAAACATTGAAAAGATTCAACGGAAGTTTCTAAGGTTTATCATTACATAGTATAAAATGAAGTCGCTCAAAATGTATGTGCGCATAGATCTTTTAAACTACACAACGGATTTTCATGCAGTTTTCACCAATAGATAGAGTGATTCAAGAGGAAGGTTTATATGTATAATACATGCTTATTATAGTAGAGAAAAGCCCAGAAATTCAAATATTCAATTCAGGCAGCAGGCATAAGCAGGTGGTGTGGATTTATAAAGGTTGGGTAATGTGGATAAAGGTTGGGTAATGGCGTTGTGTTTCGTTAGCCACAGCAACGTGTGTCTGGGTCTGCTAGTAAACTATAAGTTGCATATTCCTATACTAAACATTGATTACAATTACCTTCTGGATAAAATGTCTATTTTGAAACTTTCAGAAAGAAGAATAAGAAAAAAACCATGTGGACATTTATTACCCTTTTACTTCAATAACACCAGGAACCAGGACACTGGCTTATCAAAATTCTACATTTCCGAGACTTCTTATTATTTTTACATAATATGTATTTTTTATTTTATTACATGGTTTTGTTGTTATATTGTATTGTGTATTTTCTTTTCTCATTGTATTATATTTTCTTTGTTTGATACTCAACTTATAAAGTACAGTGAAACCCTCTTAAGAAGTTTTCCAAGGGACCGGAAAAAAGCAAACTTCTTAAGCCACGAAACTTCTCATGAGAGAACTTCTTAAGATGGTTAAGAAGGTTCACTGTATAAGTATAAGTAAAAGCCCACCAAGGTGTGCAATAAAAAACAGTTTTAAATTTTCAAATATGTCAAGAAATATTCCATTTATTTTGATTTTATTACAAAGCAGAAATATTTTGGTGGTATCAAAGCTTTGATGGCTTGCATGGCGGTTTGGGACTTTGCCAACACAAAGAATTCCTAAATGGTGGTAGACTGACGCTATCATGAGCCCCGGGGTGCTCCAGTCACCCCATTCAGTTCGCCCGCTTTCTCCAGGCAACACAAGCCTTTATTAAGGAGACAATTTCCTTTCTCAAGGTACTCATCTACCCAATACTCGTATTATTACAGATACTGCCGCCATGTCTGCTCCAGCACATAACACGCCTGCACCAGCCAAGAAATCCAACAGTCTGGTAGAGTTCATAGTCTACAATATCCTGGCCGGAGCAATTACCACTAGGGTGAATCTGAAGATCCACCTCTGACGATGCTGCATGATAAGACTGGAAACAAGACTCAGACTTACGGTCTTGAATCCACACCCCTCCGTTTGCAGGCCACATGCTGACCACAAGCAATTCTCCAGCAGGCCAAGATCAGTTCACAAGCGAGCTAAAGGTTAGTAAACAGTTTTTTATATTAGCCCACACAGGAGGCCCTGACGAAAATAATTCCCCTCAGGGCCAATGTCATCTTTGGCGATGCTGTGCGGAGGGTCTTTTTTAGGAAAGGAAGAAGAGGAAGTTCTGGGAAGTAAAAAGGGTATTGGGGGTGGGTAGGAATCTGGGGGTCAGTGTATCCAGGAGTGACGTGACAGACTATGAATCCATCTCTCCCACTGCGGTGCAAGGCGATGTTCCGAGAGAGTACGGCTGCAGAAATCAAAGGGACTGCCTCAACTGTACTCTCCCGATCAGGCCTGCCACGCAGCTGACGGGCAGATGCAAGATTTGCCGACAAGATCTGAACAAACCAAACCAGTACCACTGATTAAATAATAAGAAATGAAATGACAGTGTTCTGGTCTATCTTCATAATATCTTTAGTAGCGGGGCCGCACCTAATGCGCCCTCAGCACCCGCATTATACCGTATATCAAAGATATTGAAATATATTATTGGGTGGGACTGTGTTTCCTGGTGTCGCTGATATTGTTAACCAATACTACTGCACACCTTCAAAAAATCAACTAAGGACAGGTTGTTTCAAGAATTTAACAGATTCATCAAATATTTGAAGCTTTTCACGTTCTGTGTAAGTTCTATTCAAGTTCTGTGATTATTTCAGTTTTATGAAGCAACTTGCCTATAATGATATAATAACAGAACAAGAATAAAAGTTAAAAAGAATGTGAAAATTAACTTCAAAATATTTGATGAATCCGTCAATTTTTTTTAAACAACCCTTCCTAAATACGAATTCTTTCCGTATTCAAATTATATTGTTAGCCTATACTGCACCTTAAAAAAATCAACTAAATGAACAAATTCTTTTCGTATTCAAACTATATTGTTAAACAATACTAATGCACAATGAATTCTTTCTGTTCATGAATTTTTATATGGGATTGATTGGGTATTGCATTCGCAGACTTGGTGGGTAGATATGTCAAAATCCTGAATTTATCCCACCTACCTAATCTTTCCTTCCCAAATGTCACCATAAAAATTGTTGCAAGAAAGTACTCAACTTTGGAGAGGTGACAGTGTGCTTTCCTGCTCATCCAAAATAACATCTTGGACAGGGCGCATGCATCGTAACCTCTTGCTGTAAGAATATTGCGATTTTTAAATTAAACATTGAGAAGTATACACCAAAGCTGGAGATTAGCGAGACCCCATCTGCAACGGTGAGTCCTATTTTCCTTATTCCAATCTGTGCTTATCTAATTTTCCAAAAGCACAGATCTGAACTATAGACTATCTGACTATCCATCAGGTTTTGCGAGTGCATGCTATTTAATCGTCCCGTATAACTTAGCGATTTCACGTAGTTTCGGGACTGGTCCTTTGAGGGTTGCGTAGGCTTTGCTCTGCAGCAAAAGAACAACACCAATTTACAGTGGAGTCACAGAGTTTCGCGACACAACTTTCCATATTCAAACTGTGCCCATTAGAGTATATTAGGTCCTTGCATATAAAATTGGCGTTTTGTATGGGAGGAACATAAAGTCGATTTTTTTTTAATATAATATATTTATTTAATCAAAGTATGTACAATTGCTATCTATGCACTTTTGCCATCTCATAGGTAGTTCATCGATCCCTTTACTAAAAAAACCATTCGGACGGGAATCAATAAAATCTTTGAAGGCGGTCTGGACTGCCCCATCGGAGTTGAATTTTTTCCCTTGCCAGAAGTTATCCAAATTTCGAAAAAAATGGTAATCTGTTGGGGCAAGGTCCGGAGAGTACGGTGGATATCTTAGACATTCCAATTGAAGCTCCTCTAATTTGGTAGCTATCTGTTGTGCAGTGTATGGTCTAGCATTGTCATGAAGCAGCAGTGGCCTAGAGCGATTAACCAGCCTCGGTTGTTTAGCAGCTAGCTTTTCCATCATGGTTTGCAGTTGCCGACAATAGACATCTGATCATTTAATCATTTAAGAAAGCTGTAGTGAACGACACCAGCACGAGTCCACCAATCGCTCACAAGTAACTTTTTTGGAGTCAATTTTCGCTTGGGGCATGGTTTGGCTGGTTCGGCAGGGTTCAGCCATTGCGATGAGCGCTTCTGATTATCGTACAGGATCCACTTTTCATCACAGGTAATGATTCAATTTAAAATACCTTCATTATTGTGCCGGTTGAGTAATGCAACGCAGCAGTCAACGTGCGTTTGTTGATTTGCTTCACTCAATTCGTGAGGTACCCACCTTTCAAGCTTTTTCACCTTCCCAATTTGATTCAAGTGGATTAAAACAGTTTTATCACTAACGTTGCTAGTACGGCAAAACGCCAATTTCATATGTAAGGACCTAATATACCGCCAAACGCATGCCCAACATTTGTACACAGTTGACATTTGTCACATGAGAACGGGTCGTTTCTTCGACTCGTTCTTGTGTTCAACAGCTCGGCTGTGGAATGATTTGCCGGCCTCTGTGGTTCCTCCTTCCTACAACATGGGTCACTTCAAGACCAATGTTCATTCCTTCCTCTCCTCAAAAAGACCCTCCACACAGCATCCCAGATGACATAGGAAAATTATTTTCCTCAGGGCCTCCTGTGTGGAGTTAATGTAAAAAAAAAAAAAAATGTACTATACCTAAAGGTAATAGTCCGCCAACGGTCTGGCGGACATCTTAGTGTATTTCTTGAATTTAAATATTTTTGCTGTATACTAACATATTTTGCCCTAAAACTGTTAGTGCCTTTGGATTTACACACGTTTGTAAAGTTTGTTATTCAAAAAAGAAATACATAAAAACAAAAATAGAAAGTCAATAAGTGAGGTAAATTTGATAAACCAGTTGAGGCGTGCTACTTTGACTGTTAAAATAGATTTAGAAAGTATTATTTAAGTAATTCAAAAGAAAGGTAAATATCACACCGAAAGAAATCGCCATTATTTTGAAAAATTGTTCACAACTTTACTTATAATTTTGATTGTTAACCCATTGGCCACAAACCCCCGGCAGCCTGGCGGGTGTGCAACTCAGGTACTTAACCACAAACTGCCTGTAGGTCCGCCAAAAAACGGAAAACGAGCTCAACAGTGACATTTTTGGATAAAATTTTAATTGCCCAACATTCTGTAGGTAATTAGTAATTCATTTCGTAAAATTGGTAATAAAATGTTTCTTATGTTTTTTCTCTGATATTTGTGTTCCAAGTTTTGTATGCCGCCATTTTGCCATTTAATTTCTTCAAAATTGCAAGTGGTTCTAGGCTTTTGGTAGTGACCCTGAACGTCCCTGATTACTTTGAAGACTATCATACCAAATTATTTTATTAGTTATTAGTATACATGTATGTAAAAAACAAAAATTATTATTGTTCAAATTATGAATGTTATGTTTTTTCGTAACTTTTTTATTAAACATGTGGAAAAAAACTTACGAAAAAAGAGAAGGTTATATTTGTATCCTTATTTACACACATTTTAATATTTTTCATAATTTAATTTTAATTTTAATCGTTTATTCTGGAATAAACGATTATTATTATTAAGTTTTTTAATTAAGTTTTTCTTTACCTTAATCGAATAAGTATATAAATTTAAATAAATTAATTCATTTAGATGTATGGTTTAAAAGTTACAATAAATTTAGTACACCAATGCAGGTTTTCAATTTTTTTTGGTACAAAATTAATTCAGTGGTGAAGGCCAATTTTTTTTGCTCATTAATTCTGTGGCCAATGGGTTAAAACTTAATTATTCTTTAATTATAATGGATATAACGAGTTTTGAAAACATATTTTTTGCTGATGTGTGAATTATTGTATGTCTCTGTTTCTAATCGTTGTTTATTTCTACTTAAGATTGTAAATTTTCTTCAGATCTGAACGCAAAAGCTATCCCAACCGGCGTAGTCATCAATACTCCATGGAATCCCCACAACCATCACGGAGGAGGGAATCCTCACTGAACTCCAGAACTTTCTGTGCGTGAAGCATCACTTCACGGCTACCTGCACCAAGCGGAGAGAGGACAGTCCCTACCCGGCCAACTACAAGGAGTGCCCCAAGCGACCAGCAGGGCCTCCCCCTCCCGTTCAAATGAGGTAACTCCCCAAACAACATTCACCTGCCACACAATCAATCCTTCCATTTCTTATACTCACCCTAACACATTGACAAATAAATTAAAAATAGGTTTATATTATAGTCTCGTACACTCACATTGAAATTATTTGATTGAAATCTGGGGAAACGCATGTGAAAAACATATAAATGAATTACAGGTAATACAAAACAAGGTCATCAAAAAACTATTTAATTTCAAGCCCAGAACATCCACAAAAAAATTATATACGGAAACACAACTATTACCATTAAGAAAACTATATGAATACAATACATGTCTCCTTATATACAAAATACAAAATAATCTCATGCACACAAACACAGAATTCATTAAAACGTCCCAAGTACATAAACACTTTTATATTTATTCTTGATTAACAAAATAATGAAATAGAGTAGCGCTGTATTGAAATATTTATTTTATCTTAAGAAGGATTGTAATAGGTACTATTTTTCACACAAAACTACATCGAGGGCCTCTAGCGGACGTGATGGTCCTTTTGAGAAATTTGGAATATTTTTGGTTTCAAAAAGTTTGGTTTGTTTTCGAAAGATGTCGCTAAAAAACACGTATATTAAATGAATTATTTCACCGTTGTCATTATATATAGTGCGTGTGGTGTGTAGATACTGTTTTAATTATATATATTTTTATTTATTGAAATAAAAGTAGAAGAAAACATAAACAAAAACGGTTTAATTTAAGTCACGAAAATATTCACACGTATTTAAGGTTCGCGTACTAATATTATATTGTAATAAAATATATAAATATATGTATATTATCGAGGCTTCTGACTCACACAATGTTGTCATTTTAGCCTCATCTGTTTTTAAATTATAATATTATCATTATAATCATTTATGTTCATTTCATATAAAAAAATCACTTTCAAATATTTTTCAGTTTACATGATCTAATAAATTTCATTATTCTCGATATGGCATGAAACTCAGTTGAGGATATTAAATTCTGGACTTCCGATGACTTCGAGGTCATTAGTATTGTAGATCTCTGTCGTTCATATTTGAGGTGTGTAGAATCAAATGCAGCATTCTCCACTTTTTTTCAAAAATGGACTAATGATGCAACTTTGTTAATGATTCTCTCTTTTACATAGAAAAATAGTTATTTGGCATTAAAACCAACTGTTTATGCTTTAAAAATCCATTTTAAAAACTACGTTAGTATCAAAGGCAGCAATCTCCAACGCACTTAAGAAATAAAACCAGCATTCTCCAATTTGACCAATGGTAAGCCTCCATTTGATCACGTGACAACATGGCCGTCCATACAAAATTGTATGGTCGTGTGTTGAATCTGTCGCTCTAATTTTACTGTTTTAAATAGTTCGGAGTGAATTTAGAAATAAAAACAAGATGCCAGTGTGATTATGGACTCTGACCCTTCATCCGTACCCAAGAAAAACGCAAGGAAGAAGTCAAGGAATCAGTCAAGGAATCCAGAAAAATGGAAAGCAAAAGTAGTCAAAATTCTAAGAGGAGCTGTCATAAAATACCGTTTATTTCAGAGGCGTGGAGTGGCAAAAGATTTTTTTAGGTGTTAATTAAAATTCATAAATTAAATTAATATGCATAGACATGTTTTACTTTTATAATTAAATCTAGGATTCATAGCCTTGCACACAAACATTCCGAATTACATGTTTAGTGTTGAAAATTTTCTGAGTTTCAAGCCAATTTTGATCAAAATAATTAACCTTTATTATTTTTCTTCTTTTTTTAAATTTTCTCTGTTAATATCATTATTTTTTGAAGTGAAAGCTTCTTTAGCACCGTTGTGATTTGAAACTCGATGAAACAAAAAAGCAACACTAAAAATAGACAAACGCATACATCTATAGGATTAAGGCTGTGAAAGAATAAGATAATAATTGATCTCCTCTTCGTGCAGTGCTTGTCCCCACTCTTGTCTACTTTAGTTTTCTGCAGGTTTCATTTGTACCGCGTGCGAACTGCACACTTGTATTTTTTTACATTAGCTCCACACAGGAGGCCCTGAGGAAAATAATTCCACTCAGGGCCTTTGTCATCTTTGGGGATACTGTGTGAAGGATCTTTTTAGGAAAAGAAGGCGAGAAGGTTCTGGGAAGGAAAAGGGTATTACGGGTGGGTAGGAATCTGGGGGTCAGTGTGTCCAGAAGTGACGGATGTATAAATCTATCCCTCCCAATGCGATGTTTTGAGAGATCACAGCTGGAGAAGTCAAAGGGACTCCCACAACTATTCTCTCCCGATCCGGCCTGCAAACCAGCAGGTGGGCAGACGCATCCGCCACCAAGACCCGGACAAACCTCACTCCATAAACCCGGGCATCCCGGCTAAGTCACTAAACGTAGCGAACCACTTGAACAGAGGTTTTCGTTATTTGTGTTTGGGGTGTTATGCCGTGTTGCGCTACTTCCTTCTTTAGCCAAAGTGCCAAAGCAAATGTTTGGGACAGCATTGCAGTGTCCGAAACTTTGGCTAAAGAAGGAGGTAGCACTACACGGCATAACACCCCAATAATAAATAATGAAAATACTTTTGGCTGTGAAAATCTAAAGTCATATCTATGGCAGAGGTAGATATTGTTTATCCAATAAATGGTTCCCGGGATGGCGGTACCCATACACACCTCCCAAATTCAATACTGTATGAGTACATTACAAAACCTATTTTTATTTTAATTATACTAAAATTAAAATCATAATAATAATCACGAACTTCCCTGTGATTTGGTCGGTCCATTATTGTGACGTCATTTTTATTTGTCAGTATCAAAGTCAGCTTTCTCCACACGTGTGAGAAACAAAAGCAGCATTCTCCTTAGGTGAGTATCAAATGCAGCAATCTCCATAATTAAATCTGTTATAACTAATCAATCAATACAATAAACAAATTCTACTTTGGAAATTATAATAGATAAGCAGTTTCCCCTTTTGAATAAAATTATATACTTATAAATACGTGAGAATTGTTGAAATGAAACGTTTTTTTTGGTTTTCTCAAAATAACGCTTTTTGGAAAATGCTGCCTTTGAATCTATACCCCTCATTTAATGCACTTCGATATTATGTGCTCGACATCTTCAATTTGTTCACATATCGAGCACATTGGAGAATCAGAGAGGCCTATCAAACATAATATTCTTCCAATTAGTGCATGTCCGGATCTTAATCTAAAAATGATTAACATTTCCGATCTTTTCAGATTAACCTCAGTGAACCATGGTCTTTTAAACGGTTCGTTTTGGAGCTTTCTGTACCATATTCCTTTATTGGTAGACAACATTTCAAAATGATTATTCCACATATTATTACAAATGGAATTTATTTTTTGGCAGTAATCTTCAGCGTCTGGCGTCCAGTCGTAGATGATTCCATTCACACATGCTTCGTTTGCCAACAAATCCGTCTCTTCATTCCCATGTATTCCTACACGAGATGGAATCCATTGTAAATATATGGACACATCTTTCTGCTGTAACTACCTTATTTGTTCAACAATATTGTAGGCTATTTTCCTACAGGGAACTCCTTTCGGAATTCTTTTAATATGTTGAAGTGCACTTTTAGAATCACTTAATATTACAATTTGTTTCCACTTATTTTTAATTGCATATTCCACCGCTTCTTTGATTGCTTTCAATTCTGCATTCATAATAGTGCAATTTTTATTCAATTTTATTTGATGGGAAAAATTGTTTGTCATTGAGAGGAAAGCTGCTCCAACTTGGTCTGATTTTTTTGATCCATCAGTGAAGATCTGGTTGGATCCAGAATACTTTTTAATTAGCATATCGCTTACAATATTACTAATTTCATTTGGTAAGAGTAGTCTTTTGGGGGAATTAAAATTGTCAATCTCAACTGAAATACATTCCAAATGAAGTGCTCCTACCCAGGTATCGGAGGAGTACATATCTAGACATTTATTTTTATTTATTTTCCAATCAATTGTTTCCGAACAAATTTTTATCAACATTGGAATAAAATATAATATTATGATAACAAATTATTATTATCAAAATTATTATAACAAAAAAATAATTTTTCAAAAAATTTTTACGAATATCGTTTTAGAGAAAAACCTACATAGAATTTATAAGGATTTTCATCATTTATTTGAAAAAAAAAATCTGGTTTGTTTTTGATAAAAGATAAGCCCTTGTAACTTTAAAAATATTATTTTTATCTTATTAATTATTAAGTTATTTCTTATTAATTAATCATTACACTGCACCTAATATCTTTCATGCTCATTATTATTTACTAGCTGAAGTCCCCGGCGATGCCCGAGCTTTACAAAGAGTTTTCAAAATAAAATGTAGACAGTGACTTTCCCCTTGTTTTATAGGTCACATGTGCAAAATTTTATCAACCTCAGCATAAAACTGTAGTTTTGCATACAAATCAAATCCACGCCACCCGCTTGCCAGCCTTTCTCCTTAATATATTATATATTTAAAACTTTACACAAAACCTTCAAATTATATACCTAAACCTTCCTCGTGAATCACTCTATCTTATTGGTGGAAACCGCATGAAAATGCGTTCAGTAGTTTTTGAGTTTATCGCGAACATACAGACAGACAGACAGATGCGGCGGAGGACTTTATTTATTGTTATTTTTATGATGCTACTGTACAACTTACCGATGTTACATGTAAAAGCCTTCAAGGCGTAAATAAATAAATAAATTACATTTCAAGAAACTTTATAAAATCAGTCCACAATTTTTTTTTTCTATAATCTTAAAACCTCCAAATAAACCATCAAAAAAGATTTTTTACCATCTACTTTCAAAAAACGTTTAAAAACTTAAAAAAGAAATTTGATGGTCTGGGATTTGAACGCCAGTCGTCACTTCTACCAGCAGATAACTAAAATTAAAAAGGACCATAAAAACATTTGATGTTTCCACTGAGACGTGCATTGTATACCACGTCTACACGTGGCAGTCTTCCGACCAAGGGTAAGCAACCGTAATCACGAATAATAATAATAATACTAGAACATTTGAAAGCGTATCAATATTCCAGACCTCGATGGTTGAACGGTTACGATCCTTGACTACGAATCCGGAGATCGCGAGTTCGAATTACGGCGTGCGCAAGTACCTACAAAGGGATATTGGGTCATTTAAGAACAATTTTTGATTATTAATAATATTCAAATTTGCATTAACACTCTTTCGGATTTCTAAAATTTCTAGTTTATCCAACTGAATGCCATTGACATTACAATGTATTAATTCTATTCCACTCTTGAAGTTAAAGGTGTGACTGGTTTCCACCAAATGGTTGGCAAACTCCGAGAAACTGTTATTGTTTAAAGATTTCATGTGTTATTAAATATATTTAAAAAAATCGGAACGTTGCGCGAAATGGCTTTAGCCGTGTTGGGTGACCGGATCTGAATAGCCAGGTTCTTACCCACCTTCCTCTTCCCCATCTCCTTCCCTTTATTTTTTGACAAACGCAGTCTTTGACTCACAAACGCATGCATAATACCTACCTACCTATCCATATGGCCGTTTCGTGATGACGCTGGCTCACCATGCACAAAACATGACACATGGCAGTCGCATGTTTTGTATTGTGCTTGGTATTGCAAATGACCCTACTGAAAGACATTGAAAGACCACATTTCAGAATTCAGATTGTAATATGTAGACATAGAGGTATAATATGTAGACTTCAAAAAAGGTAGAAATACCCACTGAGAGATTTATATTTTTATTATGTGTTGAATACCTTACAAGAGTCCCAGCTTCTCCCGTTTGGAGACAGTGAGACTATGGCATTCCCCAATGCGGGGTGTGTCGTGAGGCTGAAGGTAGTGGAGAGGGGAAGGAGACGAATCCGGAGGTCGCGAGTTAAAATTCCGGTGGGCGCAAGTACCTATCAACATTTTATATAATTAATTTGTGTTATTCCACAATTATATTATTTTTATATAATTTCGTTTAGATTACAGTGCTATCTTCTTTTTCAATGATATATATCATTGGTGGTAACAACCTTCAAAAGTTATAAAAAGAATGTTATTCTTGTAAAAAATTGAAAATAACTATTTTTCAAAGAAATGTATTTAAAAAAAGAATCGTAACGTTGCCTGAAATAGCTTCACTTCCGTGTTATTTTATTAAATTTACGTAGGTATTATTTTAATAATATAATAATCATTTAAAATTTGACACGAGTGCACTCTGTAATGGTTTAAAATAAAAAGTGTGTAATAGTGCATATAAGAATGAGTAAAACAGAATATTTATAGTTAAAAAAATAAAAGAGTTGAGACAACAATCAAATTATATTATTAATTAAATAAAATAGAACATGAGACTCTTAATAAAATAAAATTATAATTCTTCAGGGTCGTGTTTAGTCCTTAGAAGAAGAAACTAAATAGTTAAAATCAAATAAATGAATTGATAGCTTGTTATGATTTAAAAATGACTCAAGATGTTAAAATTATTATTAAGGGCGCCAGTTCAATTAAATTGTAAATCAATTGAATTTAAACTAACAGAAGTTATAAGCTCACAGTAATTATGATTTCACCGAAGTATGTGCCTTCTCCACGTTGAAACAGACTGCCGAATCCTCTGGCCGCTAGCTTGGAACTCCGAAGGAAAATTTTCTTGCTCCTAGTATGTTTTGGGCAACAAACGAAAATCTGGATTCATTTTGCTCGTAGAATCATTTCAATTAGGAATTCAAATTTTAATTTGAATTGATACGTAGCAACCTACTTATTGGGTGATTATTTATTAATGGGTGCTTACTTCCAGTGAATATTTGGCCATTATAAATACAAACTGTTATAACTCTACTAGCTTGATGTCGATATTTTATTTTAGAGAAAGTTGACAGCAAATCAGATATTACAAAATAATACAATAAAAATATGTTAATTATGCCAATTATGAACTTTCCACTGATGATATTTAATAATAAATAATAAAGTGTGACGTAGTAAGAGTATTTTCTTAGTTTCATTTTTTAGTTACAAAATATAAAAAAGGGGTGGGGGAGGGGGGGGGGGGGGGGGGGGGCGGAGAGGAGGAGGAGGAACAACATAGGAATAGGATTAAGAGGCAAATGACGGGAACATATATAGGGATTGAACTTTCTGGTTTGGGTCATGTTGCTTGGTGAGTTTTCGTACATATATATGATAGCTGTGACAAGTGAGTTCGGTTATATTAGTTATGCAATCTAACATAGTAAGTACATCTAACACAATAATTTATGGGTGCAAAATATAGTTTAAAATAATTATGTGAAAGTCTTGTAATATGCATCTCAGGTCCGGTTAATGAAAATATTATTCTGATATTGTTATAATTAGATAAAGGTAGGTATCCATATTTGAGGCAATAACGGTTAGTAATATTATTAAGTATGTACTTTTGTAAATGTTTGTTGGCATAAAATGAGTGTAAGGTTGATTTGCTTACCACGGGAGAGAAGATAATTAGTGTGAGAGAGACCGCTATTGTATGTCGAACAGTGCTGAATGTCAGACGTGTAGGGGGTCACCAACAAGCGGTAACATGTATTTCAATTTGATTCATGAAAAGTGTTGAGTGATTTAAAAATAAATTAGAAAATTTATTGGAGAGGGTATAATGGGAGAGGGAGGATAAGTGAGACAGGAGTGGATAATGTGAGGGGGGAAATGTGTGGGGAGATACATGAGTGAATAAAAAATCTATTTTTCGACGTGAAGAGGATGCAGATCGACTCAGGAAATTTTCTTTAGGTCTTCTTCCATGGCAATTAGTATGGGAGGCGAAGTTGGATTTTTTCTCACATATATCCTGCTGTTTTTTAGCCACGTGAATTTGTATCCCTTTTCCGTCGCAATACCCTTGGTCCGAAAAAGGAGGTTTTTGTTAGAGCTGGTCAGATGGTTGTTAACATAAATTTTTCTTTCGTCACCGGTGTAATTCAGGTCCTTCGTGGTTATCCCTTTTCTTCGTCGAATTTCCGCGATAAATTCATTTTTACGTGAGCGGGTGGTGAATTTCACAATTATGGGTTTAATTAATTTGGAATGAAGTGGGTCTTTCGCCGAGACTCTGGTGGCAAACTCGATTTCATTAGTTTTAAAATTGTTTATACCAATTTTAATTGCTATCTCTGACAGGATGTTTGGAATGTTTTCATTATTATTTTGAGGTATTCCTTTTATTTCTATATTTTGTAGCCTCATCCATTGTTCCCTTTTGTTGGAATCATCTTGCATTAGTTTGATGGTCGATTGAAGGGAAGAAACTTCTTGTTCCAGATAGGCTACTTTACTCATCGACTCTTCGAAAGCTTGGAATCGTTTGGTAAAGTCATCCAATTTTGCGTTGTTGAAGTCGACGGATTTTTTAAGTTCCGACATGTCTTCCTTGACTTGACTGTTAAGGGTTTTGAGGGAGGCAAGCTCAGAAAATATTTTTTTTATTTCAATAAAAATTGGGTTGGTTGGCGTAACGGTTGATTGGGGTGAATTTTTGCAGTTAGTGCAGCGCCAGGTTCTTCTTTTCTCGTTGTTAGCTTTTCGAAATGTAGTTTCCGATGTCCCTCCGCATTCATAATGAAATTGTTTACTGCAGGAGTAACGTGTGATACCGTCTGTAATAGATAGTTGGCACTTGGAACAGATCATCTTGAAAAAGGTTGGTCGCCTCTGGGTTGTCGGTCTACGGCAATGAATTAGTTGTATGGGTAGGTATATATGTACGTTTGATGAGCGACAGGCGATAGAGCGAGGCACTGGACTTGTAGGTAAGAGTAAATTCTGACTGCGGCCACTCAGAACTGCACTTTTGTGATATTTATAATGTTGATTTCACAATAAAACAGCATCAACACTTTAGAAACAATATAAGGGCTGATTTTGTCTTAATTCACTGAAGAATTTTGCGGGGTTTAATGATTAAATTTGATGTTTTGACTATAGGAAACAACAATTTTGACAGAGCGATAAATGACGTGTGTCACACTTGATTTGGTATTGTATTGTGTATTATATAAAACAGTAGTCAGGTTATTATATTAAAACATATTGGTACCTACCTACATATTAGTACCTAGATAGATGATATATCATCATTTCCAAAAATAAATATAATAATGTTTTAGATTCTCACCGTGATTGATTATTGCCATCTTTTGAAATATTTAGAAAAAAGGTTTTAGCTCAAAATTGTACCGTATAGAGAAAGATAAATGGGCGCCACACGACAGAGGCCTTTTGCTAGTAATTAAAAATCCTGTATTTCATTCTTAATTTGAAGATTAAAATTATAAAATAGTCTTTAAAAAATGGAGAAATATAATACCAACAATTCATCGTGACGTTTTTGTAAATAAACAAATCCAAAGTTTTGTATTCAGCGTTTAAAAAAGCATGAAAATTGGTGTTTATGAAAAAATTATTTAAAATTTCTTTACGTGGTTTTAAAGAAAACCCCTAAAGGTATACTTTGAGGATTAAAGAGCAGTTAAAAATATTTTGTAAAACTTACGAAAAAAGGTCAGAATAAGGTCGTATTTCTGATTTGGTTTTGATAAATGCTAAGCCTATGTAAATTTAAAAAATGTATAAAAAATATTTTTCATATTAAAAACTTTGTTTATCGATTTGCTTAATAATATTATCATTTTTAAAAATTAATAAATGATTACACTTGGCCTTAATGTGTATAATTATTTCTAGTTGAATGTGTGAAAATGTAATTTTCTTTTAACTAGAATAAAAAAAATAAAAAAAAAAACACGCCCCTCCCCCTTACTCTAACACCACCCCCCAGCCATCAGCAAGTTCCTTCAATATTTTTGATTTTTATTATTATTATTTCTTCAAAAAATAATTTTTCTCCAAGATTGGCAACCTTATTGCCAAAATCACACACAACTTACACATTTTACTCATAAATGAAATATACTTAAACTCTTTACACAATATATCAAAAACCATCAACTACACAGCCATCTATGTGAAAAGTAAAATCACACATCAACACAATACCACCCCCTTACTTTACTCAATCGAGAGTACATCCATCAAAACACTCCGGTCCGTTGAGAATTAATTCAACTTACAAAACAAGACATTACAAAAGTTGTATCTTGAATTACAGACCAGCCACTTCCACACATGTGAACTCTACGAAGGCAAGACCACCAAAGCAGTTCTCCGAGGCATCCCCACCACCATCTCCCAGGAAGATATTCTTCTTCGTCGCTGCTGTCATCATCCTCACGGAACTTCATGATAAGGTTGTTAGGTTAGATGTCCTATTTTTTTTTTTTTTTTTTTTTTTTTTTACATGAGCTCCACACAGGAGGCCCTGAGGAAATAATTTCCCTCAGGGCCTATGTCATCTTTGAGGATGCTGTGTGGAGGGTTTTTTTAAGGAAAGGAAGGAGAGGAGAGTTCTGGGAAGGAAAAGGATTTAAGGGGTGGGTAGGAATCTGGGGTTCAGTATGTCCTGGTCATCCGCCTCCAAGACCGAGACAAACCTCACCCCATGAACCCGGGCACCCCTGCTAAATCACCAAACGTAGCGAACCACTTGGGGTGACCTATGGCAGAGGTGTTGGTTATCCAATAAAGGTTCCCGGGGCGGCGGTACCCATTCCCGCCTCCCAAATTGAAGATAAGATCCGCTGGCGTGTTATAATTGCATAGCCCTTTGATTAGCGGGTTATCTGGGTTTAGAGTTACTCGAAATTTGTTGTACGTCATTTGTTGTACGTCGTTTGTTGTAAATGGTGTGTGAGGGCGAATTAGGCTCAGGTACAGATGTGTTTTTCTTGTGGCTGCTGGCCTCCGTTCATCCAGTGCCCATCAGGCACCGGTGGCAGTACTGGGAGCTTCTAGTTTCTGCCTGAGCCTGGCACCCACCGAGTTGGGTCCAGAATTGGGCGACTGTAGAGGTAGGCATCAGGTACTCGTTCAGGCAGAACTTGGGCAGGAGGCAGCAGATCGGAGAAGGGTCTTTCAGGGGTAGAACGAAATAATAAACTTGTTATTAGTTAGAATTGAACTGATTTATTGTACTATACAGAGGTGGCTCTAGGGGTCTAGAAGTGGAAAGTCGTAAAAAAAAAAAAAATATTGCATGAGTTATTGTTAATGCATAGGGAACATTATACAAATGCCACTATTCCGAAGCCGGTAGCACAATATGGTTTTATTTATTGTTATTTATTTTATTCAAAATTATGAACACAATTAACTTTAGTGTACATGTTATTAATTAATGTTTTTAACATCGTTTGAGCTCTTATTACTATGGAATTTCCCTATAATTGAAAAAAATTACAAAAATCTATTACCTAAGCGTTTGATAGGTACTGATCTTGTGAGTAAAACATAATAAAAAAGCACTCTAACGTTTCTTGTATATTAAATCAATCCTCCTTTCTCTGGCTTCTGCGAAATGATCAATGACACGGCTGTAGAAATTACATTTTTTTTTCGATACTAAGCATTGCAAGTGAGCTTAATCTATCTTGACTCATTATATTTCTTAAAAATGCTTTAATATGTTTGAGAGTTAAAAACATCTTTCATTTTCAACTGTAGTCATTGGGATCGCATAAATAAATTACAGTACTTTTATTGTTCCTGAAAATATTTCCTGGAAATTATTGGTCAACAAAAAATTTAAAAGTGATGCAGCATTGTTACCATGGTGTAAGTCATCACGTTGGTAAAAATTATTAACTCATTTTTTAACTTCGATGAATCAACTTCATCAGAGTCATTCAATAAATTTAGTTGTGCTGTTGAAAAACAGTTATTATATTCAGCAAAATTATATTGATGATGATTTGAAATGCCTATTTTCATCTGTGTACCCTTTCTTACATAAGCCTTCTGGGGAACTGATTGAATCTGCGGGGTTGTGGTTGGAACTCGATTCTGCTTGTATGCCCAAAATATGATGTTGAAATTCACCAATATGTTTTTGTATTACAGTGAAACTCTCTTAAGAAGTTTTCAAGATTCAATTTTAGCCATTTAATAACTCGAGTGCGGGGCGTACGTCATTCCTACGTCTATCTACGTTAAATTGTTGTGAAAACAAGCTTATATGCTCCAAGCAGTCAAAAAAAATATATATATATAAATACATCATATCTTATCCATATATCTATACATCTTCTAGTAGTTACACATCATGATAAATAGTATTATTTGGAAAAAGGTGGGAATGTGAAATAAATGAAAAATGGTAGAACATAGTTGAATATAAAAAGTTTTTAGACACATGCCTACATATAAATTATTTTTTTTTTTTTCAAAGTATTTATGTATGGTCGATTGCTTTACTCTATTATTAAATTCTTTTGTCGTAAAATTTTGCATCTCTGCCAAATAACCCTTAAATAGGCTTACCATAATTCTGAAGCTCCAAACCGGGACAGGAGACAGTGTAGGTCCGTCCTGGGGGGGGGGGACAGCTAGGAAAATAAAAATCGAATGTCGAAAGTTGCTTATTTAAAGTTAAGAAATTAGTTATTTTGCCAATTATACTTTTCGCTGGAGTGAATTGCTTTTAATATTCTTTAATTTTTTTTAATTTTTTCGTAAAAGTCACTGCATGTAACTCCAAAATTTAATTTGCAGTAGCTCGTACAGTAGACTCCAGCATGCGGCCGCGGTCATCCGACCAAATGTGGTTCATAATCGAGAAAACACGCTCCAAAGGTGCTGAAGTCCCGGGTAGGCACAAAACATATTGTATGATTTTTATCAGATTAGGTGCATCAATGTGTTACTCATGAAAATGTTTAAATAATTGGACCCATTTATCCACGTAATCAGTTTGGGTCGTCGTTAAACCCCATTCTTCATTTTTTGATGCAAAAAAAGTTTTTGCGAGCGACAGCTCATCAAAAAGATTATCAGTATTAATTTGCTGTCGATCATCTGATTTATGTATTTCGTTTATAGCTTCTGCAGATCTCTCTATTTCTTCCCATTTTATTACATGATGTAGTCCGATCAATGTAAAAATTTCGGCGCTACCGAAACTATTTTCCCACAATTCTATGTAAGAAATGCACCGTTTGTACCGTTTGGGGGGAAACATCAAAAATTTCACCGGAGACCAAAATTTCATATACATTTTTTACTCCAAATAATGTCAGGATTCACTGGTTAAAGTAAGTCAAGTACGTCCCTTAACACCGTATGAGAAGGTAATTCGCTTCTCTTGAAACTCTTCTACTTGAAACAACAAACTATACGTCACAGCCAAAACACTAGTGAAGACGCCAAACTGTTTTGCAGACGTCTAGTGACGACGCGTGTCACGGGAGAGGGGTGCGGTGAAAAGCGAGTAGAAGTGGCTGAGAGATAGAAATGGTGCCTAATCCTCGTTCATCGATTCAGAACTATTTTTAAATGTTTTTTTTTTTTTTTTTTTTAATATATTATATTTGTGTATGGAACTAAAGAGCCACAGCTTCACATCCAAAGAGCCACATGTTGCTCGCGAGCCGCAGGTTGCCGACCCCTGACTTAGTGGAAGGTTGAGAGCGCGTTTTTGTCTGAACCATTCCAGAAGGACAGCCTCCACGTTCTCGTACTTGCTGGACTTCATCTTCTGGCGATTCAGAGGTCCTGTTTCCTGCGATTGTTTGAAGATATTTTCCCTGTTCGTCACTATTCCATTCAATGTTGTCACCGGAATCGCGAGCCTTTTCGCCAATTGAATGCGCGTTTCGACGCGTCTATTTCTCTGATGATTTCAAGTTTTTGGGAAATCGATAATGGTTTTCGTTTTACAACAACCGGTTTAGGCACTCTGGATAAAAACATGATTAAGAAAAACGCGCACAAAAATTGTCAGTTTATCGGAAAACAGTGGAAATGTGAAAGTCTGCAGGTAAATACCGGTAGCGAAAAACAGCGATATTCGGCGGTATAATACTGGAAACAATCAATCGAAAATCAATGGAAAAGCGGCGGGTCGGCGGTTTGGAAATGCGATATTCAGCGGTATGATTCTAAGAAAAATAAGTCGAAAATCAGTGGAAAAGCGGTGGGTCGGCGGTTGAGATATGGACAGTCAGTGGAATATAGCGTTGGTCAGAGAGTTCAGTAGGTAAAAAATCGGAAAAGCGTAGGTCAGCGGGTGAAGAAATAGAGGGTTGATGGCGAGATGTTGGTGGCGAAACGTTAAGATCGAGACTAAACCAACCAAAACAAAACCATCCCATGGACACATTCCTAAATATTTTAATCCCTTATCGGCAAAAGAGAAAGATAAAAACTAACTGCGGCAAAATATCTCATCGGCCACACGAATGAAATCCATGTCAGAATTTAGATAAAAATTCCCTGTTTACGAATATATCGTTCGGCCGAGGAGAACCTTGTGATCTACGCGATTATTCGAGCAAAAAATGCCTTTCTAAATTACCCGCAGAATAATAATATGAAATTAGCATCTCATTACTGTAATATTAGAAATTATTAAATGTAGCAATAATTTGTAATATTTGTTGGATTGTATAAACTTTTATTATTTGATATGTTGCTAAACAGTTCAAATGGGCGGGCAAATTTGTTGTTGTGATTATCTACTTTTTACTCATATTTACACTTAGTGATCAAACCAAATATGCTTACACAGATTTTATTTTTACACTAAAATATTTACAATACTAATACAAAATATAAAAATCTAAATATGCATAATGACTGTGTTCCGTGGGATTAGATGGAAACAATATTGTGAGTGTAAAATATGCACACAACTACATTTTTAAAAATTAAAATAATGTACTTATAGGCACCTACTTTTATTATAAAGAAAAAAAAATAAAAATTGACAAGGCTCAAGTTAACAAGGGTCTCACCTGGCCTTCCTACTACACGCATCAAGTGAGACTGCGGCACCCCCAATAATTTGAGAGTATCGTGAGGCGGAAGGAAATTTGTGAGGGAAAGAAGAAGAGGAATAGTAAACATAATATGAAATGCGTTTATTCTGGGGTACGCGTTAAACTCAAATAAATTCTCATAAAAATGTAATTTTTTTCAAGTGTTTATCATAAATAAATGTTATAAAGTTAGACTAGATTTATTACACAGTTACATTTTTGATTGTTTACTCACTTTCTTCGTCTGAAGAGTTAGTTAATGCATTTCTTTCATCATCTGAATCCCTATCGCTTTCAACTAAAATATCGTCAACTCTTATGGGTGTGGGATCGCCGTCATACCACAAAGGTTCGAACGTGTTAACTACAGTGCGAATCCACCCACAACTCTCCGCTTCTAATATTGTACAGTTGTACTCCGTTGCGTTTCCCCACATTGAATTGATGTATATGGTCTTCCAACATGGTGGAATTAAGCTAGAGTTAAAGTTTTTAATTTTTGTGAAAAAATTTCGTTTTGTTGTGTCATATGTATTATTAAACATTTTCACCCTTGCAATATCCACGCTGTTGCAATTTTTTATACCATATAAAAGTACAGTGAATTCCTGAATTGTGTCTAAAGTTTCAAAATCAACGTTCATATCAAATTTTTCATTCAATTTTTTGAACACCGACTGAAATTTAGGATTGCTTTCCAATATATGCAAGGGTTTTCATTTTCCCTTGCGATGAAAACAGGCTGTGTAATCACAGCCTGTGAAAGCATGAAATGCCGGTAACGATTGGCACAAAGGTTTGCCCAGTATTGTATATAAAAGCGTACAATTAATGCAGGATGGATCATTTCCCCTCGAGACGTCACCCGATATTAACCATATGTTTAAACGACTAAGCTTGTGCATGTTCCCTAATAAAATAATAAATACATCCGTATCCGACGCTCGAATCAAAATATTTGATTTAATTTGGCACTGCGCCACGTGAAAAATCATCCTGGTATCAGCATCTTCGTGACTACACTCCAATTGTAATTCCTCCCTTTTTTTATGTTTCCATCTTCACTGCTAAAGGAAAAACATTTTTCATCCACCGTAAGATAAACCTTTTTCCCAGAAATGAAGTTAAGGGAACGTACCCAGCAGTATCATATTGGGTTTATTCGAGTTGCAGAGAACTCAATCTCTATTTCTCGAGAACTGAGGGTGTAAATATACCTGGGGGATGGTTTTTTTCTACCCGAAGTGTGGGCTGCCTATAGCAACTTATAGGGCTTTAATACTAATTTCTTTTGTATTATTGTTTTTTTTTTTTTTGATCGGTAGGTATAATTTTTGATTTGTGTTGATATATATATGTATATTTTTTTTTTTTTTTTTGTAATACTATTTTTTTTTGTATTTCTGGTTGCGTTTTGTACTTTTTTATTTGAGTCCACACTTCAAGGGGGGAATGTGATGGAGACGGGATAGGGGAAGGTCGGATTTTCGTCGGGTCTTAGACGCCCGAGACAAGCTATACTGGGATTTTTATGTATAGGAAGTTTTGCATAGAAGGATTTGGCTAATTCTACCATATGTTGTTTCAGGGGTGGCACTTTTGTGCCGAAGTTTATGATAGAGTTTCGGACAAACCAGGGACTTTTTGTAAATTTTCTAAGTGTGGCATTTTGGTACGATTCGAGTCGCTTGGTGTTTCCTGTAGCCCATATGGGCGATGCGTACTCGATGATCGGTCGGATTTGGGTTTTGTATGCTAGTAGTTTGTTATGAATTTAAGTCTTTGCGTTTGTGTTTAGTAAGGGGTGTAAAGTACCGGATATTTTTTTCGCTTTTGTCAGTGTGTTTTTAATATGAGTTTTCCAATTTAGTCGTCTGTCAAGTGTAACTCCAAGATATTTGGCGGTGTTTTGCCACGGTATGACCTGGCCGTACATTTCTATCACCTCTCTGGGTACGCTGTCTCCCTTTTTGCGGGTGAAAAATACAGCTACACTTTTAGAGGGATTCACGTCTATGCGCGACAGGTCATACCAGTCTTGGAGTTCTTTTATGTTGATCTGAAGTCGGTGGGTTATCATCCTGGAGGAACTGTATCTCACCATAACGGTGGTATCGTCTGCATAGAGAGCGGTATGTGAGTTTTTGTCAACTGAGAGGGGAATGTCATGTGTGTAGACATTGAAGAGGATTGGTGACAGCAGAGAGCCTTGTGGCACCCCTGCTGACATGAAGCGTTTTTTTGAGAGGGCGCCCTTGTATTTCACTTGGAAAGTACGTAGGCGAAGAAAAGATTTTAGGACACCGAGGAGTTGAGGGTCGATGCCTATATCGTGGAGTTTGAGAAGGAGGCCGTTTGTCCAGACCTTGTCGAAAGCTTTCGCGATGTCTAGGAAAATGGCACCAGTTGAACGATTTGAATTAAATCCTTCAATGATTATTTCCGAGACACGTAAAAGTTGGTGGAGGGTGGAGTGTTTTTCCCTAAAACCGTGTTGCTCTTCAGGTAGGGTTGATACCTCGTTAATATGCTTGAGGAGCCGGGTGAGTAGGATTTTTTCATAGATTTTACCTATATTTGAAAGTAGACTGATTGGTCGATGGTTTTCGCAGAAGAGTGGATCTTTTCCCGGTTTCGGGAGAACAATGACGTGCGCATGTTTCCAACTTTTGGGGAAATAGCGTAGTCTGAGAGCAGTATTAATTAGGTTAACTATTGCTAGTATGCCTTTCTTGGGTAGTGCTTTAAGAGCGAAGTTTGTGACGCCATCCGGACCGGGAGCTTTCTTATTTTTTCGGCCGTTTATGGCACGAATAACTTCGGCCGGAGTCGTGAAGTGGATGTTTGTGGGGGGGAGGTGATTTAATATACTATTTATTTTGCGGTTTACATTTGCTATGTGATTAAGATCTGCGTGTTTGAAGCTGGGGCTGAATTGAATTTCTAGGCTGTCGGCGAACGCTTCCGCTTTGCCCAGGTCGTCGAAAACTAGGCCGTTTTCGGCGTGAATAGGGTGGTTTGGAAAAGGGGTGGCTTTGAGAGTTTTGGATAATTTCCACAGGGATCCATCCTGTGGGTTTATCTCTTGAAGTTTCATATTCCACGTAGAGTTTGAATGATCTTGTAATTTTTTCCTAATGAGGGCTTGAGTGCGATTGATCGTGGTTTTCAATCTTGGATTTTGATATTTTTGCCAGTGGCGGCGAAGGGTATTTTTAGTTTTGATGAGATCTTTAATTGAATTTGGGAGGTTTTCCCTGAGATTTATTTGGGGTCGTTCGGGGAGGGGTTTTGAGGAATCTTCTATTGCGGACATTATGGTGTCTGCGAAATTGTCTACCGCAATGTCAAGTTCTTTGGGATTTTTAATGGATGAATTTATTATTAATTTTTCCCCGACTCTGTGCGAAAAATACGTCCAATCAGTTTTTTTGTTGATTTTTGTGGGGGGGGAGGTTCGAGAATTTGTTCAGGGTTAGCAACACGGGATTGTGATCCGATGAGAGATCACTGATGGTTTCGATACAGTACGTCCAGGGGGTTTTGTATAGTAAAGCGATGTCTAAAATATCCGGTCTGTGGCCCATGGATGAAAAGAAAGTCGGTTCCATGGGTCCTGCGATGTTTAAGTCGGGATGAGATGAATAGAATTTATGAAGTATGCGTCCGTTTTTGTTGGTCAGTCTAGAATTCCAATCCGGGTGTTTCGCATTGAAATCCCCCGCCAGAATGGTAGGGGTTGTCACCTCTGAGAAGTAACTCGATATCGGACTTTTGTAAAGTTTTGTTTGGTGGGTGATAAATCGAGTTAATTCTCAGAGGCCCTGATTGTTTGGTGAAAATGGTGATGGATGTACTTTCTAATGAAGAAAGTGTGGGGGTGATGTTGTGTTGGTGGGCGATTTTTGTCTTCACGTAGATGGCGGTACCGCCACCACGTGAATGTAGTCTGTCGTTTCTGTAGAGTGTGTAATTTGCTATTTTTGGTGTATGAGATGGGTTTAGATGTGTTTCGTTGATGAGTAAAATGTCAAGGTTGTGTGTATTGGTGAAAATGCGTAGTTCTTGTATGTTTTTGTCAAGTCCGTTTGCGTTCCAAAATGCCAAACGTAGCGCGGAGGGCAGGGTGGTAGAGTTAGCCATTAGTTAGAGAAAAGGGAGATGATCTGGGGGGCTGCTGATAGTATAATTGTAAGGTATTCCGCCGGAGAGGCGGCGGATAAAAATTTTGGGAGTAGGTCGGCAACGAGGTTGCCGACTTTGGAAAAGAAATCATTTTTGAATAAGTCAAAAAAGCTAAAGGGGGTTGCTGAGGGCTGGGGGGTTGCTGAGGGCTGGGGGGTTGCTGAGGGCTGGGGGGTGGTGGGTTCTGGGAGGAGGGGTGAGGGGATGGTTGTGGGGGGGTCGGGGGTTGGTGTGGATGTTTGGGTGTTTGGATGGAGTGCTTGGGCATATGAAGTGGAAGGGTTGGTTTTGCGGGAGGTGAAAGTGGTTTTGGGAGGTACCTCAGTTCGTCGAGAAGAGGGGATCGAGCTCCCTGCAGGTCTTTTGGGGCATTCTCTGAAGTTCGCCGGGTGGGGGCCGCCGCAGTTGGCGCAGGTAGCCGGGCCGTCCTCTCTCTGCTTGCTGCATGTCGCCGTGAAGTGGTCTCCGGCGCATTTTACACATCTCGGCGGCAGGTGGCAACCCTTGGCGGAGTGGCCGAAGTATTGACATCGGTGGCATTGGGTCGGGGCGTCTTTGTGGTTGAGGTACTCCACCTTGATGCGCAGGTGAAAGATGCTCTCCATTGAAAATATTTTTTTTCCTTCCTCTCCGTGGGTGAGTTGCACCAGGACCATCGGGACGTTTGTGCGGTCAGGGCCTGCCCTCATTCTGGTTACGGATATCGCAGGGAGGCCCAAATCTTGAAGCTCCAGGAGGATTTCCTCCTCCGAGATGGTGGTTGGGATGCCTCGGAGGACCGCCTTTGTTGTCTTGTCCTCCTGAAGTTCGAATGTATGGAAGTTCGTCTCCTGCTCCTGGAGGATTTTTGTGGCGAGACGGAAACTGTGGGAGTTTGCGGTATTGATCACCACTCCCGTCACCACGGAATGGCCTTCGCGTGAGAGATCTGGACACCTGCGTCCTCCAGCTTCTTCCTCAGGGTGTTCCAATTTCTGGCCGATTTTGTAATTATTGGGGGGATTTTCGTTGGTCGGGAGGTGAAGGCGGTGGCAGGGGGGTTTTGTGTGTTAGTGTCAGTGTCATCTCCGGCATTGTCGTCTTCGTCATCCTCACCGTCATCGTCTGTCGTGTCAGAGTTGTCTGAGAGGGCGGTAAAGCGGTTGGTGGTCTTCGTGGGCATGGTTGTCTTCTTGGTGGGCATGGTTGTCTTCGTGGGCATGGTTGCCTTCGATTTTGCGAGGGATGGTCTGGGGTGTTTTTTTGCCGGTGAGGTTTTCCAGGAGCTGGTGGAGGTGGACGGTAAGGGCGGGAAGTCTTGAGGGAGAGGGGTCTCCTTGGCCAGCTGAATGTCGATGGTCTCTGGTATCGGAAGGGTGGTGATGGGTGGTAGTTTGGCGGTATGTTGGTCGACGGAGGGCGGTATGGGGTTCGTGGGTGGTTTTTTGGTTGCTGGGGTACGTATGTACATTGTGGCCGATGGGGTACTTCCTAGGCCATCGGGGAAGAAAGTCACTTTTCCTCGTCTGGCGGTAATGGTGGTCATGTATTCTTTGAGTACATCAATGGGAGGGTCCAGTTTTGTCAGCTCTTCAATGAAATTCATTTTGAGGGACGGGAGGAGGAGCGGGTTTCTGTATTGGTGTGTTTGTCAATGTTTGTGGGTACAGGGCTTCGTCGGTATCGGGTTGCAGGGCGCAGGTGTGCTTGGGTGTGGCCAGGGGTGTGCGTGCAGGTCAGGATTTGTAATATGCAAACAGGATGGCATGCAGGAAGCGAGGGTTGCGGCGAACAAGGCGTCGACTCTATGAGCACGGATTTGTCGCAAGGTGGGTAGCCGGAACGTACCCAAACTACGTGACCAACTTTTTGCAATTTTTAACCCCCCCCCCCCCCCCCGGTGACCAAAATCCTAAGGAACCCGCCGCTCATTTGTATGGAGCGTGACCTTTTGAAGACCCCCCCCCCCCCCTAAAAGTGTCACGTAGTATGGGTACGTTCCCTAACCATATAGTTGCTCTCCCAATGATTTGATAGAAAACGAACTAATGATGCCTTATTTATTTTTTTTTAATTCACTAGATTCTTATGTATCTTGAAGAGATGAATCATTTAAATTTACTGAATTTAAAGTTAATGTTCTTTATCAAATAGAACGGCGTCATATGCGCCTTGCAATTTTTACCTCATGTGGGTATTTGAAAATAGTACCTGGCTATTATAGACTTAGAGGTCATGTGTTTTGTCGGTAGGGAAAAATTGTTAAGTAAAAAACCCTACGAAAATTGCATGTTTCGCTAGGCCAAACAAAGCAACCGGCATCAAACAAAGGAAAATATATACATACGTGTGTGTTTGTGTTATGTTGGGAGTGGGAAGGAGTCGGTCATGCCCTTTTATTTGGAGCTCCTCCGCATTTGCCTTTGGGAATAAGGAAACCATGAAAAACCTTATCCGGGAGGAGTCGGCCGACAGTCAACATGAAACTGTGCGGCCTTCAGTGATTTCAGTGAATGAAATCCTGCATTGTGTGGTGTGGGGTGTGGGTGTCTGTTTTTATGTGATAGATACTTTATGGGAATTTTTAGGATAAACTTACATATAAATAGATAAAATAAATATTATTATATAAATATATACATAGATATATACATAGATATATAGACATAAGTTGTGGGGGGGGGGGGGGCTGGTAATGTGGGGGGGGGGGGGGTCTGGTAATTGGGAATACCTACCGATCGCTCAGTCATCCGCGTCTGATTCAGGGTTGTGCCAAATGTGATTAAGGTCCATCAGGATATGTTTAGGTAGTCTGTGTTTGTACCTGAAAGGAAGATCGCTAGGTGCATTGTATTGACCGATTTCTTTGATGAGTTTATTTTTACTATGTTGAAGTGACTTGTAAAATCGGTCGGTCAGTCTGTGAGTGTATTCAAATAAGGTAGGTATTTCTTCTCTTGCATGTAGTTTTTTCAAGTTTGTTCTGAGTCTTGTGTTGTAAGTGATTTTAATGCAGAGATTTTGTAAAGTCTGTAGTTTGGTATGGTCAGAGTAGGAGATGCTGCCCCACACGGGTATAGCATAAGTCAGTACCGGTCGAATGAGCGAGTAGTAGATCAGGAGTTTGGTTCTGGGAAGTAGCGGACTTCTTCTGTTGAAGATTGGCTTCATCGCGCCGACTGCCTTTCTGGCTTTCACGTGCATCTTGGTTACGTGAGATTTCCAGTTGAGGCGTGAGTCCATTGTGAGGCCCAGGTAGACGACTTCATCTTTCCATTCTAGGACGTGTCCTCCCATTTCGATGTTGACGTCTGGTTTTCTAACTTTATTTTTCCTCGAGTACATAATGACTTCGGTCTTCGCCTCATTTAGTTTGAGTCGCCATTTTTTGTAGAACTCTACTAGAGCGTCGAGCGCTCTCTGTAGGTATATGGCTGCCATGTCTGCTTTTAATGAGGAAACGTAGAGTTTGACGTCGTCTGCATAAATTGATAGATTGCATCTCTCGTCGTGGGGGATGTCGTGCGTGAAGATGTTGAAGAGGTGGGGTCCCAGTAGACTTCCTTGAGGCACGCCTTTTGGAATCTCACGTATTGTAGACAGCGCGTTCCTGATGAAGACTTGGAAGGATCTGTTCTTGAGGTATTCTTGTATCACTCTCGTTAGGTATATGGGCGTATTCAATCTGTGAAGTTTGTGCAAAAGCCCTTTGATCCATACGGTGTCAAATGCCTTTTCCAAGTCTAGCAGTGCGGCGGCGGTGTAGCGATTTTCATTGAATCTCTTCGCGATGAATTCCGCTACTCTGGAGAGCTGGTGGGTGGTGGAATGCCTTTTCCTGAATCCGAACTGTTCGTCTGGCAGTGTGTCTTCGTGATGAGGTAAAAGTCGGTTGAGGATGACCTGTTCAAATATCTTGCTCAGCGTGGAGAGCAGGCTAATCGGCCGGTAGTTTGTCGGCTGCTTCTTATCTTTGTTTGGCTTTGAAAAGGGCAGCACGGTCGCCGTTTTCCAGATCTCTGGGAAATGTCCGATGATGAGGCAGGCATTGAACAGTTTGGTGATGAGGATGATGGCTTTCTGAGGTAGATGCTTCAGTAGGATGTTATGAATTTGATCGCTTCCCGGCGCCTTGTTTGTCTTCAATCGCCTGATAATGACGGCTACTTCGCTCGGCGTGCTGAGGTGGATATCGTCTGTGCTCGTCTGCTCGGCTTGCTCGAGATTTTGTAGAGATTCTTCTACTAGTCGATCCGTCTCCGGGTCCGATAGACCGTCCGTGGCTGCGTAGGCTCTCTCAAATCCGTCGGCGAGCGCGTTTGCTTTTTCTTCGAGCGAAAGTGCCAGCCCTGATCCGTCTAATTTCTCTAGCGGGGGAATCGTGTGATCCTCGTGTCTCAGTGCTTTTGCCATTTTCCATAGGCTGTTGTCCTTTGGCGTGAGTGATGTAACTTTCTTCGTCCAAAGTTCGCGCCTGAGGTCGGAGATCTCTTGCTTGATTTCCCGCTGTAGCGTGTTGTAGGCCGTTTTGAAGTAGTCATCACGCGTTTGATGGTGAAGGCGACGAAGACGGTTTTTCTCCTTGATGAGTGACAAGACGTACTCGGGAAGCTTGATCGCGTAAGTCTGTTCGTCTTTGAGGGGGATGAAGATGTCTTGTGCATGTTGGATGATTTCGGTCAGAGTGCTTGCGGCTTCGTCGATCTCCGTCTTGGTGCGCATGGTTGCCTTCGTTAGGTATATTCGTTCGTTAATCTCTTTCTTGAATCCTTCCCAATCGGCGTCCTTGTAGTTTCGCCGCTTTCTGGGGCTCCTTGAAGTCGTTCCTCCTATACTGAAGCTCACGGGCAGGTGGTCCGACGACAGTTCGTCTAGCGTGCGCAATGGCCAGATGGTCTTATTTTGTATTTTGTATGACGGGCTTATGGAGCACCGGGCCAATTTAGGCCCCTTTCTCCTTCATCTGAGTTTGATAGGTTGTAGAATTTAGAGTTTAGTGTTTTGTGAAATTTTTATTTGCAAAGGACGTGGCTGCAATATGGGGGAGGACTATTACGGAGGGGGTGTTTGAGGTTGGTTTTTCTTTTTTACTGATGGGGGAGGGAACAACTGGGTGGTTGCCACTATTTGAGGGACGGGGAGGGGGGTGAGGGGGCTTTGAGGGGAGGGGGAATTTAGTGGGGTAGTGGCAGGTCGGTGGGTGGTACGTAGTGGGGTGGGGATTTTTTTGATCTGGACGGGGGTGTTTTGAAGAATTGGGGGGAGTAGTTTGGGGAGTAGAGAAGAGATTAGGGGGGGGGTTGGGGGAGCCGAAGGGTTGGGGGGTGGTCGGCAGACGAGAGGTGATGGGGTAGATGGTTGGGGAGGCTGTGGGGTGGCGAGCGGTTTGGGGGGCGATGGGGGCGCTGACGGATAGGGGGGGGCTGTCGGTAGGGGGTGCGTTGGGAGGGCGATCGGTGTTGAGGGCGGTGGGGGAGAGATTTGTGCGGGGGGCAGCATGGGGGGGATCAGTTTGGGGGGAGGTGGGGGGGGGGGTTTGGTACGTGGGGCATCGAGGGGGCGAACAGTTTGGGGAGCGGTGAGGGGTCGATCGGCTAGGGTGGCGATAGGAGAGCAAACGGTTTGGGGGGCGGCAGTAGAGCGGATATCTTGAGGGGTGGTAAGAGGGTGGTCAGTTTGAGGGGTGACAGGGGGGCCATCGGTTGGGCGGTTGGTTTGGGGGGCAGAAAGCGGGAGGCTGGGGGGGGTTGTTTGGGTGGGGGTTAGAGATGAGGGGGGGGGGCTTTTTGGGGAGGAGCTTCCTGAGTCGGGTTGGGGTGAGTTGCCGGGGGAGTTGGGAGGGGAACCATGAACTCTGCGGGAAGCCAGGGTGCAGACATGGTCAATCTCTTCGGGGGACAAGTTGTTGGGGTCGGGGTGGTTTTCGAAGAAGGAATTAATCTCAAGGGTGAGGCGTCGGTATTCGTCGGATTTTTGGGGAAGGGGGGAGGACATGATGGTGTGGGATGGGGGAAACACGGTGATAACTGGGGGCACAATGTTCGAAGCACTGATAACTGAGGCACGACTGTTTATAGCACTGATGTTCAAGCACTGGGTTGGTATGATGTGGCAACAAGCACGGTAAAGGCACTGTTAGTTCACTTGGTGTGGTTTTCACGAACTGTGGCAGTATAAGCGACTGCGTCGGCGGTGGAGTATGGCATATTAGCCAAGTCAGAGGAGCGACCGTCGCGGTCGGCGGTCGCGGTGGCAGTAGGCGGCGATGATGGTATGCGCTCTATCCTCTATGGTGACTTCGATAATCGTGGCTTCAGTATGCTTCAACTTCGGAGTGGGGATTCTTGTAGATGTGATGGTTTGACGAACGAATATGGCGGTGCCTCCGCCTGCGCCCTCCGGTCGGTCGTCTCGGTGTACTTCGAAGCCGGGCACTCTCAGGGGAATGTCGGGTTTGAGATAGGTTTCTGTAATGAGAAAAATGTCAATGTTAGTATTGTTGGCCAGAGCGAGCAGTTCGTCTATTTTGTATCGGATGCTGTGGGCATTCCACAGGAGCACGTTCACCATCTGGGGATCAGACATTGATGGTGGACGTGATCAGATTCATAAGAATCACAGCCTTCTCGAGCTCGTTGTTGCAAACGGCTAGCTGGGGTCTCACGCGGATCAGTCCCTGGAGCAGGGCCATCATCAGGGCGGCGTCATCATCTACGGCGGGTCCCTCTCTTGCGGGCGGTTTCGTGCGGTGCTGCGAGCGGTGATGTTCCTCATGCTGCTCCTCGTGCTGCTGGGGGCCCGAGTTTCCTCCGACTACATTGGCCCAGGTGCGTCCATCATTCCTCGTCTGATGCGCATGTGGCCTGCTTCCTGGTGCCTCTCGCTGGGTTTGCCGCTGGTGTTGTTGCAGTGAGGCAACGTATGCCATCCGCTTCGGGCAGCCTCTGTAGTTGGCGGGATGGGGGCCCCCGCAGTTGCAGCACGCGGCGGGCTCGTCCCTGGTGGTCTTGGGGCACTCGGCGGAGGCGTGCTCCGCTAGGCATTTCACACACCTCGCGGTGTGTGAGCAGTTGCGGGACCCGTGCCCGAAGTTCTGGCAGCGGTAGCACTGTGTCCCGTGCTGCAGGTGGTTGCTGCGATGTTTCTGCAGGCGGATCCTGCAGTGGCAGAGGTACTTGACGGCCGCCCTCAGCTGGCCCATATTCACTTCCTTGTTGAAGTGTACCAAGTACATTGGGTACTCGGCCGAGGTGGTCGTCATTTTGATTACCTTGACGGGGGCGAAGCCTTGGCTCGTCAGGTCTTCGGTGATCTCCTCCGTGGCCACGTTAGGCAGGCCCTTGATCACCGCCTTCTTCATCTTGTCGGCCTCCGCCGTGTATGTGTGGAAGCCGCGTGCCTCCGCTCGCAGCCCGTTGGTGAGCGCACGGTGATCTGCCATGCTTCGCACTATTATGTTGACCTTTCCTCCAGGTCTGTATTTGATCTCGAAGTTCAGGTGTCCGATGTGGCCCTGAACCGCTGAGGTGACTTGTCCGTGCGAGAGAGTCCCCAGGGTCATCACCACCGGCGGGACTCGGTCCTTCCTGGCAGACTGGCCGCTGGTACCTGCGGGGGAAGAAGAGGAAAAATTAGTGTTTGGGCGCTTTGCCTGCGACGCGCCGCCGCCTTCAAATATCTCAGGTAGTTTACCAAACCGGTTGCCGACTACAACCGGTTTTGATCGCTGCGGTGAGAGGGGCCTCTTCACGGTGTTCGTTGGCCTAGTCCATCCTTCTTCCTGGCGGGACATCTCCATCTCCTGGGCGGGCATCTCAAATCTGGGGGGCGCTACGTAGCCCGAAGCAGGGCCTGCTGGGGGGCGGCTGGGTCCGGCTGCAGGGGCGGTCTCAGGCATGTTGGGGGGGGGGGGGCGGTAAGGGGATGGCTGCCGGCTTCGTCGTCCTCGGGTCAGCGGGGTGATGGTGAAGTGGCTGGGAGTTGGGGACCTTGATGGTCCCCGTCTTGCTTCGGTAAGTTGTTGTGTCGTCAAGGAGCCGCGCGGGAAAGGGAAACATCCGCACGCCAGGTGTTTTGTTCTTCCTCTTGAGGATTGCGGGGGTGATCTTGGGGGCTTCTACTCTCGGTGGGGCCAGGTCGTCCTTCTTCTTGGTTGCCTTGAAAAAGGCAGTTCCTTCTTCTTGGTTGCCTTCTTCTTGGTTGGGCCAAGTCGTCCTTCTTCTTGGTTGCCTTGAGAAAGGCAGTTGGCGGCGCGGTGGCCTAGACAAGGGCCGGTCGGGGTCCGGCCGGCTAACAAGATAGCAGGTGTCTGGCCGTGCAAGCACGAGCCAGACAGAGCGGTTCGGGGGCGAAAAAGCTGTCGTCTCCAGAAGCGACTGTCGCGTACGGCAGTCACTCAGCGAATTTCTGGAATTGCAGGGTTGGGCCGACTTTGGAGCCCTGAGGTACTCCAGCTTGGATTGGCCTTGCGGTGGAACGATGGCCGTCAATTTTAATTGTAAAAGTGCGATCAGTTATGTAACAGACGTATCAGCGTCTTCACAAGAACTGAAAAATAGTACCGGGTTTCAGTGCACGAACAGGATGAAATGATGGTATTGCAAAGTTAACTGTTTAGATATCAATGTTTCCAAATGTCATACTATGACATTCACCAGAAATAAACATGTTATTAAGTACTCTTATTCACTCAATAATGAACCTGTCATCTCGAAAACGGAATGTAAAGATCTTGGTGTGTACCTCGATAGCAAACTTATATTTAATAAGCACATCGACTCAATCGTTCACAGATCATATAAAATGCTTGGTTTTGTTCTTCGCATAAGTAAAATGTTCAATAACCCGCGTACAGTAATAATGTTATATTTTGCATTAGTCAGAAGTACACTGGAATATGCTTCGCCAATTTGGAACCCGCAATACAAAGTATACATAGATAGCATAGAAAATATTCAAAACAAATTTATAAAATATCTTACCTTTAAATTCAACAATAACTTTGAATGCACATTTCAAACATTGCAACAAAGGCGAGCAATAGCTGATTTGACATTTATACACAAAATTTTAAATAATAACATTGACTGTACCGAACTTGTTTCCCTAGTTAATTTTAATATACCCTTAAGATGTACACGTCATACAGAACTATTCCACACGCTTAATTACAAGACAAATGCAGCATCTAATTCACCAATCAATCGTGCTCTTCATAAGTTCAATATTATTGGTCTAAATTCCAACATCGACATTTTCTCTGATTCACTGCCCAAATTTAAAAAGAGCATCTTGCGAATATTATAATTTGTTCAATGCGCACACATACATACACACCCTTGTTTGTCCAATCCCGATTTCGAGGACTTCAACTGGCTACCCGAATTCGAGGTCCTGTTATATTATATAAAGTAAACAAGTATTCTACACTTATACGTATACTCAAGTTAATCGTGATCGTTGCTGTCTATTCGGTTTTATCATACACCCGGTAAGCACCTAGAAAACGGTCCTCAAAAAACCGGAATACACACCCGGTAACTGAGGACTTCCCATATCCGAGGCCTGTCCACGTATTCAGGATTACACATACGTAAAATACACGGATCTCGGAAGGTCCTCGTTTTAGTGGTCTGTAGTTTTTGGAAGTCTTGGGTCCTCGAAATAGTGTGGAACGAATTTCTTACACGTATCTTGGAAGCAGGCGCGGCTCGTCCTAACGTTCACTCGTGCGGTGAACAGGCAACAAAATTATACGCCTCATCGTATTCCTAAATATTTTATTTAAAATATAAATTTGCACAAAACTTAAAAAAATGTTCAAAATAAAATTGAATTGCCTATCTAAATATATGAATTTGGTAAGAGATCATTACGGCTTATACCCGACGGGCAGTGCACCCCTCCACCCGCGCGCCCGGTTCAACAGCAGATCGGCTATTAATCAGCGGTCGTAATACGGAAAGTACCGAAAACATCCGAACTGTTCCGACGACACGTCTCCAGCGAAATAGTATTCTCACTTAGGGTTTGAACAAGATACCATATGTCTCTCGCAAAATGCAACCATTAGTCAACGGGTATTACGTGCGATATTATTGTATTATATTATAAAGAACTTATGATTGTTAGTCCAGCCAAGGAAGAAGATGTAGAGTGCGTGAGCAGGGACCTAAGCGATTCCTTCAGAAACTTGTTTAGGGTGCGTAGGGTGTGAACATACTAAAAGTCCTGACGTCTAGGTGGTGAGCTAGGGAAGGGGAGGGGGGGGGAAGGTCCCAATTTTCGGGTTTCCGCTTGTATCTCAAAAACGGTGCGTCGCAGAGGAAATAAGCTTATAAAATTCTCTACAAATTTTATTCTATATGTAATTTTCTAAATCCCAGCCGTTTTTGAGTTACGCGCTCCACAAATGTGGATATTTTCGAAAAAATCATTTTACTTCACATTTTTCATCAAACTTTACTTCGTCTAAAATATTCATCACACATAGAAATTCACTTGAAAGAAGTTGTAAAGAATTTAATTCCCTTTTAGAATATGTATATATATATATATATATATATATATACATATATACATCCCGCTATCATTGCTGCGTCTTCTAATGGTCCACTTTCATTCAATCATGCGTCCGACCGTCATTCTGCGTCCGGTATACGGACGCAGGATTGAACACATGTAATTTCAAGTTTTCCCCACTCCTGTACCCTCGTACAGTCCAAAAACGAAAATAAGCCAGACGCGGTATTGGTACCTAAATCAACTGAAATATGCTATTTTAGTTCAGGGCTTTGTCACGCGAGCGGCGAGCCGCGGCGCTGCAGTAGACGAGCGTATATTTTTAGCAAAATATACGTTTCATTGACTAGCGTATCGCAACTCCTACATTTGACAACATCGCTTTTTAATAGCGTTTCTTCTGATACATATCAATCATTGTAAAAACATCGCACATTGCAATTAAGATAAGAAAAAACAAGATTTCATTCAAATTCAGTTTGTCATTATGTTATTATTGTACAGCAAATATTTTCGCAACTTTATTTTTTTATATGATCATTTTTAAACAAATATTGGTTATTTTCTTATCCACGATTCCTACAATGCTTATTCGTGTGCCACGCCACTCTATTATTATTAAACAAGATAAAACCAATGTGCTTAATATATTAGTAACTTGAAAACTTACTTACTACAAATAAAACAATTTTCTCTTCAATTTATGACTGATTTGAAATTAAAAAATACATGTGAGATACTTTGAGATTCACGGAGAATACAAGACTGATGAGTGTAATGAGATAAGAATAGGACTCTTAGATGGTTTGGGCATGTAGAGCCAATTATCTAAAGAAAGGTTGTAAGGAGAATACATGACGTGAACTTGAATGGTAGAAAAAGTCGGGGATGCCCGAGAAAGACATGGCATGATTAAGTAAACCGAATTCTTGAGTCATGTCGAAAGACAGAAGAAAAGAGCGATGTATGGATGTGAATGAGGCAAGGAGTGTATGCACAGACCGAGTTGTTTGGCGGTCCTCTCTACGAACCCCTGCGAGGAAACAGCGGGATGGTTAGTTATAGTTATTGTGAGGTAATGTTTATTTATTATTAAAAGCATGTTATTTTATTTTTTTACACAGTTTTATGCTTTCGATTTTCCTTTTAAGAGATTTAACATATATTTTCCTCCCAGGAGGCCCTGGCAGGAAAATAATTCCCCTCAGGATCTATGTCATCTTTGAGGATGCTGTGTGGAGGGTCATTTTTAGGAGAAGAAGGAGAGGAAGTTCTGGGAAGGAAAATGGTATTGGGGGTGGGTAGAAATCTGAGGGTCAATGTGTCCACGAGTAACAGTCAAGGAGGCTCTCTCAACCGATCTTTCCCGACTTAGGCTGCCATGCATCTGGTGGGCAGACGCATCCGCTACCAAGACCTGGACAAATCTCACCCCATTTACCCGGGAACCCCTGCTAAGTCACCAAACGTAGTGAACTACTTGGGATGACCTATGGCAGAGGTGTTGGTTATCCTATAAATGGTTCCTGCGGCGGCTGTACCCACATTGAATTAATTTTAATTTTAATATAATAATCGCAAAAGACGTAATATTTCTATCGATAATCGAGTTGTAGTAATAATTACCGGATCTGCCAAAGCTGCAAGTAATTTGAAAACTATGACTTCTTCTTAAAAATCAAGGCAAGTGATGCTGTATTCCGGCTTATTTCTAATGATAGAAATAGTATTTTTCCAAGTTCTCCTACTAAACTGAAAACGTTCAGGTGAACTTCATACACTAATCAAGAAAAACTACTAAGAATTGGCTATTGGCGATTTTAACCAACTGATAAATATTAGTACATTTTTTAACGTGAAGTGTATAATCATAGAGAAAAGACCCGGTTCCGTTTAATTTAGACGTGCAAGAAAACCCAAGAACAGGACATAACGACCTCCGTGGTCGAGGGCAAAGCTCTCTATTAGCAATCCGGAGGTCTCGGATTCAAATCCCGGCGTGCGCTTATAAAATTTTATTTGATTAATACGTGTATTATTACAAAATTTATTAATTAAAAATAATTGTATTAGTAGCTATATTTGTGACTCCTTCTAGAGAAGATGATAATTTCAGTTTCGTCCTGGTGTAAGACCACCATTCAACAAATGGAGCCAGTGAGTCTATGGCATCCCCAATTGGGGTACCCATATTGCGGGATTGTAGGTAGTGGGACGATAAGGAGATGGGAATGAGGTAGGGGGGGAAGAACCTGGTTATATAAATCTGGTCACCAAACACGGCTAAAGCCATTTCAAGCAACGTTTCAATTCTGAATGGTGGTCTTACTCCGGGGATTTCAATTCTATTTCCTTTTTTATTTTTTTTTAAGTAAGACAAACATTCCCGGGCCTTGAATAACCCAACAATGTTTGAAAATCTCCTACTACCACCACACTAAGCAGAAAATGTTGCTTGTGTCGTGATGGAGGACTTAGCCAGCCGAGGAATCGAACAAGCGTCCCCCGGTTGGGACCCAAACGCGATGCCCTCTCAGTCACTGACCGTTCAATTCTGAATGGTGATCTTACGCCAGGCCGATTCTGAGAGTATCTTACACTCTGAAACGTGCCGCAAATATACCTTATTTAGTTTTACGTGATTAAATTGCGAAATAATACAGATTAATCAAATAAAAAAAAAACTGCGTGGAGCTATTTAAAAAAATATATTAGCTCAGTTTGCGATTTGAACCCGTGACCTCCTGATTGCAATTCGAGAGCCTTACACCTCGACCACAGATACCGGCAAGGTAGAACACGATGAATTTCACAGCAGGGTACCTAGCATGGTCGATCGACATAGGTTTTATCGAAAATATCGGTAACTTGTCATCGCTCCCGAGCACGACTGAAGACCGCTAACGAACAAATGAAAGTTTACAACGACTAACGGTTCCTAATTTATTTGACGTGAACTGTTATTTGTTCGTTAGCGGTCTGCAGTCGTGCTCGGGAGCGATTACCGACATTTTCGATAAAACCTATGTCGATCGACCATGCTAGGTACCCAGGTGCGGTTGATGTCCTCGATAAGTAGGTATCCGGTGTCGTTGAGAGATACTGTACTGCTGTCAAAAATGTCGATTAAAATCGTTATCTTTTTAGTGGCATGAACCGTCCATTAGAGTAATCGGCAATATTCCAGAAGACAAAATTAATGAATGAATCTCTTGTTACTTAACGGGCCTCCTAATCCATTATCGAGTTCTAGGAACCACATTTCAAGTGTGTGGATGTGATGTATTTGTTTATAATATTTATAAAACAAACAAATTTTTCAATATTATGTCAAGTTCGTGAACCAGTACAGTAAGTGTACACCGTACAAGCAAGGCCGTAGAAAGAGAAAAAAAATCGGGGGGGGGGGGGTTTGTTTGGTGGAATAGTGTTTATATTCGGAGGCGTCTACTAATATCTACAGGAATTCCGAAAACTGAAAAATCGAACTAATATCTATGAGAACCAAAGTGTTGACGAATATCTACAGCTCAAACTGCTGACTAATATCTATGAGAACCAAAGTGTTGACGAATATCTACAGCACTGGCAGAGGTTGGATTTGCAATTATGTATAGCATATTGGAATAATGTAATATTGCGTATGCAGTTTAAAAAACTTAATTTATGTAAGTAGTATGTATGTAAAAATCGCTAATATCAGACTATTGTACACATTTAGCTGATTAGTCCAACCTACGCTCTGTATATATTAGTTCAGCCTACGCTCTGTAGATATTAGTCAACACTTTGAAGTTCGTAGATATTAGTTCAACATATGAGCTGTAGATATTCGTCCAACATACAGGCTGTAGATATTAGTATCTGGAGTCTTATATTCCAGTCAGTGGGGGTAAAAAAGCCTTTACCTTGCAAAAGGTAAAGTAGTAGCGATTATGATATATGTTGTGTAGATTGGGACTCTAACGGAAAAAAAAGTTTTCGACCTTAGGGGGGGGGGGGGGGGGGGGTCGAGCTCGAGCCGCATTAAATAAAATTTTCACGGGGTTTTTTAGTAAGGCTAATTATCTTTTAGCTCTGCATATCTCACACAGATGGACATCTGTTTTTGTCTTGTAGTGAAACATCAAACAAGGAATGAAAAACATTTTGCAGAATTCAACCTTTGCACCAGTTTTTTTTCTGGACAATTTCACCACAAATTGCAATAAGTTAATTTTGTACAGTCGGGCGTCGGTAGCGTTTAACATCATATTTTCAATGTGCTTTATTAGATTTCGGGGGGGGGGGTCAAACCCCCTTGATCCCCCCCCGCTGGCTACGGCCTTGCGTTCAAGTCTTGATGGTACATCCGATACAATGTTGAAGTAATAATTAACCTTTTTAATTATCATCTGATATCAATGAACTAAATGTTTTTCAATCCTCTTTTGTTTAGAATTCATTCTTCAGAACTGGCATAGATAGACTGGCTACAATCAGACACTCAAAAGTTAGCACGTAAGGAGCCGCAACCGGGCTCAAAAAGAAGAAGGTGGAGAGATATGAAATTACGAGTGCTAGAGGAGCGCGCTTGTATTTAAAGCGACGAAGTCGATGCAAAAATTGTGAAAATGTTTAATAAAACGCGACTCGTTTAAAATAGAGCAAAAATCTCGTGTTATTTGTCTTAAACAGCATTTAAAAAAACACTGTGAATTTTTTCATACATAAAACTGGTAAAATAACTGAAACAAATGTGTTTATAATAATTTTTGGAGCATACTTTCCGATTTTTTTCCATGGAGGGAATTTTATATAATTTGCTTTTCGGCACGGGGAATGTCTAGATATTATCTTCAAGAATAACATATATTTTTTAAAGAGCTTTAAAACTTAACGTGATTGAGGCAAGGAGTGTGTGCCAAGATCGAGTTCTTTGGCGGTCCTCTCTGCAAAGAACAGTGTCATTGTTAGATTAGTAGTAGATTTAGTTATTAACTTATTATCCGAAGTCATATGATATTATTTGTTTAGACAGTTTTATGCTTTCGCTTTTCTATTTTCCCCTTTTTCTTTTAAAAGGATTTCTCATATAATTTAGTTGTTAAAAACCTAAGCCCCTAAAACCCCTAAAATTGTTTCTCCCGTGAATGAACGAAAATGCATCGTCAAGCATGGATAAGAATTTTTTTTTAAAGAAAGACAAACATTCCCGGGTTAACGAATAACCCGACAATAATTGAAAATCTCCCACTACCACCACAGTAAGCCGAAAATGTTGCTTGAGTCGCGATGGAGGACTTCCGTCAACCGAGGAATCGAACACGAAGCGCCTGGGTGGGACCCAAACGCGATGCCCACTCAACCACTGACCGGTCTATAATATAATTCAAAATAATAATATATATATAATTAGTGACCAACCGAAGGTTCGGTTTCGGTTTCGGCAAGTTTCGGCAAGAGTACGGCTAGAGAATCAAAGGAACTCCCTCAACCATTCTGTCCCGAATTCTGTGCCAAGACCCAGGAAAACCTCACCACATGAGCATAACATATTATAGGGCACCCTCGCTAATTTACCAAACGTAGCGAACCACTTGGGGTGACCTATGGCAGAGGTGTTGGTTATCCAATAAATGGTTCCCGGGGTAGCGGTATCCATACCGCCTCCAAAATTGACTCTTTCCGAAGTCTGCGGTTTCTTTATAAATAGGTCACATAATATTTCTACTGATAATCGTGTTGTAGTAATAATTAGCCACTTATATCTAGAGTGCATTCTTTAAAATTAACATGAAAAAACTGTTTTTGATGAGAAAACAATACAGGATTCCACTGCACTGATATAGTCATAATATGGTAATCACTGTCGTAATCAAAATGGAGAGAAGAGGAAGCATAGGAAGATCCCAGCAATATAGATCTAGTCACTAAAAATAACAAATAACACTTCAAGCAACGTTTTAATTCTGAATGATAAGTCTCAAAAAAATCTCATACCAATTTAATAAATTTTACGTGAGCATTGCCGCCGGGTTGATTAGAGTCCGCGACGTATGGGCCAGTCATCTTGGCGCCTTCATATTCTATAAATACCTATATAGTCGTCCAACCAAAAACTAGAACAAAAAGCGGCAACGTCGCAAGACCTCGGTTTGTCGTTAACATGAAAATGAATATATAATTGGACGCTATATTGTGGACCAAATTAACGAAAATATACGCAGGATGCATCACTGCATTGAATATGAAAGGAGTTCAGATTGGTGGAACGGTAAAGGGCGTTTTTTTCGTTTTGTATATTTTTAAATTAATGTTTTTCAAAAATGTAAATACCTAACTACAATCAAACACTGAAAAGATAGTATATACTTTAGTTAGAACTATGTAAAATCAAGTCCTTCAGATAGACGCAGTAATGTCGATCTGATGAAAGGACGCAGAAATGATAGCGGGATGTATATATATATATATATATATATATATATATATGTACATAAATCTCCAACCAGTAAATATTTACAGCAATTTAAATTTCATCATGCCTGGAAGGAAAGAATATTGGTTCAATAATTTTAATTATAAACGACTTTGTTGTCTTAATTTTTTTGTCAGACTACCTAAAAAACCATAAATTTTTTTTAACGATTTTGAATGTTTTATTTGATGATAATGTTACGAAACGTTTGGTAATTTTTTCAGTAATTTTTTCCGACTCTTCAAGATCCGCTTTAATAAAACCCTTCCTACAGCTCCTCCTTAACCCGCTTGACAACATCACCCATCCAGGTGGCGATATTCTTCCCTTGTCCTTAATAGGCCACTTGCATGGATTTCATAACGACTTGGAAAAAATCATGTGGATAGATCTTTTTACTAAGATTAAGAAAATGTTAGTAAAATTGTTTAGAAATGTACAGTTTATTTTTATTTTTAAACGACTTCGAAAAGGAGGAGGTTCTCAATTCGACTGTATTTTTTTTTTTTTTTTTTTTTTTTAAACCGATCGGGTGAACCGATATTGATGATTCTTTTTTTATTTGAAAGCTAGTGCTTCCCGTGTGGTCCCATTTTAATTTGGTCTAGTTCTGACAATGGCATCCATGAGAAAATCATATAAGTCTTAAATTTGCATCAAGTATGTGCGCGACAAATGGACGAATAACTCAATATCACGCCAACCGATTTCGATGATTCTTTTTTTATTAGAAAGGATGTACTTCAAGGGTAGTTTGATGAGAGTTTGGTTAGGTTCTGATTATGGGATCCATGACAAAGTAACGGAACTCTCCAATTCTGAAGAAGAAATTTACGATACTCGGCCGAATCTTAATCGAATTAGTTAGTGTACTTCAGATTCACTAAAAATCAAAAAATAAACAAAAATTTTAACAAAACAAAAAAACGACTTCAAAAAATGCACTAAAACGTAAAAAAATAATTTCGTATTCTTCTACAACTTTATAATCAACTTACCTTTTCTACTCATCAATATGTAGGTACGATTGTTATTTTTGGAGTCGGTGTCAACCAAGGTACCCGCGGCCCGGCGTGTTCACTTGACAGCTCCTCTCCCGCCGACACCAACTCCAAAAATAACAATCGTACGTACATATTGATGAGTAGAAAAGGTAAGTTGATTATAAAGTTGTAGAAGAATACGAAATTATTTTTTTACTTTTTAGTGCATTTTTTGAAGTCGTTTTTTTGTTTTGTTAAAATTTTTGTTTATTAAATAAATAAATCCATTATTTGGGGTCGTGACGTCACTACATGAAAATGTCCCGTCTCCGAAAATGTTCCTATTAATTTTGTAAAATTCCACACTGATTTATTTTTTTATATGGCACCACTTTGATTTCAGGCGAATTTTTTAATTCGTTCACTAGATTTATTGTTTGTTCTCTGCGAACTTATTTGGTTTCACTTTTTGACAGATGTTCTGAAGAGAACTCCATACATTTAACTCTTGACAGGCCAAGATGCCAAACAGGACGTCCGTAACCGTGGGAGTCGGCTGATGACCCCTTTTTTTTCTATACTTTTAAACCAAAGAAAACACTTTTTCTTTTTTTGATATTTTTTTTTTGTTATTTATGTTTTTGCTGGGAATATTACCTACCTACATTTGACAAAATATTTTTTCCTGCGATCAACGATTTTTTCACTTTTTTTTTAAATGGCATATTATGTATTAATCCTTTGCGCAGGAATACCTAAAATACTAAAAATATATTCCATGTATTTAAGTAGATATAAGAAGGATAGTTATTTTGGGGTCTACCTTCGGCCCCAGTTGGCTGCGGGAGGGTTAATGATGTACGGGGTTCTCTTCAGAACGTGAAGATGATGTCGGTAAGTGTTTTAGAGGTATAATGATTATGGTGCTGATTTTAACAAAATAAAATTATATAATTTTCTTATTATTATTATAATTTACAAGTACAAGTATATTACATTGAATTTAGTAATATAGACGCTGTACGTTATAATGATTTATGATCAATAAAATGGATCAAGGAAAAAAATATTTATGAGATGTAATATTTTTAGTTTGCCTCGTTATTCTCCTGTGCCATTCGTGTGGAAAACGTTCTTTTTTTTAAATGATTTTCGGCTATGTAATTGTCGTTTTTTCACACCTATAAAAATATTATGTCCCGTCTTTCCGGTTTATAAAAAATGGTCTGATTTTTCGGATTGAAATTTTCAAAAACCCCCTGGGTTTCAAAAATACGATTAAAAAAAAAATACAGAATGTCTTAGAATATTTGCCTAAACCGGATTTTTTTTTTTAAATGTGATGCTAGTGGCCTATTCAGACAGAGGCGTTTTTGTGAGGTGTAGGTAATAGGTTCATAGAGCGGATTAACGAAGAATGGAGTGAAAGAAGAATATATGACGCGGATTAATCAAATACTTTAGCGGTGTCCTAATTACTTATTAAATATTACAATACCGTACAGAGAATTAAACAGTATTACAGAACATAGTTCACAATCAGAGGCGGCCCGTGACAAAATTTGCGGGCAGTGCATTTCCCAAAAAAAGATAACATTAACATGGGAAAATAAAGTGATTTAAAGGGATTGACATACCTAGTACAAACGTTCACTTGTAGAGAAAATCTATTCGTCGCTGTTTCATTTGTGAAAATACTTCAATGACACGATTGTTAAAGTCTGGTATAGAAGCTATAAAACCTTTTTCGATGGTCATCATTGACAAAGCATTAAGCCGATCATGGTGTACTCAGAAATGTTTTTACACGTTTTAATGTAGAAAAACACCGTTCGCACTCAACAGTTGTCATTGGAATAGAACAACTTATTTTGAAAAGTTTAACCGTTTCACTAAAATACTCCACTAAGTTACATTTGATAAAATATACGTTAATCGCAATGTTTTCAGTAGCACTCATTTTTAAATATTTTTTTTTACAGAATAAAACTTGCGAAAACCGTTAAAATGCTTTAAAAACCGAAACGATACTGAGGTCGATGCGCCGCGCCGGCGACCGATGGCGTTACAACATAACATTGTTAACTAGTCTTAAATTTGTTGAACATAACTATTTCATTCCAAAGGTTCGGGACCACTTTACGCAAGTTTAATGTTATGTCATTTGCTCCGCTAGTGCACCCAGGCACCATATGTCTTCTCTGCTTTCACACGTCAATCGTCCTTATGGGTCTATACCTGCCTTGCTCATTTCACGGGCACTGGCACTCCAGCATCTGGAGATGATCCCAGTAGAAATATAACTTCATGTGACGTCACGCCTGGGCATAACAAAATGTGCACGAATACCTTTCTCTCATGCTCGGGAGTTTAGTCAATTGGTAAAGATTTTGTAACGAATTGGCGGGAATACTTCGGGAGAGGAGATACTAATTTACGCTTCTGACGTATATTGGTTTTCGGCAGCGCAGTGCACGAATGCACTAAGCAAGCGGCCGCCTCTGTTCACAATACGAACTAAACGCAATATTGAATTTTGTTTCAACTGTCAAAAACTGAATTCCTTGTCGGCACAATCAATAACTTATTATATTCACATGCACGTAAGAATTTCGAACGACGGGTCCTCGGTTTAGGGCGTAGGTGAGATTTCTTGACACTCGAGCTTGCAGCGCCTCCTGGTGTTCACATTCCGGTGATCGGCACCTTTAACACGAAACCGAGGACTTTGAGACAGTCCTCGGTTTAGGGTCTGTGTGTGATTTCCAGCATTAGCGGCGCCGCCCTGGTGGTCACACACCCGTACTAATGAAACACTAGCCAGATTAAACACGATATTTTTCACCACGAAAATGAGGACTCTCTCCGATTGGCCCAAAATTTCGACAGTTGACCAATCAGAACGCATAGATTATAGGTACATATTCAGTTTTTCGCATTTCGAATCCGAGGACGTCCTCGGATTCGTGTGAGTCCTCGGATTCGGGTCTAAAGGCCTGTGAAGGTCCTCGAATAAAGGTGCATACCAACTCACATACTCACACACTCACACACACACCTTCCCACTACATACATCACCCGGTAATTACTTAATACGCATACCATAAATAAGACACTACAATGAAACACATAATAGGTACCTACCATGTAATATACTTATAAATTGTAATTTTTTAAACAAATTATCTTTTGTACTGTTTGTTTCTGTTAATAAATAAAAAAAAAAAACAAAAAAAAATAAAAATAAGTAACTGACCTCCCGTGCACCCAGTGCCTGATGAGTGTAGGACACTGGATGTGCCTAATCCTCTGCCTGATCCTGGTGCTTGGCGGTTGCCAAAGTAGGGCCGACTTTTCTGGAGGAGAGTTGGCACCAGGACTGAAGACAGGCAGAGGTCGGCGGAAGGCAGCTGGGTGATAAAAACTTCCGAAGGAATAAAACACGAGTTGACTGTTGAAGAAGAACTGACTTTTGACTTTTGATATACTGGCATACAGAGCTCCGGACCAAAAAAGGCCCCTTTCTCTTTCATCATGATTTTATAATTATGTTTGTAGAATAAATGAATTTAGTGTTGTTTTTATTTATTTTTTAATAATTATTTGCAAGGGGGTGGCATGGCTGCAATATGGGGGGAGGATCTTTACGGAGGATTTGTTTGGGTTTTTTATGTTTTGTGATTTCATTTACGTCGTATCGGGTGAGGCAGTTGATAGACGGGTTTGTATGGGTGGGGATACCCGCATAGAAAGATTCCGCGAGACTTAAAATGTGTATTTTAATAATGGGACTTCTGAGTCTTTGTGGAGTTGGGACACTCTCAGCCACTTGGGAGCGCCCAGGGCTATACGGATTACTTTGTTTTGGAAGATTTGGAGTTTTTTCATGTGGCAATCTGCGGCGTTTGCCCAGATGGGGCCTGCATAAGTGAGTTTGGGTCTTATTGTTGTTTTGTAGATAAGGAGTTTATTTTTAACTGAAAGGTGTTTGTTTTTTTTACACAGCATAGGGTACAGGGCTCCAAAAGTTTTTGATGCTGCGGCTAGAGTTTCGCTAATGTGTTTTTTCCAGGTGAGTCTACTGTCTAGGGTAACTCCGAGGTATTTAATGGATTTTACCCAGGGGACGTTTTCTCCGAATAGCTGGATGTTGGGGGGCCTACGGATGGAGTTTTTTCTTGAAAAGACGCAGGCTGCGCTTTTAGAAGGGTTGATGCTTATGCGCCATTCTTTGAAGAAGACTTCACATTTTGTGGCATGGGATTGGACTTTACGGGTGGCTGTTTTTGGGCTTACTGAAGTTGACATGATTTCGGTGTCGTCTGCGAATTTACCTATTTTTATGCAATGGTTTTGGGTGCTGGGACGGGGGATATCGCTTAGGTAGATGTTAAAGAGGGCTGGTGAGAGAATGGATCCCTGGGGGACTCCTGCTGTGAGTGGTCTTATCGTTGAAAAAATTCCGTCGAGTTTAATTCTGAATTTGCGGTCTTTGAGGAAGTGTCCTATGAGTTGGATCATAGGGAGGGGGATCCCTAGGAGGAACATTTTATAAATGAGTCCATAGTGCCAGACTTTGTCAAAAGCTTTCTGGACGTCTAGGGAGAGGACTACAGTACATTGGTTGTAGTTGAAGCCGTTTGTAATTTCTTCAACCACCCGCAAAAGTTGGTGAAGAGTAGAGTGGCCTGATCGAAAGCCGTGTTGGAAGTCGGGGATGAGTTGGAGGTCGTCTACTATTTTTTTAAGTCTGGCGAGGATGAGTTTTTCTAGGATTTTGCCTGTGCAGGGAAGTAGGCTGATTGGTCGGTGGTTTTGGGCCTGAAGGGGGTCTTTGCCGGGTTTGGGGATGAGAATGACGTCGGCAATTTTGTAATCTTGTGGGAAAATTCGGAGTCTGAAGGATGCATTGCTGATGGCTCTGAGGGCGCAGATGCCTTTTGAGGGGAGGCATCCTAGAATTTTGTTTGAAATGGAGTCGGGTCCTGGGGATTTTTTTGTGATGAGAGTTTTTATGATTTTGGTGATTTCCTGAGGGGTTGTGAAGGGGATTTGGTCGTCGGTGGGGGTTTCACTCATGAGGGATGAGGCTTTTGCTTCTACAGTAACAACGAATTGAGGATTGTCGTAAGTTGTGGTCGGGGAGAATTGTTCTTCGAGGCTGTCGGCAAAAGTCTCGGCTTTGTCTCGGGAGGAATAGACTGCCTTTTGGGCCCGTGAGGGGACATATTCTGGTTGAGGGTTTTCTGAGGGATTTGGAGAGTTTCCAAAAGGCGGTTTTGTCGTCTTCGAGAGTGGAGATGAAGTCATGCCACTGCTCGTCTCTGTATCTTTGGAGTTCGACTTTGACTTATTGGCGAGTCGGTTCATGCGAATGCGATCGATCGGGTTTGAGAATCTTTGCCATTCTTTTCGGGCGGAGTTTTTTTCTCTTATAAGCTCTTTTAGATCTGCGGGTAGGTCGGGTCTATGGTTGTCGTTAGCGATTTCGACGGTGGCAAGATTTACTGCGGATTTAACATCTTCGGAGAAATTTTTGGTGGCTAGGTTTAGGCTTTCTTCGTCGGTGATGGAGGTTTGGATTCTTATTGATTCTAATAGTTTGGGAAGTTTTTGCCATGAGATTTTCTTGCGAGTGGTTTGATGAGAAGGTACTGAAGGTATTGAGCCGTCGGAGAGAAACAGGAGAATGGGGTCGTGGTCTGAGGATAGTTTTTTTTACTGGTTGAAGGGTGTGGAGGAGAAGGCAATTTTTCATAATGATTATGTCGATGACGTCTGGGTTGAAGTTGCTTTGTTTAGGGAACAGAGTAGGTACAGTTTGGCAAGAAAGTGTAGAAAATAAATGATGGCGCTGCGATCGTTTTCTAGTTTTAAATGGCAACACCAAGATGGCTCATAAGACAAAAAACGTATGTTTTAAAAAACACTTCTGGCAAAATGCATATTTCATAGCGTATTTGTATTTTCAAAAAATTTTCACAAAAAACTGTAATTTAATAGAAGCAAAATAAACAAAACAGGTTTTAAGTGGGCGTTTATTCCGATATAAAAACGTGGGTACTTAAAAATTTAAGTCTATTAATTCAACACCCGATATGTAATTATTGTCTTCGTCCTCGTGTGATTCTTCTTCTTCCGTATCTTTATCTTCATCTAAACGCAGTTCATCGATATCATCATATATATTACTGCCTCATGCATAATATTCTGCATCAATTTTCATCACGTGTTTGCAACAATTTTTCCAATCATCAGCACTTATGCTATTACATAATGCCCATTTTCCGTTTTCCCAGTGTTTCAAATTTTCCATCTGCCTTTTCCCCTTCCTTGACAATTCGTCTTACCGTTGATTCAGATTTACCTGTGTGTGAAAAATCATTAAAATTATTATTATAGAAGGGAGTTTTAAAAACACACACTAGATAATATTCACTTGGAAAGAAAGAAAGAGAAAACGAGAAAAAAGTAACTTTTCTAGGAGTTTAATATTATTTTTTTTATTGAGTTATTCCCTTTTTCCTGTGGCCGCACATTGAATGTCAAAATGAAGTGTCAAAGTCAGATTTTTTTACCATAACCTCAAATCAGATTGTAATGGTTATTATCGCTCGAAAATTGGCATAAATCTTGTAATACTAATGAAATTTATTAAACAAACTATACTACGTACCAGTCATTTCTGCAGTTCGTTTGCAAACATCTTCTAAATTAAAAAGAAGCTTCTTCGCGTGACACTCGGCTAGGCAGCGTTGAAAAACGCAGAATATAACCCCTCTTGTATCACTATGTAATAATTTATTCATTTTAATTAAATTCAGGCAAACAATGAATAAAAATATTATCAAATCAGCGATATTCTACTCAGATTTAAGACAATAAATCAACCGTAACACGCGCTAATATGACAGCCATAGGAAAAGTCATATAATTCGGTGTTGCCATAGTAATGAACACGTTAAGTTCCAATTGAATTAATTTCTACACTTTCTTGCCAAACTATATGTCTGGGGCATTTACTATAAGAGATTTTTCGGCTACGTAGTTGGCTAGAAACCTTCCTTTTTGGTTGGTTTTTATGCTATTCCATGAGTTATGTTTCGCATTTAGGTCGCCCGCGATTATTGTGGGAAGGGGGTCGGCTAGTAAATTATCAAGTTCAGGGGTAGTAAGGTTTCTTCCGGGGGGGCTATAGGCTGAGATGAGTTTGAGGGGGCCGTTATTTAATGTGTTGATGACTATCGCGGTGGTTTCGATGTTTACTGTCGTGGGGCAATTTACGAAACAGTGGTCTATGGAGTATTTTACGATGATAGCGGTGCCACCGCCGTTGGAGTGGGTGCGGTCGGTGCGGTAGGTAATGTAGTTTGGGAATTTAATATTTACTCTGGGATTTTTTAGCCAGGTTTCATTAATAAGGAGAACATCGAGGTTGTAATCCATCAGGAATTGGTGAATTTCCCCTCGGAAATTTTTTACTTTGCCGTCTGCATTCCAGTATGCAGCTTGGAGGTTAGATGGTTTACGAGTTTGTCTTGACATTATGGGTGATTTTATTGGATGTAGAAGAGAGTGGAAAGAGGTTGGGTGGTTTGATTATTGTTGGTGAATTGAGTCGAGGAGAATTTGAACATTTGAGAGAAGTCGGGAATTCATCTCCAAGGATCTTGCGAGTTGCGCGGCTGCATTTTGGAGTGCCAGAATTAGATTGGCGGGAATGGTAGGGGTGGGTAGGGTGGCTGCAGGGAGAGCTTGGTGGGTCGTGTGGGGGGGGAGGGGTGGGGAGGAGGCGGGGGGGCTGATGGGGGGGCGGTGGGGGCTGATGGGGGGGAAGAGGGGAGGAGTTGGGTGACGGGTGTTGTTGTTTGTGGTTGGGGCTCGGTGTGGGGTGGGATGGGGGGGCGATCTAAACGGTGTTGTTGAGAGTGGGGGTTTGAGGCGTTGAAATTTGTGAAGTTTGGGCAGGGCCAGGAATCTGGTCTCTGGACGGTCTGATGCATGAGGGGTCGTGCGTACTGAGGCTGTTGATGGGAGGCGACGCGGGAACGGTTTAGGAAGTTGAGGAAGTGGGGGACGGGGTGGTTGGGGCAGCCTTTGAAATTTGCTGGGTGGGGTCCTGAACACAAAGCGCATTTAGCTGGGGTGTCAGGGGTTTTGGTGCAAGAGGCGGTGGTGTGGTTTTCACCACACTTAACGCAACGGGGGGTCGCGTTGCAGCACGAGGATGAATGGCCGTGCGACTGGCAGCGGTGGCATTGGCCTGCTGTAAGGCGTCTGCGCTGGGGTTCCACGGTTATTTTTAAGTGGAGGATTGACGTCAACTCCGTGAAGATTTTTTTAGCCGTGTCGTTTTTTGTTAGGTTCACTAGCATAAGGGGGATTTCTCGGCGAGTGGGGCCCACCCTCATGCGATGGACTGAAATGACTGGGTATCTGAGGCCAAGGACATCACTGATTTCCTGGCTTGTGATCTCTTCAGGGATACCCCTGAGGACGACCCTGAGGGGTTTGTCTTCGGGCAGTTTGAAGGAGTGATGGTCGATGTTTCTTTCAAGGAGGAGTTTGGTGATGCGGTGGTGATCGCGGGGGGTTTTCGGGTGTATAGCGATGTTCTTTGCCTGATTTTTTGCGAAGAAGTCGATACCCCTCTCGGCAAGGGTCTTTTCAATGGAAGTCCAGCCGGCTTTGGAGTGGAGCACGACTGGGGGGATCCTTTTGGTGGATACCACCACTTGGGGGGTGGAGATGGGGATGGGGGAGCTCGGGGGTGGGTGGGGAGAGAGACGGGGGATCTTGGGGGGGGAATAGGGGAGCTCTGGGGGGGAGTGGTAGGTCGAGTGGAGATAGGGGTGTTATGGGGGGGGGTGGGGGTAGCAACAATCTGCGCGGAGGTGTTAAGAAGAGGACGTTTTTTGTTGGGGGATGACGGCTTGTTGGGTTTGAATGGTGAGCTGTTGGGAGATTTGACGTCCCGGGCCCGTTTGCGGGACAATTTGACGGTTTCCCAGGCCATTTCTTCATGGTCTGGGTTGTCGGAGGCCGACAGCTCTGACTCCGAATAGTCCGAGGCTTCGGAGTCTTCGTAGGCATCAGAGGAGACGCTCGAGTGCGACGAGATTGAGTGAAGCCTTTGCCTGTGAGAGGCTTGACTGGAGGTAGAGGGCGAGAGCAAAATGCGAGGGGAAGCTTGGGGGGCGGTAGGGGGGCGATCGGAATGGGGGGCGGTAAGTAGGGGGGGGTTGGGCTGGGGGGCGGTAGGGGGGCGGTTGGTTGGGGGGCGGTCGGACTAAGGGGCGGTAGGGGGGCGGTTGATTGGGGAGCCATGTTCAGAACTGGGAGGAAGCGAGCTGCGAGGTGAGCCGTTATCAGAACTGGGTGGAGGCGAGCTGCGAGGGGAGCTGCGAGGGGAGCTCCGGGGGGAGGTAGGGGGGCGGTTGGTTGGGGTGACGGTTCCGGAGTCGGGCTGGGGCGAGTTGCAAGGCGATGGGGGGGCGGTGGGGGAGCGCGAAATGACAAATTTGCGATGGAATAATTCGAAAGCGTGATTTTTCTCCTCTTGGGAGTAATTTTTGGTATCTTCGTTGCCGATCGGGGATCGAACTTCGAGGAAGGAGGTTAGTTCAAGGCCGATGAGTTCATCTTCCTCAGCCGTTGGACTGGGTGCGTGGGGGTGGGGGGAGGCCATAACGATGTTTTGATTGGGAGAGAGACGGGGAGAATTTATAAGAATATTGCGAAGATTGAAAAGAAGTGAATGATTTTAATTGAAAAAATGATTTTACAACATGGAGGAAACTGTATGCCAAGTATAGAAAAGACTTACTGAGTGGAGGAGGTGATTGCTGCGGGTAGCTCTGCGGGGTGATGCTGGTCTGGATGTGGATTCAGTGATGATTTCGTGGGTGGCTGTTTTTTGGCGGGCGATGAGCCTACTTCTTCTTTCGGGCGGATCAGCTCAAGCCGCAAACACGGGGATAACTGGGGGGTAAGGTGGTCCAGGCCTACATAGTAACTTTTATTTTTTCAAATATAGATGTAGCCACCCATTTTATTTGTTACACCTATCATTCCTATTATGTGTAAAAAATTTCAGCCCCCAATATTATATACAAGGGGGTGCTCATCGAGTTAGAAGTTTCTGACAAAAATTCTGGATTTTAAGTAAAACACGTAATTTAGTCAAATAAGTATTTTAGTCAAATAAGTATAAAACGTATTTAAATTTTAACAAAATTTGGTAACAAAGCAATAATTAACATAATATTAGTCGCAATCTTTTAACAACATGTTTGTTAACTCCTTTTTGGATGTTTCAGTAGAAACGATTTTTCTGTTTTGTTCAACGATGTAAAGTAAAAATTGCTTTTGTTACTCATTCTTAGTGAGTATCGTATTGTAATCTTCAAATAGTTTAACACCTCTCTCCGCTGTATCATTAACAACACGCAAATTTTTGACTCAGCTTTTGCCTTGAAGGTAATCAACATTGTTAATCCAAGTCTCAGGAGGTAATTACAAGAAAGAGTCCTTGAAATCAAGAACTAAGAGCATTTTCAACGTTGTTTGTGCTGCAAAAGCTTCTAATGTAACCTCTGAGGCAAGCTTAGCAGAATCACCTCGTACTGAACGATTACTGCCATCAGAATTTATTTTTTTAACAAGGGCCTGTTTCTCAGCGTCAGACAGCTTCTAAGTAAATAAGGTAAATGCGACTAGTTCATCTGACAAATACCATAAGTGACGCTCTAAGACACCCCTAGCTGCTACACTGATTTCGGAATCAATGACTTCGTACAATTTTAAGCTATTCCAAAGTATTAAGTTATTTACTGGTGCATCTGCTGCCAAAGACGTTTCGATTCAAACTTTAGTGTAGATGATAACTTACAAATCGAACAATTTGTTTTTCTTCTCTCCTGATTAGTTTAAATCTTGTTACGATCAAGCGCATTGGTAACGTATTGTGTAAATATGTCACTTGTAGACAACTCAACGCACTACAAACTCATCTTTGGACTTATCCTCTAATATACTAGCATTACTTGAAGTGCTACTGAAGCTGCACTCAAGTTCAAACTCTTGTCTCGACACCACCGAAGATGAAGCATTACTTTCAGCAGCCATTTCTTTCAATTCTTCAGATCTTTGTTTCCGTTTTAGAGAACTTTCTTTGACCTTTTCTAGTTTCTTGTCGATTGAGGTCATAATCATCTTATGTTCTCATCTCTGATCGATGAGAAACGATCTTGTCTTCCGTAATTTTTTATCAAATTCAAAGCGCTTGCATGGGCAATGTCAAAAAGTTTGTCTATTTCTTTTTTAAACAAATACTCTCCTTTTCTTTGTGCTTCAGAATTTCTTCCTCTATTTTTATTTAATAGCAGCCAGTTCTTAAAAAACTTAAATCAGTTTTTCAATGCAGTGATTTTGTTGTCCGGTCGGAATACTAGATTTACTCCATACTTTTTAAGTTCTTGAATAAGTACAAGCGCGGAATCTTTCACATTTTTGGAATCATTTAATATGTAGTGATAACGGAGTAAAACTTGCCGAAGAGTAGGATCTTGGTTAAGCCTTATCAATGGCTCAATATCTTGAACCCCAAGCAGAAAAATTTCGTATTTTTTTCGAGTAGATGAACACATTTTACAACACTGATTCACTTCACAGTCTACTAAATAAGTATCAAATACTGTTCAAATTTGTCTATAAAACTCTTTAGTAGTTTATTTTAATATTTATTTAATAGTTTAACACACGAAACTGGCCCGTAGCAAAAAGTAAAAATTAAGCATTTTACAAAAAAAAATCAAAAACAACACTCACTCGATTGAGCACCCCTTTCTACTTGAGCTATCTCGCTGAAATTTTACTATGCTATTTCTATGAATACGTGTAACAAATTCACGGGGTGGCCAAATGAAAAATAATGAAAAAAAATTTTTGGACCACCTTACTGGGGGGGCACGAAAGTTCAAATCACTGAATTGTCTGGATGGTGTACGCGGATAACAGTTGGTTTTGGCGCGAAAAACGGTTGGCGGAGCGGTAGGTATTGGCGGTAAACGGGTAGGGCGGCAATTATCGAAAGGAAAAACCGTTGGTTTTGGCGCGAAAAACGGTTTGCGGAGCGGTAGGTATTGGCGGTAAACGGGTAGGGCGGCGATTTCGAAAGGAAAAACCGTTGGATTTGGCGCGAAAAATGGTTGGCGGAGCTGTAGGTATTTGCGGTAAGCGGGAGGGCGGCGATTTCGGGCGGCGTTTGCGGGTGGCGAAAGCGAGCGGCTGTGAGCGCGACGGTATGTGGGAATGGTTCCTTTGCAGGCACTGGGGGTAGGTGGGGCGACTGGGGTGGCTTTAATTCCTTTGCTGGGAAAGGCACTTTTGGTTCAAATTCACTGGGAGACTGGGTATCACAATGAAGAAACTGGGGCGGTAATCACAAACAAGCGACGGTGAAGACGACAGTTATGGCAATGTTGCCAAGGTATGGGCCAGGCGGGCACAAACTACCAAATGTACGATGTCAAATATCAGAAGGAAGAACTGATTTATTCCCAAAAACGTGCCTGCTTTTATACCCAAATTTGGGATGAAAAGTGGTCACGTGGTACATATTTGGGGTGGGAGGTTTGACCTTGCCCGTAAGTATATAAGCGCCGGTTTTCTGTGGGCCGCCTATTTTGTCGACCGTTTCCTTGAAACTGGTCGCTTAAAATTGTTATTTTACAATAATTCTACAGGTTATAATATAGTATTTACAATAGATTTCTTAATTCTAACATGTTTGTACGGGTATTCTCTATCCGTAGATTTTTGGTTCGATGCAATTAGAAATGTTTTTAGAAATGTTTACAATTTGTTGGTAGGTATTTGATGTTTTGTTAAGTATGCGAAGTTATATAAAGAAGTTAGCATTTTTCCCAAGTCCCCCGCAAGACTGGCTACCGAAACCTGTTTGTCTCGTCGTCTTACGAGGTTCCTGGATTTTTGAAATGGGAAAAGACTGATTTTAATTGGAAATTTTTCTTTTTTTTTGACGAAAACGCATATGGCGTTGGTAGCTTATGGGTTAGAGGCTTAAATTCTGTTTCCCTGAATGCCCGTTAGGACTCTGTAATAAAACGTCTTTGTTTCATTGTCCTACGGGGTGTGTGAGTTGAGTAATGTTAAAAAATGTATTTTGTAAGGTTGGTGAGTGCGGAAAGGGAGGAAAGGCAGTCTGCTTGGCGGAGCAGCCACTTCCTTTGAGCCAGAATGACGGCCCTTCTCAGGTCCGTAATTAAAAAATTAAAGGGAGGCAAGGCAGCCTGGTCGCCTTGGAGGCGGAAATAATCATAAATATTAATGAGTTTAGAATGTCTCCCGGTGGCAACCTGGCACACAAGCTTTATTTGTTGCACCGGGGCATTGTACATAAAAGAAAAGACATATTATAAATGATAAAATGTTTTGGCGAAAGATCGTTGCTAGCGGCACGGTACTAACGAGCTTAGTGGCCAGAAATTTCGGAAGGAATTTCAAAGAAATGACCACTAAATGTAGAGGATGCCGCCAGCGATGACTTTGCCAAAAAAATAAACGAGGGTACGTAACACGTCGGTTACAAGTTAGGTAGCTGTGCGTGTATTGGATCATGGAAGGATCGAATTCTTGTTCGTCCATATTGTACAATAAGCCTTCATGCCAGACTCTGAAAAAAGGCCTTACTGATGTCAATTGAGATAGCTGCGGTGTGGCGGCGTTTGTTAAAGCCGTGTGAAATGTGTTCTACAACACGGAGAAGTTGGTGTTGGGTTGAGTGATTTGCACGGAAGCCGTGTTGGAAGTCAGGGATGATGTTTTTTTTCCCGCGAGATGGGCGTTTATTCTGGTGACCATTATTTTTTCAAGTAATTTGCCTATGGAGTAAGCTGATAGGGCGGTGGTTTTCTGGTAGAAGTAAATCTTTCCCCGGTTTAGGGATTAAGATGACGTCTGCTTTTTTTAATGCTTTTGGGAATTTGCGTAGTCGGAATGAGGCATTAGTTATGGCGGTTATGGCGCAATCGGCCTTAAAGATTTTAGGGAAGCACTTAAGGATTTTGTTTGTTATGGCATCCGGGCCAGGGGCCTTTTTCGATTTAAGTGATTTTATTATGTTTGTGACTTCTAGGGGGGTAGTGAATTTAATTGGTGGGCCCGTGTGTGGGAGATTTATGATTTCGGCAACCTTATTTTTTACTGTGTTGACAAATGAGTGGTCATCGTAAGTTGTGCAAGGTGTGAACTGTTTTTCTAAACTGTCGGCGAACGTTTCTGCTTTTTCTGCTGTTGAATAGACAATAACGTTGGGTCCAGTAAGTGGGGAAATTTTTGTTTTCGGTTTACGGAGGCTTTTGGTGAGTTTCCAATAGCCTCCTTGGTCGTCTTCTAGTGACAAGATGAAGTCGTGCCAACGTTGGTCTCAGTATTTTTTTGAACTCATTTTCGACTTTGTGAGTTAGTCTGTTTAATTTTACTTTGTGCGGTTTTTCTGTCTGATTAGTTCTTTAATGTCATTCGGTAGGTCTGGTCTCAGTTTATCTATTGGGACTTCTATGGTTGATTGTCGGACGGCTGATTTGATGTCGTCAGTGAGGTCATCTACTGCTTTGTTGAGACTATCCTCGTCTGGTATGGAGGTGGGGACCGTGAGAGGGAGTTTAGGTTGTGGGATAGTTTGTTCCAGAGTATTTTTTTGCGCGAGTTGCTGTCGTTGGGGATGGGTGGAATGTCGTCGTCGGTGAATGATAAAAGTATGGGAACGTGATCAGAGGAGAGTTTATGTACCGGTTGCAGTAAGTGCCAAAGTTTTTAGTTATTATTATGTCAATTACGTCTGGGCGATTTCCTGTGTGCGGGTACAGGGTGGGCGTGTCAGGTGCATCAGGTGATGTTTCTGGTTGCTGCATATTCAGCTAAGATTTTCCCCTTTGGGTTATCGATCTTACGATGAAATACCCTCCGTAAACGGCTATTTACATTCATTTTAGTGTTTGATACATACATAATTTTTTTTTCTCATTTTCATTTTTCATGCTTTTTCGTTTATTTTATTTAATTTATGTGTTCTTATTTAATTTTTACCTTAACTTATTATTTATCTTTTTTTGTTATTTTACATTATGGAATGTATTGCATTGCACTTCCCCTGCATACATTCTGGAATAAACTTATATTATTATTATTATTATTACTAAACCATGAGCCATGTTTGGAGTTCAGATCGCCGGCCACTATTGTGGGGACGTTTGTTTTGAATAAGTTGTCTAGGTCTAGTTGTGAAAATATTCTTTTTGGTGGGCTATATACCGAAACGAGTTTGATGGGGCCGTGGTTTTTCGTATGTATTACTATCGCGGTTGCTTCTATTGTTTCCGTACAAGGGCAGGGGATTATATAGTTGGGTAAACTTATTGAATGACTTGGTTTGAGCCAGGTTTCATTAATTAGTAGTACGTCTAGGTTATAATCCAAGAGGAATTGATGGATTTCTCCTAGTCCGTCCTTGATGCCTCCGTTTGCGTTCCAGTACGCTGCTTCGATACTTTGGGGTTATCTAGTAGCTCTCGACATTTAAATGCTGTTAATGGGTTTGAGTGGAGGTAGACATTGTTCATATTTACTGTATGAATGATGATAGAAGTGCTCGGGAGTTTGATATCAACAGATGTGACTGCTGCGTAAAATTTTGTAGCTGTTCAGTCATTCTGGTGAGGGCATCTATTGCGTATGGGGATGGGTCGTGGTTGGTCGATTCTGTGGGTTGGCTCTGTGGTTGGTTGAGTATTAGTGAGGGAGGGACCAAGAGGGCCTTTCTGTGTGGCCTCGACTTTCCATGGCCGGGTTACGCCATTGGTATTGGTTGCGGTTACCGTTATTGTTTTCGGTGACCGTTATTGTTTTCGGTTACCGTTATTGTTTTCGGTTACCGTTATTGTTTTCGGTTACCATTATTGTTTTTGGTTACCGTTATTGTTTTCGGTTACCGTTATTGTTTTCGGTTACCGTTATTGTTTTGTCGGGGGGCGTGACGTGGGATGGATCGGGCGGGGCAGCCTTTATAATTTGCCGTGTATTTAGCATTTACACACTTAGCCGGCGTATTTGGGGATTTTTCGCATTCTTGTGTTGCGTGATCGCCGGCACATTTTACACATCGGGGGCGAGCATTACAGCATGATGAGCTGTGAACGTGGTTTTGGCATCGGAAACATTGTCCGATGCTCAGTTTAAGATCGTATGAAGTTCGGTGTATATGGTCTTCGCACGCTCGTCTTTGGTTAAGTTGACCAGTATAAGGGAGAGGGCTCGTCGCTGGGGGCCTGATTTCATCCTGTGGACAGAGATGATTGGGAAATCGGGAGCCAAGATATCTGCGATTTCTTGACAGGTTACATCCTCCGGAATACCGCGGATTACCGCTTTCAGAGGCTTATCTTCGGGAAAGCGGAATGAAAGGAACTCTCGGTTCCTTGTGGTGAGGAGTCTGGTGGTACGGTGGTGGTCACAGGGTTCTTTTGGGTAAACATTGATATACTGTGTCATATTTTTCGCGTGGAAATCTATGCGTTAATCTATGAGGGCGGCTTGGAGAGAGCTCCATCCTGACTTGCTGTGCAGCATTATTGGGGGCACTCGGAAGTGAGACACTACGATCTGAGGGGTCGGGCCTGGGAGAGGGTTCTGGGAGGTGGGGGGTGGAGTTGGAGGAGTAGGGGGACTAGGTTGGGAGGGGAGGCGTTGGGGTGTTAGAAGAGGTAGTGTGGTGAGTTTGGGAGTGGTGAGGGGTGAGGGGTGAGGTGGGTGGATGAAAGTGGAGTGGTTACGATTGGGGCTTGGGCAGTTCTTTTGTAGGGGAGAGATGCTGACGAAGTTGAAGGTCCGCTAAAAGCAGCATTGTTTAATGGCGTATTCATTTGGTACTCCCGTTGTACCGTGATTGGAGGAGTGATGGTCGTACGGCGACCGCGCTTCCTAGTGCTTCGGGCTTCTTCCCAAGGCTCTCGAATCCACCGGCGAGCAGGTTTGCTTTTTCTTCAAGTGAAAGTGCCAGCCCTGATCCGTCTGGCTTTTCCAGCGGAGGAATCACGTGATCCTCGTGTCTCAATGCTTTTGCAATTTTCCATAGGCTGTTGTCCTTTGGCGTGAGTGACGTAACTTTCTTCGTCCAAAGTTCGCGGCTGAGGTCGGTGATCTCTTGCTTGATTTCCCGCTTTAGTGTGTTGTCGTTGCGCATATGATGGTAGATGCGGCGAAGGCGGTTTTTCTCCTTAATGAGTGACAAGACGTACTCGGGAAGCTTGATCGCGTAAGTCTGTTCCTCTTTGAGGGGGATGAAAATGTCTTGTGCATGTTGGATGATTTCGGTCAGGGTGCTTGCGGCTTCGTCGATCTCTTCCTTTGAGCGCAGGGTTGCCGACGTGAGATGTATTCGTTCGTTAAACTCTTTCTTGAATCCTTCCCAGTTGGCGTCCTTGTAGTTTCGCCGCTTCCTGGGGCTCCTTGAAGTCGTTCCTCCTATACTGAAGCTCACGGGCAGGTGGTCCGACGACAGTTCGCCCAGCGTGCGCAATGGCGAGATGGTCTTGGCGTTCTTCTCAAGTACGATATCTAGAGTACTTGGGTACATTGCGCGTGCTGAGTGGAAAGACAGTTTGTCCGGCGCCATTATCTGTGAAAAGGTTGTTTGTGAAAAGAGTGTTTTCCCATTCGCGTTGCCTCGGTAGTTGTTCCAATAATTGTGCTTGGCGTTCAGATCTCCTCCTAAGATAGCACAATAGGGCGCAAAATAAGTAATTTATCGAGATCTTCTCTTACCAGAAGGTTGGGATGGTTGCAGTAGGCGGCGACGATGGTATGCGCTCTATCCTCTATGGTGACTTCGATAATCGTGGCTTCAGTATGCTTCAATTTCGGAGTAGGGATTCTTGTAGAAGTAATTGATTGTCCAACGAATATGGCGGTGCCTCCACCTCTTCCTCCCAATCGGTCGTCTCGGTGAATTTCAAAGCCGGGCACTCTCAGCGGTGTGTCTTGTTTTAAATGTGTTTCTGTAATGAGAATTATGTCAGTATTAGTGTTATTTGCCAGAGCGAGCAGTTCATCAGTCTTGTAACGGATGCTGTTGGCATTCCACAGGAGGACGTTCACCATCTGGGGATCAGACATTGATGGTGGACGTGATGAGATCCATCAGGATCCATTTTTCTCCACCTCGTTGGAGCCAGCTGCGGCCAGTTGCGGTTGCACACGTCTCAGTCCCTTGAGCAGGGCCATCATCAAATTTGCGTTTCCTACGCCGGTGTATGCCTCCTGCGGGCTGCTGCGTGCGGGGCTGCGAGCGGGGCTGCTCCTCGCGCTGCTCCTCTCGCTGCTCCTCTCGCTGTTGGGAGGCCGGGGATCCGCCGACTACGTTGGCCCAGCTGCGTCCGTCGGTCCTCGACGTCTGCTGGGCATGTGGCCTGCTGGTTCCTGGAGCCTGGCGCCGGTTTTGTCGCTGGTGCTGCTGGAGCGAGGCGACGTAGGCTATCCTCTTCGGGCAGCCCCTGTAGTTGGCGGGATGGGGGCCTCCGCAGTTGCAGCACGCGGCGGGCTTTTCCCTGGTGGTCTTGGGGCACTCAGCAGAGGCATGCTCCACTAGGCATTTCACACACCTCGCGGTGTGTGAGCAGTTGCGGGACCCGTGCCCGAAGTTCTGGCAGCGGTAGCACTGTGTCCCGTGCTGCAAGCGATTGCTGCGGTGTTTTTGCAGGCGGATCCTGCAGTGGCAGAGGTATTTCACTGCCGCCCTCAGCTGGCCCATATTCACTTCCTTATTGAAGGTGGCCAGGTTCATCGGATACTCTGCTGCGGCGGTCGTCATTTTCATTTTTCACCGTCGACTTTCACCGGGGGGAAGCCTTGTTCTGTAAGATCCGCCGCGATCTCCTCCGTCTCGATGTTTAGCAGGCCCTTGAAGACCGCCTTTTTCAGCTTTTCCGCCTCTGCCGTGTACATGTGAAAGCCGCGTGCCTTCGCTCGCAGCCCGTTGGTGAGGGCACGGTGGTCCGCCATGCTATGCACGATGATGTTTATTTTCCGCCTGATCTGTATTGCACTCTAAAATTCGGGTGCCCGATGTGGCCCTGCACCGCTGAGGTGACCTGCATGTGTGTGAGGGTTCCCAGGGTCATCACAACCGGGGGAACACGGTCTTTCCTGGCGGCGCTCGTGGTACCTGTGGAAGAAGAAAGATTATTAGTATTTGGGCGCTTCGCTTGCGACGCGCCGCCGCCTTCTGTAATTTCAGGCAAGTTACCAAACCGGTTGCCGACTACAACCGGTTTCGATTGCTGTGGTGAAAGGGGCCTCTTCACGGTGTTGGTCGGCCTAGTCCATCCTTCTTCCTGGCGGGTTTACGTCTATGCGCCACAGGTCATACCAGTCTTGGAGTTTATTTATGTTGAGCTGAAGTTGGTGGGTTATCATCCTGGAGGAACTGTATCTCACCATAGTGGTGGTATCGTCTGCATAGAGAGCGATAAGTGAATTTTTGTCAACTGAGAGGGGGATGTCGTGTGTATAGACATTGAAGACGATTGGTGATAGCAGTGAGCCTTGTGGCACCCCTGCTGACATGAAGCGTTTTTTTGAGAGGGCGCCCTTGTATTTCACTTGGAAAGTACGTAGGCGAAGAAAAGATTTTAGGACACCGAGGAGTTGAGGGTCGATGCCTATATCGTGGAGTTTGAGAAGGAGACCGTTTGTCCAGACCTTGTCGAAAGCTTTTGCGATGTCTAGGAAAATGGCACCACTTTGGACTTTGGACTTTGGACTTTGGATTTATTTATTTTTCAGAGTACCTAAACCGAAGTTTACTTGCTCTAACATATTTATTTAAGGATTATCTAATGATGCTTTACATGGTTTTTAATGTTAATGAGTTTTCGAGAAATGAAAATTTAATTTTACTGCGGCTTTATGCAGGAATATTCTATACGTAAATTATTAATCTCTACGTAAGACAGATTTGGGTTTTTTGTATTTAAAGTGGTCATTCTCGCTGTATTTAGCGAGAGAGTTTATAGTGGGATTAGAGTGACTATCTAGGCCAGCGTAAAACCTAGTAGCCTGTGCAAAGATAAGGTCTTTAACCAACGGGACGTTGGATTCATTGTGGAGAGTAGATATTCTACTCCAGTGAGGTGCATTTAAGGCGAGTCTAATGCATTTATTTTGAAAGATTTGGAGTTTATTAATATGGGTTTTTGCTGCATAACCCCAGATTGGGCAACCGTATGAAAAACTTGATCTGATGGTTGTCTTATAAAGCAGTAATTTATTGTCTGTAGATAGACGGCTATTTCTACACATCATGGGATATAGGGATGATAGATAACGATTTGCAGCTTTTCTTTTTTCTTCTATATGTTTTTTCCAAGTTAGTTGATAATCTAGAGTGACACCGAGGTATTTTAAAGACGATTCCCATGGAACAGTTTTCCCAAACAGTTTAATGAAAGGGGCCGTTTAGGCCGTGTTTTGTGGAACACGGTCGCGACACTTTTGGTCGGATTGATAGAGATTCTCCACTTTTTACACCACTTTTCTGTAAGAGTGGCTTGTTTCTGTACGCGGCGTGTAGCAGTGGCCTCGACAGTTGAACTCGAGATGATGTTTGTGTCATCAGCGAATTGGGTTATTATGATATTGTGATCTATTGGTTTAGGAATGTCACTCGAATAAATGTTGTATAAAGATGGGGAGAGTTGGCTGCCTTGCGGGACCCCAGCTGACAGGGGACGAGTAGTGGAGAAAATATTATTTATTTTTACTTTAAATGAACGATTTCTCAGGAAACTATTTATAAGTTGGATAATTCTAAGTGGGTACCCTAGACAGTACATTTTATATATGAGGCCGTTATGCCAGACTTTGTCGAACGCTTTACTAACGTCTAGAGAGAGTATTACTGTTTTTTTCTTTGTATTGAAGCCCTCCGTGATGTGTTCCACGACACGGAGGAGTTGATGAGTGGTTGAATGACCAGCTCGAAACCCATGCTGAAAGTCTGGCAAGAATTTACATTTATTTGTGATTTCGTTTAATCTTACAAGGATTACTTTTTCCAGGACTTTACCCAAGCAAGGAAGGAGACTTATCGGCCTATGGTTCTCCGGTAATAATGGATCTTTGCCTGGTTTCGGAATTAATATAACATCAGCTTCTTTAAAGTCCTTTGGAAAGCAACGCAGTCTAAGCGCTGCGTTGCAGATGGCAGTCAGGGCGCAGATGCCCTTTTTCGGTAAGCATTTGAGGATTTTGTTAGATATACCGTCAGGACCGGCCGCTTTCTTCTTTTTTAGACCCTTGATTATTTTTATTATTTCATCTGGAGATGTGGCATTAATGGGCGGGTCCTGAGGGTCGAGACTTAATATTGCTTCTACTTTAGAATCCACCTTAGCTACGAAGGCTGGGTCATCGTGTTCCGTGTTAGGAGTGAATTGTGCTTCAAGGCTATCTGCGAAGGCTTCTGCCTTGTCTGCTGCAGAAAAAACTTTACCGTTTGGGCCTTGAAGCGGAGCTATTTTTGTTGCTGGACGTCTAAGTGCCTTGGAGAGTTTCCAGTAGGCGTCCCTGTCATCTTCGAGGGAGGATATAAATACGTTCCAACGCTCATTGCGGAAATCATATAGTGCTTCGCGTACTTCTCTATTTAGTCTATTTAAATGTTGTTTAACAATGGGATTATAAGAACTTTGCCACTCCTTACGCACTTGGTTTTTTTCCCTAATAAGGTCTTTGATCTCTTCGGGAATACCGTAATTAGCTGAATTGTCTTTTTTTGTAATCGCTGTTGACGCTTCGTTAATACAAGATTTTAGGCATTTAATTAGGTCGGAGGTGGCATTATTTAAAGTTAATTCGTCAGGTATTGATGTCGGTATTGTGATTTTATTTTCTAGTAAATCGCTGAATTTTTTCCAATTAATTTTTTTCTTTATAGGCACGAGGGGGACCAAAGGATTAGAGCCTCCTGTTAATGTTAGAAGAACTGGATCGTGGTCGGAGGATAGTTTTTCAACTACTTTTAAAGAGTGCAAATGATTAGTTTCTTTTAAGATCACTATGTCTATCACGTCCGGAGTACCGTTAGCATGATGTAGCGTCGGTACGTCCGGAGCGTCTACTACAATTGATTTCGTGCTCGCGTATTTTGCCAGCACGTTACCTTTTTGGTTTGAATGTAGGCTATGCCACGATCCGTGTTTAGCGTTCATGTCCCCGGCTATAATGGTGGGAACATTTTCTTCTAATAAACTGTCCAGTTCGGACGGGATCAGTGGACGATTCGGTGGTGCATAAACGGAGATAAGTTTAAGTGGTCCGGAAGCTGTATTTACTACTACCGAGGTGGATTCAATGTTGATACTAGAGAATGAATGTGCTAGACGGTGGTCAATATTATTTTTGACTAAAATAGCCGTGCCGCCGCATTTATTGGTTAACCTGTCATCCCTGTACGTGATATAATTAGGTAAATTAAATTTCTTAGATGGTTTGAGCCATGTTTCATTAATGAAGAATACGTCAATGTTGTATTCTTTAAGAAAATCAATTATTTCCTCTTTGTGGGAGATGACAGAGCCATTGGCGTTCCAATAGGCTGTTTGCAGGTTGACTATTTTATTTTGGTGTCTAGCCATTATGATTTCTTAATGTGGCTTGAATTTTAAACATCTCGTCGGTGGCGTTTTTAATCGTTAATTTGAAGAATTCAAGCTGCTCTTCGAGGGCTTTTTTATGGATTGGGTCCAAGGGGGGCAACTGTTGTTGGGACTCTTGGGCGGGGGCAGGTCCCCTGTCTAGCCTGTATTGTTGGCTAGCTTGGTTATTATAAGATTGAGAATGGGTCGGATGAGCCCTATTTGATTGATGGTTATTTCTTGACTTGTAATAATGGGGCTGAGGCCAATTACGGGGATTCGGATTGCGAGATTTGGGCGGGAGTTGGGATGCGGGTTTGTGGACAGTGGGGGTAGGATTAGAGGTAGGGGTAGGGGTAGGGGGAGTTATGGTAGGGGGAGGCAAGGGGACGGATGGGGTTGGGAGGGTGGGGAAATCCTCTAGGGAGGCTGCGGGGGCAGCTGCGGGTACGGAATTCGTCGGTCTGGACGTATTCTCGTTAGAAATGGTTTGTTGATTTACTCGATTATTATTATTATTATTATAACTCCGGTGATTAAGATTCCTTTGGTGATTATTATAATTGTTAATGTGGTTACGCCTATTATTTACGCTCATAGTTAGCGTTTCGATTTCTATTATAATTAGGGTTTGCGTTTTGGGGCCTTGCCGGGCACCCTCCGTAGTTGGCCGTATGGGCCCCTTGACATAATGCGCATTTCGCCGGACTGTCTCTTGACTTGGTGCAGTCCGAGGATCTGTGCGGTTCGCCGCACTTAACGCAGCGCTCGCTGCCATGGCAGCAGATCGCTGAATGGCCGTGCATTTGACAGCGGTAACACTGTCCAACGCGGGCTTTATTCCTCAAGGATTCTACTTGAATCCTGAGGCGGAATAATGAGGTTAAGTTATTAAAAATGCCCTTCGCGGTTTCATTTTTTGTCAGTGTCACCAACACTAGCGGCATAGGTTTTTTTGTGCGGGCCGATTTCATTCGGTGCACAGAAATTATAGGGTATGTTGAAACTAGTTCGTCTTTGATCTCCTCGGAAGAGATGTCTTCGGGGATTCCCCTAAGAACAACCCTTAAGGGTTTTTCTTCCGGAAGCCTGAAGGAGTGAAATTCAGTTTTGTTGGCAATTAAATGCCTGGTGACCGCCTGGTGTTCCCGCGGAGTTTTTGTCATAATATGTAGGCCGTTGCCCATATTTTTGGCAAAGAAGTCAATGCCTTTATCTTCGAGGGTACGGAATAATGCCCTGGTCTCTGATTTTTTATGCAATACTATTGGCGGGATTCTATGGGTTTTGATTGCCGTAACATTTTGCGCCGAGGTTGCTGCCGCTGGGGAGTTTGACCGCAGCGGTGAAAATCTATTGCTAGTAGACGCTAGCGGTGAAGGGGAACGGGACCGACGGTTCCCGCTATTTTTCTTAGGTACCGGGGAGGTCCTGGGAGAATTAGTCGGGGTTATCGACCCGTTAGAGTTTGCGCGCGAGCGTTTGCGCCTGGGCACCGATTCAAAAGGTGCCTCAGATTCGTCGGATGAAGATGGCCAGTCTTCCATGAATACTAGGTTCTCGTTAAAAGGAGCACTACCTGGGATCGGTGATGCTATATGCCTAGGGGAGGCTATGGCGGGAAATATTGAAGTTACCTCTTTGGGAGAAGCTACTAACGATGACGTCATGTTATCTTCGATGTACTGTTTCATTACAAGCTTTGCGAGGTGGTCTTTCTCTTCAGAGGAAAGATCCCGGTGCTTACGCGCTTCCAAGAAGTCAACTAGGTTGACTTCAAGGGCACCGGCCACACACTGAGAATACAGGGTAGTCATGGTAGACATACTTTATTCGTTGAGATATTAGCTAAGTGTTGATTTTGAAGAGAGAAGGCGGTTTAGATACGGGGAAACTTGGTAAGCTACGCTGCTAATGACTTTTTAATTGGTTGGTTGGCGACCGAGCCGGGAGAAATCGTTAAGTGCACTGCTAATGACTTTTTAATTGTTTTAGACGGAGCAAGTACGAAGAAATTTATTATTATTGTAATGACTTTTATTTTGTTGCTATGCCGTAAGTATTAGTGATTCATTGGTAAAAACGCGGCTAGGAGCGTAGAGATATTGAAGTATATGTAATCTGTTGAATTTATATGAGACGAGTTTACGAATGACTTGATAAACTATAGATAATTACGAGGAAGATGGTACTCAAAACTCTGAATAATAAATAAATCCAAATGAAAAGCACATGTAATGATAAGGAATTTACTTACAGATTCTGGACAGACTCTCGATTATATTGATGAACTGATCACTGTTTTTTCACCACAACACTAGAACAAACACCACACCACCGGATGCACTGTTTAAACACAAACACACACTGTTGGCAGGGTCCGTATAGACGGAACCACGAGTGGAAAATTCTCCCCGAGATAAAAACACCCGTATAGTTCCGATGACAAACAGCTTTTATTTAGGCAAAAAATGGTATACGCAATTATCACGATCACACGTGCAGAGCACAATGCAAAAGAAAAAATTGAGTAGAATATTGTAACTGTTTCAGCAGACGGGAGCGAGAAAAATACTGTATGGAACAGACGTCTTGTCGCTAGCGCAGGCAAAAGCAGAATCGAAAATGGCACCAGTTGAACGATTTGAATTAAATCCTTCAATGATGATCTCCGAGACTCGCAAAAGTTGATGGAGGGTGGAGTGTTTTTCTCTAAAGCCGTGTTGCTCTTCAGGTAGGGTTGATACCTCATTAAAATGCTTGAGGAGCCGAGTGAGTACGATTTTTTCGTAGATTTTACCTATATTTGAAAGTAGACTGATTGGTCGATGGTTTTCGCAGAAGAGCGGATCTTTTCCCGGTTTCGGGAGAACAATGACGTGCTTTTCAACTTTTGGGGAAATAGCGTAGTCTGAGGACTGTGTTAATCAGGTTTACTATTGCTAGTATTCCTTTCTTGGGCAGTGCTTTAAGAGCGAAATTTGTGATGCAATCCGGCCCGGGAGCTTTCTTATTTTTTCGGCCATTTATGGCACGAATAACTTCGGTCGGAGTCGTGAAGTGGGTGTTTGTGGGGGGGAGGTGATTTAATATGCTATTTATTTTGCGGTTTACATTTGCTATGTGATTAAGATCTGCGTGTTTGAAGCTGGGGCTGAATTGAATTTCTAGGCTGTCGGCGAAAGCTTCCGCTTTGCCCAGGTCGTCGAAAACTAGGCCGTTTTCGGCGTGAATAGGGTGGTTTGGAAAAGGGGTGGCTTTGAGAGTTTTGGATAATTTCCACAGGGATCCATCCTGTGGATTTATCTCTTGAAGTTTCATATTCCACGTAGAGTTTGAATGATCTTGTAATTTTTTCCTAATGAGGGCTTGAGTGCGATTGATCGTGGTTTTCAATCTTGGATTTTGATATTTTTGCCAGTGGCGGCGAAGGGTATTTTTAGTTTTGATGAGATCTTTAATTGAATTTGGGAGGTTTTCCCTGAGATTTATTTGGGGTCGTTCGGGGAGGGGTTTTGAGGAATCTTTTATTGCGGACATTATGGTGTCTGCGAAATTGTCTACCGCAATGTCAAGTTCTTTGGGATTTTTAATGGATGAATTTATTATTAATTTTTCCCCGACTCTGTGCGAAAAATACGTCCAATCAGTTTTTTTGTTGATTTTTGTGGGGGGGAGGTTCGAGAATTCGTTCAGGGTTAGCAACACGGGATTGTGATCCGATGAGAGATCACTGATGGTTTCAATACAGTACGTCCAGGGGGTTTTGTATAGTAAAGCGATGTCTAAAATATCCGGTCTGTGGCCCATGGATGAAAAGAAAGTCGGTTCCACGGGTCCTGCGATGTTTAAGTCGGGATGAGATGAATAGAATTTATGAAGTATACGTCCGTTTTTGTTGGTCAGTCTAGAATTCCAATCCGGGTGTTTCGCATTGAAATCCCCCGCCAGAATGGTAGGGGTGTCACCTCTGAGAAGTAACTCGATATCGGACTTTTGTAAAGTTTTGTTTGGTGGGTGATAAATCGAGTTAATTCTCAGAGGCCCTGACTGGTGAAAATGGTGATGGATGTACTTTCTAATGAAGAAAGTGTGGGGTGATGTTGTGTTGGTGAGCGATTTTATTCTTCACGTAGATGGCGGTACCGCCACCACGTGAATGTAGTCTGTCTTTTCTGTAGAGTGTGTAATTTGCTATTTTTGGTGTATGAGATGGGTTTAGATGAGTTTCGTTGATGAGTAAAATGTCAAGGTTGTGTGTATTGGTGAAAATGCGTAGTTCTTGTATGTTTTTGTCTAGACCGTTTGCGTTCCAAAATGCCAAACGTAGCGCGGAGGGCAGGGTGGTAGAGTTAGCCATTTTAGTTTACGAAAAGGGAGATGATCTGGGGGGCTGCTGATAATATTATTGTAAGATAATCTGCCGGAGAGGCGGCGGATAAAAATTTTGGGAGTAGGTCGGCAATGAGGTTGCCGACTTTGGTAAAGAATTCATTTTTGAATAGGTCAAAAAAGCTAAAGGGGGTTGCTGAGGGCTGGGGGGTTGCTGAGGGCTGGGGGGTGGTGGGTTCTAGGAGGAGGGGTGGGAGGGTGGTTGTGGGGGGGGGTCGGGGGTTGGTATGGATGTTTGGGTGTTTGGATGGAGTGCCTGGACATATGAAGTGGAAGGGTTAGTTTTGCGGGAGGTGAAAGTTGTTTTGGGAGGTACCTCAGTTCGTCGAGAAGAGGGGATCGAGCTCCCTGCAGGTCGTTTGGGGCACTCCTTATAGTTCGCCGGGTGGGGGCCGCCGCAGTTCGCACAGGTAGCCGGGCCGTCCTCTCTCTGCTTGCTGCATGCTGCCGTGAAGTGGTCTCCGGCGCATTTCACACATCGGGGCGGCAGGTGGCAGCCCTTGGCGGAGTGCCCGAAGTATTGGCATCGGTGGCATTGGGTCGGGGCGTCCTTGTGGTTTAGATATTCCACCTTGATGCGTAGGTGGAATATGCTCTGTAGTGTGAAGATCCTTCTTCCCTCCTCTCCGTGGGTTAATTGTACCAGGACCATCGGGACATTAGTACGGTCAGGGCCTGCTCTCATTCTGGTTACAGAAATTGCAGGGAGGTCTAAGTCTTGGAGCTCCAGGAGGATTTCCTCCTCCGAGATGGTGGTTGGGATGCCTCGGAGGACCGCCTTTGTGGTCTTGTCCTCCTGGAGCTCGAACGTGTGGAAATCTGTCTTTTTTTCTTGGAGTAGCTTGGTGGCCAGGCGAAAGCTGTGGGAGTTGGCGGTGTTGATTACTACTCCTGTCGGAATGGCCTTCGCATGAGATATTTTCACTCCGGCGTCCTCCAGCATTTTCCTTTGGGTGTTCCAATTTTTTGTACATTTTGTGATTATCGGCGGGATTTTGGTCGGTCGGGAGGTGAAGGCGGTGGCTGAGGGGTTTTGTGTGCTTGTATCTTCTCTGTCTTCGTTGTCTTCTTCATCCTCTCCGTCATCGTCTGTCGTGTCAGAGTTGTCTGACAGGGCGGTAAAGCGGTTGGTGGTCTTTGTGGGCATGGTTGTCTTCGTTGTGGGCATGGTTGCCTTCGTTGTGGGCTTGGTTGTCTTCGCTTTTGCTAGGGAGGGTCTTTGGTGTTTGCCAGCAGGTGAAGTCTTCCAGGAGCTGGTGGAAGTGGATGGTAGGGGCGGGAAGTCTTGAGGGAGAGGAGTGTCTATTGCCAGCTGTACATTTATGGTCGTGGGTATCGGAGAGGTAGTAGTGGGTGGTTGTATTGCAGCAGGACAATCGGAAGGTGGCAGGGTGGCCGTGGATGGTTTTTTGGCGGGAGGACGGATGTACATGGGGTGGTTCCTAAGCCATCTGGGTAGAAGGTGATTTTTCCTCGTCTGGCGGTGATGGTGGACATGTATTGTTTGAGGATTTCGATGGGTGGGTCTAGCTTCTCCAGTTCGTCAATGAAATTCATGATGGTGGACGGGAGGTGGACGTCGGGAGTAGGTTGTAGGTCGCAGGTGGGCTTGAGGGTTGCCAGGGGTGCAACAGGTGTATGCAGGTAGCTTGTTCGGGGTGGTGTCACAGGATTTGTCGCCAGGAGTGCAAACAGGGATATCGTGCAGGATTAGACAAGGAGTGTCATGCAGCAGATTTGTCGCCAGGAGTGCAAACAGGGATATCGTGCAGGATTAAGCAAGGATCGGAGTGTCATGTAGCAGGATATCATGCAGGATGCGAGGCTTGCGGCGAACAAGGCGTCGTTTTCTGGGAGTACGGGTTTGTCGCAAGGTGGGTAGCACGAAGGATGCGAGGATTGCGGCAAACAAGGCGTGTTATTCTTTTTTTTTTTTGATTCTACGGATTCTTTCGTAATCCTCTAGCTAAACTAGGGCTTTGCAATGCCCTTTCATGATCTAACTAACTAGTTTTACGGCTCATTTGGCCTTATAACTATTACCTTCTGAAGGTGATTATTTAATTGACTGAATTTACTTTTACATTAATGTTATCGTGAGGAAAAAAGTCTTTACTGGATAAAAACCTCACCAAGTTGCAGTGAAAAAAGGAGGGGAAACAAAAGTTCTGAACTTATTTTCAGGAAATTTACATTTATTTTTACTGAATGTAAGTGTACCAGACGTATCAAGCCTGTACAAACAAGACTGTAAAAAAAGGGTACCGGTTTCAGTACACGACCAGGATGAAATGATAAAATAATAAAATACTGACCTCCCGTGCACCCAGTGCCTGATGAGTTGAGGACACTGGATGTGCCTAATCCTCTGCCCAGTCCTGGTGCGTGGCGGTTGCCTGAAGTAGGGCCGGCTTTCTGGAGGAGACTGATGGCACCAGGAGCAAAACCTAGGCAGAGGTCGGCGGGAGGCAGCAGATGATAATAAACTTTTCCCAGTAGGAAATAATAACACGAGTTGACGTTGATGGAAGAACTGATTTATTTTCAAAAATCACGCCTTTTATACCCGTTTTCGGGTGAAAAAACGGTCACGTGGTACATTTTTAGAGTGGGGGGATTTACCTATCCCGTTTTGTATATAAGGAGCGGTTTTCTGTTGCCGCTGGTTTTGCCGACCATTTCCTCGAAAGTGGTCGATTAAAATTGGTTTCTTAAATTAATTATACAGGTCAGGTTAATGTATTTACAATGTTTTCCTTAAAACTACAGTGTTTCTACGGATGTTCTACATTCGTAGATTTTTTGTTTGATGAGTTTGGGTTGATTTTAAGGAAGTTTGATTTTTTGTCGGTAGGTATTTGTTATTTAACAAAGTGTTTGAATAGTTACAAAGAAGTTAATATTTTTCCCAGGTCCCCCGTAAGCCTGGCTATCGAAACCTTTTGGTTTCGTCGCCTTACGAGGTCCTGGGATTTTTAAAATGGAAAAAAAGTGAAATGATGCTAAAGTCTCGAAAATCTGCTCAAGTGCTGATAGCGCTGGCAGTTTAAGAGTTACAATGTTTATTTATGGCTCTATGGATGCCCCGTAGGACTCTGCACTGAAACGTCTTAGTTTCAGCGTCCTACGGGGTGTTTAAACGAAGTTATATTAAAATATGGTGTATTTTTGACCAATATAAAGGCCCTTAATAGGGACGCCCAAACTGGTTTTTTGGCTTTGTAGCCGGAGAAATAGCCCTGAAGGCGATGAAATAATAAGTTTAGGATGTCTCCTGGTGGTAACTTGGTAACCAAGTTTTTACTTGTGTCACCAGGGCATCTGTGTATTAAGAAAAAGACATTTAAAATTGAAAAAATGTGTTTTGAAAAAGATCGTTGCTGGCGGCACGGTAAAGCCGACTGAGAGCCCAAAAAGGCCCTTGTGGGGGCCGCCAAAAACGGGAGGTAAAGCAGCCTGCTTGGTAGAGCAGCCGCTTCCTGCTGAGCCATAACGGCAGAACAGCAAGGGAGGGAAGGCAGTCCGCTTAGCGGAGTAGCTGCTTCCTTCGGAGCCGAAAAAACGGCCCTTCTCAGGGCCATAACTAAAAAGGAGGCTAGTCAGCCTGGTTGCCTTTGGAGGCGTAAATAATCATAAATAAAGTATTAATTGTTAATATTATTAAAATTATAGGATTCTAGAATGTCTCCCGGTGCAAACTTGGCACACAAGCTTTATTTGGTTGCACCGGGGCATTGTACATAAGTAAAACATATAAAATTAAAATTAAGAAATGAGGGAGAGCAACACGTCGGTTACAGTAAGTATTTTGTTTTCATCAGGTCAGCGTCTCGTCCTTGGTGTTGGTCCTGGTGCCTATGCCTAGTGAGAAAAATTGGAAAGAAAACATCATCATTAATTTCGGCCCGATCTGCGCTGGTTTTTACACCAGCGCAAAGAGAAATCCGAGAATCCCGCCAACTCCACGCCACTGGTCTGCACAGATGTGATGCGCAGTGTGCAGCGCCAGTCAGAAATACCGTGCCAAGTATGTGCGAGCGTAAGTGTGGAATGTTGTCTAGGTCAGGGTATTAGGAAAGGTCAGGGAAACGGTAGGTATTTTGTGCGTAAAAATGGCGTCCGCCATTCTTCGTCTGTCGTATTGTCCTCGGCGTCGGCGTGATCATCCCCAGGTTCTTTTAATATGAGGTGTTTTGGCATCTTATGCTTGTATCGGAAAGGAAGGTCGGCTTTTGACTCATATTTGCCCAGCCCTTTGATCAGTGGATTTTTATTTTTATTCAATGTACTATAGAATTGCGTAGTTAATTGGTGCGCATGTTCTTGTAATGACGGAATTTCTTCCCTGTCATGTATTCTATGTAAGTTTGTGTACCACGGGGTGTTATAGATAATTTTAATGCATTTGTTCTGCAGTGTTTGTAGCCTCTTGTATGTTGTTTTGGCTATATTGCTCCATACGGGCACTGCATGTGTCAGGGATGGGCGAATCTGAGTCAGATATAATAGCAGTTTCTTCTTCTCAGCTAGTGGGCTTTTTCGGTTGAAGATAGGGCCTACCGACCCAATGGCTTGGAGCATTTTCGATTTTGATTTTTGGAGATGTGATTTCCAGTTTAGTCTGCTGTCCAGGGTTAGGCCAAGGTACTTTACTTCGGGTTTCCATTCAAGTGCAGCCCCACTCGTGGTAATTTTCTTTTGCGGAATTCGGTGTTTGATTCGACGCGTAAACATGATGGCTTCTGTTTTGGCCTCATTCAACTTAAGGCGCCATTTTTTGTAGTAGGCTGAAGTTTCGTCAAGGCCTCTTTGTAGGTATTTGATGGCTATTGTGGCTTTGGTTGATGTGGCATACAGGCCCATGTCGTCTGCGTAGATTGCCTTTTCGCATTTCACGAGTGGAGGAATATCATGAGTGTACAGGTTGAAAAGGTGTGGTCCTAGTAAACTTCCTTGTGGCACGCCCTTGGGGACATTTCTTTTTGTAGAAGTCGTCTCTCCCACCTTAACGACGAACGATCGGTCTTTCAGATATACTTGAATTATTCTTATGATGTAAATGGGCGTGTTGGTGATATATAGTTTGTATATTAGCCCGTCCATCCAGACTGTGTCGAAGGCTTTTTCGAGGTCGAGTAGTGCCATAGCAACGTATCTCTTGGTGTTGAAGCAAGGGCGGATCCAGGGGGGGGGTCATGGGGGTCATGACCCCCCCCTGGGCTGGCTCTAGGGCTAGGTGGACCTACTTTTTACTTGTATCTATTATTATCAAAATTAAATTATAACTTCTTGTGACTTGACCACGACTATGTGACCCCCCCCTGGCGCCAAAGCTGGATCCGCCCTTGAGGTCTTGTCTCGCCCTTAAGGCTCTTGAGATGTCTTCTGTGACACGTGTCAGTTGATGGACCGTCGAGTGATTACATCTGAAACCGAATTGTTCGTTCGGTAGGGTCTTGTTTTCGTTATGATGTGGGAGGTATCGATTCAGGATGATTTGTTCCAATAATTTGCTCATTGTGGGCAGTAGGCTGATCGGGCGGTAGCTTGACGGATTTGAGCGATCTTTTTTTGCTTTTTGAAACGGTAGAACGCACGCGCTTTTCCAGGATGACGGGAAGTGGCCCAGCAGTAGGCAGGCGTTAAATATTTTTGTGATAAAAATAATTGCTTTCTGCGGTAGATGTTTTAGCAGCGCATTTGTTATTTGGTCTTCGCCTGGGGCCTTTTTTTGTTTGAGGCGTCTTATGATGTGGGCCACTTCCTTCGGAGTGCAAACATGTATTTCTTCCGTATCCGTTTGGGCGAGGAGGTCGAGCTCTTCGAGTGCTTTGTTCACCGTCTCGTTTACAGCCGGGTCTTCCATCCCGTCGGTTGTTTGATATGCTCTTTCAAATCCGTCAGCCAAGGTGTTTGCCTTTTCTTCATTTGAGAGTGCCATGATTGAGGAGTTGGGCCACTGTAGGGGCGGGATACTGTTGTCCTGATAGCGGAGGGCCTTTGACATTTTCCAAATCGAGTTGTCCTCTGTACTTAAAGATGTTACTTTCGCTGACCACAGATTGTTTTTGAGGGTCGCTATTTCGTCTTTTATTTCCCTTCCCAGAGAGTTTACTGCTGTCTTGAAGCACCTCTCATGGGTATTTTGATGGATTCGGCGAAGTCTATTCTTTTCTGTGATCAGGAATTTTATGTGCGGCGTTAGCTTCACGGTAAAGGGCTGGATTTTTTTCTTGGGAATGCAATCGTCTCGTGCTCTTTGGATTATGCCAGTCAGCGATTCGACGGCTTCGTCTATGTCGGCTGGCGTGGTTAGAGTCTCGGATGTTAGGTATATCTGAGCGTTGATTTCCTCTTTAAATCTTTTCCAGTCGGCTTTTTTAAAATCGAGTTGAGTCCTTGTTATTCTCGTGATTTTTCCGCCTATCGTGAAGCTCACCGGTAGATGGTCGGATGGAAGTTCGTCCATTGTCACCAGGGGAGATATCGTTGTTATGTTTTTTGCCAGCGCAATATCGAGAGTGCTTGGATATTTCATATTTGATCTGTAGTAAGTCGGCTTGTCCGGTGCTAGTACTTGATAGTCGTGGCTTTCCAGATGTTTGAACAGGATATTTCCGTTTTTATTGGCTCTGTAGTTATTCCAATGCCTGTGTTTGGAATTTAGATCTCCCGCTATGATCCGAGATCTATCTTTTGCACCGAGCGCGAACAGCTTGTTGAGATCGCTTCTCACAATATTGTTTTGGTTTGACGGGCAATATGCAGCGATGATGGTGTGCATTTCATTTTTTATCTCCATCCTGATGACAGTAGCTTCCATATTTTGAAGTACAGGCGTTGGGAGTCTCGTTGTCAGAAGGCCCTGGCGGGTTAGAATCGCCGTGCCACCCGAGGGTTGTGTTCTTCTACCCGCTGCGGGTGGTCTATCATTCCTATGTAGGTCAAATCCTGGCACTCTCAGTCTGGTTTTTTCATCAAGCTTCGTTTCGCTGAGTAGAATGATGTCAATTTGCTGTTTGTTGACCACATCAAGTAATTCTTCGACTTTCTGTCGAATGCTGCAAGCATTCCACATAAGGAGCTTCACCTCTGGGGCCGTGCTAGCCATTGATGGTCATTAAAAGTTCCATGAGGATGATCGATTTCTCATCCCTGTTGCTGCAGGCTGCCAGCCTTCCTCGTACCTTAATGAGGGCGCGCAGGAGAGACATAATGTCCTCGTCATCAGAGGAGGTGTTGGTTTGAGACCTCTGTGTGTTGGGTTCTTCATTTTGGGCAGCCCTTCTTGTTCATGCGCAGCCCTGGTGTTGCTACCCGCTGCTTGTGAATAAGTCATTCGACCGCCTGCGTTGCCCGATGTTTGGGGCTGGCGTGTTTCGTGAGTTCTTTGCGGCCCTGCGGCCACATATTCCTGCCTTTTCGGGCATCCGCTGAAGTTAGCGGGGTGTGCGCCTCCGCAGTTGCAGCAGGCGGCCGGTAGTTCGCGTGTGACCTTAGGGCAGTCACCGGTTGCATGTTCGCCTTCGCATTTCACGCAGCGGGCAGGGTGGGCGCAATTTCGGGAGCCATGGCCGAACTTTTGGCATCGGTGGCACTGGGTGCCGTGCTGCAGATGACCACTTCGGTATTTCCGCATGGATATTCTGCAGAAGCAGATGAATCTGACAGACTCTCTCAGCTGTCCCATGTTTGTTTCTCGGCCGAAATGGGCGAGATATAGTGGGTATTCGGAACCGGGGGTGGTCATCTCGATGATGGCCTTTGCCGGGAAGCCCTGGTCTCTCAGATCATTGCTGATCTCTTCCGTGGAAAGTTTGGGAAGACCTCTGATGACGGTCTTCTTTACCTTGTCGGCCTCCGTGGTGTAGGTGTGGAAGGACTTGGCTTCCTGTCGTAGCGCTTGGGTCAGCTGGCTGTGAGCTTCCACCGTGTTTACTTGGACGCTGACGGTACCGCCCTTCCTGTATTGGAAGGAAAATGTCGCTTTTCCGACATGTTTTTGAATTTCGGCGGTAATTCCGCCGTGGTTCAGTCCCCCAATTGTCATAATAACAGGCGGCACTCGTGTGCTTTTTCTGCCTGCTGCTTGTCCTGAAGTGGTCGTGGTCGTGTCCCTGTGGTGGTAAGACTTGTATGTTGTCTTCTTTGGTGGTGGTGCCGTGTAGGAGGCGTCGCCGTCTCCCACCTCTGGGAGTACGTCAAACCTGTTGGAGGTGGAAGTGGAAGTTGAGGGGATGGGGGAGTGACAGCGCTTCGCGGTTGTCACTCTCTGCCAGTCTGGCTCCATTGGAGTACCGCTGGGCCCTGGTGTGGGATCAGGTGTGGATTTGGGATGGTTTGGGGTGGTTTGGGGTGGGGACCTCGATATGGTCCGCGAAGAAAAACTCCACGGTCCCGGTTCTCGTATTGACCCTGGTCGCTACGGCACCGAATGGGACAGTAAAGTCAAGGAGCTCGAGGGGGCTCCTGACCTTCTTTGGTATGGCTGATGGTGTGGACATGTTGTCGGCGGGGTTCTCGTATATGCTTTGATCGAAGGGGGTTGCCTTAAAAAAGACAGTTTTTGCCTTAACAAAGGCAGTTGTTGAGGTTCCGTCAGTCGAACTGAATGGGGGGCAACTGCTAGCCCCAAGCGCCCTAGAGCACCAGAAAGCCTCAGTCAGCCACCATTCAGAACTTCCTTTTGATTTGATCCGATTTTCTCGAAGCCAGGGTCACAAAAGATCGCCAAGCTGCCAGAAAATCAGGTTAATCCCCGTGGTCACCTCGCACATCGACTATCTCAAGTCTCTGTGCCGTCTATCTCTCTCAGGCGTGTTATTCTTTTTTGATTCGATTCTACGGATTCTTTCGTAATCCTCTAACTAGCTAGGGCTTTGCAATGCCCTTTCATGATCTAACTAACTAGTTTTACGGCTCATTTGGCCTTATAACTATTACCTTCACCTTAGGTGATTATTTACTTGACTGAATTTACTTTTTACATTAATGTTATCGTGAGGAAAAAAGTCTTTACTGGATAAAAACCTCACCAAGTTGCAATGAAAAGGGAAAGGGGGAACATAAGTTCTGAACTTTATTCGGGAATTTACATTTAATTTTACTGAATGTAAATATTTTGTTTTGTGGCGCCCCTGAAAATTCTGCAAGATGGAATGCAAGGAATTTTTAGGTTGGGAAGTAGGTATTGGGGTAGGTCCGGGATTGCGGAGGGTCGGGGGGGGTTGGAATGGAGCTTAGACATAGATGGTGGTTGTCAGGAGCTCCCAGAGGATGACTAGCTTGTCCTCCCTGGACGCGCAGGTTGCCAGCCTTCCACGGACTTTGATGAGGCCGCGCAGGAGAGACATGACGTCCTCGTCATCAGAGGTGTTGGATTGGGGTCCTTGGGTGTCGGCTTCTGGCCCACGACGCCCTTCTTGTTGGTGTGAAGTGCTAGGGTTGCCACCCGCTGCTTCCGAGTATGTCCTTCGGCCGCCTGTGTTGCCTGGTGGTGGTGGCTGGCGGGTTTCGGTGTTCTGGCGCGGCCCTTCCACCCTCTGAGCGGCGTTATCTCTGGCTCTACGCTGAAGGGCGGCCACGTACTCCATCCTCTTTGGGCATCCGCTGAAGTTGGCGGGGTGAGGGCCTCCGCAGTTGCAGCAGGCGGCCGGTAATTCCCGTGTGACTTTATCACAGTCGGCTGTTGCGTGTTGTCCTTCGCACTTTACGCAGCGGGCGGGATGGGCGCAGTTCCGGGAGCCGTCCTTCCACCGAGAACGTGTGGAAGGACTTGGCCTCCCGTCGTAGGGCGCTGGTAAGTAGGTGGTGAGCCTCGACAGAGCTCACGGAGACGCTGATGGTGCCGCCTTTGTTGTAGTTGAAATGGAAGGAAGCACTGCCGATGTGCTTCCTGATTTCAGACGTGGCCTGTTCATGAGTCATGCTCCCCAGAGTCATGATCACCGGTGGTACTCTTGTGCCCTTGCGGGGGCCGGGTCTTGTAGCTTCCCGTTGGTGGGTCCTGTTTGCAGTTTGGCGCTCTGCCGCAGGAGGGCGCTCTGTCGGGCGTATCTTGGCCGGTGGGACGACGTGTGTGGAGGCGTCGCCGTCTCCAACCTCAGGAAGGACATCGAACCTGTTCTCTAGAGACAGGCACGAGTTGGGAGTGGGTTGGGTGGGAGGGGTGGGAGGGGAGTGGCACCGCTTGGCGGCAGGTGCTCTCTGCCATTCCGGCTCCATTGGAGTCGAGCTGGGCCCCGGGATGGGGGAGGACTGAATTTCTGGAGCATGGGTGGGCTCCGGGATGCAGGATGTGGGGCTATCGGGATGAGGGGCGGGGGCTTCGGCGGAGTCAGCAAACTCAAACTCTATTGTTCCTGTCCTGGCGTTGACTCTGGCGGCGATTGCCCCTGGTGGGCAGTCGAATTGTAGGAGCGCGAGGGGGTTTTTACGAGCCTTCATTGTGTTAGCCATATCTGAAAAATATCAAGAAAAATATTAGTTTTGTGTTAGTTGCTTTGCCTTGAGAAAGGCAGTTTTTGAGTTGTCGTAGCGCAAGCCACCAAAAAGTCGATTTGTCCTCGCCAACTGTCGCCAGTCGACTCCTCCTCCTGAGCTCTGAGCCTTTTTGACGGAACTGGATTTTGCTCGTATATATACACTCTGGCAACACCGACTATGGCGCCCCACGCGCCGATTTTTCTGCGTGTTATTCCATAAAACGCATTGCTTATATTCTAATTAGTGAGCCCGATTTGGGGCCGGACAAATCCACAGAAAAGTGATGGGGGGAGTCATTCCGCGCCACCACTAGTATATAAGGGGCGGAGAAATGCCCATAATATATTTTGCCCGTTTCATTAGAAAAAGCGCTCGCTTAAATTTCAAACTTTACAGGATTTTGTATCCCAAACTACTGGTTAAAACACAAATTTACAATTAAAAACAAATAAGGAAAAGTATGATGTATAACTAGATTTTTTGTTTGGAGAAATTTGATGCATTTAAGATTTTTGATTTGAAAATTTACGTTATATGATTTTAATTAAATGATTTCACAATAAAATACAATTAAATAATTTTTCCCAGGTTACCCGCGAGATAATCTACCGAAATTTGTTTATTTCATCATCCCACGAGGTCCCTGGATTTTTGAAATGGAAAAAATGTAAAAATTTCATCTGCGAAATTTTCTAAGTGTTTTGACAAATACAAACATGACTCTTTTTTCTATGGGTTTTTACCTAGAGACAAAGTTTTATGTTTTGCTGGAGGCCTTGCAGGTCCTACAATGAAAACTGATTATTTCATTGTCCTGCAAGGCTCGCAGACTTTAAAATTTAAAAGTAAAAAATTAAGAATATAACATACATAATTTAGAATGTAAAAATAATGAATTTACAATCTCCCCAGTGGCAACCTGAAAGTATCGTTTATTTGTTGCACTGGGGAAATGTACATTTTTTACGAGAAAACCTTGAGATATTTTATTTCATTAATTCTAAGCATAAAACAAACAAGATTGATAATTCTAACAAGAAAAATGAACAAGTGAAATCCTTTTCATCAACATTTCGCTGGCGGCACGGTACTCTTGCATTTTGAGGCCAGGTCATTTTTTACTAATTTCCAAGAAATGACCACAAAACTGCAGAGGACCGGGCCAACGATGAACATTGATGAAAAAGATTTCGAGGGTATGAACACGTCGGTTACAATAATCATTTACATAAAGTTCTCCGGGGTCCCTGTACTCCATTTTCACCAGGGAAACTTACTTAACTAGCTTAATTCTAATCATACTAATTCTTATCAAAAGCACAGTATTACATAAAGGAGAGTCTGGTCTATCTATCCATATTATTTATTCGGCGAATCAGACCGGACTCTTAGAAATTGATGTTAACCTTCCCCATACTAACCATAAAAAAATTCCGCATGCTCCGAACCGGGGGATCGCGGGACCCCGCTCGTATTTGTACAAATTGCAAAAATCATAGTGTGTTTTAAGTGACGTCTTGTCGACCATCTGGCCCGGCTTGGAATGTGACCGAAGCTATTAGGCACTGAAACTGGCAAGCCAGCGCTTTCTAAACAGTGGGATATATTTTTAAATAAAAATAATTTGTAAACAAGTGCAGTTTTAAATCTTGTTTATTTTTCTTTTAAACTTAAAAGTACTTCGATAAATTTAAAAAGAAAATTGTTAATATAACAACGATAATTTATTTATAAGGTAACTTTTACAAATATTCTTTAAAAAAAATATTTCACATTCAGAGATTTCAGCTTGTCTGTACTTTTTTTGTTTTTTTTTTTTATTTCTTGCTAGAGCAATCCTGATGAGTCACGGAACTCATTTTAGGACAGGGGTAACACACATTTCATGGGGGAGGAAATAGTTACAATTTTACATAGGAATTTAGACATTAAAAATAAGTTAAGTTATATGCCGCGGAAATAATGGTAGAAGAAGCAGAAGCCGCCCGAGAAAGATACGGCACGATTAAGTGTATCAAAATCGTGTGGCGGTCTATCCTTTCTACCTACCCCTGTATTAAACGGATAAAAATGTTTATGAGTAAAAAATGAAAATCAAGTGATTCTTTTATACCCGTTTGTAAATATTTCCCTATCGAGTCCACGATCAAATCAGAGTTTAAAAAATTCAAACAAACTGGGTAGATTACAGTTAGTAATAAGTAATTCAGTAACCGGAATTGAAAAATATTGCATTTTAATTGTTATTTTGTTATCTCTAAAAACGCGAAAGTCATTTCTCAAGGAATGCCATGTTGTTAATTACGACGGCAAACTACGTCTCGCGTGATTTTTCGTGTTCGAAATGAAATGTTTCGTGATGAAATCGAACAAAATAATGATTAATAGGCATTATTTATCATTTCCGAAGATTGCAATTCGTAATTATTATTGTCTAACTGACAGAGAGTAATTTTTTTCTTTTAAAAATGCGTATTTCATCGTCGTAATTAAAATGGCGGTCCTTGAAAAATGATATTTCACATTTTTTAAATTAAAAAAAAAAAACATTAAAACGCAATATTTTTCAATTCCGGTTACTGAATTACTTATTACTAACCATTATCTTCCTAGTACAATTTGTTTAAAGTGTGTTTTGAGCGTGGACTCGATAGGGAAATATTTACCAACCTGTTTTTTTTTTTAAAACTTAAATAATATCATTATTTGTCATTAAAAAATTAAATGCAGTTCTACAAATTAAACTTAAACAGTAAATAAAAAAATGTATGTTTTTTAAACGAACTTTCTCCTTTTTTTATTTTAACTTCACTTTTATTTTAAAATAAAGAACAGTTTTAGAAGCTCAGAAAATGTACATCTGTTCACCCTAAAAGGAGGTAAAAACTGACTGACTGACCGCTTTCAGCGAAATAAAATTCTGAGCTACAAACGCAGCGTATAACTACCGGTAACTGATAATAGCAGTATGCCTGTCTCGCTCTTTCGCATCTGTTATTCGGGCTATCCAACGTATTGGTAAGGTGAAACAAAAACATGTCACAAGAGCGTAAAGAGAGGACATACCGAAATGTAGATAAAATTCAAGCGCTTGTTGCGATTTGCACTAATTTTCATGAAAAACAATATTTTTCAATGTGATGCGCTTTAAATATTATAAAACAAAAAATGGCAAAATGTTTGTCAATATTTTTTTGAGGATTACAAAAATTATGAATTAAATTGTACAATTAATTATCGAGTTATCGTGCGAAAAGTGGATCAAGGGGATTTTGTACACCCCTCTCAGGGCTGGCTGGGTTATATAATAAATTTTCATTAACCCCTCTAGCTAAGTTACAAAATGACTGATACCGCTCAAAAAAATGCTGTCAAATGCCGCCGAATTTTCTAGAATTTCCGCATTTCAATAAAATCAAAATAATTTGAATATTTCTGAATGTATCCAAAAACTAAAAACTGTCTTGGAAAGACGATTAAATACGCTTTCGATTTGTTTCATTAGAAATAAGCATTTTATTTTTGAAATATTAAAATTTTGAATGCAAACATTAAAATTTTATAAAAGTGACTCACCATACATTGTTTCCTTTAAAAACTGAACTAAAATAACTAATAACATAAAAAGAAACACATTTTTTAATAGTCGAATGTATTTTAAACATTATAGTCATCTCACTTTTGTATCATTTCAAACAAAAATAATTAATAAAAAATTCACAAAGTTTCATAAGTTTTTCTCGTATTTGACGTTCACACAAATTTTCGGAAGTTTTAAAAATATTATTTTTAATTATTATATTACGTTTATTAATGAGGGAAAGGGCGTAAATAGAACCATAATAGTTTTATGCTATCAAAACACTCAATTTATATAAATTGTAACAGACGTATCAGCGTCTTCACAAGACTGTAAAAAAGTACCGGGTCTCAGTGCACGAACAGGATGAAATGGTAAAAATAATAATAAACTGACCTCCCGTGCACCCAGTGCCTGGTGAGTGGAGGACACTGGATGTGCCAAATCCTCTGCCTGATCCTGGTACGTGGCGGTTGCCTAAAGTAGGGCCGGCTTTCTTGAAGAGACTGATGGCACCAGGAGCGAAGCCAGGCAGAGGTCGGTGGGAGGCAGCTGGGTGATAATAAACTTCCGAAGAATAATACACGAGTTGACTGTTGAGAGATGAACTGATTTATTGCTTTTTTTTTTTTTTGATTTTACGGATTCTTTCGTAATCCTCTAGCTAAACTAGGGCTTTGCAATGCCCTTTCATGATCTAACTAACTAGTTTTACGGCTCATTCGGCCTTATAACTATTACCTTCTGAAGGTGATTATTTACTTTACTGAATTTACTTTTACATTAATGTTATCGTGAGGAAAAAAGTCTTTACTGGATAAAAACCTCACCAAGTTGCAATGAAAAGGGAAAGGGGGAACAAAAGTTCTGAACTCTTTTCGGGAAATTTACATTTAAATTTACTGAATGTAAATGTTTTGTTTTGCGGCGCCCCTGAAAAATTCCGCGAGATGGAAAGCAAGGAATTTTTAGGTTGGGAAGTAGGTATTGGGGTAGGTCCGGGATTGCGGAGGGTCGGGGAGGTTGGTATGTAGCTTAGACATAGACGGTGGTTGTCAGGAGCTCCCAGAGGATAACTAGCTTGTCCTCCCTGGACGCGCAGGTTGCCAGCCTTCCACGGACTTTGATGGGGCCGCGCAGGAGAGACATGACGTCCTCGTTATCAGAGGTGTTGGATTGGGGTCCCTGGGTGTCGGTTTCTGGCCCACGACGCCCTTCTTGTTGTTGGGAAGTGCTAGGGTTGCCACCCGCTGCTTCCGAGTATGTCCTTCGGCCGCCTGCGTTTCCTGATGGTGGCTGGCGGGTTTCGGTGTTCTGACGCGGCCCTGTCTCCCTCTGGGCGGCGTTTTCTCTGGCTCTGCGCTGAAGGGCGGCCACGTACTCCATCCTCTTTGGGCATCTGCTGAAGTTTGCGGGGTGGGGGCCTCCGCAGTTGCAGCAGGCGGCCGGTAGTTCTCGTGTGACTTTTTCACAGTCGGCTGTTGCGTGTTGTCCTTCGAACTTTACGCAGCGGGCGGGATGGGCACAGTTTCGGGAGCCGTGGCGGAACTTCTGACACCTGTGGCACTGTGTGCCGTGTTGCAGGTGGTTGCTCCTGTATTTTCTCAACGAGATCCTACAGTAGCAGATGAATCTCACTGTCACTCTCAGCTGTCCCATGTTGGTCTCCCGGCTGAAGTGGGCCAGATATAAGGGGTATTCTGACCCGGGGGTCGTCATCTCAATGATGGCCTTCGCAGGAAAGCCCTGATCCCTCAGGTCATTGCTGATTTCCTCAGCAGTCAGTTTGGGAAGACCTCTGATGACGGTCTTCTTGATTTTTTCGGCCTCGGTTGAAAACGTGTGGAAGGACTTGGCCTCCCGACGTAGGACGCTGGTAAGTAGGTTGTGAGCCTCGACAGAGCTCACGGAGACGCTGATGGTGCCGCCTTTGTTATAGTTGAAATGGAAGGAAGCACTGCCGATGTGCTTCCTGATTTCAGATGTGACCTGATCATGTGTCATGCTCCCCAGAGTCATGATCACCGGTGGTACTCTCGTGCCCTTGCGGTCTTGTCTCGTTGTAGCGTCCCGTTGGTAGGTCCTATTCGCTGTTTGGCGCTCTGCCGCAGGGGGGCGCTCTGTCGGGCGTCTCTTGGGCGGTGGGACGACGTGTGTGGAGGCGTCGCCGTCTCCAACCTCAGGGAGGACATCGAACCTGTTCTCCAGAGACAGGCACGAGTTGGGAGTGGTTTGGATGGGAGGGGAGTGGCGCCGCTTGGCAGCAGGCGATCTCTGCCAATCCGGCTCCATTGGAGTCGAGCTGGGCCCCGGGTTGGGGGAGGACTGGATCTCTGGTGTGGGGCTGGGCCCCGGGATGCAGGATGAGAGGGAGTCGGGATGAGGGGCGGGGGCCTCGTTGGGGTCGTCAAACATGAACTCCACGGTTCCGGTCTTGCTGTTTACTCTGGCCCACTTCGCCCCTGGGGGGCAAGTGAACTCCACGAGCTCGACGGGGTTCCTACGTGGCTTCGTCTTGTCAGCCATATCTGAAAAATACAAAGATAGCGCCCTAGGGCACCAGAAAGCTTCAGTCCCCACCGTTCAGCACTTCCTTGGGAATTGTCTACTTTTTGTTAGCGCAAGCCACCAAAAAGTCGATTTGTCCTCGCCAATCAATCTCTCCGAGCTCTCTCCTCTCTGACTGAGCCTTTTTTTTTTTCTGAGCCACTGATTTATTGCAAAAATGCGCCGTCTTTTATACCCGATTTCGGGATAAAAACCGGTCACGTGGTACAAATTAGGGTGGGAGGATTGACCTTGCCCGTTATGTATAAATAGCGCGGTTTTTTGTTGGCCGCCTATTTTGTTGACCGTTTGTCTGAAATTGGTCGTTTAAATTTGTGTTTTTATAATAATTTTACAGGTTAAAATACAATATGTACAGTAGTTTTCTTAATACTAACATGCTTCTACGGGTATTCTTTACCCGTAGAATTTTGGTTTGATGAAATTAGAACGGTTTTTGAAAACGTTTACATTTTGTCGGTAGGTATTTGCCTTTTTATAAAGTATATGAAGTTTTACAAGAAAGTTAACATTTTTCCCAGGTCCCTCGTAAGCCTGGCTATCGAAACCTTTTTGTCCCGTCGTCTTACGAGGTACCGGGATTTTTAAAATGAGAAAAGAATGATTTTAAGTGAAAGTCTCGAAAATCTGCGCAAATGCTTATAGCGTTGGCAGTTTAGGAGTTAGAGTTTTAAATTATGTTCTTTTGAATGCCCGGTAGGACTCTGTACTGAAACGTCTTAGTTTTAGTGTCCTACGGGCTGTGTAAATGAAGTTATGTTAAAAAACGATAATATTTGCAAGCAAGATGAGGGCCCTGAATAGGGTCACCAAACTGGTTTTTGGCTTTGGAGCCGAGAAAAATGGCCCTGAAGGCGAAATAATAATGATTCTAGAATGTCTCCCGGTGGTAACCTGGTATACAAGCTTTATTTGTTGCACCGGGGCATTGTGCATAAAGAAAAAGACATATTAAAGATGATCAATTGTGTTTGGCAAAAGATCGTTGCTGGCGGCATGGTATTAATGAGCTTAGTGGCCAGAACGAAAGGCCCTTAAAAGGGTCGTAATTAAAAAATAAAAAGCAGCCCGCTTGGCGGAGCAGCCGCCTCCTGCTGTGCCATAACAGCAGAACGGCAATGGAGGAAGAGCAGTCCGCTTGGCGGAGTAGCCGCTTCCTTTGAGCCGGAAAAACGGCCCTTCTCAGGGGTATAAATAAAAAATAAAAAGGAGGCTAGTCAGCCTGGTCGCCTTTGAGGCGGATTAATCATAAATCATTTGTAAAAAATAGGAGTCTAAAATGTCTCCCGGTGGCAACCTGGCACACAAGCTTTATTTGTTGCACCGGGGCATTGTACATGAAAAGAAGACATATAAAAATTATAAGTTAAAATATGAGGGTGCGTAACACGTCGGTTACATAAATATTTACAACAAAACAATGTTATTTTCGATTTAAACGGCAAACATAACCTTAAACCAGACCTTTACGATTTTAAATAAAACACATACTAAACTACAATAAAGCATAATACTGTTGTATGTAAATAAAACTGAAGTATAAAGAATATATTATTCAATTCCACTTCAAACGGAGCACTGGTACCGCAATTATATTTTTTTAATTACCACAACATTCTATCGACCTTGTTCGAAATACGATCCGAGACACTTGAAATTAGTATTGAGTTGACAGATAAGAAATGCTATTACCGGGACCCCCCCCCCCCCGGTTTGCGTAGTGATGAGGTCAAACTGCAGAGATATTTCGATTATAAAAACGAACACAAGTTATTATTACTTCAATATTTTTCACAAAAGTATTCAGATGATCGAAATATTTATAAAATATTACGTACTTTTAATATAAACCTATTTTATAATAGTATTTATTTACCTTTATAATAAGTTATTCGATATTTTTCGTAAAAATAGATATAAATCTACGAAATATTATGTTTTTCCAATAGCATTTATTTGCATATTTACCTTTATAATAAGTTATTCGATATTTTTCGTAAAAATATATATAAATCTACGAAATATTATGTATTTCCAATAGCACTTATTTGCATATAATAAGTTATTGAATGTGCACAATAATAAAACTCCATGATACTTATTATTTATTTATTATAAAGCAGCAATCAAACACAAAAATAAATAAATAATTTATACAACAGTCGTAAATATTTTTTTTATATTAGGCTCGTGATTTCCAGGTGGTGTTAGAATTATGTAATTGATTTTCTGGTAGAAATATTTCAAACGGAACCATGTCCATTTCCGTATTTTTCGTCATGGGAATTTTTTATTGGATCACGGTTTCTGCATATATATGTGTGCACGTATATAAGTGTATATATATATAAATACACTTGTAGAAACTGTGATGCAAAAAAAAAATTCCGGTACATCCTGCGCGGAGAGCGCACAGTGTGACAAAATATAAATATACGTAGTATTTCCAACCTTACTTTTTTTTACCTTTATAATAAATTATGGGTACTCACACAAAATAAAACCCAATAATAGTTATTATTTATTTATAATAAAACAATAAAAGTATACAAAAATAAAAACTAATTTGTAACAATCGGATGCTTGATTTCCACGCGGCAGTAGAAGTGAAACTTGTGGAATTCATTTTATATTAATTTTCTAGTGCGTATTTCAAATGTAACAATTTTTTATACTTCCATGTACAGCTAAGGGACATACTTGACTCACTTTAGCCGGTGATTCCTGACATTATTTGGAGTAAAAAATGTGAATAAAATTTTTTACGTCGCCATCTTTGATGGGTATTATTTACTTCGAGAATAATTTCTAATTATTTTCAAACCCAATGAACCATTTATGTATTCAGAAATTGTGTTGATAAAATTATTTGCACATTATATATGTCGTTGTAACAGCCAACAATTGTATAAAAATAAGTCTGTACTAAAATATCATTTGATAATTGCTCATTATATTGTTGGATTCCATGGTGACGTCTTCAATTTCACTTCCTTCACCGTAGCTACCGTCGGAATCATTGCTCTCCATATCCTGGAACCGGGTCTTCCGAGTTCGATCCTTGCCTAAAATAAATTAATAATAAATAATAATAAAGGTTCTCATCACTTCATTACATAAAAATTCTCGAATTGCTATGTTTCGATTTTCGGACGGCCCCATCCCTACCTTTATTTACATACTTGGGCATACCGATAAAATGTGATTTATTACCTTTTTTGTAATGTAATCCTTGAATGTTTTGATGGGCATAGCTTTAGAATACGTACCGTTTATCAAATTTAATTACAACAGATTGAAACAATACACTTTTATTATTCAAAATGACCTTGTAAATTGAAAATGACGCAAAATATCAAAAATATATTCACGTAATTCATTATTTATGAGAGAAAAATAATCTAAACAAAGAAAAAATATCATAAAGGGGTAGCTAATACACTTTATTATGGAAATGAAGTTGTTACCTGTGCATTTTCTTCGAAGTAATACACTAAAATTCAAATTTTCTGGAGCACTCACTACACGCATTTCTGCTTGTAAACGAACAATGGATGTCGGATGTTTGACGTCATATACCCGAATAATTAATTTTTTTCGTGAAGAACCTTGGAATACAAATTGTAGCGTAGTGTTTTCTCTTTCCAACACTGTTTAAATCATATCTCTCGTCATTATAGTAAGGGAGATAAAACGATTTTTATGAGACCACATGCGCTGTCTTATAAAGATGCCAAACTTACTTTATGTCAAATTTTTGTTTGTCTGATATAGTCGACAGATTTACTCAACCGGTTAAATTCTGTTACATAAAATTCCTACTCCTCCTGACGGAACGTTCCTATTGGTCCGCCCGGAGGGTAGGTGCGGGGAAGGGTAGGGAAGCGGGGCCCGCCCGTCCCCAGCAGGTAGTTTTTGCCCCTTGGCGTGATAGATTTCTTTTATTGAGACAAAAGGTACATTATAGCATATAACACAAATAAACATAATATCGCCTCCATTTCCAGCTCTTAAATCTAAATTATTTAAGAAGACGAGGACGGCCTATGAGAGAACTCATCCTCGTCTTCGTTGGCAAAGGCATGCATTTTATTTTGGATTAGAGAAAGAAGACATCTTGAAGGGAAATCGTCTTCTTCCACGTCGTCCCGTCTGGAACAATTCTCTTTTTTTTCACTATTGCAATAATTACTATTTTTCTCACATGACCATTATTAGAGAATGAGCACTCATTATACACGAAACATAAGTATTAGAACTCATATAGAAACATAAATAACATTTTAGCAATAAAATAAAGAAATTTTTCTGCCGCGACATGTTCACCTTTGTTTAGGGCGAGCTCACAAAGTATCCTTCCCCTCGAATGCATGATGAAACATAAAAAAAAAACAAATAAACTTCCAGCAGTGACTAGCAAATGAATGACAGTTGACAGTAAATGTGCGCGAAATTATGACAAGATCGCCCAACTTGACAAAAACCATAGAGCTACAGTGAGACAATTAATTTTTCTCAGTATTTCAACACTTTTTTCAACAACCTTTTGAAAGCAACAGTGGGACAACATCCATATCTCAGTGTTCCGAGTGACCGAAAATTTCAATACTGAGATTTTACTTGCAACACGGGCATTTTTTTTTACAAAATATCCCAGTAATGCATCATGTAGAGCTCACAATTTTACATCGAACTGCATTCTTATCTCAAAAGTAGTTTTTTCGAATATATCCCTGCTTTAAGGTGACAATATGTGTTTTTATCATAAACTGATCATGTTTTAAAGCGCCTGCTCTCAACACAGGTTTTCCTAGTGAGACAGGCATAGGACATCACAAATTGTAAGTCTAGAGTTAATAAAAAAATTAAAATAAAACAATTACTTAACCAAAAAAAATATTTTTTTAATATTGATGTTTAAATTAAAAAAACTCAACCAGTTTATATTTCGTATGTCTGAAAAATTTGTTTGTGTTCCGTATACGATCAATCCTGTCAAAGATAATAGAGCCTCAAGTAGGAAATGCAAAGATTCTGAAGTTATATTTCAGCAGATAGCCAAGTGTTTTACCTTTAAACTTAGAAACATTATCATTGGAAGTCATCCTTTGACCAGTCTGCAATACTGCTTTAGGTATTGTACTTCTGTGCGATGTTATAATCCAAAATATATAATGAGTACTGACGTAAAGTCAAGTACTTCTAAATCACTTTATATAGCACGTGTACAACATTGGATTTTCGAAAGGGGACGAGCGTACTTCAAAGTACTTCATGAGTTCTTAATTATTTATGTTTTAATTTATATATTTGTATAGAACACATGAGTTCTTAACACTTAATCTTTATTATTAGTTTTTATTTTTATTTCTATGATTTTTCTTTCTTTATTTTTCACTTACTTTTATGTATTTCTTAATTTTTATTTAGAATGTTTAATTATCTGTTTCAATAAAATAGTGTTTTTTAATTCCTATTTAAAATATTAAATGTATGACTACCACAACACGGGCATTAGCCTAGTAGCCAAAAAAAACCCGAAAAATCTGTAACCAATAAAATTTTAAGAAATAAAAAAATTATTTTACCCACATAATATTTAGTCATTTGAGATATGGCGTTGTTGAAATTTATGATTATACGCAATATTATTTATGTCATTTACAATAAATAAAAACATGCAATGTGTGGAAACTACATTTCTTTATCAATTATTAATCCCATCCCTCTCCCCACCTCTTCATGACACAACATACCCCAAAAGGGAGTGCCTTAATCCCATTGGCTCAATAGAAACAGTTGGAACAGCTGTTCGTACATATGTGCGTCCAAATCAAACTTTATGGTTTTCAAATAATGTAAAAACAAAGTCATGCAAACACCCTCAGTATGGTCAATGGAAGTTAATCATAGCGTAAAGCACCTGGGGCATATCATCATAGACAACCTGAAAGACATGGAGGATATGGAAAGACAAAGAAGAGCGATATCCGCTAGAGCACTGAGCAGAAACGGGCGGTCCGTTTGATAGATTCTCCCGTCTTAACAAACGGATTGCAATCTTTAGAGCACAGGCGTCGGGTGGGAATGCTATCCTTGTTCTACTGATATTTCAATGGAAGATACTGCAAGGAACTAGTTCCTTTTTATTAGTGATAATATATTACAAAATCATAATCTTTTATTTATATACTTTATAATCTTTTTGCATAACATAATACATAATCTTTTCTATGATTTTTATAAATGAAGTTTTAAAAATATAATTAAGATTCAATACTGGATTTTATTTATTGATATCCTGAATCTATCCGTGTAAAAACTCAATTCTTTGGGGCTGACAGCTTTGGGGATGGGGATGTGAAGGGTCTTTTTAGGGAAAGGAAGGAGAGGAAATTCTAAGAAGGAAAGAGAGGGGTGGGTAGGAATCTGGGGTCGATGTATCCAGAAGTGACGGAAATATGAATCCATCCCTCCCAATGCAGTGCAAGGCGATGGGTCGAGAGAGGATTGAATCACCGATACAAGTAATATAATAATTTCATACATAATTGCTTTATTTTATTTATTTATTTAACACCCAGAGGGTTTTTACATGTTTGGTAGAACTATTAATTCATGACAGATAATTTTCAAACAAATAAAGAAATAATAAAAATAAAATTAGATAAAAAATGCACAAAAATATTAAAAATACAAAAATATTGATGTGTTTAGGATTAGTGGAATATATTTTTTACAAGATCCACAAAACTCGCCAAGTTCATATTAAACATATCAACATCACCTAAGTACTGATTTCCCATACTGTGAAATAGTTGTATCGGAGAGTGGGCAATGTAGTTCTGCTTATGACTGCTGTAGTGGAAAAGTGTATTTTGTCGTGTACTGTGGGTACAGTACACGACAAAATACACTTTTCTAGAATATCCATTCTTAAGTTTATGAGTTGTAGGGAGTTCGCTAAAATTGAATTTAGAGTTTAGTATTTTGAATAAATAGGTCAAATCATTTATTTTACGTCTGTCTTTTAATGTGTGTATTTTTAGAACATTTAGTAAAAAATATATTTTATGTCTTCTAATGGGATATTAAATTCAATTTAAATTTATAAAACAAAATAATTACATTAATATTGTGTAATCATCATTTTGATTCATTTTAGTGTCATTATACTGTGTTGCGCTTCGTGATAAATAACATCTTTATTAACAATTATTGATGGTAATTTATTTGTGTTTAATGATACATTGATAAAATTGTTCTATATACATTTATTTCCTAGGCTTCAGACCGATCCAGAAACCGTTGCGCGCATGCATGTTGAAGGTGTCAATCTTGAGTTGGAGGGGATCCTGGGTGCGCGGGATCTTCACAAAGTCAAAGTTGCGGAGAAGGTGGTAAATCACGGACTTGGCCTCCATTAGGGCGAAACGGGAACCTGGAATAAATAAATAAATTATCTTAATTTTGGATTTGAGTCCAAAATACCTAACAAAATTTCGTTTTTTTTTTACATTGGCCCTGAGGAAAATAATTTCCCCCGGGTCCTATGTCATCTTTGAAGACACTCCGTGGAGGGTTTTTTTTGAGGATAGGAAGGAATGAATATGGTTCATGGAGGGAGGAAACACAAAGACTGGCAAATCATTCCACAGCCCGAGATATGGAACTCAAGAGTCGTGGAAGAGACCTATTCTCATGTGACAAATGTCAACCGTGTACATACGTTGGGCCCCCAATTGGGGTTCCTATGTATGGTTAGTATCTCAAAGTACCCATGTGGTGTGGGTGAAGGGATGGAATAATTTTTAATATTTTTTTTCCAGTTAGAGGGCAAATCAATAAATATATTTTCGATTTTTATTTTTTGAAAAGGCATTTCCTATCCCAACTATATTCGGACGTAGTTTTCTTAAATGGAAAACTTTAAAACAAATCAGCTTAACCGATTATTAGCCGAGTGAACAAATGTGTCGGATTCCCACCCGGACATCGCAAGTTCAATCTAATACTAGCTAAATCCTACATCACTGCACAAGCAACATTTTCTGCTTATATAATGACGTGAAATATTTTTTCCAAGTCATGTGTATGTATTCAATTTGGGAAGCTGGAATGGGTACCCCAGCCCCGGAACCTTTATTGGATAACCAACACCTCTGCCATAGGTCACCCCAAGTGGTTCGCTACGTTTGGTGATTTAGCAGGGGTGTCCGCGTTCATGGTGTGAGGTTTGTCTAGGTCTTGGATGACCAGGACACACTGAACCCCAGATTCCTACCCACCCCTTAAACCCTTTTCCTTCCCAGAACTCTCCTTTCCTTCCTTTCCTTAAAAAACCCTCCACACAGCATCCCTAAAGATGACACAGGCCTTAAGGGAAATTATTTTCCCTCACGCTTCCTGCGTGGAGCTCATTTTGGCACCTAGCCGGGCCCCTTCCTAATTATCGGATGATTTGCCAGGCCTGACGATTTGTACTACCCAGAACCTGGCGGCCCGGTTTATGAGTCTATGAGGCCAGGGTCCTTGCAGACTGGGACTTCTGAGCTCGTGCTGCCGCAACTGCAAGGGACCCAATCCGCATTTGCTGAAACGCTGACCGTCAGATCCGCCCCTGGAAATGTTCAACGTACCGATGCAGTTTCTAGGGCCTATTCCAAAAGGCACGAAGGAATGAGGCTTAATGTCTCCCTTGTTCTCATCGGAGAATCTCTCTGGATCGAAGGTTTCCGGGTCCTTGAAGTAACGCGGGTCGTGGTGGATGCCGTAGATTGGGAACAGGATGCCCTCACCATATTGCAGCTACAAATAGAAAGACATTATTAATTATCAATAAACAACTACTACAGTTGTTTGTGGATTTGACGCTAATATGAGAGGTTATGGTTTCAATTATTTAACCAATAGTACATGGAACCCAAAAACATATAAAACATATTTTGAGATTTTCACGGCCAAAAGTATTATACATAGTGATTTATTTTTGGGGTATTTTAGGGCCGACAAACTCAGCTATAAAAGTGCCAGCGTTATTTGGCTTGGCCTATTTCAGCATGTCACTCGCAATACGTTCCCATTGGGAATGTACGGCGAGAGATATGCCGAAGTACGCCAAGCCAAATAATGCCTGCGCTTTTATAGCATTATGCCATGTTCTGTTACTTCCTTCTTCAGCCAATGTTTCAGAGAGTATTACAGTGTTCGTCATCAGGGCACATGTGTAAATACATGATGCATCATGTGTCCATGGACACTATAACTCTGTCCAAAACGTTGGCTAAAAAAGGAGGTAGCACAATACGGCACAATTCCCCAAAAATAAATCACGGTAAAGCAAAAGCTCGATATACACGGCCAGCGTGGTCGAGCGGTAAGGCTCATGACTCCCAATCAGAAGATCGCGGGATCGAATCCCGGCGTGGCAAATAAATTTTATTTGATTAATTTGTGTTATTTCCAAATTAATTCATTTAAAATAATGTATAGTATATTTGCGGCATGTTCTAGAGTGGAAGATACTCTCAGTATCACCCTGGTGTAAGACCACCGTTCAGAATTGAAACGTTGATTGATATGGCTTTAGCCGTGTTTGGCGTCCAGATCTGAATAGCCAGATACTTCCCCATCTCCGTCCCCTTTCCACAATTTTCAGTCTCACAACGTACCCCAATTGGGGATGCCATAGTCTCACTGGCTCCAGATGGGAGCAGCTGGGACCCTTGTGAGGCATTCATATAAGAAAAGTAGATAGTTACAAAGATTTATTAATCTATCGATTGAAAGGGCCTTAATAATAAACATGTTTTAAATTGTGCACTGATAAAACTGATAAACAACTATTAATATAGGATAAATGTTTTTTTTTTTTTTTCACTAACTCCACACAGGAGGCCCTGAGGAAAATAATTTCCCTCAGGGCCTATGTCATCTTTGGGGATGCTGTGTGGAGGGGTTTTTTTTAAGGAAAGGAAGGAGAGGAGAGTTCTGGGAAGCAAAAGGGTTTAAGGGGTGGGTTGGAATCTGGGGTTCAGTATGTCCTGGTCATCCGCCTCCAAGACCTAGACAAACCTCACCCCATGAACCCGGGACCCCTGCTAAATCACCGAACGTAGGTTGTTTAACAGTTTTGTAAAAATTGAAAAGATGTTTTTTAAGGGAGTGAGTAGATAATAATTAGTTGGTAGATGTGTATCAGTAGTAATATCACCTGGAAGGTTTGGGCACTGTCCTTATTGGGTGGCGGGAGGGTGTACGCTTTCACACACCTCCTGTCTATGGACACTGCAGGCGGCCAGTAGCGGAGGGTTTCTAGAAGAAGAGCATTTGAAATATGAAATGGGAAAAGGCGAAGTGTCCACCAATACATTGTGTTGGTATCATACTATCCAATGTCGATAAAAGGTCCCCATTTGGAAATAAGTTGGATTCTGGTTAACAGGAAATTTCATGATATTCAAATATCCTAGATTTACCCCAATGTCATATATGAAAACTTGGCCCTTTTTTCGGAAATTCGGAGACCCAAGGAAAATTTTGGGTTTAACTTATTTATGTCGAGAAAATCCCAAGGTCAAATTAGCCTGAAGGAAATCCGTGGGATGAAACTGGAGATGTATTACATTTGCAATACTTAGTTTTAAATGAAAGGTAATGACGGATATGAGATTAGAGAAATTTGGGTGTTTATAAAATGATTATCACCCTGCATGCTGCATAAAGAAAGATATCATTCTTTTTGTTACAACCAATTAACAAAACAATATAAATAATTTATAAAATCTTTCAATAAGAATGACGGCATGAAAATGATAATGGGCAGGGCAGGCTTGTGCTAAAACAAACTAAAAAAATGTCTCGTTGAACTGTATCTCAGAAGGAAAAAAGTCTAGAAAACTGCAAAAGGGATATGGTGACAATTTAAACGGATGCGGACTGCTAAAATAGAAATCTCAGGCTCAAAACAGGATAGAGCATAAGATTCTAAGACATTCCAAGCTTCATTTGCACAATAATTTATGCTAGTCTTTCGTTTTGTAACATCCAAATGTGAAATGATCAAATGATAATGGCATTCACTAGCCCACAACTGACCTGATATGACCATGTCCATGTACTTCATCCCCTGCAAGTCATTGTAGTTGAGTTTGCCCTTGCTGTTGCTGCACACCTCGTCGATCTCTTCCTGTAGCCTCTGCTGGATTTCTGGGTGCAGCGTCAGTTCATGTGCCAAGAAACATAGGAGTGTTGAAGAAGTGTCAAAGCCAGCGATGAAGAACAACACGGCTTGGGCAGTTAATTCGTCATCAGTCCACCCTGAAAGTGATTTGTTAAACAATGTTAGTGTTCGTTATTATAAAAAAAGTGTGAAGTAATAAGAAGTGACGAAACGCGTGTAATATTTTCAGCAGGGAGAGAACCTGCCTAAGTCCTGGTTGATAAAAAGCTGGCGATGTTAGAGCAAACGATATAGGTTATTAGTGTTATTACTATTTCGAATGGCTCTAATGTTGGGGTTGACTCAATCTTTTTTTTTAAAGAAAGACAAATATTCCCGAGTTACGAATAACCTGACAATAAATCTCCTACTACCACCACAGTAAGCGGAAAATGTTGCTTGTGTCATGATGGAGGACTTAGTCAGCCGAGGGATCGAATACGTGACGCCTGCTGGGGACCCAGACGCGATGCCAACTCAGCCACTGACCGGACGAATGTTTGCTAACCTTTGAAGAGTCTCATTATTTGAGATTTAAAGATATGATTGAAATGGAAACATCCTTTGTTGTGATTTTAATGGACTGTTAAAGTTTTGTTTGATAAGAAGGCACCCAGCTTTTTGCACGACTACCGTGGTTTTCATGACGTTCTTAATGAGAATTTATGTTTGGAGCCAAACATGAGTTTTGGTTTTTGATAGTACGCATTTATTGTAAACACTTGTTTGAAAGTGAACCTATGCACATTTCTATAGATGTTTCTGGGTCACTAATCTTGACACAGATGAAATAAAAGGGTTTACTTACTCCTCTTGACTGTCTCCTTTCCCACAGCAGATTCCTCCACAGTGGCGAATCCAGCCTCCTTGATTTCTTCACCATTCGCATCTTCGTGCTTCAGCACTCCCTTCTTGGCATCCATAAGGATCTGGATCATGTCATTTCTGACTATGTTGTTCTTTTCCCTTCCTGCCATCGTGTCGGCCACCAAACTTCTGAAGAATTTTTGAACGCTCTCCTTGAAGAGAGAGATTTTGAAGAACTGAAATAAAAACATTAATCACTTCAATGTAAAATGGTAGCGCTATTTGACTCACTGATTTAAATGTTCCACTGAGCCAGGCCCACTACGCGTCTTCATATAGAAGCCAACAACACTAATGCAGCAAATAACTCACCAATTACTCGCGCGGTTGCAACATACATTCTCTATGAAAAATTAATTTATTAAAATTTTTTGCGTGATGTAAAAACTACTTACACTTCATTTTTATTTATTTTATTAAGAGTCAATTACCATTTCGAACCCATACCATCAGTTGCTGTAATGTCATGCGATAATGGGATCTATAGTAAGGTACTTTAGAGTTCATTATCGCATGACGTTACCACAACAGATGGAACTTTGATATTCCAAAGGGTCGATTTGTGAGCATAAAATTCCTAATTTCTAGTTTTGAATGTAGCTATAACTTTGTGGTTATCCATTATAGTTAAATTTAACTTTGTTTGAACCACTTTTATATTTGAGTAAATCTGACCCGTTTCAGAATGACCTTTCCTTCTTCAGGGCAAATGTATACTGATTTGACAGTTTTGAAATATGGATGGGAATAATGTATTATTATGGTGGGGGTGGAGTCGTTGCTAGGTATTAAATGTTAAATGTTATACATAAAATGTTAAATTATAAATGTCTTAATAATAATAATTTTTCTGAGTTCGCTAACCAATTCATTGAAAATAACCATAGTTTTGAAAAAATACGGGGATAAATATTCTTCATATTAATCATAAAGGAAAACGTTTAGATAACTTAGAAGCCTTGGAAATAAAAAAAAACCTTTAAAAATAATGAATCTATTATCAACAAACAAAAAATATTGTCTTACAGCCCAATCATGGATATGTTCCCCTACCCACCCACTCTTCATTAATACCTAGCAACGACTCCACCCCTACCTTAATAATACATTGTTCCCATCCATATTTCAAAACTGTCAAATCAGTATACATTTGCCCTGAAGAAGGAACGGTCGTTCTGAAACCGGTCGGATTTACTCAAATATAAAAGTGGTTCAAACAAAGTTAAATTGTTTCATTTTTCCTAATTTCTCTTTATCTCTCCACCCATTTTATTCCTTATTATTTTTATTTCTCATATATTCATTAGTTGAGATCAAGAGCTTTTTTAATCCCAGGCGAAATTAATAAGATATTGTATGGACAATACGTAATATTATATACTGTAATGTAGGTACTATGTATGTCCAAATGAACAAACAAATGAACGAAAAACTAAATACATATAATGTAAATATTATTGACAATGTCAGGGTTAAGCATTTGCATAATATAGCACCTAGAAGACTAATCTGTTTACAAATTGTGTCAATATGTGAATTCTCAAAAGACAGTTGAGAATTGTTAGTAAACCCATGTTTCAATCTGCGTACACCATAGACCAAGTATTATTTGTGGAGTGACAGCGCAATTATTATTGGTGATACAAAAATCCATTAAGTATGATATTTTATATTATAGTATTAAAAAACATTTTTGTAAGCATTCAGATGATACTAAACTATGCACCACCAATAAAGACTACAACCATTACGCTATTTTTGAAATCTTCAAATTCTTTGGTTCCACTCCAAATGTAATAGGATTTACCTTCATCAACTTAGGGGCTGAAAACAGTAAGAAGAACTTGATCAGCTGCCCCCCTGAGAAGTCGGTGGCTTGTTTGCCCATCTGGTAGAACTCGTTGTCTCTGTCCTTGAGTGAGTCGACTCGCAGCCCGAAGGCTGTAGTGGCGATGACGTCATTGGTGTACCGGGTGAAAGCATCCTTCATCTCTACCTCCACTAAACCCCTCTCTGAAAATAAAACCATTGAATTTAATTATTTTTTTCGAACCATCTCATAATGTGCTCAATATATATTTATTTGGACATCCATAATGATCTTCATCTTGCATGATAAAGTCCCGACATCAAATTAAATTAATTAAATGATTTGTATTGTATGTTACTAATTTTTTTTTCTAAATATTAAAAAAATTAATTCAATATCTTTCTGACTAAAAATCCCAAATTCTAATTCATTTTGGGAGGCGGTTATGGGTACCGCCACCTCGGAAACATTTATTGGATAACCAACACTTCTGCCATAGGTCACCCCAAGTGGTTCGCTACGTTTTGGTGATTTAGCAGAGGTGCCCGGCGGATGACCAGGACACACTGAACCCCAGATTCCTACCCACCCCTTAATCCCTCTTCCTTCCCAGATCTCTCCTTTCCTTCTTCCTAAAAAAACCGTCCACACAGCATTCCCAAAGATGACATAGGCCCTGTGGGAAATTATTTTCCTCAGGGTCTCCTGTGTGGGGCTCATGTAAATAAAAATTATGCGGTAAACAAAAATATACAACTGGAGATATTTTTTTTTATCTAGTTAAGAATTTTTCCTCATGAAGCACAATAATGTGTAGTAAATTCAGTCAATTAAATACAACCATCAGATGGTAATAGTAATAAGGCCAAATGAGTCGCAGTACTGATGAATGCTGATGGTGATGACCTTCCCCATACCCCTTGTCACACACTATTGTACTTCTCTACTCCCCTCCCCCTTAAAGTGTGACGTAATTTATGGATGGCCCCTTATAAGAGTTAGGACTCCCCGAAAATCGTTAAAATTGCCTGGTTTGAACGCCATCAACAGACGTTCAGTATACCTACCTACAAACTAGACAATTTATTTTTTAAAAAAGCAGACGTACTTACGGACATGTATTTTCTTCTAAAGCAGTTAGAAAAAAAATCGTAAAAATCAGTCCAGTTTTGGAGGAGAAAAGTGGGGAATACAAAACCTTCATATTGGGGATTTTATTTAAGCACTAGCTGGTACCCGGCATGCGTTGCTATGCCATTTAATAAAGACATTGTTTCTCCCTGCGCGTTCTTTCCCATTCGTCCCGTTCACCTTCCCCTCTCGCGTTCTCACTCCTCCTCCTCCACTTTCCCTCTTCTCACTCTATTCCCCCCCCCCCCTTCCCCCGTCTCGCGAACCCCCCTCCCGGGTTCCCCTCCCCGCATTCCATACATTCATTCCCGATACATTCAGTTTTCAAAAAGCTCTCGTGCCACCTATTGCAATTTTTTTATACAAATTTCATGATGCTAGAGCTCGTAGGTATTTGTTATTCAGATGTATGAGCTATATTATTGTAAAATTTCATTAAAATCCATTCAGTAGGTTTTGCGTGAAAGAGTAACAAACACACTTAGATCCGTGTTTCGTTTAATATTATTTATGAGCACAACGCCTTTCAACTTCCGCATCTTGATTCCTCATAAACGCTAGCTTTTTCCAGCGGCTTAGCTCGCATGGTATTAGGGTGATTCCCACTCCGCCTCCTCTACCTTCCCTTTCCCACCCCAATTCGAGTGGACCCTAGCTACCGTACCGAAGGAACGAACGTCAAATGATTGACAGGAAAGTAGGTAGAACAGTTTGAATGGGAAAATGAAATTGATGTTTTTACTATCTTCCCCGCAATTTTTCCTTATTTTCTCACCGTTCAAACCTTCCCTGGACTACCACAAACATTTCAAAATCAAAATCAGCTAAATCGGCCCAGCCGTTCTCAAGTTTTAGCGAGACAAACGAACAGCAATAGATTTTTATATATATGGATATAGAATAGATTATTAGAGCCTGAGGTGCAGATGTCCCTTTCGCTCAGTATTCGGGGGGAATAAGAACGACAGTTATAGCAACAGTTTTGTAAAATACGTATTCAAATTTCTTGGCGACAAGAAGTGACCATGGGACACACGGCGCCTTTGAATCAACAATAAAAGTTGACGTATCATGATGGGGTCAGTCAGCGGTTAAATGAACGGATCCGTTTTAAATTGGACAAATAGTCCGACAACTCATATTTAAGTCTTAGAGTTAGAGTAATCATTTTGATCTAATAATTTAAGAAATAATTTTATGACATAAGTACCTACTTGGCCTCATCTGATGAGAGATACGTGAAAAGCACAACCAGAACTCTTCAGTGGTCAGATACGAGATAAACTATAACTGAGAAGATGAAGATGTTATTACAAAGAAGTGCCTAAACCTTCCAATATAACAAAAAAAACAAATCCACAGTTCAAGGAGATTTTGTTTAAAAGAAAGTCAGCTCTTCCAACCGGCAAATCCGCAAAATCACAGGAGACCAAATTTGTCCTAGCTCACATAGGTCTCATATAAATCCTCTTATTTCCCTTACTCCCATGGTGAAGAAAATGATGTTAACGGTGTTAGAAAGAGAAAACTCCTTGCTTTATATTCAAATCTAGAATTTACCCTTAGAAAATTTTGAATGTGCATCTCTATAAAATCAAAGTACCCGATAGCAATTTTACAAAAAATAATAATATTTCGCGAATTTTTTATTCAAATTTTTTTATGAAACGACAAAAAAGTGAGGTGATAAGGGGTCGTCCATTAATCACGTGAGGCTCGAAAGGGGGGGGGAGGGTTCGGAAAAATCACGAAATATCACCGGGGAGGGGGGGAGTAATGAGATATCACGTGTATTTATTTTTCGTGATAATATTCTGAAAATTTCAAAATACTTTGTACTAAAAAAAATACACGTGATTTTGGGGGAGGGGGGGGGGGGGTTAATCTAAAACCTCACCACATATCACCACGGGGGGGGGGGGGTGTTAAAAAGTTGCTAAAAAACATCTGGTGATTAATGGACGACCCCTAATAACGTTTATAATACATTTGCCTAATACAATATATGTGTGTTTTTATATTTTCGTCATCAGTAATTTTTGATAGAAAAAATGTACGTAAGCCATTTTTTAAACTTGTTCGTATTGAAAATGTTAATATTTCAAAATTTATATATTCATTTCTAATAAAAACATGTATAATCGTATTTCAAAACAGTTTTTCGATATGTTCAGAAATATTCCATTTATTTGGATTTTATTGGAAAGCGGAAATATTTTGACCTTCTGACAAAATGCGGCTGATTTCTGAGGTGCACCCCTTAGTCAGACAGATCTCAGATCGGAACCGCTGAAATATGGGCCGATTTCTGAGGTGCACCCCTTGGTCAGACAGATCACAGATAGGAATTGGAAGCCTGAAAAATGCGTCCGATTTCTGAGGTGCACCCCTTGGTCAGACAGATCACAGATCGGAATCGAAAGCCTGAAAAATGCGGCTGATTTCTGAGGTGCACCCCTTGGTTAGATAGATCACAGATTCGAATCGGAAGCCTGAAAATGCGGCTGATTTCTAAGGTGCACCTTAGTCAGACAGATCACAGATCGGAATCGGAAGCCTGAAAAATGCGGTTGATTTCTGAGGTGCACCTTAGTCAGACAGATCACAGATCGGAATCGGAAGCCTGAAAAATGCGGTTGATTTCTGAGGTGCACCTTGGTCAGACAGATGACAGATCGGAATCGGAAGCCTGAAAAATGCGGTTGATTTCTGAGGTGCACCTTAGTCAGACAGATCACAGATCGGAATCGGAAGCCTGAAAAATCCACGATGTCACTGCTTGAGGTCATTGTCTGAATCATATAGATAAACCATATCCATTATCTCTGGATATGTAATTATTCCGTGAGGCGAACAGAAGTGTTTAACGAGCAGTACAGTCTTTCTTGTTTGTAAACTGACAATGTTAATATATTTTTATTTTTAACTTTTATGGGTAAAACCTCAAATTGTAAAATTTAATTAATTGAAGACAATATTTGCGAAACTCAATCGAAAATCTGGAGACAGAAAAATCGAAAAAGATATTGGAACCTCTGAGACTCGAACCTAGGACCTTCTTGCATCCTTACTACCTTAATGCTTACATCCTGGGTCCTGCTTAGGTCCTAGGTTCCAGTCCCAGAGGTGCCAATATCTTTTTCTGATTTTCCTGTCTCCAGATTTTCGATTGAGTTTCGCTATTGTCTTCATTTAATAACATTTAATATCACAGTATTTGGATGGATAATATCAATTATCACGGAAAGATGAAGACCTCGATGTCGGGGAAAGAAACAGAATCCAGAAATTCAAAAGAAGAAGAAGTTTATAAACGTGTGTCTACTTTGGTGGTCTGGCTTCTTGAACTGTTCCAAGTAAAAGTCGGAAATGGATTGTCCGCACTCGGCCACGAAGTCGAACATTCCTCTCATCTTGGCGCTGGTAAAGGCTGGACTCATGGTGGCTCTCATGTCGCGCCATTTCTGACCTGCAAATGGAAAGTAAATAGTTGACATGGTTTTCTCAGGGTCGTGATTGTTTGATGCGGACAATGTCTGTGGGATTAGTAAAAGTTCATATGACTCCAGCAGTATTTGAGTGAGATAAAAATAATTCATTGTATATTATGTACGTAAGTAGTATCATTTGCTTAAGCTGTCTCTCTATCTCTGATCTCAGCTAGAATAGACGCTAGTCTCACTAGCATCCATAATTATTATATCGCGTAATTAATTAAGTAATTGTCCGCTATTTCGTCAGAAAATACTAATAACCAATGACATTACAATACACCTCTACTGTAATGACAATAACAATAATCTGGTCTGGAGTCTAGATCCTCTAAATATTCTAAATTGCACCGCAAGGGACTTGTGGGTGCCTTTCAGTTAAATTTCATGGCCAGAATTGGTAGCTATACAAGAAAGCAAAATTAATATTTTTAAGAATTTCGAGAAGCGGGTGTTAACATTAATTACAGCAAAATAAAATAAATTATCTTGTTTTTTTAATATTCTGGTCTCGCTTTGACTTCATCGTTTCGCATAGTCAAAACCAACAAAACAAATAATTTTAATAAAAACAAATTAAAAAGAAAACCACAGATAAGTCAATTATTTAAATAAAAATAATTGTTTACGTGAATCACATTTTATGCAGTATAAAAAGAGATAAAGTTCTTTGTGCAAAATATTCTTCTAAACAATGTTATCTTCTTTAATTATGAACACAATGAGTACTTTTCATTACACTTGACAATTAAAAACCTTATCACTACATACAAATCATTTTTATCATAGTAAAGCGATCGGTATCTCGCTTTACTATGATAAAAATTATCCTACCATCCTGGTTATTATTAAATTATAACATACTTTAAAAAACCGTTTTAAATTTTGCCAGATTTTAGGTAGGTGTTTATAAATAAAACGCTTTGATTCTTATCATAACAAGGCCATGGAAAGATTGTTGACATGATCCATTGTAAATACTCCTTCCCTCCCTGCCGCTAAAATATATGAAATACTCACATTTTCAAACCACTCGCGCACCAACTGTAGTAATTTTTTTAATAAAAATTGCATAATGCCAGAGCTTACCATTATAAATATAGAAACACTCTTCCACTAAAATGAAAAGTTCTCTAAAAAAATTGAATTTGATTTTTATTTCAATCCATTGATTACTTTCCGAGATTGGCGGACACACATATGAAACCTAAATTTTTATGTATATACCTATGTAGATTGTAGATGTTGAAATTTTAACTTTTTAAAAAGTTCGTGATTTCTAATGAAAATGGGCTGATAAGTACGACAAAAACTGTCCGACCTATCTGCTTTCCGATAATCACTTATTTGGTTCAGATACGATTTTAGATTTTCACGGCCAAAAATATTTTTGTTATTAGTTTTTGGGGTATTATGCCGTGTTGCGCTACCTCCTTCTTTAGCCAACGTTTCGGACAGCGTTGCAGTGTCCATCATCAGGGCAGATGTGTAATAGTTAGTTACTTATTTGACTTGACATACGAGTATATATCAAATTCTTAGCTTAATTACATTTTTTTTAAATAAATGTTCTGTATACATAGAATCCTTTCACAATGGCTTGAATTTGCTTTGGATTCATGATTTTTTAAAACTAAAATTTCTAATTTTGCTTGGTCTCAATTTTTCTTTAATATTTGTATCCTGATTAAAGTGGAAAGTTACCGATGTTTTCGATAGCATATGACAACAATCATTATGAAAAAAGTGCAATTTATGACTATCATTGAATGGAAAAAGGTGTCTAGAGTTTTGCAAAATGAAGTCCCAGATTGGTACAGCCAATAAGGAAGAAAGCCAGGAAGGGGATGCGTAAGGAAGAAAATGGATTAACAGAGACAGGCGAGAGATTGTAGAAATAAACAAACCTTTAAGTGCGAAGAGATTGTTCGCAAACAGGGGGTCGTTAGTCTCATCGACTAATCCCAAATGGTCGGTGAAGTGGTCGAAGTCTTTGATGGCAATTTGCTTTATGAGGTCAAGGTCTCTGATCATCACCAGCGGGGTTAGGAATTGACGAACTCCGATGTAACTGCAATTTTAATCCCGTTTAAATATCATTTTGGTTTTTTGAGAAATTCAGGGAATTGGTAAAGACAGGATTAGAAAACGTAACGTAACTAAGAATAACGGGAAAAAATAGATTGCTCTTACCTGTCTCCGGGGCTAAAGTTATACATTCTGACTATCCAGTCCCTGAAGTGCTCCTTCCTCCGGAGGACTTCCATCATGTGACCTACGAAGGGCACGTATGTTGGAGGGCTTTTCACTCCTCGTGCAGAGAAGTGGTTGTCCTCCCATTTCAAGTACAGGTAGAGGACGCTCAGCAGGCCGACCACGACCAGAAGGAGATCGAACAACATTTCCTGGAAGTTGAAAGAAGGATTGTTAAAACACTACGGAAGAGGCAACACCAAACTAGTTTCACGACATCGAATGACCCCGTCACTCACAAACAGGGTTTTATAAATAGCAAAATTCGTGCATTAATGAAATTTTGACAGCATAAATGAAGATTTGCTGAGATAGCCCAAAATAAATTGAGGGAATACCCCCTGGAGGGAGCGGAAGGGGGGAAATTTTGAAAAATATATGTTTACAAAACATTCGTGCTGAATCGAAAGATGTCAAAACAACTGGTGAATGTTTTTTTTACTTCTTCAAACTTCGCAAAATTACTTTGTGGCATCATTAATTATATAATGAATAACAGATCACTTTGTATAAACCACTATTTTTAAAACAATATCTACGTGTTTCGATAACAATGTTATCTATATCAATAGTGGTTTATACAAAGTGATCTGTTATTCATTATATATCTAATGTTTTTTTTATTTATTTTAATTTTATTTAGTTTACACACTTTATCAGAGAGCCATATTATAACGGGCAGGGGTTGTAATCGTACTGTGGTAAATGTGATGGAACTATCGGCGGCGGATCGTAAAATCAGGCAGATCATGATGCGCCTAGTACGAAGCTACCCTAGTTACTTCGTGAAGTGCCTCAGGGGCATCAAGATCGGCCAGATTTTACGATATGCCTGGGACAGAACAATAATTACGATTTGCTTTGTGTTATCTACATTCTTGCTGTAATATTACACGTCTGTCCATATAAATGTTTCTATAAACAGATTCGCACTACGCATATAACACTGATGCTGATTGAGTCATAGTTCGTTCAGCGGCTCCATCTCATAAGGCTGGTTCAGTAGAGGTGAAATTGCAATTTATGTCTGAAGAGCCTCAGACGCCTATGCAAAGAGCCGCAAATTCCAACCCCTGCACTAGTCTAATAGAACATGAATGTGTTTTATTTTTTCCTTTACAGTAATTTTAGTTTGAACAAACGTAATGTGAGCAATTTTTTAAATTTTGTTAAGGTGCATGCAATATTTTTTATACTTCAAAAATTATCGATTTATTTTTTTAGAATTTCTAAAGGCTTGGGGGTTTATAATCAATATATACATAAGTGGTGCAGGTCTCTGGTGGGAACGTATATTTATTATGTAAACTAATCAACGAGCATGAATCAAGGCGTGGGTTTATTTAAAGGTTTGTTTGTTTTGCCAACAGGCATACAATTAATTTTCATCGCATCAACATAATTTTCTCAATGTCATCGGCTACTAATGATATCATCCTCGTCGCTACTTTTGTCATCAAGGTAACTACTTACTCAGGCTTTGAATAATAAGTACACCTTAGATTCTTAATCATAAAATGAACAATCGGAGACAATTACACTAAAAACTCTCGATCGGTGAGCACTGGATTAGTGAAGTTAGCACAGATTTTTTTACAACGCAACTATTTTCTGCTCATTTTTTTGTTTTTTTTTTGAATTTTTTTATTTACGGACATTAACAATATAACAATAACACGAATAAGAAACATGGATGACAGTGAAAGGAGAGTGAAATGAAAAGAGAAATGACAATAGAAGCATTGACAATATAATATATATACACTACTTTCACTGTCATCCATGTTTCTTATTCGTGTTATTGTTATATTGTTAATGTCCGTAAATAAAAAAAATTAAAAAAAAAACAAAAAAATGAGCAGAAAATAGTTGCGTTGTAAAAAAATCTGTGCTAACTTCACTAATCCAGTGCTCACCGATCGAGAGTTTTTAGTGTAATTGTCTCCGATTGTTCATTTTATGATTAAGAATCTAAGGTGTACTTATTATTCAAAGCCTGAGTATAAATAAAATTATAAAAGTACATATAGAAGATAACTACATGAAGCATGAAGATGGATTTAAAAGGCTTTAAAAATTACACAAAAAAATCAATGCTTTGACCTACTTTGACAAGTCTCGACATTCTGGATAAAGGAGAATGATATCCATAATTAGTAGAATGTTGATTGAGGAACAGCCATTCATTATTTCAGAGTCTACGGGAAGGGATGTTGAAGTGGATGAGTTGTAACAACGCAGGTGTATCAGTAGTAATATTTATAATTTTAAATATGCAAATTAGATCAGAGCCTCCAAGCAATTCCTCTTAGGAAACGATGTTGTACGGATTCGATGTGACATAATAAATTAATAAGTAATAATAAATGAATTAGCTGTCTCCCATCACAACCATTAACAGATTTCCGCATCAGACAGAGCGATTAACTCAATGACCCTTATTATTTAATATCAGGTATATTGTTGTCGCCCAGTAGTACAAGTACCTACTTAGATAAGTACGTACTTACAAACAATAAATTATTAAAATATCAACTTAATAGACCCAATTAGCTGTGTGATAGTGACAGGTAGATTTCAGCTACTGATAATGTGATAATGGCGTATCTATTTTGTAGAAGAATTATTAATCTATGAGATATAGCAAAATAGAATATCTCATTGTAAAACTATACCATGCTAGCATATACGACACAAAGACAAATATTTTCAGATTACCAATAATCGGACAATATTTTAATTCCTATGATGTGCAATGGAGGAGCACAGGAAACTCGACGCTTTTGTCCACTCGCCTACTAATCCCCTTAAAATATCATTATATAGGCCCATCCTCAAAATAAAAGTAGACAGAAAATAAGTAATCTAATGTAAAAAAAAGAAAAAATTGTATTAGATAAAGCCAAAATCTTGGTCAATTCCCATTTGATAAATCAAGGGAGGATAAACAATAACGCTAATCAATTTTTATTAAAATAACATTATTTTTACAACTTTTGTAGGTTGTTCCAAACAATATTACTCAAAAATTATAACAGAAGCTAAAGACAATAATAAAAAAATATGGTCAACAATAAATGAAATAATAAATAAAAATAAAACATATAAGCACATATCCGAAATATCAGATGGGAAATTAATATATAATGTACAAAATGACACAAAAAAATGTTGTAATATTTTAAATAACCATTTTAATAACGTTGGAAAAAACCTAGCAAAATCCATAAATTCGACCAATATATCAAATCCACAACACAGAACACAATGTCAAATAAATAAATTTGAGCCAGTCACAGAAGCCGACATTGACAGAACTATTTCGGAACTAAAAGGAGGTTCTGCCCCCGGCTTTGATAACATAGATGCTAAGACAATAAAAGCGATGAAAACATACTTAATTCTCCCAATAACACATATAATAAACCTAAGTCTAGCAAATGGCGAATTTCCCAATAATTACAAAAGAGCAATTATAACTCCCATTTATAAAACAGACTGTCCTAAAGACCCACAAAATTACCGCCCGATTTCCCTTTTATCAAATATATCAAAAATATATGAGAAAATTGTAAAAAAACAAATTTGGACATTCTTAGATGAAAATAAAATAATTAATGATAATCAATTCGGCTTCAAAAAAAATACAAGTACTCACGACGCGATAGCAAAAATAACCAACTATTTATATACGGCCCTAGATTCCGATAAAAAATGTATCGGAATATTTATAGACTTGAAAAAAGCTTTCGACAGCATATCACATAAAAAATTAATAAATAAATTGAAATCTATAGGAATTAATGGGAAAGTCTTAGCATGGATAGCTAGTTATTTACATGAAAGACCACAACAAGTAAAATTACTAAATCAAGTCAGCGATTCAAAATATAGCGATTTTTCAATACCCCAAGGTACAGTTTTGGGACCATTGTTATTTATTATATATGTCAATGATATATTCAATATTTCTAAATATGGAGACATTGTCTCCTACGCTGACGACACAGTCCTACTACTAAAAGCAAACACCTGGTCTGAATTAAACAAAATGGCAAATACAGATATCAATGCACTAAAATTATGGTTTGATGAAAACCTGTTGACTTTAAATTCTAAAAAAACCTATTATTTGCCATTTTTCATTAAAAAACAAGAAACACCCAAAGAAATAAACTTAATAATCCACTCTGTGACAAATACAGAAAACCACAAATGTAATATATCATGTTCAAAAATAGAAAGCAAAACTGATATTAAGTACCTGGGCATAACAATAGACCAGCGTTTAAAATGGTCTCCACACATTAATATTCTGAACAACAGAATAAGGAAACTAACATATATATTTAGATGTTTAAGAGATATTTTAAACGAAAAATTACTTAGAACCACGTACTTCGCTTTCTGTCAATCAATTATACAATACGGCATTATAGGATGGGGCGGCACATATAAAAATCAAACACAAACAATTTACATATCACAAAAACTAATAATAAAAACAATTTTAAAAAAACCCTACTCATATTCGTCAGAACTTTTATTCAAACAATTTAAGGTCAGAAAATTAAGTGCATTATACTTTTATCATGCAACATTACAAATTTATAAAGATAATATTAAAAATCAAGTTGCACCATTTAAAAATAACAGAAGTCTTAGACAAACATCAATACTTCCCACTCCAAAATGTAAAAAAAAAATTGGACAATTGAGTCATAAATATCTCGGAGCAAAATTTTTTAATTCATTACCAGAAAAAATTAGAAACATGAATACCAATATAAAAAATTTTAAAACTCACCTTAAAAATTATACTGAAAACTTAAACTGAATGATATAAAAAGCAATACAATAACACCCCCCCATACACACAAGCCTTGCTTAATTATGGGGGTACATCAAATATATCTACTATGTAATTAATTACTGTATAAAATTTATTTGTAATTTATGTACCTTCTATTACTAATAAAAAAAAAAAAAAAAAAAATAAAAAAAAAAAAAAAAAAAAAAAAAAAACGTAATATAATATATAATTGAAGAACAAGATATCACTAATAATCTAAACCAGGGGTCGGCAACCTTTTGGCAGGAAAGGGTCACAATTGGCAAAATAAACTAAAGGCGGGCCGCACTTGTGATATTAACCCTAGAAGCCCAATATACCTACGTATAATTGGTCATATCCCATAGAAAAAATAAAAATGCTATTATAAATTGTTGAAACATACGGAATTTAATTCGTACACGTAATACTTACATTATACTTACATACTTGGACTTTATAGCTAGAAAAATAACCACCGTAAATCATTCAGAAATTTAATGAAACCTACAAAGTGACTAAATAGGTAACTGATGCAAATTTCAGTGAGATGTCTGAGGTTGCATTTGGGAAACTATTTCTTGTATGTTAGCTGTCATATTTGTGGTTGCAATTCACAGAATGCCTCTCAAATGCTCATCCATGAGACGAGAAGCATATATATTTTTTTTATAATTGACAATTGAAAAAGTTTGTTCGCATGTGCTACCAAAAATTGTAATGAACTGCTAGGCAATCCTTTTCAATTTCTCAAAATCAGATGGCAAACTGCCATAAAATTTAACAAGATCATTGATTTCATAGAAAGAGCTTTTGAGAACATCATTAGATTGGAGATCAATCACGTTCATTTGTAAATGACTCGGTACATCCTCAATATCACACGAAAAAGGGTTTGCAAAAATTTTCAGTTTGCTTGAAACTTTCTCAAAATCACCCAATCTGTCGCTGAATTGGGTTTGCATTTATCAAATATCCTTCATTTTATAATTTTTCCAACTAAAATTAATTTAAACTTATTTACAAAACATTCACGGGCCGCAAGTAAGACGTCCGCGGGCCGCGTGTTGCCGACCGCTGATCTAAACGAATATATAAAAGAGAACAATACACAAAAGCATAAAAAGATAACTAAGACTTGAACCCAGGACCTCGTATCTTACCGGGATAAACGCCTTACCAATTCGGCTACCTGCACCGCCACCTCTTATTTGAACGTCATATTTGTCGATCTCGTATTTGAAATTTTAGAATTAACATTATTATCTTCGACTATTTTTTTTACATATTTTTGGCAACTACTTTTTTCATTCGAAACAAGTGTTCTAAGAACTGGCTTGTAACTTGTAACCCGATAGTGTCTCGGATAAATACACCCGATTTTATTTGTATAAGATTGACAAATATGACGTTCAAATAAGGGGTGGCAGTGGCCGAATTGTTAAGGCGTTTAAGACGAGAGGTTCTATGTCCCTGTTGCTGCCGTTATCTTTTTATTTTTCTAGTTCTCATTGATATTTTCCTTTAGATTATTAGTGTTATCTTCTTTCTCTTCTTCAATGAAAAAACAATAATCTTTGAGTGATTTGTATAGCGCCGTTTTAACAGAGCGCAAATAGATGGATACGTAACTTCGTGACTTTGAAATATACGTGCGTGGTACGAGTGGAGTTCTGCAGAGTTGTTCCTGATTGCAGCCTAAAGCGGGTAAATTTCCCTGATAATAGCCAACCTCCGATAGGAGAGAGTACCAAAAGAAATAAAAATCTGTTTTCAGTCTTCATACACTTCATGGTGTAAGAATAAAAAAAACCTATTTATTTCAATTCGATTAGATTCCTATGTTTTCTATAAAAAACCTTCTAATCTAAACCTACATAATCTTTCTACACTATAATGGGTATAATGAACTTTAAAATATGTTAATGCATCACACGAATTACGAAAATGACGAATTGAAACAAATATTACATTCAGGTGAAAATAATCACATATTTTATATGATTTGCTGCTGATTTTGATTTGACCTTTTCAAATATGCACGTACGAGTATTATTAAGATTTTATCAAAAGTTTAAAACATAATTTCTTTTGAGGGAGATATTTTCTTTTGAGATAGATGTAGATCGACCGTTACAACTAACAGTATCCGATGTGCAAATAATTTCGCTTAAAGATATGAACTCTCCCTCCCTGCAATTATTCCAAGAAGCTGAATTATTAGAGATAAGAAAAATTTACGGTATACAATGTTTAAAATACGTATTTTCTCGAAATATTCTTTTTACAAAAAATGAAAACCGATTTAGTAATAGGTTAAGATGAAGTTATACGTGAGATCCTATTTATATACTGTTTAGATTAACCTTTACGACGAATCGGCTTACAGTATGATTAGTATGATCATCAAAAAATATGCTACGGATAATTTAAAGCTTTTACTAGATTTTCTATGTATTGGAATTACAATAAAGTTATTATTTACATGACAAGAAATATAAGCGTAAACCACAAAAAAAATGTTTTTTCATGACTTAACTATGAAGTAATACATTTTTTTTAAATACCCCTTTATGGCAGCTGTAACCGACGTGTTGCTCTCCCTCATTTATTAATTTTAATTTTATATGTTTTTGCTATGTACAATGCCCCGGTGCAACCAAATAAAGCTTGTGTGCCAAGTTTGCACCGGGAGACATTCTAGAATCCTATAATTTTAACAATTAATACCTTATTTATGCTTATTTACGCCTCCAAAGGCAACCAGGCTGACTAGCCTCCTTTTTATTTTTAATTAAGACCCCTTTGAGGGCCTTAATTTCCAGCCTTAGGCTAAGGCCCTAAAAAGGGCCATTTGCCTTCCCTCCCTTGCCGCTCTGCTGTTATGGCTCTGCAGGAGGCGGCAGCTCCGCCAAGCGGGCTGCTCTCTATTTTAATTATGGCCCTTTGTAGGGCCTTTTTTCGTCCTGGCCACGAAGTTCAATAATACCGTGCCGCCAGCAACGATCTTTTTCAAAACACATTTTTTCAATTTTAAATGTCTTTTTCTTAATACACAGATGCCCTGGTGACACAAGTAAAAACTTGGTTACCAAGTTGCCACCAGGAGACATCCTAAACTTATTATTTCATCGCCTTCAGGGCTATTTTTCCGGCTACAAAGCCAAAACACCAATTTGGGTGTCCCTATTAAGGGCCGTCATATTAGTCAAAAATACACCATATTTTAATATAACTTCGTTTAAACACCCCTTAGGACGCTGAAACTAAGACGTTTCAGTGCAGAGTCCTACGGGGCATCCATAGAGCCATAAATAAACATTGTAACTCTTAAACTGCCAGCGCTATCAGCACTCGAGCAGATTTTCGAGACTTTAGCATCATTTCACTTTTTCTCCATTTTAAAAATCCCAGGACCTCGTAAGGCGACGAAACCAAAAGGTTTCGATAGCCAGGCTTACGGGGGACCTGGGAAAAATATTAACTTCTTTGTAACTATTCAAACACTTTGTTAAATAACAAATACCTACCGACAAAAAGTCAAACTTCCTTAAAATCAACCCAAACTTATCAAACAAAAAATCTACGAATGTAGAACATCCGTAGAAACACTGTAGTTTTAAGGAAAACATTGTAAATACATTAACCTGACCTGTATAATTAATTTAAGAAATCAATTTTAATCAACCACTTTCAAGCAAGTGTTTGCCAAAATGGGTGGCCCACAGAAAGGCACACCTTATATAGGTAAAGGGCTAGGTAAAACCTCCCACCACAAAAAAGTACCACGTGACAGGTTTTGTCACGGAAATCGGGTATATAAACCCGGCCATTTCTCTTAATAAATCAGTTCTTCCATCAACGTCAAACTCGTGTTATTATTTCCTTCTGGGAAAAGTTATTATCATCCGCTGCCTCCCGCCGACCTCTGCCTAGACTTTGCTCCTGGTGCCATCAGTCTCCTCCAGAAAGCCGGCCCTACTTCAGGCAACCGCCACGCACCAGGACTGGGCAGAGGAGTAGGCACATCCAGTGTCCTCAACTCATCAGGCACTGGGTGCAAGGGAGGTCAGTATTTTATTATTTCAACCATTTCATCCTGGTCGTGTACTGAAACCGGTACCCTTTTTTTACAGTCTTGTACAGGCTTGATACGTCTGGTACAGCAGCTAAGACTATTTTTGAGGTTTTCTATGTTCTAACTTTTTTCGTTCTTATAAAATTATGCACAACATAAATAAAAACCACTTTTTCGCTTACTTGCCTTGCGCAAATAAGACGCTCGATTTAAAATTTTGCAGGCATGAGAATCGAAATATTTCTAGCGTTTATATTCCTCTTAAATGATGTATTTGAAGTTCCACTGTGTAAAATTAGGCTTTCGCAAAGACATGCGTATTTTATTACACCAAAAATGTATAACGCTTTAGAAAGCATTCAATTTATGTAGTCTTATAGATAAGACTACATAAAATGTATGTACCAAACAAATATTAACAAAGAATAAAAAATAGCTTTATATCAGTCTATTTAGCGTCATAATGAATTACTCCAGGAAGTAGGTACAAGGAGTTATGCAATCATGTTATGTTATCAAAATAACGCTATATCATGAAATGCTTTTTGAAAAGTTTTTAAAAAACAATTTGCCGACCCATTTTCTGACAAATTTTCCTATTTTTCAATTATCCCGGTAGACTTTTTAACAGAAAAATAAAAATTTTCCGATTTAAAATATCCAAACTTCACATAGGTAATAACAAAAAACGACAATTTGTCTGTAGAAAAGTTTTCCGACCTATTTTCCCTATAATTTTCCGATTTTTCCAGAAGACTTTTTCAGAAAATTAAAATTTTCTAGAATTAGAAATGTCCCAACATGAAAAATTTCCAAACATCAAATAACAAAATCAAAAAGGTAAATGTTTAACAAAACAATGTTTTCCGAATCCAAACATAAAAAATTGAAATTGAAAAAAATTAGCTTCGTGTACGATGATATTCCTGTCACAGTTTATTTGTCGCGGTGATTACTGCCACTGGATCGCCTGTTATTATTTTTTTAGGGAACCGGCTATTTTTGGAATCGCTTGGAATCTATTTGGATAAAAATTGCTAGGGAGGAGAAACTCGAATTTTCTGTCAAAATACATAATTTCGGCGGAGTTCTTTAACTTCTTTAATTATGATTGGCAGTATATTCATTAGTTAACTACCAGTTAAAAACCCGCTTTTACTGCTAGGCCCTGCGGGTGGCTTTTGATTCGGCTTCGCCCAATTAGTGTTGGTGATCATTTTGTAAATCTAATAGGAACTGGTTCCAAAATTAGCTCGTCCCTCGTATCCACTTACAACGCGTCAACCAGTGATGGCTAGTCACCGCGAAAAGTAACCGGGACAGGCGATGACGTCATATGTAACAGCCGCTTGATACAACTGAGTATTGCCGTTAATCTTTCGAAATCCGGGAGATGCTCCAGGTAAACAAATTCGTAGAACTTATACCTAGGAAGGGCACGTCCCTTTGCTTCTTGCCGACGAAAGTGGCGTCGTCTTGTGACGAATTCTTGAATTAGAAACCGAATTACAACGGTAGCTTTGACTGAAAATCCACGTACACGGATGTTTATATGGTGCGACGGGTAAGACGCGGCGGCAGACATGCTTTGGAAGCCGGATCCTTAAATTCAACCACGCAGACGTAAGGCTATTAATAACGTTGGATCGATGGGAGTTAGTTACTTAGTAGAAATTAGTTTTCGTTCGTCCAGTGAATTCCCAATGAATGAAGTTATACGACACACCATATTATTTACACATATTACGGAGGCATTCACAAATGGTTATTATTTAGATAAAAAATGAAGAGTTACTTATGTGATAAACAACTTATTGCACAGATTCAAATAATTTAGAACTAAACTCAAAACTCACTTTTTCAGATAGTCCATAAATTCAAACGCCTTTCACCTTCAACTTCACTATTTATGTAAAAATGTAAAAAAATCTTATTTGTGAGCTTTTGTAAAGTTCATATCATAAAAATTCTCCAGTCTTAAATACTCCAAAATAAATATCAACTCCAATTTGTAACGAATCTTCCCATAAATGTAATACTAATGGCGAGGGGGGTACCAAATGTAAAATCATGCAATGTTTTTTTTTTATTTTTTATTTATTTTTTTATTTTTATTATATAAACAATAATATTATTATTAAATTAATAAAAACAGTTTATTTTTAAACAGGTTCTGCCGTGTAATTATTGTTACGCGTGACAGCTGTTTCGCCTTCTGAAGGCATTATCAAACTGTGTCATGCAATGTTCAGTGTTTAAATATAATGTCCTCCGCGTGCAAAGCCGTATCTTCTCCAGGTTGAACTTTCTAATTAAAGTGTGTTTATCGGAAGTGACCGCCAGGTAAGTAAGCTTTCTGTATCTATTTGTAAATAATAAAATTAGAAAGAGCCAAAGAATTCATAATAAGTACAGCACCCTTGAGGTGGTTTTTCACAAATCAGCGCTCTAATATACCGTGTTTGTTAAAAAAAACTTTACTGTGTTTAATAGAATAAAATAATATATTTGAAAAACAAAGAACTTCTTTTCATCATTAAAGACAATATTAATGACTCTCAAACAAAAAATATGAAACTGAAAAGACAGATAAAGATTTAATTAAAAAAAACATCTTCTGTCAAAACACGATTACAAAACCATTGCAATTACATTGATAATGTTTCTCGGCTTACCTTCGATTTGTGCGCACTAGTGGCTCTTCATGAAAACAAAACACAATTGAAGTCAGCGAACACTAATCAAGAATGATTGTAACAAGTACGTACATGACATGTGTATGGGTTGGAAGGTATAGCTATTTATATAAGGTGTCCGGAAACTCATACTACATACAAGCGAGTAACTGGCGAATCTACATCACATTTGGAGTCGATTTTGTGGTACCTATTACATTTTTGATTTGAGCTTTCGTTTTTGAGTAAATCTAGTCCAAATTTGGAATATTTTAGGTCAATTTAAAAAAAAATCATTATTTATTGACTTCATGTCAGTTCCTCACCTTAAAGTGCGTCAATTTTTTTTTTTACCTTCGGAACTGACGGAAGGATCGAAAAATTAAGTTTTTTTTAAATTCTCTATACGATGATGACGTGTATACAAGGTATCCGAAAACTTGTAGGACAAGCGGGAAACTGGTGAAATTGGAGTCGATTTTGTAATGTAATTTTTTTGATTTGAGCTTTCGTTTTTTAGTTAATCCTGTTCGAAATTGGAATTTTTTAGAACTAATTAAAAGAAAAAATCGGTGTCTAGGGGTTAACATCATTGCGGTTTCGTGTCTTTTTAAATGCGACTGACCACTTTCTGGTAGTGTCGAAAGTTAACCTCTTTCGCGGCTGGCCATCTAAAGTGAAAACGGTATCAGCTCCAACAAGAGTTAAAATAGAAAAACCACGAAACGATTATCTCAGAAGTGAGTATGAGAATTGTGCAGAGATGAGATTGAATGAGAAGGAAATGGATGGTCTAAGCATAGAGAAAACATGGAGCCACATAAAATCTATGCGAGTCTATGCGAATCTGCTAGAGACGTGTGTGGAATAAGTAAGCAAGGTAAGAAGAAAGGTGACGCATAGTGGGATGATGAGATCAAAGCACTGGTCTCAGAGAAGAAGAAAGCATGGTTATGTCTGATTGCAACTGGCAGTGCTTCTAGCGAAGAGAGAGAGAGATTGAGCCAAAGAAGTACATAAGGTATATAAGAAAAGAGTAAGTGGAGTGAAAGAACGAAAGGAACGCCTGGAAGAGGAAGAGGGAATCAAAATGACAAACCACTTCCAAGAAAACATTAAACTGTTTTGGAAGGAGGTGAAAAGGTCCCGGAGTGGTCCAGAGAACGGAAGCATGAAAGTGATAAAATCGAAAGATGAACAAATGTTGACGAAAGAGAAGATGGATGAAATATTTCGAGGAAGTCTTTGAAAGTAACCCGGATGATGATTGTGATTCCAGCGGTGAATCGGTTATGAACGATGATGGAGTGAATGTTACCAAATCATGATGAAGAATGGTAAGGCTGTTTATTTCGACAATATTGCGGCCGAATACTTTAAAGGAGATAGCCATAATATTTTCACGTGGTTGTGCAGACTTTGTAACCAATATTTAGAGGAGGGTTACACGCCATTAGATTGGAGAAGGGTTGTCATAATGCCATTATACAAAGGTAAAGGGTCACGTATGGAATGTGGTAATCATAGGGCTATTAGCCTCCTTAGTTCAGTCGGCAAGCTTTATGATAGAATATTTATTGAAAGGGTAAGTATGGAAACAACGTATAAACTTTGGGATGTGCAAGATGCTTTTAAGAGTGGAAGGGGGTGTAAGGACCAAATTTTATCATTGCGTATATACGGTCACTGAGAAGTTTCTTGCAAAAAACTAGATACTCTTCTGTGCCTGTGTAGATCTACAAAAAGCATACGACCGAGTTGACAGGAAAAGCTATAGAAGGTGATGTCCAAGTATGGAGTTAATACGAATCTCATACAGGCAATTGCGTCTCTGTATGAGGGAAGCGTTGCATGTATAAGAGTGAACGGTGATTTTACGGGGTGGTTTGACATCACAAAAGATATTAAGCAAGGCTGCGTAATTTTCGTTATTTGTTTTTGGGTGTTATGCCGTGCTGCGCTACCTCCTTCTTTAGCCAACGTTTCGGACAGCGTTGAAGTGTCCATCATCAGGGCAGATCCGGCAGATTCGGCATATCTGGCAGATCCGGCAGATTCGGCAGATCCGGCAGATCCGGTAGATGTGTGCACACACATCTGCTGGATCTGCCCTGATGATGGACACTGCAACGCTGTTATAAACGTTGGCTAAAGCAGGAGGTAGCGCAATACGGCATAACACCCCAAAAAGAAATAACGAAAATACTTTTGGCCGTGAAAATCTTTCAACAAGGCTGCGTTATGTCACCGTGGTTATTCAATCTACACATGGATAATTTTATGCAAGAATTGAAAGAGATGGGATTGGGTGCGAAATTGAGTAATCTGAAAGTATGTTGCCTGTTGTATGCCGATGATGCGGTGCTGATTTCTATTAGTATGGAAGATCTACAGCCTCTCGTGTCTAGGATGAACGAAGTATGTATGAAGAATGAGTTAACGATAAATGTAAGTAAGTCTAAAGTCACGATATTTGAAAGAGAGAGAGAGTACGATAACAATGCGCAACATAATTGTGAATTATGAATTCTTGGAGCAGGTGGATGAGTTTGTAATTTGGGAAGTATATTCACGAGAGATGGGAAGGCTAATAGAGATATTGAAAGAGGGGTAAATGCAGGTAACTCCATTAATGGAGGGCTGAACGCCGTTGGCGTCAACAAAAAACTGTCTAAAGAAGCGACGCTAGCCGTCCATAATGGAGTACTGGTACCTACTCTGACGTATGGCAGTGAGGCATTGAACTGGCAGAGGAAGGATGAAAGTAGACTGAATGCTATAGAAATGATTGAAAAAAAATGTATTGAATTCTGAGGCGAATGTGTGGTAAAACCATGTACGATCGCGTGAGAAACGTGGAGATTCGCAAAGAATGCAAGGCTGATGTAAGCGTAATGCGTAAAATTAAGAAAGGGACGCTCAGATGGTTTGGGCATGTAGAGCGAAAGAATGAGGAAAGAACTATAAGGAGAAAACTGACAGAAATGTAAATGGTAGAAGAAGTCGAGGACGCCCAAGAAAGACATGGCACGATCAAGTGATTCAGACACTTGAGTGTAGAGTCAGAATAATAGAAGAGCGTGTATAAGGCGATGTATGAATGTAAACTAGGCAAGGAGTGTGTACTAAGACCGAGTTGTTTACTTGAAAAACTTATTGTGTACAGCTCTTTTTTTATTTTTTTTTTATTTATTGAGTTAGTTTATACTACATGAATATAAACTAATAAGCACAATATAACATTTCATTTGATAAATTTAAATATTTTTACAGTAAGCATAACATTTCTTTTTAAATACATTCATTCTTTCTTCATTCTTCATACTTTCAGGCATTTCATCATACATCTTTAGTCCTCTGTACATTAGGCAGTTCTGTGATTTTGATTTCTTCATTTGTGGCAATCGAACTCTGTTTGTATTTCTTGTTTCGTAATTATGAATGTCTCTATTAAAAACAATTTCATCCTTAAAGTATTTTGGCATTTGGTTTTTCATAATTTTATGCACAAAAATTAACACATTAAATAGTAGTCTCTTTTTTATTGGAATCCAATTTAGCTCCTCTCTCATTTGATTAATCCTTGCGTATTTGCCTTTCCCCAGTATACATCTCATAGCTTTGTTTTGTATCACTTCTAGTTTGTTCAAATTTCCTTCATTGGCCAAATATAACATCGTAGAGCAGTAGTCCAAATGTGGAGCAACGATAGTTTTGTAAATAAGCTCCGTAGTGTTTCTATTTAATTTACGTCTTAGTCTTCTAAGAAAATTTACCTTTTTTGATACCTTTTTTAGCACATATTCAAAGTTTGCTGTGAAAGTCAGTTTTGAGTCGAGTATTACACCCAGGTATTTGATTTCATTTACTTTTCCAATTTTTTCACCATTAATTGTCAAATTTAACCCTGTGTTACGTGTTTTATTGCCTATTTCCATATATTTTGTTTTGTTTACGTTCAGTTTCAACTTGTTTAATTTCAGCCATTTTGCTATATTTTGTAGGTCTTCGTTTATTTTAGTAATTGCTTCTATGTAATCTTCACACGAAATATAGATTAAGGTATCGTCTGCAAATAGTCTAATTTTGCAATGTTTAATAGTTTTGATAATATCATTTATGTAAATTATAAATAGAATTGGACCTAATACCGACCCTTGCGGAACACCAAGGTTGTTTTCTATCGATTCTGATTCTGAGCTTTCAACTTTCGTTACCTGTTTTCTTTGCTGGAGATATTCTTTGAATAGATTCAGAGCTACGTCAGAAAGACCTATGTCTTCTAGTTTTTCCAATAGTATTTTCCTTTCTATCTTTTCAAATGCTCTTTTGAAATCTAAAAATGCTGCAATGGTGATTTTTTTTTGTCTGTTTCTTTCTTCCATGTATCAATCACTATGTTTATCGCCGCTTCGCAAGAGTTGTTGTTCCGGAATCCTGATTGCTCCTCACATAATATGTTATGTTTTTCCAAATACTCAACGAGTTGTTTTTTACTTCTCTACAACTTTGATATTAATTTAAAGCCCTGTAAATGAGATATTGCACACATAATCTCTTCTTCGCGCCAATACAACTTAACAACAACTTAAAAACACAGTCGTATTTATCTACAATATCTAAATCTATGTTAACTATCTATTTAATATATAATTAATTTACCCTTACTCAAACAGCAATACTTAATATTTAAAAAAAAATGTATTGATATTGTCCTTATATAACTATTTTTGTTTAAATTGTGTACCTACCTAAGATATTTATTTCATTAGTTTTTTGAAAATTGTTTACATAATGAACATTATTATTATTTTTTTTGCATGTAAAATACTCCTCCCATAAACACGAGCTCCTAGAGCTTAACTTATGGAGTAGTAGAATAAAACATGAATTATTTTGTAATCTTGCATATATTATCATTGTAATGTATAAACAAAAATCTTGAAATAAAAAAATAAATAATATCTATATCTATATTATCTATATCTTTATTAACTCTTCTGCATCGTATTATTATTTTCATTGTACTTTCTCACTTCCATAGTTCCACTTCCAACGAATTCTCGTCTAGCATATAAAATTTCACAATTTGCGAGTCGGGTATGGGTATAGCCGTCCATGACTTATTAGGGGAACCGGGTTAAAGGGTTTGTTCATTGATTTTCTTTTTTAAAAATGTGATAAGAAAAAAATATTAATGAAAACGAAGAATACTACAAACTTATGAGAAATGGGAATCAATTAATATCATCTAATAAAAACCACCCAAATGCAAAATATTATATTTAACAAGCCACGAAAAAATTCAGTAATGTTCCTTCTGAATTATCAACCAATCCCAAAACAAATTAAATTAACATTTTTAAGAAAACTTACCTAAAAAAAATTGTATTTTCTACAGAACGTAATATTATGCGATTCTGTGTCTTTTGTGAATACGGAATCGATTCCATACGAAATCACCTTTCAAATTTGTGTAATTGTCTATGGCTTGCAATTGCTTTTTCTACGGGCTGACGTATCAGCTGTCAGCGCTGTCACCGACTTCAACTATTTTTAAAATCGAAATGCGTAAGTATACGTGATTCATTTAATGTACGTTTAAAGTTGTACAGCACAGATTTGACATTTGTAGAAAAAGCAATTGTAAGCCATAGACAATCACACAAATTACGTATGGAATCGATTCCGTATCCACAAAAGATACAGGATCGCTTTTCTGAGTGAGAATCGAAGCCTATGATAACCTTAAGTATAACGTAGTAAATGTTCCCAGGAGGTTGCCTCGCGTGACGTTTCCCGGAAAATGGAATCTCCGTTAGTTCTAGACTTTTTGTGAAATAAAGTGGTAAGATTAAAAACACAATATTATAGATGTTGTTGTAGCTGAAAACGTTTATTTTTTTATTTTTCAATTTTTGAATGAAGAATTTCCTTTTCTAGTCACAGCCTTCCCAAAATAAAAAAAATCTTCATCCAAAAAACTGAAAATTTAAAAAAATATTAAATTCAATTTCAGCTATAAATAACAATTTCGTAATATTCAATCGTAGCACTCTAGCTCACTGAAAAGTATAAGGGTATCTAGCACGGTCACAAAGGTTTTAGCGATAATGTCGGTAACTTGTCATTCAAGAGCCTCACCTCAGTTCGCTACAAACAACAGTCACGTCGACTAAATTAAGAACGCCTGGTCGTTATGAACTGTTGTTAGATCGTTGGCGATATCATATTCGGAAACGATGACAAGTTACCGACATTATTGATAAAATATTTATCGGTCGACCCTGCTAGACACCCAGGGTAGGGAGTCTAACGGTAGGATACCGTTCTGAAGTTTACAAATAAGGTTGCTCAGCGTACTCGTACTTGAGATAACCGGTGTTGGGAACATCCAAGTGCCAAAATCAAGCGTCAGTGCTAAGGCACCGTATTTTTTAGGTCAAATATTTTAGATTATTTGGGCGAGGGTCTAGTTTGATTGACAAAACGTGTAACCAATTAAAAAAACTCAGAACTTATACCTTATTTAGGTTCAGCTTTCTCTGTTGACTTAAACATCTACGTCAAAAGAAGAATATTTTGCTTAAAAGATCATTTCCATCGTGAGTTATGTAATTTCTAGTCTTAATGAATCATTTATTTTTTTTGCCATATTTTTTTATAAAACACTTATTTTTAAATAGTAAGTAAAATAAAGATTTGAAATCAACTAAAAAAAATACTTTTACATATCGTCCAACCCCTCACCCCGACCCTAACTGTCCAATACCTAAAGATTTTTTTCATATTACTTTAAAAAAATCAAAGGTGCTATTGGAGACCAAAAATTCGTCGACATGTTTTAATCCAAATAATTTCAGGAATCACTGGTTACAGAAAGTCAAGTACATTCCTTGACACCCGGTGTTTAAGATTTCGGCGTGATGGGGGTAAGGTGCTCTTATTTTGAGGGGTGAGTCTACATGTATATATAAAAAAGGTGAACATTTTTTTTTTCGAAATTCGAGCGTTTTAAGGTAGTTAATTTATGAAAAATTAATTGAAAAACGGTTAGAATTTTTAGTGGAGAGCTTCTCTCTCCATCTCAATTTGGATTGAGGAAAAAAAATCTACGCAAAATAACCTTTCTATCATCAGCACTGATAATAAATTATCCATTTTTAACCATGTCTTGCAGTCTTTATAGACAAAGAAGGCGACTTTGACATTTTTTCCATCCTAATCCTTAAAAAAAACTTTTAGGCCTTGGCCTACCCGCCATGTTTGTTCAATCTATTATTAATCTATTTCTTAATAGAAAAAATTCCATTGGGCTACTAGATGTTACTCCTCAGCGTAGATCAATTTGGAGGGGTTTACCCCAAGGCGATGTATTATCCCGCATACTATATAATATATACACGTACGATATGTCACTATTCCCCCTCAAGTAAAAGTTATTGAGTTCGCAGATGGCTTATCATCCAAAATCGTCCCAAATACCTTAATGAAGCCATGGATGCCTTTTGCACATGGCTCACTTTAAATGGTCTTGAACTTTCAGTCCAAAAGAGTTTGTGTGTCACTTTTTCAAACCGTCATAAAAATCCCCCTCTTAAAATTTTATCTAAAAACTCTCCAATCCCCAACGCCACTGAAGTTAATTTTTTGGGAGTAACATTTGATAGGAAACTTAAATGGTCTTCCCATATTCAAAATGTGAAAAAAAAATTAAATATCATCAGATCATCGACTGGCGTTTGGTGGGATTATTCAGAAGGAACATTACTGAATTTTTTCGTGGCTTGTTAAATATAATATTTTGCATTTGGGTGGTTTTTATTAGATGATATTAATTGATTCCCATTTCTCATAAGTTTGTAGTATTCTTCGTTTTCATTAATATTTTTTTCTTATCACATTTTTAAAAAAGAAAATCAATGAACAAACCCTTTAACCCGGTTCCCCTAATAAGTCATGGACGGCTATACCCATACCCGACTCGCAAATTGTGAAATTTTATATGCTAGACGAGAATTCGTTGGAAGTGGAACTATGGAAGTGAGAAAGTACAATGAAAATAATAATACGATGCAGAAGAGTTAATAAAGATATAGATAATATAGATATAGATATTATTTATTTTTTTATTTCAAGATTTTTGTTTATACATTACAATGATAATATATGCAAGATTACAAAATAATTCATGTTTTATTCTACTACTCCATAAGTTAAGCTCTAGGAGCTCGTGTTTATGGGAGGAGTATTTTACATGCAAAAAAAATAATAATAATGTTCATTATGTAAACAATTTTCAAAAAACTAATGAAATAAATATCTTAGGTAGGTACACAATTTAAACAAAAATAGTTATATAAGGACAATATCAATACATTTTTTTTTAAATATTAAGTATTGCTGTTTGAGTAAGGGTAAATTAATTATATATTAAATAGATAGTTAACATAGATTTAGATATTGTAGATAAATACGACTGTGTTTTTAAGTTGTTGTTAAGTTGTATTGGCGCGAAGAAGAGATTATGTGTGCAATATCTCATTTACAGGGCTTTAAATTAATATCAAAGTTGTAGAGAAGTAAAAAACAACTCGTTGAGTATTTGGAAAAACATAACATATTATGTGAGGAGCAATCAGGATTCCGGAACAACAACTCTTGCGAAGCGGCGATAAACATAGTGATTGATACATGGAAGAAAGAAACAGACAAAAAAAAATCACCATTGCAGCATTTTTAGATTTCAAAAGAGCATTTGAAAAGATAGAAAGGAAAATACTATTGGAAAAACTAGAAGACATAGGTCTTTCTGACGTAGCTCTGAATCTATTCAAAGAATATCTCCAGCAAAGAAAACAGGTAACGAAAGTTGAAAGCTCAGAATCAGAATCGATAGAAAACAACCTTGGTGTTCCGCAAGGGTCGGTATTAGGTCCAATTCTATTTATAATTTACATAAATGATATTATCAAAACTATTAAACATTGCAAAATTAGACTATTTGCAGACGATACCTTAATCTATATTTCGTGTGAAGATTACATAGAAGCAATTACTAAAATAAACGAAGACCTACAAAATATAGCAAAATGGCTGAAATTAAACAAGTTGAAACTGAACGTAAACAAAACAAAATATATGGAAATAGGCAATAAAACACGTAACACAGGGTTAAATTTGACAATTAATGGTGAAAAAATTGGAAAAGTAAATGAAATCAAATACCTGGGTGTAATACTCGACTCAAAACTGACTTTCACAGCAAACTTTGAATATGTGCTAAAAAAGGTATCAAAAAAGGTAAATTTTCTTAGAAGACTAAGACGTAAATTAAATAGAAACACTACGGAGCTTATTTACAAAACTATCGTTGCTCCACATTTGGACTACTGCTCTACGATGTTATATTTGGCCAATGAAGGAAATTTGAACAAACTAGAAGTGATACAAAACAAAGCTATGAGATGTATACTGGGGAAAGGCAAATACGCAAGGATTAATCAAATGAGAGAGGAGCTAAATTGGATTCCAATAAAAAAGAGACTACTATTTAATGTGTTAATTTTTGTGCATAAAATTATGAAAAACCAAATGCCAAAATACTTTAAGGATGAAATTGTTTTTAATAGAGACATTCATAATTACGAAACAAGAAATACAAACAGAGTTCGATTGCCACAAATGAAGAAATCAAAATCACAGAACTGCCTAATGTACAGAGGACTAAAGATGTATGATGAAATGCCTGAAAGTATGAAGAATGAAGAAAGAATGAATGTATTTAAAAAGAAATGTTATGCTTACTGTAAAAATATTTAAATTTATCAAATGAAATGTTATATTGTGCTTATTAGTTTATATTCATGTAGTATAAACTAACTCAATAAATAAAAAAAAAATAAAAAAAGAGCTGTACACAATAAGTTTTTCAAGTGATAAATAAAATAGTTTGGACAAAAATTTATGACCGTTTATTTATGATTAAGTACATTGTGAGCTTTAAATATTTATTTCCTAGGCTTCAGACCGATCCAGAAACCGTTGCGCGCATGCATATTGAAGGTGTCAATCTTCAGCTGGAGAGGATCCTGGGTACGCGGGATCTTCACAAAGTCAAAGTCCCGGAGGAGGTGGTAAATCACGGACTTGGCTTCCATCAGGGCGAAGCGAGAACCTGGGAAACATTAAAGCATCACATTAATAGATAAGAATTGAAGTTGAACAGGATATGTCACTGGTACTGGCACTCTTGGGAAGCCGGCTAAGGGACGCGGGTGTTTGGGAACGTTGCAGCCAGGCCGCTCGCCCGCTCATTCTCGCCGGGACTGCCCCGTGATAGTGGGACGAACTGCCCCCGATGTCTTTCTTTTTATATATTTTCTTTCGTTTTAATCATACCTGTAAATATTTTTCTTTTTCTTTATGATTTCATTCTAACTAGATGCTGGTCCAACAGGCGAACATATCTATGATATGTCTTTATCTTGTTAATGTAAGTATGCATACATTTTTCTTTTTTACTAACAATCATGCATGCAGGGACATTGGAGGGTCTAGATTCGTTTTAAAATTAAATGTAGCTTCCATTTTACAATAAAAATTAGAGTTCTGACGTGTGCGGCTAAGGAGGTTAAACAATCGGTTTCCCCACACAGCCGTGGGAAAGTGGTGGGTCCCCTGCAATGGTACTGGCACTGTTAATGTAAACGGAATTGAGCGCTAAGTTCAACTCACCGATGCAATTTCTAGGGCCGATTCCAAATGGAACAAAGGACAGTGGTTTGATGTCTCCCTTGTTATCGTCAGAGAATCTCTCCGGGTCGAAGGTTTCTGGGTCCTTATAGTATTGAGGATCGTGATGAATACCGTAGATTGGGAATAAAATGCCTTCACCTTGTTTGATCTGAAAACAGAAAAAAAGATAATGATTTGAAATTTGGAGTCCAAAATGGGTTGTTTGGCTAAATTTTGAACCCCGATCAAAATATGAAATATCATGACAATAAAACACATCTTACATGCCTTGCAGAAAAAATAGCCAAAAATAATCATAATAGTAAAAATAAAACGAATCTAGGAACAATGAGAATGCAATTGCGTTTTCCCCATCAATATAATTATTAACCTGTTTATTAAAACTCCCATCCCTTCAACAACACTTCTGAAATGAACTTCATCAAAGTATAAATGCAAAAGTATTACAATCATTTGTTGATAATTCGAAAGCGTAGTCGATCGATGTTAATAATATGGTAAGTTTATCAGTAAATTTAAGTTTTTTTTACAATTTTATTAGCGACAGCTGGTAGAAACTTTTAAACTTCATTGTTCCTAATATTTAGTCATTGAAGAAGATAATATCAACAGCTGTCAATGAAAATATGAAATAGACACACAAAATAAAATATAGATAAGATATTGGTTCAACTCTTTACAATCACACCAAAAAGATCGCAGCCAAAAAAGGGAAATAATTGAAGAGGATACATAATGTTAGTATTTAAAAAAATGGAAGTTTGAGATTGACAAAAAATACAGAATGATGTGGCAATAACTCAATTCGAAGAGACCGGTAAGACTAGAGGTTCTGGGTTCGAGTGCCAATTGCGATGGTTACCTTTTTATTATCGGTGTCTTTGTCTGTTTCATATTTTTATTGTGAATTATTTTTATTATCTTCTTCAATGATATATTTTTTTAAATTTACCTGGAAGGTTTGCGTGCTGTTCTTATTTGATGGTGGGAGGGTGTATGGTTTTGAACACTTCCTGTCTATGGACACTACAGGCGGCCAAAAGCGGAGGGCCTCTGGAAGAAAAAAAATAGATCATTAACAAACTGCGAACACTTTTACTTAAAGTTCTATAAAATAATTGAAAGTCGTCCAATATGGAGAGAATGATGGAAGGCAAAAAATTACCACACCAAATACATATTCGAAGAGATCAATCTCAAGGCAGTAGACACACTCTTCAAGGAATACAGATAGATAGTGTCACCAAGGAAACCACAGCGGAGATGGAGCATAACTTTTAAAATGATGTGGAGCTCTCAAATGGCAGGCCTGTGTGCAAAACAGCAAATATTGAAAAGACGGAAATACTTCACCTGATAATGGGCAATGCACGGCGAAAGAGGTAAAGCAGTGTTCTGAGAGAGTCCTACTGGAGAGGTCAAAAGATTTCCCTCAATTAGTCTCTCCAGATCTGCTATGCACTAAGAGGGCAGACAGATCCCAATAAACCTCACCCCATGAGCCCGGGCACCCCTGCTAAGTCACCAAACGTAGTGAACCACTTGGGGTGACCTATGACAGAGGCGTAGGTTATCCAATAAATGGTTCAGATGTGAAATATTTCTTATTCTCCCCACTAGGAGATCAGGACTATGTGCTGAGGGGTGCTAGGTTTTGGCAGAGGGTTTTCAGCGACTTCTATGGTTCGTCGACTTCTTGATTTGAATAAGGTTTTTTCAGTAACTTCTATGGTGTTATAAAATATTATCCGATTATCCGATAATTCCTAAGACAAGATTTGATGGACTCAACGTAGTTATTTTTTTGTTTTAATTTGCTTGGTACAGGATGAAAGTTTGATGTATAATTTTAGCCAAAAATTCGCTTATTTGTCTAAAGGTAGTATGTAATACAATTAGGTACAATGAGGTAATTTTGTATTTTTGAGATGATGAAAGGAATATATATTTTGTCTAAATGTATTTATAATTTTCATTTCTGAGTTATATTTAGTCGTTTTATGTGATTTGATGATGCTCAACCCCATTCTACTATACCATATTCCAACTGAGAGTCTCATAAAGTATTCTATAAGCTAATGTTAAACTCGGGTCAAGTTACCTAAAATAACAGTGTGAAAATATCTAGACGACTGACCTGATATGACCATGTCCATATACTTCATCCCCTGCAAGTCATTGTAGTTGATCTTTCCCTTGCTATTGCTGGACACCTCGTCGATCTCCTCCTGCAGCCTCTGTTGGATTTCTGGGTGCAGTGTCAGTTCATGTGCCAAGAAGCACAGGAGAGTTGAAGAAGTGTCGAATCCAGCGATGAAGAACAGCACGGCTTGTGCGGTCAGCTCGTCATCAGTCCATTCTGGAAGAAATTAATTTAAATTCAGAAATAACAGTAATAAGGTAGAATATTGGATAACCAACACCTCTGCCATTAGTCATCCCATGTGGTTAACTAGTTGGTTTGATTACCAACTTCACCGCAGTGGAAGGGATGGATTCATAGTAAGTACTTCATTCCTTGACAACTTAGTTTCCTACCTACCCTCATACATTTTTCCTTCCCAGAACTTCCTCTCTTTCCTCTCCTTAAAAAACCCTTCACACAGCATCCCCAAAGATGTCTTAGGTTCTGAGGTAATTTTTTCAGGGCCTTTTGTATGAATATAATGTAAAAAAACCTTAGAATGCATTTTTAGTTACAAAAATAATAAATTGTGTTTCAAATGACTTAAGAAAATTGAAAATTGCGAAATTTGCTAAAACATTTCCGTCATTATCTTTTTTAGCCTAATTTCGTCTGTTTTGCTAGTTTTTTCACAGTTTCCAACTTGTACCAAGAACTGCGTTTCAATAACACAAGATTTAGATTTTCTGATTGATTTCTTTGAGTTCTAAAGACCAGAAGGCAATGTTCAACGAACACATTGTATGAGGAAACCTCTTTAAGATAATTAATTTGTCTTAGTCATCTTTCGGAAAGGTACATTTTTGTTGTTGTTGATTTCTTTCTAACCCAATTACCATAGAACCAATGCTAGTCATCATATTGTGTTTGTTTTTCTTCTACGTTATGAGGTACTTACTCCTCTTGACTGTCTCCTTTCCTACCGCAGATTCCTCCACAGTAGCGAATCCAGCTTCCTTGATGTCTTCACTGATCGCATCTTCGTGCTTCAACACTCCCTTCTTGGCATCCATAAGGATCTGTATCATGTCGTTTCTGACTATGTTGTTCTTTTCCCTTCCTGCCATTGTGTCAGCCACTAAGCTTCTGAAAAACTTCTGTACGCTCTCCTTGAAAACGGAGATTTTGAAGAACTGAAATAAATATACAATATTTATTTTAGTAAAAATGCAAATCGCAGCGCTGTTAGACATAGTAAGGAATATACATAGAGTATAATGGCCTTCAATAAATTATTGTCATTCGCTAAAAGCGTTTTAATCTTCCATTACTTTCAATTTGTTACTTCATGAATAATAACCGTGGGTGACAAGGTTGCGTAATATAGCGCCTAGCAGAGTAAATTGTTTACAAATCGTGTAAATATGCGAACACTCAGAGTATAATAGCTGGTCATTAGCAAAGTCAAGGTAAATCATAAAGATGATCAGTGCTAAAGTCCAATCTTGCTATACATACTATAACTATCACATCTACAAGCATCATGTTTTCATTTATACCTACGTTAATTTGACGTTACATTGTCTCCCGTTGAGACTCAAGAACACGCTACCATTTTTCTCTTTTCTCAAAATTTTCCATTATCAATCAATCAAAATAAAAGTTTATTTATACATGAAAAAATTAACAAATACCGCAATTAAAACCAGGTCCTCTGCAAATAAAACCCTGAATATACCGATAATATTTATCTTTATATGAGCAAAGAAACTTTAAGTACAATGCAACCAAACTATATAACTGCATGCCCACCACACTGGAACGAATTCTTCTTCTTCGATGGCGCTACAGCCCATATCGAGCTTTGGCCTCCTGCAACAGTCGCCTCCAACTCCTCCTGTCCTCAGCGGCTGACTTCCAATTTGGTACCTGGAGAAGCTGTGCTGCATCCCCTCTTACTTCGTCTTCCCACCTCAGTCTGGGTCTTCCCACTTTTCTCTCTCCACCTGGGTGTCCAGTCAAAATTCCTTTTGGGACGCGTGTATCCGGCATTCTCTGTACATGCCCAGTCCATCTCAGCCTGAGGAGTCTCATATGTGCTGAGATGCTAGGGGCCTTATATATATCATACAATTCTGTATTGTGCCGGATGCGCCACTGTTCACCCTCTTTCACGGGTCCACATATTCTTCTCAGCACTTTTCTTTCAAAAGTATCCAGCATTTCAGCCATCTTTACCGTCAGTGTCAGCGCCTCACATCCATATGCCAATACAGTTCTAACAATGGTCTTATATATGGTTATTTTGGTTTTTCTGTGGACACTACGTGACTTAAACACTGGCAGCAAAGAGAAGTATGTTTTGTTGGCTGCTGTGATTCTCCTTCTGATTTCTGCTGGATCCTCATTGTTCTCTGTCAGACTGGAGCCCAGGTAGGTGAATTGATCGACCACTTCGTATGAGTAGTTGTCTTTAAATTGTGCACTACTTCTTCTTCTGTGTGAAGGGTTCCTGCTCTGTATCATCATTTTCGTTTTGTTAACATTAACCCGCAGTCCTACTTCCCGTGCCGCTGTTTCTAAAGGATCGAAGACCTCCTTAATGGCTGAAATTGATCTTCCGACTATGTTATGTCATCCGCATATCCGACAACTTGATTGCTCTTGAAACAAATATTGGAGCCAGTGTCTATTAGCGTTTTTCTTATTATATATTCGAGCACAATGTTGAAGAGAGTGGGAGCCAGACCGTCCCCCTGTTTTAGTCACTGCGATACTGTGAATTCTCCCGACAATTCCCCATCTATTTCGACCTGACATCTTGGGTCTGACATTGTGGCTTTGATGAGCCTAACCAATTTAGGTGGAATCTGGAATTGAAGTAGTATGTCATATAGACACTCCCAATCTATGCTATCATATGCTTGCTTGAAATCTATGAATAGTTGGTGTATATCTATATCAAACTCTCAGCACTTTGCCAAGATCTGCCTGACGGTGAATAGTTGGTCTGTTGTGGATCTACCGGTGCGGAAGCCTGCCTGATACTCTCCCAGTAGGTTTTCTGCGTACTTATCAATTCTTTGTTTCAGTATCATGGTGTAGATCTTATATGCTGTGCATAGAAGTGATATGCCTCTATGATTTTCGCATTTTAGCTTGTCACCTTTTTTAGGATGAACGACTACTAACTACAAATATATCAACAATTTTTCACAAAAGAGATATCACAGCCTGGATCAAATAACAATGCATTAAATTTACTCAAAACATTACTACACCTCACCAAACATAACCCAACTAAAAATACATCTGGACAGTCCCTTCTCTTTCATTCTGTAACCGTTAACTTGGTATTTTACGAATTTTCTTCTTTTTCAAGGTTTTGCAAAAAGACTCAACGAATAACAGTGCTCAACAATACTACCTACAAAACACACCTCACTACAGGTTCTCCTGGTGGGGTCTTTACGGAACAATACAATATTTAAATAAGTTACAGTATATCATTCTTATTCTTACTTATAATCTGAAAACTGTGTGTACGAGCACAGAAAAATAAATAAAATAAAGAATTTGTTTAGAAGATACCACCTACTGCTACTATACTCCGTTCATTAAAAGTTACGAATAAGATGTACCTTCATCAATTTAGGGGCTGAAAACAGTAAGAAGAACTTGAGGAACTGTCCTCCTGAGAAGTCAGTGGCACTTTTGCCCATCTGGTAAAACTCGTTGTCTCTGTCCTTGAGCGAGTCGACTCGCAGCCCGAAGGCTGTAGTGGCGATGACGTCATTGGCGTAGCGAGTGAAAGCATCCTTCATCTCTACTTCGACTAGACCCATCTCTGAAAACAAAATAAACCATTTAAAACAGTTTTTTTATAGTTGGAATACCTACCACAAGGAGCTGCAGAAGATCTCATAATAAGCAATTGAAATATTTGATTTTTTGAATTCCGAAAACCTTGACTATTGATTACGATTGATATACGAGTATTACAAGTAGTTTTGTAAAATTTAACCATGGGGAATATGTTGCCAGATATCACTGAATCAACAATATAAGTGTTATCATTATCATTTTATCAGGCATGACCAACGATGCCCTTAAATGTAATATTTTGGCATATAATTCTTAATCCCACTATAATTTTCAAAATTATTCCGAAATTTGCCCATTTGAATAATGAGATGAATTCATCTGTCATCAAATTTGTTAAAAACCATTTATGTACATCGGAAGACAACCCCGAAGGCGCAGAATTTGTCCATGGGCTGAACATAATATTATAATATGCTACTATTTAGAAAGATGCCTACTTTTGTTGTCTGGTTTCTTCATCTCTTCCACGTAGAAGTCGGAAATGGCTTGTCCGCACTCCGCCACGAAGTCGAGCATTCCCCTCATCTTGGCGCTGGTAAAGGCTGGACTCATGGTAGCTCTCATGTCTCGCCATTTCTGACCTGGACATTGAAAACACAAACTATCAATAATTATCGCTCTCTCTCACATTTATGGAACGAAAATTTTGCTTATTTTTTATTTTCACATCGTCTTCATTGCTCAATGCTGATCATCTTCCAGATAATTTTTTTAAGGTTTTAGGACAATATTTGATTAATTGAACGTTATTAATAGCCTTGCGTCTGCGTGGTTGAATTTAAGAATCCAGCTTCCAATGCATGTCTACCGGCGCGGCTTACCCGTCACACTATATAAACATCCGTGTACGTGGATTTTCAGTCAAAGCTACCGTTGTAATTCGGGTTGTAATTCAAGAATTCATCACAAGATGACGCCACTTTCGTCGGTAAAACGCAAAGGGACGTGCCCTTCCTAGGTATAAGTTCTACGAATTTGTGAACCTGGAGTCTCTCCCGGATTTCGAAAGATAGGCGGTAATACTCAGTTGTATCAAGCGGCTGTATATTACATATGACGTCATCGCCCGTCCCGGTTACTTTTTCGCGGTAACTAGCCATCACTGGTTGACGCGTTATCAGTGGATACGAGGAACGGGCTAATTTTGGAACCAGTTCCTATTAGATTTACAAAATGATCACCAACACTCTCTGGGCGAAGCCGAACCAAAAGCCGCCCTCAGGGTCTATCAGTAAAAACTTAGGAGCGGGTTTTTAACTGCTAGTTAATAATAATTAAAAAATACTCTCTACTAAAATATAATAATTATATTGTCGTATTAATTATTGTCTGTGCTTTTTCATAAAAAAATAAATAAATACTAACAACTACTGATATCGTCACCACGGCAAGATATGCAAAAGAAGACACGATATACATATATGGCAGGATATTATTTTTTTGAAATTTAAAAAATTTTAAATAAGATTTTGAAAATATGTCGTTGAATTCGACTGCGAGACAAAAATACATTAGAATGTCAAAGATCACAACCATAAAATTCATCGTTAACTACATTGCTATGAATAGGCAAAACAATATCTAAAAGATAAGCAATGAATTCATTTTAATATGCAAAACATTGTAATTAAAAATGCTTTTTATATTCGTCAAAACAGTGATATCTTATAGAGACGACAAAAACATTGAAACCGAAATAGCCTTTTTTGGCTACATCATCGTTATAAATATTATTACTTCTGTACTCTTAATTACAGTCGACTAAAATCTTATTATTAACGACTATACTTTTTTTATAACTTTTCATTGAGATACCGCTTGTACTATGCTGCATATAATCGAAAAAAATATCATGAAATAACTCATATTATGAAATTGAGGTAGTTTCAAACCTGTCTTGTTTAGAAGACCGTAGGAATAAATTTTGAATCAATGAAATAATTAAAAACACTTTGTTTTTACGACGATAATCTTTATTTAAAAGTCAACATGTTTCAAGATCGATGTTCTCTTCATCAGGACATTTAATGTACTAAAACTAAATGATCAAACATAGAAAGACAGACGTGGGTAGAAATGGAAGTAGTGGGGGGGGGGAGAGAGGTGGAAAGGGGAGGTGCTTAGAAGATCAACAAGGGGAGGAGGGGGGGGGGGAGAGAGAGGTGGAAAGGGGGTGCTTAGAAGAACATAGATAAAAAATTACAATTGAAATATGTTTAAGATAGGGTTATTCACAAAATTAATTTAGTGAAGAGAACATCGTTCTTGAAACATTTTGACTTTTAAATAAAGCTTATCGTGGTAAAAACAAAGTGTTTTTAATTATCTCATTAACAAAATGGTGCTACAAAGTGAATTTACAAAATTTGAAGAAGAGATTTTGAATCATTTGTTTTTTCAAAATTATTTATTCACCCATTTATCATAACTCATCAGTCTCATCACTTTCAACATCCCTCTAGTACACTAATAATGAACTGCTCTTCTTCAATCAATACTCTACTATGTAATTGTGGATGTTATTAACCTGTGTCCAGAATTTGAAGCTGGGTCAATCCAAGTCAAAACCTTGATTTTTTTGTTGTACTAAAGATTAAACAATTTTCTTTTGTCTTTCCTGGATCCATCTTATTGAATCACCTTACTATTTTATTATTTACACTCTTTTTTTATTCCGTGTTATTTACTTTGTAAATTTTCAGCAATAGTAATTAAATAAACAACATAAACATGGTATTAAAAACATTTTTTTAACTTCTTGTGGCTCTTAATAATTTTGATCCAAAGTTCGTAATTTTTTTGGCCTAATTTTCAGATAGGGATATTTGGGGTCGATTACAAATGGGAAGTTTTCGGAGAGCAAGGGATTGGGAATATATTATGATAATGAGATGTAAACAAACCTTTGAGAGTGAAGAGGTTGTTCCCGAACAGAGGGTCGCTGGTCTCATCGACTATTCCCATATGGTCAGTGAAATGGTCGAAGTCTTTAATAGCAACTTGCTTTATGAGCTCGAGATCCCTGATCATCACTATCGGGGTCAGGAATTGACGGACTCCAATATAACTGTAATATAAAATTGAATTCAAAATCAACAATATCATATGAAATCAGCAATAAATTTTGTAACGTGTCATAATATATTTTAATCATAAAATAAATGTTTTTCCAGTGTGGCCTACATCTAGTAGTGCAGCTTCTATGCGTCTGCCCACCAGCTGCCTGGCAGGCCGGATCGCGAGAGAATGGTTGAGAGAGTCCCTTTGCTTTCTACAGCCGTACTCTCTCAGAACATCGTCTTGCACGGCAGTGAGAGGGATGGATTCATACGTCCGTCACTCCTGGATACAATGACCCTCAGAATACTAACCACTCCTCATACCCTTTTCCTTCCCAGAACTTCTACTTCTCCCTTCCCTAAAAAGACCCTCCACACAGCATTCCCAAAGATGACAAGCCCTGACGGGAATTATTTTCCTCAGGGCCTCCTGTATGGAGCTAATGTAAACAAAATGATGAGTGTATACAAGGTAACACTTACGTAATTGGTTTCGAGAATTTAGAGACATTGCTGCTCACATTGGATCCACTCCAAACGGTCAAACTGAAGAAGATGGTGAATTGAAACAGGAGCCCGGAGAAAAATTAAATGGATTTTTCTCACCTTTCTCCAGGGCTGAACTTGTACATTCTGGACAGCCAATCCTTGAGGTGCTCCTTCCCTCGGAGGATTTCTATCATGTGGCCTACGAAAGGCACATAGGACGGAGGGGTCTTCACTCCTCGCCCGGTGAAGTGGTTGTCCTCCCATCTCAAGTACAGGTAGAGGACGCTCAGCAGACCGATAACCACCAGAAGGACGTCGAACAACATTTTCTGGAAGCGGCAAGAAGAACTGTTCCTTTAATATTAATATTTACATGAGTCCAAACAGCTCCTTACTTACTGGAGGAAATGTGACTAACGGAATCTTCAATTGGGAAATATTATATGTTGAAAGGCTGAATGTAGAGGGGAGGGGAAGAAGTTGTGGAAGCAGATGGTGGGAAAGTACCTGAATATTCAGATGTGATCATCAAACACGGTTAAATCTATTGAAAAAACCCTAGACTCTGGGCAGAAACGGGCGGTCCGTCTGATAGATTCTCCTAACTTAACAGATGGATTGCAATCTTTAGAGCACATGCATCGGGCGGGAATGCTATCCTTGTTCTACCGGTATTTCAATGGAAGATGCTCTGAGGAACTGGCGTCATTGATCCCTTCGGCACCGGTGCATAGTCGGGAAACACGCCGAACGCGTGTACCCAACATATGTACACGATTGTCATTGGTCACATGAGAACGGGTCGCTTCTTCGACTCGTTGCTGTGTGCGTTCTTGTTGAAGAAAACACAGATACAGACCAAAAAGACAATTAAAATATTTACTTGAAAAATTCGCAAGGTTTTGTCCACATCAGTTATATTTTAAATCAATATTTTTATTGAATTAGTATTTATCAAAAATACGTTTATATGAGATTGACTATTATGACGGTTTGACAGTAGGGCGCAATAGCGATATCGGTAAACGCACGTCCCGGATAGACGAGGGGTTCTGGGTTCGAGTCCCAGTTGCGACCATCATCTTTTTCTGTGTCTTGTTATCTTTCATATTTTCGTTTTGGATTAAGCGTCATTCCTCATCGAACCCACTTCTAAAAAGAACATCGCGAGGTTGGACGGTATCCAATTTCAAATTTCACGATTGATTATTATCGGAGCAATGCGTTCTTCCCTAATTAATGCTTTATAAGGGGAGGCTGTGGAGGCTCCTCTTCATTTCAGAAGTCAGTTCTTGGCTGACAAGTTTTTATTTAAATGCTTAAGACTCTAATCACCCACTGATATGCACAAAATTACTGCACTCACTACTCAAGTGAAAACACTCCCTTCGTATTGGAGGAACAAATCAATCCCTCTTCTTGTTAAAAGTCTCCATACGTACTGTGCTCATAAACCCCTCTGAAATCCATCAGACAGACTTCCTTTATATGCCAACTCCTTTTGTATTCATTTGTATAAACCAAATATTCTTTTTTCTCTCGGCATAATTAACAATCACGAAGGTCCAAGAAAACTTATCCAAATTTTAAATTCGAAATATTCCGACTGGAAAATTATTTACACAGAAGGTTCTAAGTCTCCCTTATCATGTGGGAGGGGCATTCCATTGCCCATCAGATCAAGTCGATAGAAAAATTAAACTTCCTAAAGAGGCTTCCGTTTTCACTGCTGAATGCACAGCCATTTTTGAATCCCTCAAATACATTGACGATGATCACATTGAAAACTTCTTAATTTTCTCTGATTCCCTGGGTGCACTTCAAAAATTAAACTCTTCCCCCTTCCACTACCCAGAGGACGATTTCTGTGTTGGAATCCACACTTTAATTCATAAATTAACCGACTCTGGCAAAGAAATCGCCTTGGCTTGGATACCTAGTCACTGCGGTATCCATGGAAATGAAAAGGCCGATTCATTGGCGAAAGATGCCTGTTTGGTTCTGAAACGGTCTTTTAGAAAACTAAATCCATTTTCCTCAAGTTCCTTCATCAATCATGCATTCCTTTCTCTTCCTCCTTTCCTCAAAGTCTCACCAGGAAAAGAAGAAGATGGTCCTACCTACAAGAGGAAATAATTGTACAATATTGTTGCCCAAGTACACCTTACCCACTTGGGCAATTGAATTTTGTTCGTGACATGGGTCACAGCTCTCTCGTGGATAATATTGCAAATATCGCAAGATTTCGTCTTTTTGTCGTAAAAAACTGTCGTTCGTAGAAGCCTGGTGTTGTGTCAGTGCTGAAAGCCAGGATCGATCCTGCATCACCGTAGTACGCCGTCAAAAGGTAAGAGACTTCCTTTCATTTCCTATTTCCTTACGATTGAATTTCAAAACACAATTATTTGGTATTTACTCAAAACAAAAAAGGGATTTACAGTCATCTTTTCGGGTCTCGGTATCGGCCGTGACATTTTTGGTTCCTCTCGCCGGATATTTTCGTTTTTTTGTCGTTTTTTGGTAGACGTAATTTTGAAGCTGGAGTATTGTGTTTTGAAGTTTGAATCGTTCCATTTCGTTGACCTTTTTCCGGTTTATAAAAGCTGTTTCAGAATTATACATTTAATCGTGAATATTGGAGTAGCATTTTAAATTTGAATTGGTTATTATAGTCGTTTGGGCGGCTTAACATTTGAATTCATAGATAGTGGGTACCTTGTACGTAGGTACAAATTAATCGCAGCCGCACGTCGGAAGTTGGTAGGTACCCAAAGCGTTTTTGCAACATTTTCGTATCTCGTGTCGGTAACGTAGGTCGCGTTAGTTTATCGCGTCAGCTGTTTATAACAGCCGACATTAACAGTTTTGTTTACAAGTTGACGTTTGACAGTGTTATTATTTGGTTTGTTGTTAAAAATATTCATAATGGCAGCTAACACCATTAAGTACAAACTAGCACTGTTAGATATGGAAAGTGTGCGTTCTTCTGCTATCAAAGCTATAACAACGTTGAATATTGTTGATAAAAATATATTCAAAGCACGTTTTTCGGAAGTATCTGATATTAGAGATAGTTTCGTCGCTTCACATATTTTAATTGAATCAAATAAGAAAGATGAATTAGAAATTAAAGTTTTGCAAGAAAAATATACTGAAATCCAAAACATGTATTACGAGATTCAGTCGTATTATAACCAATTATTTCCAGAAGTTTTGGAAAGTGAATCGGATCACTTAATAGCCAACAATAATGTTTCGTTGCCAAAATTAAAATTGATTATTTTCTCTGGAATATCAAAGATTGGACAAATTATATAAACACCTTTAATTCTTTGATCGATTCTAATAATGGTTTAAATTCTATTCAAAAAATGCATTATTTATTAAGCTCCCTTTCGGGTGAAGCCTTAACATACGTTAAACATTTGCCGATTTCTGAGGAAAATTATTTTGTTGCATATAATTTGTTAAAGGAACGTTATGAAAACATACGTTTGATCGCTGATAGACACGTAGAATTAATTCTGTCGATTCAACCTGTAAAAGTTCAGGATAATTTGAGGCAATTTATTTCCATTTTGAAAGAAAATCTTGCTGCGTTAGAAGCTTTGAATTTTCCAGTTCGCCAATGGAGTTTTCTTTTATTACATATTGTATTACGTAAATTAACAAAAGAATTGCGTATTGATTTTGAAATTCAACATAGTTCGGAGAATATCCCAACGTTTGATCACTTATTGAAGTATTTAGATGGGCAGTGCCTAGCAAAAGAAATGGCACTTGGAGTTTTTCCTGAAAACCAGTTACAGGCTCATAAGGGTCAATCTAAATCATATAATGCAAAACATCGATTGAGCAATAATATTAATGCGTTTGTATCAAACATTGAAATCAAGTGCATTCTTTGTAAATCGCCACACTCACTGCACAAGTGTGAAAAATTCTTAAGCCTTACTCCAAAGGATAGGTACTTATTCGCAAAGGAAAATAATCTATGTCTCAATTGCTTAGCGCAAGGAAAACACAACGCAAAAAATTGTCATTCGCGTTTCACTTGCAGACAATGTCAATTAAAACATCATACCCTATTACATTTTCCAAAAAAAATCGTGGAAAATTCAGACCAGCAAGAAAACTCTTCAGAACCGTTGGTGTTGACAACATTTTACAATAAAACTCACAAAACGGTTCTTTTGTCTACAGCTTATGTGGAAGTTTTAGATAAAAATGGAGTATTTCAGAAGGTTCGTGTTATGCTCGATAGCGCAAGTCAGGGAAACTTTATTTCGGAAAATTGTGTCAAAAAATTAGGTTTTACTCGTTCTAAAAAACAACCACTTACTGTGATAGGTATTGGAAATATTCCTACTATTAATTCTAATGGATTAATAAGAACACAATTTCGTCCTGTCGATTCGAAGGAATCTGGAATTATGACAGATTTCCTTATTTTAAATAACATTTGTTCGAATATGCCATCAAATCGTATCGTCGATCATCATTGGGATCACATCGTGGGTCTCAAATTAGGAGATCCAACATTCTACTTATCATCAGCTATTGACATACTGCTTGGAAGTGATATTTTTGCGTCATTGTTATGTTCAGGAAAATTGATGGGGAAAGAAAATGAACCCATAGCTATAGAAACTAAATTGGGTTGGATTTTGATGGGAAATGTTGGACCATCAAATCATTGTATAAATTCATTCTTCACGTCAATGGAGGAAAATATTGATGAAAAGCTTAAATGTTTTTGGGAAATTGAAAATGTTCCAGCTTTGAAGAAAATTCAATCGCCTGAGGAAATTCGTTGTGAAAAAATATACACGGAAAGTACCTACCGTAACCAAGATGGAAGATACGTCGTTTCGTTGCCATTTAAGGAAAGCCCGGAAAAATTGGGAAAGTCATATGACATAGCATTGTCACGCCTCAAGCATTTAGAAAGGAGACTGAATAGAGATTCTGATCTCAAATCTCAATATATTTCGTTCTTGAGAGAATATTTTACATTAGGGCACATGATCGAAGTGCCACCTCAATCGCCAATTATTGCTAATTATTTCATACCCCATCATGGAATAATCAAAGAAACCAGTTCTACAACTCGTTTAAGGGTCGTTTTTGATGCCAGTACCAAATCGTCTTCGGGTACGTCATTGAACGACATACTTCTGGTTGGTCCCAAATTGCAAAGGGACATTGTCGAATTAATGTGTAATTTTCGAATACACAAAATCGTTTTTACAGCTGACATCCGTCAAATGTACAGGCAAATACTGGTGGATGAGAAATCTCGCCGTTATCAACATATTTTGTGGAGAGAATCATCTGATCATCCTGTAAAGGAATTTGAATTACAAACAGTAACATATGGCACCTCAAGTGCTCCATACCTATCCATTCGTTCACTTCATCAATTAGCAAATGATGAAAAATTGAATTTTCCAAAGGCTGCTACTATATTAATTGAAAATACCTACGTAGATGATATTATCAGTGGTGCGCAATCTTTGGAAAGCGCTCGACATTGTATAGTGGAATTAATTGCATTACTTCAAAAAGGTTGTTTTGAATTGAGAAAATGGTCTAGTAACCATCCTGAAATATTGGAAGACATTCCTGTCAGCTACCGGCAAGTACCCTTAAGTTTTGAGTCGGATACTGACAAGAAAAACATTAATATTTTAGGTATTCAATGGATACCGTCGCTTGATCAATTTACATATAAAATTCATAATGTTTTTAGTGACCACTGTACCAAACGCATAATTTTATCGACAATTGCACGTCTATATGATCCATTAGGTTTTATTAATCCTGTCGTTTTTATTGCTAAATGCTATATGCAAAACTTATGGAAAATTCAAATTGGTTGGGACGAAGAAATCCCTTCGGACATGAATTTGAAATGGAAGAAATATATAAAAGAGCTTCCATCACTCGCCAATTTAAAAATTGATCGATATGTCGCAACTTCTCCCACCAGTCGATGCATACTTGTTGGGTTTGCGGACGCCTCTGAAAGAGGATACTGTGGAATTGTTTATCTGGTAGTGATTAATAACACAGAAATATCCAGTCACATTTTATTAGCAAAATCTCGTGTTGCCCCCATAAAGATAACATCGATCCCGCGACTGGAATTGTTAGGAGCAGTTTTATTAGCAAATTTGTTGACTTATTGTCAAGAAGTATATAAAGACAGACTTCAAATAGAAAAGACTGTCGCGTTCACCGATTCAACTATTGTATTGGCATGGCTGAAGACACCTTCTTTTCTATTGCAAACTTTTGTAGCAAATCGTGTTGAAACAATAATACAAAATATACCTTATGAACATTGGTATCACATTTCATCGCAAGAAAATCCTGCAGACTTGGGTTCGCGAGGAGCTTTTCCTAGTGAAATCGCAGACGCGTCGTTATGGTGGAAAGGACCTAACTTTATATCAACACCGTTGGAGGAATGGTTATTTGTTAGGCCTCCAAATATCTCTGTGGACCAGTTACCAGAGTACAAGTCAAAAAATTTAATTTCTCTATCGACGAATATGTCAACGTGTGACGAAGAGTTTTTATTGAAGTTTTCATCATTATCGAAATTACTTCGTGTCATATGTTGGTGCCGTCGGTTTATCAATAGATTACGTTCGAAATCGATTATCAATGTCAATGGGTTATCCCCACTTTCGTTAAAAGAAAATAATTTAGCCTTGCAATGTTGCATTAAGCTTGTTCAAGCAATTTATTTTCACCAAGATATGAACAATATCTCTTTCCATCGCATTTGCTCAACACAGCTTCAAAAACTCGCCCCATTTATTGATGAAAATGGTGTTTTGAGAGTCGGTGGTCGAATTCGCTTTGCACCGATTTCAGAAAATGCTCGACATCCTATTATTTTACCGAAGCAATGTCATTTGACAACTTTAATAATTGATTATTACCATAGCATGTACCTTCATCCAGGTCCTCGTGCACTCCAATCCATAATATCATTAAAATATTGGATAATTTCGGCAAGGAACGTAATTCGACATCGATTGGGTAACTGCATTTCTTTCTTTAAAAATAATCAGTGCGATGGCTTATCGAAAGGGTGGTGGAATTATTTCCCGGTGCCGATGAAATGGTTCGTGTTGCTACTTTACGAGCCCCCTCAGGGCATTTTTTAAGCGGCCCGTAGTCAAATTGTATAAGCTACCCATCGATTGATTAATTAATTTTAATTTAATTTTTCGTTTGTCTTGTTCAATCCTTAGGTTAATTAGTTATTTTGCTTTCGTTTTTTCATTGTTTTTCTTTCGCATATCATTGTTGAGAAAATATCATATTTCCTCAAGGTAGGCGGAATGTTTGGTTCTGAAACGGTCTTTTAGAAAACTAAATCCATTTTCCTCAAGTTCCTTCATCAATCATGCATTCCTTTCTCTTCCTCCTTTCCTCAAAGTCTCACCAGGAAAAGAAGAAGATGGTCCTACCTACAAGAGGAAATAATTGTACAATATTGTTGCCCAAGTACACCTTACCCACTTGGGCAATTGAATTTTGTTCGTGACATGGGTCACAGCTCTCTCGTGGATAATATTGCAAATATCGCAAGATTTCGTCTTTTTATCGTAAAAAACTGTCGTTTGTAGAAGCCTGGTGTTGTGTCAGTGCTGAAAGCCAGGATCGATCCTGCATCACCGTAGTACGCCGTCAAAAGGTAAGAGACTTCCTTTCATTTCCTATTTCCTTACGATTGAATTTCAAAACACAATTATTTGGTATTTACTCAAAACAAAAAAGGGATTTACAGTCATCTTTTCGGGTCTCGGTATCGGCCGTTAGTTATTATTTAGGGGGATATTTTATATAAATTTTTATGACGTTTTCATAAAATTGAAGGAAAACGTGAATTCCACATGGCAGAATCATTGGAAAGAATCTAGCAAAAAAAAGGAGATAACTTTTTCATAATACAGCCAACGATTCCTTCAAAACCGTGGTTTTCCAGACTGTCTTTTAACAAATTCTCAACATCCTCCATTTGCCGCATGTGGATAGGGCATTGCTGCACTGCTTACAATGCACATTGCTTACAATGTTCACCTGACAAAAATTCATTTTAAGAATTCTGCTACGTGTGAATGTCGTCTTGGTGAAGAGGACCTCAATCATAATTTTTTCAGTTGCCCCATAAATAATTCATACAGAAATTTCAACCCTCACCTAATCAGTTCAGGCATATTGCCTCCCTACAACAATGCCTTTTATCTATTATCCTATTATTTTCTGTGGATAAACGCAAGTATAAAGCCTTGGTTAATTTCTTGAATATTAACAGCATCAATTTGTAACTGTTAGTTTAGTTTCATGTATTTATTTTATTTTTTACGCACAATAAATTATGTAAGAAAATTTTTGAATTTCCAGTTACTTCCACTTGTTATATGTAATTAAAATTATCACTTATTGTAAGAATTTAGTGTTTTAATATTGTTATTTGTATAGTATTATTATATAATGTAGATAGGTTCTTGTTATTAAAACTAAATTTGTTAATATCTGAGGCTCTTAAGACTCTTGGTTTTGTGTTGAGAGCAAAAGATTTCAATAATTTGGGCACATTTATCATGTTACATATATAAAACCCTTGTCAGATGCCAACTTCAGTATAACTCTACATTATGGTCTCCCTTTTACAATATTCATTCAGACAACATTGAAAAGATTCAACGTAAGTTTCTAAGGTTTATTAACTATAAATTGCATATTCCTATACAAAACATTGATTACAATTACCTCCTGGATAAAATATCACTATTGAAACTTTCGGAAAGAAGAATTAGCATAGATTTGATACTATTACATAAAATACTGCATTACAAAATTGACTGTCCTGAATTACTTCAATTTATCAATATCCATGTTCCCAAAAAATCATGCCGACATTTATTACCCTTTTACTTCAATAACACCAAGACACTAGCTTATCAAAATTCTCCTATTCCGAGACTGTGAAGTCTCGGAATAGGAGAATTTTATTTTATAAATATTCTAATTTGGGAAATATATTTCATATTAAAACTAACCGGTATAAATATTGTATATTTTCTCACTTTTATTCTTTAAGACACAAATAGACCTATTGTTCCGGACGGGACGATGAGGAAGAGACGATTCCCTTCAGGAAGTCTTCTTCCTCTAATTTAAAATAAACTACATTCTTTGCAAACGAAGACGAGGATGAGTTCCCTCACAGGCCGTCCTCGTCTTCTCAAATAACTTAGACTTAAGAACTGAGAACGAAGGCGATATTATGTTTTTTTATATATTACAATGTACAATTTCTATTTAATAAAGATAAGTTTTTAATAAAACGGACCCTCTAGAGAGGTCGAAGGCGTGAGCGGGCTTTTTATTTGGCGCTCTCGCTTTCGATCTCTCCCCACACCACTGATGTCCACCCCGAGGGGCAAAAGCTACCCGCGGGGGAGGGGCGGGCTCCGCTTCCCTACCCTTCCCCGCGCCTACCCTCCGGGCGGACCAATAGGAACGCTCCGTCCGGCGGATTAAGTAATTTGGCCGCTGAATACGAGGAAAGTTTTTTGCGTTTTATTAAATTATGAGAGTTCGGTCTAATCTATCACCAAATAAATGATATGGATAGATAGACCGGACTCTCCTTTATGTAAACTTCTATAATTCATACATGTTCACTTAGGATTAAGAAAGTTATTAAAGATTCCCTGAAGAAATGTGGGTACAGGGGCCCCGATTGTATTTACACATTATGCTTTAAAAAATCGAATAAATTAGTAGGGGAAAGGTCATGGGGGTCAGACAGAAGGGAAGGATAAGGGGAAGAGCTGAGACAATAGCAAACTCTGCTGTGTGGAACACCGCAGAGGTTACGTCCCGCCAAAACTCGAACCGCCGGAAAAGTGGGCAAATATTTGGGTCCGCCCCCGCCGGTGGCGAGAGTGGCGGGTCTGGCTATAAATAGAGTGGTACCCCGAGAACAGCACGCATTTCAAAACACACAATTTCTCTCTGCGTTTAAACGTAGCGATTTCGCCAACCATTGTGTTTTAATACAACCATCTTGTTATCAATATAAAGTCAGTTCTTCCGTGTATTTTAGCTCCATTGGAGTTTCCTTGCATTGTAGGCTGTCGCCTTCTCTAGTGAATTCGAGCACCCAGTGTTTTACAGTGTTCAGTGTTCAAGTTCTTCCCGTTTTATGACTCAAGTGTAGTGACTTTGAACTTTCGTGCATCTACTGCTACAAAGATACGTGGCCGGCACTGTGAATCCGTTTGAAAGAAGAGTAAAACTTCCAGTCCCTGCCACTGTAGCTATCACGAAATCAGTGCTACTCATCCAGCCGACGATCCAGTCCTGACTTTTTCTCCGGTGAGCGATTTTGATTTGTCATATTGTTTTTTGTTCAGAGTTATTAATTACAATCTAGCTTAGACTAATTTCTCCGTTTTATCCTTGTAAAAGCATACTTTCCTCTCAATCTTTTCAAGTTTCTTTCATTGACGGCATTTATAAAGATTAAAAATTATTATTTACCCAAATTAAAAACATTCTGTTCGGCAGCGTTTTTCCCAATACCCTGTCAACCTAATTACAAAAGTCATTAGCTCACTGCCATCAACCAAAAATAAATATAAAATTGGGTATTTCCAAACTTTCTCGAATTCCCAACCCGTTACCACGCGGGCATAGCAACTAAATAATTACGGCCCTGTATTCAAGCCTTACCTAATTAACTAATTACCTCAGTTAGCTTCAAATCTTTCAATTATGAATACCTACGAAAGCACCGTGGCCGCTTTCATGTTCGCAAGGGTCAATAAAGATCTCTCCCTTGAAGAAAAATCATATCTTAATGAATTAATACAGCGCGAACTAGCTTCTCAAGCTTCTCAAGCTGCAAACCAAACCCCAACGGCTGAAACAGTATCCCCGCGGCGTTTTACCTCTCCTCCAAGGCATTATTCCCCTTATACAAATCAGGAAGATTCTGAGTCCGAAATGGAATATTCATCCTCCGACGATACAGGTTTTCGTCTTGTATCCGGACGAAAACGTTCTCGATCTAGTTCAAACGGCTCCTTGACCCCAGTAAACTCACCGAGGCACTCTCCTGTTTCCTCCCCTCGATCAAAAAAAAAACCAAACTTAGATTCGAGAACCGGATCAGCTCACGATAAGAATAAATTTGAAATTCTAAGTGTCCCTCTCCCATTCCCTCTACATCTGCTCCGATAGTTGAGCCTTCCATAACAGTCGAACCACCCCGCAAATTTGGACGTATTCCACCAATTGTTCTGCATAGAAAAACGGAAATAACGGCTCTCTTCCGTACTTTGGAAGACAAAGGCATCGACTTTAGTGCGAAAAATATGGGGAACTTTCTCCATATTCAGACAAAAACTCCGAGAGAACACAGCAGCGTTACCAGGCTGCTAATAAGTCGGAAAATTGAGCATCACTCATTTCGGCTTCCTGAGGAAAAACCCCTCAAGGTAGTTCTCAGGGGTATCCCAGAAGAAATAGACACAGAGGAGGTCAGGATTGAACTTGCCCGCAGCTACCCGGTGTTATCGGTACACCGAATGAAAGCTGCTCGGTCTCGCAAACCGATACCTCTTGTGATGGTTAATCTGACCAAAAATGACGACGGAAAAAAAATATTCAACGAGCTCACCTCGATCTTCCATCTGAGGATCCAGGTGGAAAGCTTACGGAACAAAACAAGAGTAGGGCAATGTTTTCGTTGCCAAGCTCATGGTCACTCGGCAAACTGCTGCCACGGAATCGAGCGCTGTGTTAAATGCGCTGGTCTTCATAGATCTTCGGAGTGTACCAAACCGAAGGACATGCCTGCCAAGTGCACCCTCTGTGAGGGTGAACACACAGCCAGTTATAAAGGCTGCCCTGCCAGACCCCAGCTTAACCGTTATAACAATAGATCCAGATACCCGTCAAATCACAGGCAGAATAACCGCCAAAGGTATAGTCAAAATACAGATTTTGACCAACACACGTCACAAAGGCAAAGTCAGCCACTTAGGCCGGAACCCACTATAAGTCAGCAGCCTCCCCATCGCGCCCCTTCAGCGCCTTCCACTTGGCCGGCACCGCACTTCTACAAAAACCGTTCTTCCCAGGAGCAACAGCCTCACAATATTCAGGCTTCTAGTCAACAATACCGGCTCGAACGCCAACCAGAGTCCCCACAAATTCCTCAGGGTACCCCCCCGCCTCCTCCCACTCCACCTTCTTCGAAACCAAGTGATTCCGAAGTTCAAACCCTAATCGAAAGGGCCACGGAGCTCCAGTTTCTCATTCAAAACGCTACTAAAGAGCTGAAATCCATACAGACCTTCATCGATAAGCATAATGGATAGACAACGCGTCAAAAATTCTAACTTACAGACGGCTTATTGGAACGCCAATGGCACTGTTCTAGCATTCCGTGAAGAGATAATTGAGTTTCTCCATGACTATAATCTTGATGTATTCCTTATTAATGAAACGTGGCTAAAACCATCACGTAATCTAAGAATACCAAATTATACCATCTACCGTGACGATAGAACCACCAATAAAGGAGGCGGTACAGCCATTCTAGTCAAGAGCAACATTGACCATTATCTAGCCCATTCATTTTCTAACATTAATATTGAATCCACCGCGGTTAAAATCAATACTTCTACCGGCCCGATAAAATTCATCTCAGTATACAGTCCTCCCAAACGTCAATTGATTCCTTCCGAACTTGACTCTCTTCTTTTCAGAGAACGTCCCCACTATAATAGCTGGAGACCTGAATGCGAAAAACGGCTCCTGGCATAGTAGATATGACAATAAAAAAGGAAGAGATCTCGCTAAGTACGCTCTCACAAACCAAATAGTCATCGATGCTCCGGACATGCCCACCCTTCATCACCACGCCGGAAGGCCTGATGTTATAGATATTGTCATTCTCAAAGATACTAGCCACTTACACTCCTTACGAGTACTAAATGATCTCGCATCAGATCATAATCCAATTCTCTTAACACTGTCAGAAGGTTCGAATCCTCTGGTCCCTCATAAGCCAACTAGGTCCAAAATTAAATGGCATAAACTTAGTGAGCTATTAAATACCAACATTACAGTGCCTGTTTCCATTCCAGACGAAGCTAGCTTAAATACGGCCACTTCCAACATAATAAACTCTATAAAATCATGCATCAACGAGGCATCCGTTGAAATTCCCAATGACTCAAGTCGTCACGGAATTCCCGAAGAGATCAAAGATCTTATTAGGGAAAAAAAATTACATGCGTAAAGAGTGGCAAAAAAGCTGCAATCCCTTTGATAAAATTCACTACAACCGATTATCACGACAAGCGAGAGATGCCCTAACCGACTATCGCAATGAACGCTGGCACGAATTTATCTCTTCCCTTGAGGACGACAGATCAGCTTTCTGGAAGCTCTCAAAAACACTTAGACGTCCATAGACCAGAATATCCCCCCTTCAAGGCCCAAACGGAGTAGTATACTCAACTGCTGACAAGGCAGAAGCCTTTGCAGATAGCCTTGAAGCGCAATTCTCCCCAAATACTGATCACGACGATCCCTCATTTGTTTCAATGGTGGATTCAAAAGTAGCATCAATTATAAGTACTGAATCTGATGACTTGCCCATCAAATTCACATCACCTAAAGAAATTCAAAAAATTGTATCATCTCTGAAAATTAAGAAAGCGGCCGGTCCGGACGGCATTTCAAACAAAGTCCTTAAATGCCTCCCATTAAAAGGTATATGTGCTATAACAGCCATCTGCAATGCGTCACTGAGACTAAATTGTTTTCCAAAGGCTTTCAAACAAGCAAATGTTATTTTACTTCCAAAACCAGGTAAAGACCCACTTCTAACTGAAAATCATCGCCCAATTAGCCTCTTTCCTTGTCTAGGCAAAATTCTAGAGAAAATCATCCTCATACGACTAGATTCTTTTATTCAAGATAATAAAATAATACCAGACTTCCAACACGGCTTCAGAGCGGGTCATTCGACCCTACATCAACTCCTTCGTGTGGTTGAACATATTACTGATGGATTTAATACAAATAAACACACGGTTATCCTTTCGGTGGACGTAAGTAAAGCTTTTGATAGAGTTTGGCATTATGGCCTTCTTTACAAGATGTTTCTCCTAGGGTTTCCAATATCTTTTATCAAAATCATCCATAGCTATCTTACGGACCGCACATTCAGGGTAAAACTAGACGAAATCTTCTCCACAGAACGTCTACTAAGAGCAGGAGTACCCCAAGGCGGACAACTGTCACCCAAACTATATAACGTATATACAAGCGATATTCCCAAACCAGTCAATCATAACGTAAAAGTTACTCAATTCGCCGACGATACAAATCTCATTTCAAGTTCGATTGTTGCGACCACTGCTACAAGCCGCGTACAGACCCAAGCCACTCTAACCGAAGACTTTTGCAAACAATGGCGAATTTCAATAAACCCCTCTAAAAGTGCTGCCACTGTATTTACTAAAAGAAAGTTCAAGCAGCCCCCGAATATAGTAATGTTTGGGAAGAAAGTTCCATGGGTAAAATCTATAAAATACTTGGGAGTCACCCTAGATTCAAAATTAACGTGGCAAAAACATATTAATGAAAAAGTAAAATCAGCAAATAAGTCAATAGCTTCACTCTACCCCATGCTTGGTAGAAAAAGTAGATTATCATCAGACAATAAATTACTACTCTACAAGACGACCATCAGGTCGGGCTTTTCTTACGCTGCACCCATTTGGGGCCATGCAGCACACACTCATATAAACAAACTTCAGACCCTGCAAAACAAAGCCATTCGACTTGCGTTGAATGCGCCGAAGTGGATCAGGGTCTCCACTCTACACAATGACACAAACATTCCTCTGATAAAGGATTTAATTGTAACTCATTCTGAAAAGTTTTATGCCGGATTAGCCGGACATGAAAACCCCACCATTAACTCTCTCGCTTTATATAGTGAGAACGACAAATTTAAGTACATTAAACCCAAGAATATCCTCCGCAAGGAGTGAAATCCTGTCTCAAGTTGCAGTATAGTAAATTAGTTTCACTTTTCCAAAACCAATTTTAAAATAAAATTCCATGTAAAGTATCATTAGATAATCGTTTTAGTCATTACGTTAGAGTCAGTAAACGCATGTTTAGGAACTCTGAACATAAATAATATCCAAATCCAAAAAAACAGCACGCATTTATACAACTCGATCTGGTACCGTCTCAAGTACTTCTTCGCCTCTTCTGCCTGGCCCATGGACCTCTCTCCGGACTTGACCCAAACACTTGGATTTCATTTCTGCCTCCCTTGGACCCTGCCTCTTCCCTTTGAGGGCCACCACTCCGGCGAATTGACAAGCATCTTGGCGGGCCACCACTCCGGGGAATTGACAAGCATATTGGCGGCTAACCAGGACTGACTGGCGCCCCTATCTACAGTCTATGTGAGTGGCGGACACGTCCCTTACACCTATGTACCTACCAAATAACTTCTGTTCTACTACTGTATTGTTTGGAAGAATCTCTTAGATTCAATTATATACATGAGGATTCTTAGTTTCTGTTTATATTTTTATCTATATATTTTGTTTTGTGTTTAGTTTTGGGCTTTGTTGCAACGTTTTCTGTCATTATCTTTATATTTTTTTTATTGTTTAAATTTTTAAGTATTTACTTTGATACAAATAGTTTGTAAAAATTTTATAAGAAAAGCCCACTAGGGCGTGTAATAAATAAATAAATAAAACCCAAAATCACACTCACAAAACCATTAACTTGACACTGGCCAGAACACTCCTTTGGGGTGAAAAGCCATTAAAAATAAAAAAAAGATTTGTTCATATGAAGCGGATACTTTGTGATGTGACATTATTAATTTAAAATAAAACAATAACTTTGTAAACACCATTTTTATTTTTATACTTTATGCCGACCGGGTTTCGCTACAACCGTAGCTTCATCAGGGCAGTATAATACTCTACTAACATTAGGTTACATTTGTGTTATAATACATAATTTACCAAAAATGGGCTGGACTCGTCAAGTGGAGGAGGAAGAAGGAGGCATAGATGGAGAATTGGGAAGGGAACGGACGTTATCTTTATCAATAGGGAACAATCTTAGTATGGGACTTTTATTTAAATTAAGTTGGTTATTTACTACCTTACTATTAGTGTTTATGGCTTTCCTAAGTTCAAGTGCCTCTAAATTATCCAACCTTATACCGATGTTGTTTTTATGAATAAGTTTGGCGCCAGCGTTTTTGTCAAATTTATGATCGTTTTCGATCAAGTGGTTTGCAAATTCTGAAAATCCAGAGCTGTGTAAACATCTAAGATGTTCTTTGACACGGTTGTTTATGTTGCGCGCTGTTTTACCGATATAAAAAAATGGGCAGTTGCTGCATTGAAGTCTATCTCACTCGGGAATTTATTCACTTCTTTTGTTCGGAAATTTGTTCCCTTCCCAATTCTCCATCTATGCCTCCTTGCTCCTCCACCACTTGACGAGTCCAGCCCATTTTTGGTAAATTATATATTATAACACAAATGTAACCTAATGTTAGTAGAGTATTATACTGCCCTGATGAAGCTACGGTTGTAGCGAAACCCGGTCGGCATAAAGATTAAAAATAAAAGTGGTGTTTACAAAGTTATTGTTTTATTTTAAATTAAAAAAAAGATAATTATTATTTTTATCTTCTTCTTTAATGAAATATTGTTTGATTTGTAGAATTCTTTATCAAAAAATTAAAGTAAATTGCGTCCAACCCTATTGTTCCTCGTAAACCATATTCCCCTTTTTTTAAGTTTTCTTTGTTCATTGAAAAAAAAAATATATGTATCTGATATTACCCTATCTGATATTTTTCCATCATCAAAGATAGATAGCCGTCACGTGTAATAATAGTTACCCCAGATTTTACATTCTGTGGCCTCTCGGTGTGGGAACTTTTATTGTCTCTCTCTTCTATCAGGCGTTATTTAAAATTGCATCCCTTCCATTTAACATCTCATCTCTTCTAAGTCTGAACTCGACTCCAATCTTTTATATAATTCTGAAATTTGCACATTTAAATAAAATTAATGTATAAATTCACGTTTCCTTTCCCTGTATTTTTAAATGATGGCCTAGAACACCCTTGAAGGATGAAAGCCAGAAATCCATATATATATATATATAAACATAAAAATGAATCCACGTTTCCCTTGGTCATGCCATGACTTGAACGACTTTACCCATTTCATTCATCTTTTTTTAAAGTTTTCTAATACTTTGTAGAAGGTTCTTACGGAAAGAAAAAATAAGAAAATTGGGCAGAAAATTGGTATTTCGGTCACAAATTCAAAATTTTGTTTTGTGAAAAAAGCCAGGCAGCCGTTTCTCTTAACTTTTGGTATTTGAATTTTCTAGTTATCTTAAAATATTATTTGTTTGATACTTATTTTTATAATATAACTGCAAGAAATTACATAAAATTATTGCTTCTTTGCCAAACTGGATTAAATAATCTTCAATTGGTTATCTCAAATCACAATTATCAATATATAAATAGATTTTATAAATCATGCAAAATCATTGAAACTTATGAAATTAATCTCAAATATTGTTATGTTCAATATGATTCATAAGTACACACAAACAATTAAAATTCCAACTTAATCTACTACTAAAGATACCCATGTAAGAGGCGAGATCGCTTCAATCACTGATTGTAACAGGTAGATTTCAAGAGTCATTGGAGATGGTGATAATGGCTTATCTATCTATAACAATTTAAAGAATATTTTTATATATACGTTTATTACGTAACATCAATAAATAATATAATAGCTCACATTATAAAACTATGCCGTGCTAGTCCTGGCGTTGGTTCGGCTGATTAGACTCGTACGAGTAAATGAGAAGTTTATATCCGTGCAGTTACACTGTCTTATATGTACCTATGTCCAATATTAGAAAATTCAATTAATGTAAAATTTAAAACACGTTTATTAGTAAGGCCCTTGCAATTTCTCTATTTCTTGATCTTGCTGGCTTGACACTACCTTCCTTATGCACCTAGATGTTTATCTGATATGATATTTTATATGATATTTTATATTTTATATAGACATTCCCTCATACTTTATAGTTAATTGCGCGGAAACACTTGCAAAATCTCTCTTATATATAATAAATCAATGAACGAAGGAACGGTACCTGAAATATGGAAAAGAGCCTATGTAACACCAATCCACAAAAATGGTGAAAAAAATAATGTTAAAAACTATCGGCCGATTTCAAAACTAACAATATTCAGTAAGTTAATGGAAAAAATTGTTTACAAATATCTAAGCCCACAACTGAATCACATTATTACAACAAAGCAACACGGTTTTACAAAAGGCAGAAATGTGGAAAGTAACCTCGTTCTTCTTACTGAATTCATTGTCGATCACATGGACAACCGCACTCAAGTAGATATCATTTATACAGACTTTGCCAAAGCATTTGATAAAATTAATCAAAAACTATTACTCAGAAAACTTTGGTCATTAGGTATACGTGGTAATTTATTTCGTTGGGTTACATCTTATATACTCAAGAGATCACAGGCAGTAGCAATAAAGGGTTTCGAATCAGATTTCAGTGAAATTTCCTCTGGGATCCAACAGGGTTCTCATCTCGGACCATTATTTTTCATTTTATATATCAATGATTTGGTCAATGTTGTTAAATACTCTGAAATAGAATTATTTGCTGATGATGCCAAGCTATACAAGCCAATAAAAAGTCTAAACGATTGCGTCAATTTACAACATGATTTAAACAATATATTTACCTATTGCCAACAAAATCAACTATTTCTAAATGTCTCAAAATGTCATCATATTACCTTTTCAAGAAATAAAAATAAAACATTAAATAACAACAACATTGCAACAGTCTCAGATATTCGTGATCTTGGAATAACCCTTGATAGTAAACTACAATATAACCTTCATATACAACAAATCACAAATAAAGCTGCTAAAATCTTAGGTTTTATCATGAGAAACACAAAACTTTTTAATAGTATCAACGTCATTAAGCAACTCTACTTTGCCTACGTACGAAGTCATTTGGAGTTTGCGTCAGTTGTTTGGTCTCCATTTTATAAAATCCATACGAACAAAATTGAAGCAATTCAAAACAAATTCCTCAAATATCTTTGTTACAAGTCATATGTAAGATTTAACAATTATGCAGAGGCAGCCTCATACTTTAAAATTGATTCATTGAGTGTACGAAGGCATCATAAGGATGCAATATTCCTGTATAAATTAGTTAACAATAATATTCAATGCCCAGAGTTGCTAAATAAAATTCAATTTAATGTACCTGCGCGTACAACACGCTCTTCTGTCCTGTTCAGGGTTGATCAATGCAAGACAAACTGTAAGCAAAATTCTTGTCTGAACAGACTATGCAATAGTTACAATAGCATATTATCCAAGGTGGACATTTTCAATTCCGAACCTACCAAATATAAGGGGTACATAAAAGAGTATTTCTCTGATGTTTCATGAATATGTTATGTGTCTATGTTTCTATCGTTTATCTTTAATTCTGTTATGATTTGATTTATATGTACAATCTGGCTTCTTATGGTTACCAATGTATTGATATTTTATGTTTTATGTAAATTTTAGTTTTATATACTTAATCTTTTGTTTTATAAAATTTTTGATCTCATACTGCTTTATTATAAATTTATTATTAAATTTTTTTATTATGCTGTTAATCAGAGGTAAAGTCACATGGAGGAAATCCATAATTGGTTTTATTTTGGCTATACAAACATGTACAAACTGAAAAAATGTAAACTGTCGATTTCCCGAAAATAAATAAATAAATAAATAAATATTCCTGTTTCTTTTTTCACAGTCCGTAAAACAATAAATAAATAACTAATGGTTTATCAGTCTATTTTTTAGATTGAACAACTAAAAAATAATATTATAATTTATACGTGTATGGCATATGTACCTACATACTGTGTTTGTTCTAAAGAATCCCGCACCCTTGACCGATCTAAATAAAGTTTTATGGAATTGCTCAAAGCACACACAAATATTTACGTAATTTAGTTTACGTTGAAAGCCAATCCCTCAAATTTTACTCTTGCACGTGTATACTCCAGTGCCCTGAGGAATCTATATTAATATACGCCAAAAGGGGCTTTTAAAAACTAGTGATATACACAATTATTTTGTCGAACAATAATCATGGAGTAAAATATGCTAATTAATTTATCGGCCCCTTAGAGTCAAAGAAACGTATCTCAATTTTTATCGATTTTGAGTTACGGATGGTACTAGACACAAAATAACACATTACGTTAAGTGACAAAGACACGAATCTATAGGTTCAACGGTTACAAATTTACATCGTTGCGTATCTACAGAAAACCATTTATTGGCAATGTCAGTAGAGCGTATCGTTACTTGCGTTTTTTAAACTTGAATAAAAAGATATTTGCTTGCGAGTCAAAGAAACGCATCTTTAGTTACGTTCGATTCACCCGCATAGATTATGCAACTGTTTTACTGAAATGTCACTTACGCGTCATTCATTTACGATTTGGCAGTTGTGTTTGCGGCACTTTTTATTTTAACGAGTGGTTTGAATATTAGGTTGGTTATTTTTTGTGTGTTTTGACTCAATATAAATCGAATATGGAAAGGAAAACACACAAAACACGGATGCAGTGAATAATGGAAGTGGCATTGTTGAATAATAAGGAAGATTCTTCAAGTGCCAAAAATATCTTATTTCAGAGGCGGGTATGGGTACCGCCGCCCCGGGAATCATTTATTGGATAACGTTTGGTGACTTAGCAGGGGTACCTGGGTTTATGGGGTCAGATTTGTCCGGATCTTGGCGGCAGATGTGTCTGCCATCAACAGCGTGGCAGGCCGGGTCGGGAGAGACTGAGGGAGATCTTTTGACCTCTCCAGCAGGATTCTCTCGGAACATTCTCTTGCATCGCAGTGGAGAGGATTGATTCATTCGTCCGTCACACTGGCCCCCAAATTCCTAACCACCCCTTATACCTTATTCCTTCTAAGAATTTCTTATCCTTCATTCCCCTAAAAATACTCTATAATATAGCATCCCCAAAAACGAAATTGATGTTACTACAACTGCTACCAAAATAAAAATAGCAGAAAATCAGGATTCACGATGCCAATAGTCAAGAATTCTTCTTCTTTAAGAGCGATTCGAGAATCTTTTTTTTTACTACATTGGATATTACTGAAACCTTTTTTAGATATATAATTAATAATAGCTTGAAGAATGGAAAAGTTCTCCAAAACAAAAGGGGAAAACATTTAACTGGAGATAAAAGACCAGAAGAATCTAAAAAAATCATTAAGGACCACATTATGTCTTTTCCAACAGTACCGTCACATTACTGTTTGGCGAATACTTCATTTAAATATTTAGCTGCCGATTTGACATTACACATACGTAATGTACACTATGTATGAAAAAACATGGTTAAACCGAAACATATTTAACACCTGTAACCTAGAGTTCCAACAACCACGCGAAGATATGTGCGACTCATGTGTTAAATACGAAAATGCTAATACGAAAGAAAAATATCTCCTTTGGATGAGTATGATCCCCACAGACAACGCAACATTGCTGTACAGAATTGTAAAATCCAATCTAAAACCCTTGCTTCTGAATCCACTGTTATTTTCATCGAGTTTAATTGAGAATACGTTCGAAGATAATTTTTTATAGACGACACCTGGCAGTTTATAATTAAACTTTTTTAATGTTCGGAGCAATAAAGCTAAAAATTACATGTGACATGAATGAGTGGCTGGTCGTGGCTCAGATGAAATCGCTTCATGTACATATGTATAAGTATTTGGTAGCTAATGCTAATGGAAAGAAGTTCATTCTGATGAGTGATACCTGTTGATATATCAAAACTTCTACAAAGAAAATAAATATATTTGATCCTTCATGGTGGTACCCAGCAGTTAGATTAGCTTCCAGAAAATCCAAATATGATGTCATTGAGATGGGACAAGAGTATTTCTTCAGTTTCATCAACTTGAGGAAACAATTGATTAAAAACAAAAAGACAGAAAAATGGCATGGATGTAAACTAGTTAAAATCACATTCAAAAGAAGATACTGACCATATTTATTAAGTTCCTAAAACAAGGCAATGAGTTGAACTTATTTTTTTACATGCGCTCTACACAGGAGGCCCTGAGGAAAATAATTTACCTCAGGTCCTATTTCATATTTGGGGTAGGAATCTGGGGTTCAGTGTCTCCTGGTCATCCACCTCCTTATGAACCAGGGCACACCTTCTAAATCACCAAACGTAGCGAACCCCTTGGAGTGACCTATGGAAGAGGTGTTGGTTGAAGTAAAGTGAGTGAAGCAAAGAGTGTGTGCTAAGACTGAGTTGTTTGGCGGTCCGTCCTCTCTGCCTACCCCTGCGGAGAAACGGCGTGATGGTTAGTTAGGTAGTTAGTAAGTTAGTCAGGTACAAGATTCCAGTTTTTTAAGCAAGTTACCATATTATGTAGCATATTAAGTTTTTTTTTGACAATAGTATCAGTTGTAAAATAGTTACCTAAATATTTTATATGTTTTTCTGTTTTAAATAAGTTTTTCAATAAAAATTTCTAGACTTGAAATATTTTTATTACTGTTCCACCACTATCCTAATTCCTGAAAATCAGCTTTACAAATTTTCGGGTGTAAAAAAAGTCATATATCGAAGGAAATTTTTCGTAACTTGAGTTCAGTGATTGCAATTTTCACTTTGGTTAGGATCAAAGAAACGTAACTGAGATATAGCTGCACTTAAATTTAAAAAAACATACGAAAATGAATTACTATTTTATATTTAAAAGATGATTTAGAAGCACAAAATACCACCCTTTAACTAAACGAGAAGAAATTATTAATATGTTCCATTTGTTTAAAAGTAGACAACATTGATTGATTGAGAACTATGTTTTTTTGCTCTCCTGTAAAGTAGAGAAAAATGAGATACGTTTTTTTGACCCTAAGGGGCCGTTATATAAAACCCAATAGAAGAATGGTAGGTATTACGGTAACATTTATTAATAGCATTAAGGTATGTTATTAAAATACGTTTTATACTATATTCCGTGCAACTGACCACTTCCGAATAAGTATTGCCAACTGCATGCAATCCAGGTGCAATCGAGTATCTAAATGACTCAGTTCTGATATTGTTGCTGCAATTAAAAATAATTTTAAATTGAGTTATTCTTGTTGGTTTATAAAAAGTAATAGACTATTTTGTAAATAAAGCCAAGCCGGAAATAAGTCTTCTGAGAGTTTTAATAATTTTAATTCTTTTATCAAGTGGTTGTAATTTATTATTTCTATAGGTAGATCGAGTTTATGCTCCTAGTTGAATTTATGCCGTTTTTTTCAATATGATTGTAGTGAATTTTAAAGTTGGGACCAAATAGGAGAGTTATATTCCATTTGACTTCGAATTAGAGAAGAATGTAAGATTTTTAATGTTGAAATATTTTGAAAGTCTCTGCCATTACGGAGAATGAAGCGATGCAATTTTAATACTTTTATTAACTATATTAATGAGGGATAATTAATTTCACCGTTCATTTTAGATGACAGGTTGATTTAATCTTATTATTCTGAATTTTCTAATGTTTAAACAAAGTTTGTTTTGTTTGCACCAATCTTGTAGCTTATTTAAATTTATTTGAATATATGTCAGTTCACTATAGTTTTTTTCGTAACTTTAAATAGTTTTAGATTTAGATCATCGTTGAAAAACAACACTTTAACATTATTAGCAAAATCAGTGACCATATCATTTATAAAAAGTAATTGCCGTGCATTCGTGTGACATGTTACAATTATTTTTTACTTGAAGAATTCTTTTAGTTATCCAGCTCTATATCCATTCGAATTTAACTTTTATTCCGATTTTACTAAGTTTATTGAGAAGAATTTTGTGGTTAACTTTATTAAAAAATTATTTCATTTCTTGAAAATGACCTCACTCCTCCCCTGTGTCTGAAACCGAGGAGCTTACTTACGTCGTTTTAGTCTGTACTCACATTTTATACGGAAAACATACAAAAACTTCACCAATTAATAAATTTACAATTAATTGTCAGAACCACATTTAGGCAATTTGAAATGTAACAGTATTAAACTAACTAATATCGATTGTTGTTGAATGGGTGAGTAAGTAATGTAAAATATTCTTACGTTTTGGGTAACATTATGCAAGTTCAATGAACTTTTAATTTTTAAAACCGAATTTACTTAGCATATCAGACTAGCGATAAGATATGTAGAGACCAAAATTATTTGAAGAATTCTTTTTTCGAAACACGTATTTATTTTATCCACGTTCTTGACGGATTCAACGCTAAGATGAATTAATAGAGTGAAGACACGTTATTGAAACAACGCGCGTGGTTTCACCGAACTAGGTCCAGTGGACATACTTAAGCGGCCCGTTCATACATATATATATATATTATTTGAATGGCTATCCTTTTCATCAGCGGAACTACTTTTGTTTGATTAATATGAATTGTAATTTTTATAATGTCAAATAGTGTGCACATATTTTTTTTTAAGTTATTTGCTGATGAACTCAGACATAAACTGATTTCTCAAAACATAGGTTTCGGTTTTAATTTGATGAAAGTGATAAGCACATCAGATGCTTTGCATTTGCATTTGTTAAGGGCCACAGTACAAACATTTATTTGGGAAAATTCTCATCAAACACAATTACAACCCATTGATTATACTTTATTTGGTTATGAAAATCTGAACGGTAACTTACGTCCACGACACATCACTAAGCCGTCATTAATTCAACCTTATAAATGTACTGCAAATTGTCGTACAATGTCTTGCAGTCGTAAAAAATTAGAATAATTTTGTATTTCTCTTTGTAAATGTATCAATAACGAATGTCTAAATAAAAATGAGTAATTGTTTGCCCACTTTACGTATATTTCTGTTTAATTTCGCTGTTTTAATATATTTGTGTATCATTTTTTAAATAATATATGTGATTTTATTACTTTTATTTTCGTTTTTTTTTTTCATTCAAGAATCTATTTTCACTTTTACCATTAGAAAAAACTATAAATTATAACTGAAATAATCATTAAAATGATTTAATATCATGTACTCAATATATTCCCTTTACAAATAAGAGTAGAGGGGGTAAAAAAACAGTGGACCAAAAAATTGACCGGCAAGATCCACATTATTTATCTTTGACCTTTTTTTAACTCAAATCATGGAATGCGGTTCTCACATTTTGCACACTCAACTACCTCTAGCGCCTGCACTATTATTCGTAACCCGGGAATGTTTGTCATTCTTTTTTAAAAAAGAGAAAGAGAAGTCCTTTTCAACAATACCTTAATCATATTTTTATATGAATCGTTTTGTTATGGTTGACTTATAAATTGCAAACGGATAAAAAATCACGCAGCAGCCAAACACTAATTTAAAACTTTATCAAATAATAATAATAATAACTTACTTGCGTTCTGCGTACACTAGTCACTAGTCACTACTGTCTCTTCATAAAAACAAAACACAACTGAAGTCCAGTGGGAAGTAATCAAGATGTATGATAATATATCTATTACTAACGCTTATAATAATACGAACAATGTTTACATAATACAGGTATATATAGGCGAATACACTACTGGCAAAAAGTTTGTTAACAATACTATTTTTTTTTAAATTGCGATTCAATTTTTTTAAAAATTATTTATTTATTTGAGACACAAATAGGACATTAATAGAATACTAATCAAAAAATTACAAATGTGCAGTTCACAAGGGGTAGAAGTGAAACCTTCAGAAGACTAAAGCAGACAAGAGTGGGAAGGCTTCGGAGCACCGCGAAGAGAAGACCGATTATTCATATTATCTCATTCTCTCGCAGGCTAAATCCTTTAGATGTATGTGTTTGTCTCACTGTCGTTTCATCGAGTTTCAAATCACAACGGTGCTAAAGAAGTTTTCAGGTCAAAAATATTAGTATTCATATATTCAATCAATGCCAACTATAAATTAGACACTTGTCACACAAGAACGAGTCGTTTTGCAACACGTTTGACGTGTTTCTCCCGGCTGTACAGTCAGTGATGCTAGTTCGGAGTATCTTTCAACGCAATCGGACGAATAGTAAAGGAAATAATTTCATAACGCCAGAGCTCACTATTATATATAGAAACAGTATTTTTATATTATATAAAATAAATGGTTTAGGAACGCATACGGGACAAAAAAAGAAACATTAATTTTTATATATTAAAATTATGATTTCGTTTGTGTTACATCTCATAACTAGATTCTAATTTGAAATATGGAAGACATTTTTCATAACCGCCCAGTAGTTGGTAGAAACCTGATCCATAAGACAAAATCCGCTTAAATTTTCTTTGAATGGATTCAAGTTTAGGCTGAATTCTTAAACAGTTTTGTTGATCTAACAATAAAATCTTGTAATTTAATTGATTTTTTTACGATGTACTGATGTATTAGATATGTTGATTGAATAGTTTATCGTCGAAGATAATTCCTAAATCTTTGATCGATTGAAAAACTGTGTTACATTATCCGGAAAACCAAAGAAGATTTCTATAAAGAAAAAATCAATATTGCTGGCAACAATAATAAAAAGGTATGGCTAACTATCAATGAAATTATCAATAAAAAACCTAAAAAATCTAACATAAACAAAATTACAGATATTGATAACAAAATTTATGATGTAAACACGGATCCAATGAAATGTGCAAATATTTTCAACAATTATTTTGGATCAGTTGGTGAAAAATTAGCACTTAAAATTAAAAACATCGAAAATAATGAACTATATACATCGCCTTCAAATCCTTTTAATACCTTAACACAATTCCAACGAACTGACGCTGATGAAATCAAACACACTATTAATCAATTAAAAGGTAATTCTTCCCCCGGTTATGACAATATTTCGGTAGAAATTCTTAAAAAAAATTCTGATTCACTTTGTAAACCATTGGCACACATCATAAATACAAGTTTCGAAAATGGCAACTTCCCAGTAAATTACAAAAAAACTATTATTACTCCTATTTTTAAATCCGGTGACCCCTTTCTTAGTAATAATTATAGGCCAATTTCTCTTACCTCAAATATTGCAAAAATATTTGAAAAAATTGTAAAAAAACAGATGTTCAAATTTATAAAAGAAAATAATATATTAAATTCACATCAATATGGTTTTAGAGAAAATTTGAGCACTCAAGATGCTATCGTAGACCTAACATCTGAAATATATAAATCTTTAGATAACAAAAAAAATGTATCGGAATATTTGTCGACTTACGAAAAGCTTTTGACAGTATATCACATTCGAATCTTATCTCTAAACTAAAGAAAATTGGTATAACCAATAATGCCCTAACGTGGATCGAAAATTACCTATTTCATAGAGAGCAATTTGTCAAATTAAATGGTTTTCTCAGCGATTCTCAAATCAGTAAATTTGGAATCCCGCAGGGAACAGTATTGGGACCAATTCTCTTTATCATTTATGTTAATGATATTTTTAAACTCACCATTAAATCAAAAATAATATCTTACGCCGATGACACAGCAATTTTGGCTGAGGGATCAACGTGGAATGAAACTCAGAGAACGGCGGAATCAGTTATGTATTTAATTAAAAAATGGTTTGATCAAAATTTACTATATCTTAATACAGATAAAACTTTTGTAATTCCTTTCACTCTGACTAAAAAGGCTACCCCTGAAAATCTAAATATATGTATACAATCATATAATTGTAATTCAAATTCATATATATGTAAACCTGATTGCTCTGTACTCACTATTAAAACCAATGTTAAATACCTTGGGGTAACTATAGACAGTAACATAAAGTGGAAGATGCAAATCAGCACAACAATTGAGAGACTAAGAAAATTAGTGTACATTTTCATTAGAATTCGAAACATTTTAAATATTAGTATGTTAAGAACTATTTACTTTTCCTTAATCCAATCAGTGCTACAGTATGGAATTGTTGGTTGGGGCGGTGCATTCAAAACTTCTCTTTTACCATTGGAAATCATTCAAAAATTAATTATAAAAATAATTTTAAAAAAGCCATATGATTACCCCACTATCAAATTATTTCAAGATTTTAAAGTACCTTCACTTCATGTTATTTATAAAAAAATTACAATTCTACAAATACACAAAGATTGCTTCAAAAATGAGAGCTTCACTCCTTTTTCAAGCAGCATTAGAACAAATATCCTGGGCTCTATGACTGTCCCGCGTTGTATTGGAGTTAAATGGTTTAACCAATTACCAGTTAATTTAAGATTGGAAACAAATTATAAAAAATTCAAAAAATCAATTAAAGCTCTTTATATATAACTTATCACAATCACTACATCTTATAATATTTTATTTATAAACACAATTGTAATATCTGATATCCTTTTTCTTTCTTTAATTTTCACCTTTCTTTTTTATATCCTCTTCATTCTGCTTATGTTTTATATATTATATAAAACTATAGATGCATTTAATTATATATACGATTTTTTTTTCTTTGTATACTGTTAATTATCCATCAATTGATCTATATGTATATAAAAAAAAAAAAATATTATTTAAACTTATATAAAAATTAATATCTACATTCGTTGTCGCCGCCTTTTTAACACGAGCTTTGCTCAAAAAAAAGGTGTAAGACGTATTAAATAATGTATATTTTTTTTTTCAAAAAACTTTATTTATTCCCAAAAACATGAAATTTTTGTAAAATTTATTACAAAAAAAAAAAAAAAAAAATTCAACTTCTTCCAAATTATGATGTGATGAATATAGAGTTTTATTGGTGTTCTTAGTGATATTTATAACTTTACACTTACCTGTAGTCGGTTTCGTTTCCTTGTCAGTAGGTACACCAGGCAGATAAGGTGTTAAGGTCTTGTTAGAAGAGTTCGTAATCTTCTGTAGATTTAATATCAATATGTATCTCGAGGTAGTCAGCATACAGAGAAAAATTAAATCGGATTTTACACTTAAGGTCGTTATTCAAAAAGTAAAGGTCCGGGGTACGATCCTTGTGGTATGCCTGACGTAAGTAAAATTGTAGAAGAGTTTAAACAGTTAGCAGTAACTAATTGGTTTCTATGTAATACATATGATTCTAACCAACAGAGCAGATTTCGTGTAATGTTTCCAGTTTATTAATTGAGATAGACCTACTTTGTCAAAGGCTTTACTGAAATCGGTGTGCACGGCATCTACTTGTGTTTTTTTATTCATCGATTTAAACAGAATGTCCACCCGAGTAAATAAGTATTTGGGGATCGTTTAGCTACAAAGCCATGTTGGAAAGAGTTAACCCTGACTTATGGAACGGAATGAAACGGGCAACCTTCCAAAGATCCGGAAATACTCCATCGTTCAAAGTTTGGATGAATAATTTGTGTAATGGTATTGCAAGATGTTCTGCACAATTGTATCTGGATCGGAACTCTTATTTATATCGAGAATATTCAACTTCACCTTGACCTGGTTATTTTAATATTTATCAATGGATAATTTTTTATCTTTTTTAACTTTATACCTAATACTTTTCTTACGTTTTATAAATGATATTGTCACTGTTTTAGATAATAATGTTAAAGTGTATCTTTTCGCCGATGATCTAAAACAAAGTAAACTTACTAAAGATAGATGTCTGTATTAATTTTCAAATAAATTTAAATAAACTACAAGATTGGTGAAAACAAAACAATCTTTATCTAAACGTTAGTAAATGCCATATAATAATATTTTTCAGATTAATTCAATAAAATTCACAATGTTTCCCTCACCTCTCAATGAAATTAATGATCTTTACGTTATTTTCGATTCAAAATTCAATTTTCTTTCACACATTAATGCAGTCAGTAAATAAAGGATTAAAAATACTTAGCTAAATTTCGTAACGGCAGAGGCTTTCAAAAACTTTCAAATTTAAAAATCTTATAATCTTCTCTAGTTCGAAGTCAAGTTGAATACAATTCTTATGTTTGGTCCCCTCACATCCACTCAGATTTCATTGAAAAATTTCGGCACAAATTCCTAAAATATATTGACTATACATCGGTCTACCTATAGATACAATAAATTACAATCCCTTGATGAAAGAATGACGGCCGGCCGCGGTCGAGGGGTAAGGTTCTTGACTCACAATCCGAGGGTGCGGGATGGAATCCCGGCCCGCGCAAAAAAATTTTCCAGCCCTAAAGAGTTCTAAATTCCCTAGTCTTTCAAAATAAATATAAACTCTATTTTTGCCACTAATCTTCTCATAATATAAATGTAATAGTAACAGTGATGGGGGTAGCAAATGTAAAATCTTGCAATGTCCAGTGTTTTAAATATAATGCCCTCCGCGTGCATAGCCGTATCTTCTCCAAGCATAAACTTTCTAATTAAAGTGTGTTTATCGGAAGTGACCAGCTAGGTAAGTATGTTTTCTGTATCTACCTGTAAATAATAAAATTAAATAGAGCCAAAGAATTCATACTAAATTGTACACTGTACAGCGCTCTTGGAGTGGTTTTTCACAAAACAAATTATTATAATATTAGATGGTGAACTAAATACAGAAGATTAGACGAGTTTGCATTTTTCTTCAACATTGGAAATGGATTTTTTCATGAAGATGAACGATTTTAGGGAGAGAATTAGAAACTAATTTTGAATTAATGAGGGTTGACAGATTTTTGATTCTGTTATAGAGATAATTTTCTGTAGATCTAAATAGGCTTTAGGGGAAATACAAGATGGAAAATCTATCACAGATCGTAGTCACAATGGTTATGGTACTTTTCCATTTCTTTCTAAACGTTTATTTTTCGTTGAGTTGGTGAATTCATACACTGCATAATCAAAGTGGAAAGTTTTTATCAGTGGTTCTTAAGCGCGGAGTACGTTTATAAATTGATAGAGTGTGTATGTTTTTAAATCTAAATGCAGTAGAGATTATTTTTCTTATGAAAAGCAATTTTTTTTTTTACTTAGGCATTATATTTTAAAATAAAAAACTTTGTGTTTTAACCACGAATCTTTATTATTTTATACATTGACCAGTTTCGTTGAAACAAAGCTTCTTTGGGATATAACAATAACTAAACACTAAGACAGAGTTGTTTATTTATTAATCAACGCCCTTTTTCGGGGCCTTTACATATATTATGAATATTAAGAAATATACAATATTTATTGTACATAACTGCCTTAGTAACAATATTTTACATTTGTTTAAAGATAATTGAAGATGTCCACTGACTTGGCATAATTGTGTCCCTCCATTAGTATTCTGGGCAAAGAGGAATACATATGGTAGTTAGTCCCAGAATTTCGGCACTGAAATAAATCCTGACTTCTAGTATTACGTAGTGGAATCCGGGAGTTTATCAATTCAAGCAATACCGGACTACCAACTAAATCATTTAGAATTTTATACAGAAATACCAAGTCAGTGAAAATTCTTTTGTCTGATAATTTGAGCATATTCATATCATTTAATATAGCGTTGTAGTTCAATATAATTGCTGGAGCACCTACCTATTTTAAAATCTAGAAAACGTAAGAATTTATTTTGTATTCTTTGAACAGCTTGTACTATATTATACGTGGGTTCCAGGCGGGAGAATTGTACTCAAGTGGACTTCTAAAACAGGCAAAATATAACAGTTTATAAACTTTATATTTTAAAATTTCTAGTTAGCCTAGTTGTAAATTAGAATGTTTTTAAGCCCTTATTAGAGATTTCTGTTATGTGGTTAACAAATGGAAGTTTTTGATTGAAAAGCGATGCTTTAACTTGGGTTAATGTCTCAAGAGCATTGTTATCAATGTTATAATTAAAGTTAACTGGATTTCTTATTCGAGAAAATCTAACTATTTTGAGATATTTAAGTAAAGTCCATTTTGATTACATCAAATTACCAATTTTTTGATATTATCTTTAAGAATGTTGCTATGGTAAATATTTTGAATAATTCAAAAAAATTTTAGGTCATCACCAAAAAGTAAGATCTACGTCATGAAATATTTTTTTAAAATCATTTATAAATAAGGTAAATAAGATTGGGCCAAGGTGTGAACCCTGTGGAACTCCACTTGTTGCATTAATATAAATAAGCTTAAATTAAATACAAAAAAAACAAAATGTATGGTGATTGGATATAAGAAGACATCCAGTGAAAGCAAAATTAAAATTGATGGTGAAATTATTGAAAATGTTTCTGAAATGAAATACTTAGGAGTCATATTAGATTCCAAACTAAACTTCAATAGACATGCCGAATATACCCACAAGAAAATTGGCAAAAAGATATCTTTTTTGGGAAGAATTCGGCCTAAAATTTCCAGAAAAACCGCCATCACCATTTACAATTCAATTATTGCTCCACACTTCAACTACTGTTCAAGTATCCTTTTCCTTTGTAATGAAAGAGAACAGAATAAATTTCAAATTCTCCAAAACAGAGCAATGCGAATAATACTCCGAAGAAATAGATTTTCAAAAATAATTAAAATGTTAAAGGAACTTAATTGGTTAACAGTGAAACAAATACTGACCTTGAACACGTTGATATTTATTCACAAAATATTAAACAACATGTTACCAAAATACTTCACAAATAAAATCGTATACAATAAGGACATTCACAGACATTACACAAGGACTTGCAAGGAAATAAGATTAAACAAAAAGGACAAAACGAATACGCAAAACAGTCTGCTGTACAAAGGAATTAAGTTATATAACACACTACCAGAAACTCTTAAGTCCTCACCAATTGAAAAGTTCAAGATGGATTGTAGGAGCTACATAAAACAAAAACAAAAAATTTTGTGATTTCAAAAAATTTTGTGAATTTAAAATATTATAATTAAAAAAACTGCAATATGAAATATTATAATCAATTAGAAATTTGTAAACTTAAATGTACAAATTACTAAAATAAAATTCAAATAAAAAAAATAAAAAAAAAATTTTCCGACAAAGAGGATTTTATTCTAATAATTTGTTGTCTTCCAGTAAGATAGCTTTCAAACCATATATTGCCATGTTTAAATACCATGTTTAATTGCCATGTGCCATACTTAAAAAAAATATAAGTTTTGGGTCAGTTCGACAAATGTCTTGGCTGCGCAATGTACGAGTCCGGTATTCCGGACAGCGCAAAATAGAGATACATTTACCAAGTGATCGCCAATGTCGGGAGGACATGACATGATACACAAAGAAGTAGGATATGTTTATATTGTTTATTGTGAGTTACATATAAAATTTCATTCCTCTCAAAAACAATTTTCAGTTTTCATACACGTTCCGCTCCTTTTTTCGGGATTTTATTGCAAAGCAGAAATATTTCGACCTTCCGACAAGAAAGGCCCGAGGCCTAAGGCTTTAAGATTATAATTGGATAACTCTAAATCTAAAATTGTAAATCTATATCTAAAATTTGTTAGAAACATGATTCCGATTAAGTTCAGTCAAATTTTGAAAATGTTCTGGAATTATAGATTTTTGGTCATTAAAAATGGTCTGGTATGAGTTTATTTGACACTTAGTGACCATTGAATAGATGGTACTTTAAAATCATCTATTTTAACTGTCACATCCTTCGATGATAAGCTATTATAATGTGTCGTTTGAATCTTTTATCAAAAAATCTATGAAAGTTTCGATTGGTGTATCGGGATTCAAATACGTCAAACTCAAGTTACAGATTGTTTCTTGTTCCATGCATTAATTAGGTCAAATACATAAAATAAAGAAGATGACCAGAAATACATCCTTACAAATTTTAACGGAAAAAATGCTCCATTTATCCTAATAGCATTTATCCCAGTTGCCATAGTAGCGTAATTTAATGGAAACAAAAGAAAGAATCTAGTAATGATATTAAGACAGTTGGAAGTTGATGTGGAAATAATTTTTTCGTTTTTCTTTTCTTTGCGTCACAAAATAAATTATTGTAACGCGCCTTCGAGGAGACTCTTCACGGCAGCCACGCAGCAGTGCTCCATAAAATATGATTTGGTTTTATAAGCCGTTGTGTTACGTATGATTTATTTATTTTCTTGGCTTCAGACCTATCCAGAAGCCATCACGTGCGGCCATAGCAAAAGTGTCGAGTTTTATCTGGAACGGATCCTGAGTGCGCGGGATCTTCAGTAACTCAAAGTTGCGGAGGAGATGGTAAATCACGGCCTTGATTTCCACGAGGGCGAAACGGGAACCTGGAATACAATAATAAACATATTAATAACAATTGGAGGAGAACAGGAACTGCAATGTGGATGTGGATCTCGATATGGATCAGTATTTGTGTCTAAATCTGGATCTGATGAATTGTTAAACCTACCGATGCAATTTCTAGGACCAACTCCGAATGGCATGTAGGAGAACGGTTTGATGTCTCCCTTGTTCTCTTCGGAGAATCTCTCTGGGTCGAAGGTTTCCGGATTCTTATAGTATTGAGGGTCGTGGTGAATTGCGTAGACTGGGAAAAAAACAACGTCACCTTTTTTGATCTGGAAATAGAATAAATGTAATTTATGATTTGCAAAATTTGTCGATTAATATAACACAATGAAAATTAATCATGATTTGGTTAAAGGTCCACACTTTTCGACGAGAAAACTTGAACTAGCTTGAAGCTTGACGGCTCATTATAACATATTCAAAGTGACGCTGATCGTCAATCTATAACGTTACAAAATATTAAGGAGATTGAAAAGTTTGCTTGTCAAAAATGTGGAATAACGCCTTTGACCAAAGCATTAATGTATTGTAGATTTTTATTTTACATGGTAGGTTTTCGTGCTATTCTTATTTGGTGGTGGGAGGGTGTATGGTTTCACGCACTGCCTATCTGAATGCACTGCAGGCGGCCAGTGGCGGAGGGTTTCTGAAAAAATACACATAAAAATACAAATAATACAAAAACTAAATAAGAAGGAGAAGAGAAGAAAAACAACACAGTTTAAACAATGTACAGTTTCCAATTTCCCAGTCATTTCCAGTAGTTCGCAGTTTCATTTGTACAAAGTAATACCGAATCGGTTACTGAGTTTACTAGATGGACACAATCCAAAAAGCCCACGACTCACCTGACACAACCATGTCCAAGTACTTCATTCCCTGCAGGTCATTGTAGTTGAGTTTGCCCTTATTGTTCCTGGCCACCTCTTCGATCTCCTCCTGCAGCCTTTGCTGGATGTCTGGATGAACTGTCAGCTCGTGTACCAAGAAAGACAGGAGAGTTGAAGAGGTATCAAAGCCAGCGAGGAAAAACAGCATTGCCTGGGCGGTCAGCTCGTCATCAGTCCACTCTGGAAGTGGTCATTTTAAAATTAGTATTTAGTGAGTAAATTTCACTGAGTCAAGGACGAAATTCGGAAATCTGATTGATAGGGGTACTTGTAAAATAATAGTGAGCTTTTTTTACGTAGGTACGCTGAATGAACAAAACACGAGTTGGTTATTTCCTTTTGGGGTATTATGCCGTGTTGCGCTACCTCCTCCTTTAGCCAACGTTTCGGACAGCGTTACAGTGTCCATCATCAGGGCAGATGTGTGATCAGGGCACATCTGCCCTGATGATGGACACTGTAACGCTGTCCGAAACGTTGGCTAAAGGAGGAGGTAGCGCAACACGGCATAATACCCCAAAAGGAAATAACCATAAAATTTTTGGCCGTGAAAACCTAAAATCATAACAAAACACGAGTTGTTGTGATGTAGGACATAGAGGACACGATATTGGAGCAACAGAAGCAGGTATCCTATCACCATTTCTAGTATCAATCATTAACGTTATTAACTTGTTGTTCACATACCTTCGAAAAGAGTTGCTTTCAAAATTAATATTCAGACAGTTGATTACTATTATTGTCTTGTTTCTAATTCGTAAGAACCATATTAGATTTTATTATTTTTGGCCTTTTGTGTGAATATCATGTTTGCTAAAAATTATATCATTCTTGCATAGTTAATAATAATAATTATTGTATTTGCAATATAAAATCATGTAAGTAGTTAGTAGTACGATTTTATTGAAAACACGACCAGCTTGGAAGAATAAAATAGACAATTTAGTTCCTTGTTGGTCATGTAAAAATAACATTTTTTTTTCAAAATTAAACTGTTAGATTAAATTTACTTTCCTCCATTTATTGAAAAAGACCATCCACACATAATTTAATATAGTCCAAACATCTTCCAAAATCCACCAACAATCGAGATCTTGTTTTGTGACCAATAATTAATTTGATTTGCTCTACGAAATGAGTTACTTACTCCTCCTGACTGTTTCTTTTCCTACTGCAGATTCCTCCACAATGGCGAATCCAGTTTCCTTGATGTCTTCCTGGTTTGAATCTTCATGCTTCAGCACTCCCTTCTTGGCATCCATAAGGATTTGGATCATGTCGTGTCGGACTATGTTGTTCTTTTCTCTTTCTGCCATTGTGTCGGCCACCAAATTTCTAAAGAAACTTGATATGTTATCGTCGAGAAAAGAGATTTTGAGGAACTGAAAAATATGAAAAATTAATTTCTAAGTTTTGCAAGGTCTTGACTTGACACTTCTATTTTCTCTGTTTATCTTTGCTTTCATGTACCATTCTTTATCCTTACAATGTTCATTTCCATATTTCGTGATACTTTGTTGTAAATTGGACGTAAACCCGTTAATAAATAAATAAATAAAACTTAAATTAGATGACCATTGTTTTGAAAGCGGAACGCTCAAAGCCGCTCTCAAACCCAGAATGCCCGAAACGGAAGCTCCTCTCACGCCACCATAAACAAAAACCCGGTTTCTAGTATTGCCATCATTATTTTAAAAGGAAGCAACCTAAATTAAAAATAGTACTTGACTAAATAATTATTGTTATAAAGATTAGTTCATAAAACATGATGGTTTTTAAACAATAAATGTGGTTTTAATACATTTTTAATACATTTTCCCCACAATATAGATGATGCTTAAAACAATGTAGGTACCTACATTACGATTCAAAAACACCCTGAAATGAACAAAAAAATTTTGGCACACAATGTTTTCTGGATCACGTGGAAGTCCGTTGGGCAGCGCCAGTTGAAAGTAAAATATGTAGTAATATTATGAAAAGCAAAATAAAGATTACTACTAGCGCCATCTTGTGGCCTTTAATTATAGCAAACTGATTGTCATTTGGTATTCACGTAAATAAAGTCTCTTATCTGTTCTCACGAAACTAATATTACAGGTTATGGGCCCAGAAACCCATGTAATATACCAGATTTTTGAGTTTATTGTCAGTATTATCAGTTTGATGAACAGTAATCTCTGTGTTCTACAAAAAGACAGTGTGTCTAGTAAAAAAGTGAGTTATAACGGACTTCGTTTCGAAAAGTGAACGTCAGTGACGACAGTGACTAACAATGGCGTCTATTTCGAACTACCTCGTTAGCGTTCCCAAACTTATTGGACGCCAGAACTATTGGCAGTGGAGCTTCGCTGCTGAGAATTATCTCGTATTGGAAGGAATGGTTTTATGTATAAAACCTGAGCCCGATAAGCCGCCAGCAGATGCAGATGATGCGAAGACAAAAGCAAAGCTGATCTTGACAATTGACCCGGCACTTTACGTTCATATAAAAAACGTCAGAACATCGAAAGAATTGTGGGATAAATTGAAGATGCTATTTGATGACTCGGGATTTTGTAGAAAAATCAGCCTCCTGAGGAATCTCATATCTATTCGATTAGAAACTTGCACTTCGATGACGTCGTATGTGACACAGATTATAGAAGTGGGTCAGAAATTACAAGGAACAGGATTTGGAATAAACGACGAATGGATTTGTTCTATCATGTTAGCTGGTTTATCTGAAAGATATGCGCCTATGATAATGGCGATCGAAAATTCAAATATGGTAATTACAACCGACGCCATTAAAACAAAGTTGTTGGATATGGAACCGGAAGAAGACAGTGATGTTAATAATGCATTTGCGTGTTTCCGCAATAAGTCCAATCAGCGTTCGAGGAATGTAAAGTCTATGCCACAATCTATGGTTAATAAAGATCGCAGAGATGCACAAGTGTCAACATCTGTCAAAGGAAAATCAAACGTCAAATGTTATGGTTGCAAGCAATTTGGCCACTATCGCAATCAGTGCACTATTATGGATAATTCTTCTAAGAATACGCAAGGTTCAAAAACATCTAACGCGTTTAGTGCCGTGTTTTTTAATGGAACATTTGACAAGAGTGGCTGGTTTGTTGATTCTGGCGCCAGTTCACATTTGACAGGCAATAAAAATTGGATGATCGACGTGTGTTATTCTGGTTTTGCCAAAGAAATAATAATTGCTAGTCAGAATAAAATCCCAGTGGAATGTTGTGGAAACGTAAACATAACTACGTCAACCGAAGAATGCGATTTTAACATAACCGTTGAAAAAGTGTTATGTGTTCCCCAGTTATCTACTAACTTGTTGTCAGTGAGTCAATTGATAAAACACGGGAACAAGGTGCATTTTACAAGCAAAGGGTGTGAAATACTTAATAAACAGAACACTCTAGTGGCTACTGCTTCACTTATGAATGGAGTGTATAAATTGAACACTTCTACTTGTTTAGTCGCAGCAGTGGCTGAGTCTCCAGATGTTTGGCACCGGAGACTAGGACATGTAAACAGTTATAGCTTGAATAAAATGCAGAATGCTGTGGAGGGAGTTAAACTCTCTGAGAAAGCCAACATCAACAAGTCCAACTGTATTGTGTGCTGCGAAGGAAAGCAAAGTCGATTGCCTTTTTCTCATGAAGGGAACAGGAGTACTGAGCTATTGGATGTAGTACACTGCGACATCTGTGGTCCCGTGGAGAATATATCCCTAGGAGGATCCAGGTATTTCCTCATTTTTGTTGATGATCACAGCCGCATGACACATGTTTATTTTTTGAAAAATAAGAATGAAGCTTTACAGTATTTTAAAGAGTATAAAGCAAGAGTTGAGAATTCAACGTCAAAAAGAATTAAAATTCTGAGAAGTGATAATGGCAGAGAATTTTGTAATAAGGACTTTGATAATTATTTAAAGAAAACTGGAATTATTCATCAGAGAACGAATCCTTATACACCCGAACAAAACGGGCTTTGTGAACGTATGAATAGAACTATCATAGAAAAAGCCAAATGTCTTTTGTTCGAAGCTAAACTTGGCAAGGAGTTTTGGGCAGAAGCCGTTAACACTGCTGTTTATTTACAGAATAGAATTGTGAAAACTGTATTGAATAATCGTACACCGTATGAGTTGTGGACAGGTTCCAAACCAAACCTTGGTCACATAAGAATTTTCGGTAGTACAATCATGAAACACATACCTAAGGAGAAAAGACGTAAGTGGGACAAGAAATCTGAACAATGTATTCTTGTCGGTTATCCTGAGGATGTTAAAGGATACAGAGTATACAATCCTTCAACACGGGTAATCACAACAAGTCGTGATGTCATCATTATAAAAGAAAACAACTCACGTGAAGAGAATATGATAGAAACAGAAGTAATAGATGACAAACCGGAAATAAGTAGACCGTCTCAGTCTTCAGAGGGAGATCCATCAGACACAAGTAGAGAAGATTAATTTGTTTCTATGGAGAGTGCTCATGACATGGATGAAACCTATGTACCAGATGAGGAGTCCATGAGGTCAGAAGAGGACTCACAATCAGACATCACATTAAAAACATTTCCAGAAAGAGAGAGAAAACAACCCGATAGATATGGATTTATGTGTACAGAAGAATATAATAAATCTCTAAGTGATGAAATGACATTAGAAGAAGCACTGCAGGGACCAGAAAAGGAGCATTGGGAACAGGCTATTAAAGAAGAGCTGAAAAGTTTTGAAGACAACAACGCTTGGAGTCTTGTTGATATTCCTGTAAGTGGAAATATAGTGAAGTGCAAGTGGGTCCTAAAAAAGAAGTGCGATTCTGAAAATAATGTCCGGTATCGAGCCAGGCTTGTGGCTAAAGGGTGTTCTCAAAAATATGGGGTGGACTACAGTGAAACTTTTTCCCCTGTTGTGCGACATACAACGCTTAGAATGTTATTTGCATTATCAGTGCAATTAAATCTAGATGTGACTCACCTTGATGTGAAAACAGCTTTCTTAAATGGGGACCTGTCTGAGACTATATATATGCAAACACCTATAGGTTTTGTCTGTACAGATGATAAAAAGATTCTTAAATTAAACAAGGCTATATATGGTCTTAAACAGTCATCCCGAGTATGGTACAAGAAGGTGGATACTTGTATGTTAGCTGATGGTTACGTTAAATCTAAGATAGAACCATGTTTGTATATAAAAATTGTTGGTAGTAGTATAACTATCGTGACATTGTATGTTGATGATTTTTTTGTTTTTTCAAATAACAAAATTGAAGGTAATCATCTTAAAAACATGTTAAGTAATAATTTTGAGTTAAAAGACTTAGGAATTGTAAAGGAATGTCTTGGCATGTCAATTGGTTTTGATAAAAAAAATTGTACTGTTACTTTAAGTCAAGAGAAATATATTGATAAATTACTGTCTAAGTTTAATATGACCGATTGTAAAACAATTAATACTCCAATGGAGGCAAATTTAAAAAGTAAAAAGGAGAATAATTGTAAAAGTCAGAATCCCTACCAGGAGCTTATTGGGAGCTTCATGTATTTAGTTGTACTTACGCGGCCCGATATAGCTTATGCAGTGTCATATTTAAGTCAATTTAATAATTGTAACACTCAAGAGCAGTGGCTTTATGCAAAAAGTGTATTAAGATATTTAAAAAATACGAAAGATTTAGGTTTAAAATATACTTAAGGTAACAATGTTAATATTGAAGGCTATGTAGATGCAGACTGGAGCAATGATATTAACGATAGAAAATCATATTCTGGATTTTGTTATACTTTATCAGGATCTGTTATATCTTGGAGCTGTAGTAAGCAAAAATGTGTTGCACTTTCTAGTACAGAAGCCGAATATGTGTCAATTTCTGAGGCCTGCAAAGAAGCAGTATATTTAAGAAACTTGCAACACGAGGTAACCAAAAAATTGTATAAGATTATAATATACAATGACAGCATAAGTGCGCAAAAACTATTGTTAAACCCTGTTTTTCATAATAAAACTAAGCATATCGATGTCAGATATAATTATTGTAGAGAAATGATAATGGAAAACATTGTTAGTGTTAATTATTTGTGTACGTCAGATATGCCTGCAGACATACTTACTAAGAGCTTAGGTGCAGTAAAACATTATAAACATTTAAATGCTTTAGGAATTGTTAAAGTATAATTTTATTTTGTATGTTCTTGTAATCTGTATTTTGAGAGGGAGTATTATGAAAAGCAAAATAAAGATTACTACTAGTGCCATCTTGTGGCCTTTAATTATAGCAAACTGATTGTCATTTGGTATTCACGTAAATAAAGTCTCTTATCTGTTCTCACGAAACAAGCTGCGTTTTATTACAAGTAAGATTTACCTTCATTAATTTAGGAAGCGAAAACATCAAGAAGAACTTGATTAACTGCCACCCCGAAAAGTTTGTAATTTGTTTGCCCATCCGGTAGAACTCGTTGTCTCTGTCCTTGAGTGAGTCGACTCGCAGCCCGAAGGCTGTAGTGGCGATGACGTCATTGGTGTACCGGGTGAAAGCATCTTTCATCTCTACTTCGACTAGACCCATTTCTGAAATTTAAAATAAATGATTTAAAGCTTTTTGTTGGATGAGCAAAATATATTTCATCAATAGAGAATTCCAGCAATTAATTATTTTTTAAAATTAAATGAAGACAATATTAGCGAAACTCTAGCGTACTCAACGGACCCGTAATCAATAATTTGATTAAAAATATGATATAAAATTATTTGTTATACCTTTTTGTTTCGCTAGTTAAAAAAAGCTATTCTTTTGTACCGAGATATAAAATTATACAATAAAAAATAAAAATTTTCAGGTCATCCAATTTCATGCAGATCTGAATGTAATGGAATATTTCAGTTCAATTTTCATTCACTTCTCGAACTACCGAAATATGTGAATTTCGCAAACGTGATGAAAATTATTACAATACATACAATAACTAAACTTAATTAGTATTAAAGTTTACTTTGCTTTATGTACGTGTACGTGATTAGCGTATTTTTTGGTCTTTTTTAGAAATATTTTTTTACCTGCCCAGACTCTCAACCCCTATCTCAACGCCCCATATGCCATCTCAATGTCCTCTTATTTTCTCTGGGTCTTCTACTGCCCACCTGAAAGTCTCAAATGTCACAAGGGGGCGTTATCGCCCACGTTTAGAACCTATGATCTAAACCAACCAAATAATCAATAAACATGATTGTATTTTCATGTGGGCTGGGCTTGTAAACAGTTGCTAGGGCAGACGAGTAGATGGTTTGACCCGAACGTCACGATTTACGATGCGCAACAACATAACTCCTGGAGCTAATTGGGCCACCATTAATCCGGACCTGCCACACATTGGTGACTGAAAAAATAAAAACTGGAACTTGATGATTGCATTTGATTAAACTTGACCATGGAACACGCAGCGCCATTGAATCAACAATGTAATTTAATGTAACACGGTGAGCTCAGCCATCCGTTAAGTGATTTTTAAATTGGACGAAATTTTCTTCTCAAATGACCTGCCTGTACAGTAGTTTTGGTGTGGTCATTGTGATCAAATCTTAGTTTAAGGATAATTTAAGGGATAAGGAAAATTGACTTCCATGGCAAGATATGTGTATTGTAAACTTAACAACCAACCCCAGACACACTATATACATAGGTTGGCAATAATGGAAGACGGGAATTATCCTGGGGTGGCGACATTGGACTGGCCTGGAAGGGTAACTAACTGCCTACCTGTTGCTTCCGCCCCATTCCGCCCTCTTCCCTCTGCATAACTCAAGCCGGACGCATCACTGAGAATCCATCTTATAACTATTAAGAGCTCTTGTTGTTTGACTGAACAGAATACACAAATTGTAAAAGTGCCCAGTGTTTGATTTATCGACTTTATAGTATTATTGCTCGTTGACATTTGCCTGTTTTTATATTAACATAACAATTACGGTTCTTATATTTGTATAAAAAACATTTTCAGTGGTTAAACAAAGAATTTTTTTCATTTGTAACGACCTTTTCATTTATATCCTGTGCTACTTTGGCGCCTAATTGCAAGAAAAACCAATTTCCCATATTCAACAGTAGATACATACATCGATATCACAATTGTTTTAGAAACATCATGTATTACCGCTGATCCTCTTATCATGCTATTCCGTGCCAGTATTGTCTGTTCAATCATGTACTGTAATAGTTCATGCGGATGTAGAAAGTGGACATGAATATGTTGCAGCATTAGAAGGCATCTACCGCTTTCCCACCCTGGTATAAGTAGCGTATTGTTTCTCCTTCGGGGATCTCACAAGGACCCGCGAATGACTCTGAAGATGAGTTAGTAAATGTACAGATAATGATCAACGATGTACGAAGGTAAAGAAGTTGTAATTAATAGAACACTGAAAAATTATAGCCAGTAAAACAAATGAAGTACAATTTGAACAAATATAATTATAAATGAAATAAGAACAAAATATATGTAATCACCTCAGGTAAAGAAAAAAAATTCTAAAATTCCAAGAATACCGCATATTGCCTAGTTCAGTTCAGCTCAGCGATTATTTCCTGCATTAAATGTAATGAGTAAAATAAGTTCCAAGATTCCGCAGCTAGATTTGAACGAGGAGTTTTTGTATATATGCTAAAGGGTGACCGGCCAACTCAGAATGAAACCAACTCAGAAGCACCTCAGAGAGGTCATTAAGAGTGATGATAGAAAAATATTTAAAAATTGGTTAAAATAGGTTAAGTTTTTAGAAATAATTATTAATAATTTTAAAATAGCCGGTAATCCTAACCCAACTTAGGGTTAGGATTACCGGCTACTTTAAAATTATTTCTTTATAGCTTTTAATGATCTTTCTGAGGTGTTTCTGAGTTGGTTTCATTCGGAGTTGGTATGGAACCATGCTAAAGCATTTTTATATATTTGATGATGTGGCCTGTACCTACATCTTTAGCATACTAGTTGGCTTCCAGTAACTCCATCAAACATGGTCATCTTTGCTTCTAAATTGTAAAACTCTGCAAGATCTTCTAACAAACTTTGGAAGTTCATAGCAAGCTGAAATAAACTATGATATATGTACCTAAAACAAGAAAGGTAGTTTAGGATCAATAAGATGTCACCTTCATATTAATGGAACTGACCCAGAAATGATCCAATAAGAACACAGAAGAAGATGGTTACAAAAACTGGTACCTACTTTGGTTTTCTGGCTTCTTCATCTCTTCCAGATAGAAGTCAGAAATGGACTGTCCGCACTCCGCCACGAAGTCAAACATTCCCCTAATCTTGGCGCTGGTGAAGGCTGGACTCAGGGTGGCTCTCATGTCTCGCCACTTTTGACCTGAAAATGATAAATAAAATAAGTCCACATGATGTTACATGAAAATATCTCTATTATTTCCCAGTTTCTTCAGGGTTGTGATTGCGAAATGTTTTCACAAAGAAATACAACCGTGCGAAGCAATCCACGATGCTAACACAGAGAGATGAACACGAAAAGATAATAAAAACTGGAAAAATCTTTCTACTATATGTATTTTAAGGTGGTATTTTATTTACATGCAGAGGAAAACAAATTATTTTTTTTACACGCATTCAGTTTTAATACGATGTAATTGAACACATTCGATAATTTTTATTTTTTATTAAATAAGTAAGTTTCGAAGTATTTTTTTTTACTAAAAACTAAATAAACATATTCGACAGGAGAATTCTTGGCAAAATACACATAAAAATACTAGAGAACAAGAGCATTACACGAAGTTAAAGTAGCCATGAAAGAAGAAGAACACACCTCTCAGAGTGATGAGATTGTTTCCAAACAGAGGGTCGGTGTTCTCATCGATTATGCCCATATGGTCGGTGAAGTGGTCGAAGTCTTTGACGGCAATTTGCTTTATGAGGTCAAGGTCTCTGATCATCAACTGTAGAACTAGGAATTGTCGGATTCCGATGTATCTGAAATGTATAATAGGTATTTCATATTTGTAAAAAGGCATTAACTTTGTGGCTCGCCATAATTTACAATAAAAACACGTAAATTTGTTGTAGACCACTTTTATCTTATTCACACTCTATCGGTTTCGAAATACTCTTCCTTCTTCAGGAGAATATTATAACTGTTATTGGAAGGGTGTTTCTGAAACCGGTAGTGTGAATAAAATAAAAGTGGTCTTCAAAAAATTTATGTGTTTTTATTAAAAGGTAAAGAAATCAAATCGAAAGGAATAAAACACTAAGCCAAAGAAAAAAAAGAACCTGAAGCCAGATTTGCCATGATTTATACACCAAGTCCATTGAAGGCTAGAAATGGGCACATACGCCCTTGTGCTGGTCTAGATAGTAATGATGATAACAGTGTTCTCATCTGTGAACTGTGCCAATAATTGTGCCCCTAATTCATTTCCACTGTGCCGGAGGTGAGGCAGAATGACTAATTTGCCCTTTTTTCAGACTCAAACTTTTGATAGCAATAATTAACTAAGATAAGTTTAGTTTTAGTTTCTTTGTAAAGAAATAAGTTTAGTAAATAAACGCAAAAATTGACAAATAATGATTTTATCGCTTTCAAACTCTCTCGAATTGTACCCAAAGCATAATAATAATAGGTTGAATGATCAGCATATCACCGTTTATATAGTTTAATATAGTTTTACAATGCTCTACCTTACTAATAACTACAGACTAGACAAACTATTATAAGAAATTGTGATTCTAACTGATTGCATTTACTGGTTTTGTCAATCACAAGACCACACTTACCTGGGAAGTCACTTGAGATGAACATTGTTTACTGTTTATTAGAGAAATTTAGATACAAATTGCACGCAGAGGATCACTGGGATCACTGGGGAACACATGTTATTGGAAATGCTATTATAATAATGTATATTATGTTCTTTTAATAAACATGTTTGGGAAAGCAAAAGAAAATTTTTGTTTTTTCAAACTCTGCAAATAAACTCTGTGGTGTCATTTTAAATTAAATGAAAGCAAATAACTTTGTAAAAACCACTATATAATCAATATTATCAACATGTACCGAAAACAAAGTTTTCTTCGTCAGGTTGAGATTGATAATAATAGAATACGTTATTAATCTTATCCGGACGAAGAAACTTTGTTTTCGATACATGTTGATAATATTGATTACATAGAGGTTTTTACAAAGTTATTTGTTTTCTTATGAAAATTTTTGTGATTGGCGATAGATAAAACAATGATTTGATTAGAATATTTATCTTTGTAGAGGCGTATTGAGGTGTAAGACTTCGAATAATTTTAATCCAATACTCCTCCTTAGCTACTATTATAGGTACCTTAAAATCATCAGTCTAGTATTAAATAGTCTTTATGTCGTCAGTCTAGTATTTAATAGTCGTTATGTTATCAGTCTACTATTTAATAGTCGTTATGTTATCAGTCTAGTATTTAATAGTCGTTATGTTATCAGTCTAGTATTTAAAAGTGATTATGCTATCAGTCTGGTATTTAATAGTCATTATGTTATCAGTATAGTATTTGATAGTGGTTATACTATCAGTCTGGTATTTAATAGTCGTTATGTTATTTGTGTAGTATTTAATAGTTTTTATGTTACCTGTCTATCATGTAATAGTATTTTATATCCCCGAAATCGAAACCGTGGCTGATAAACTAGAAATCGAAACCCAAACTTTGGTAGGTAATTTAAACCATTCTTTCAAAAATCTCAGAAGCCCAATGAATATTGCAGGAACCACCATGAAACAATATTTTCAGGTAAAGAAGGGATTAATGGAACGGTGAGTATTACAATAGATATAATCTTACCTCTCCCCAGTACCGAATTTGTACATTCTCACAATCCAGTCCTTGAAGTGCTCCTTTCTTCGAATGACCCACAGCATGTGTCCCACGAAAGGTAGATGGGTTGGGAGGCTTTTGACCCCCCTTGATCTGAAGTGGTTATCTTCCCATCTGGAGTACAAGTATAGGACACTCAACAGGCCGATTAAGACCAGAAGGACGACGAACAACATTTTCTGGAAGCTGATAGGATTACTATAAGACGGAACACCAAAGAAGATTGGAAGATATTGTATTAATAACTAACCCACAATCAAGCAATTTCCTTTATGAGTTTAGATATCGCTTTGAACATCGTAAATAAAGTTACAGCGTACTTCGGCAAGCTGATCCTTTAATGCAGCACAAGAAAAAAAGACATTTCAAAGATTTTTTTTTGTATTTCTTGGGCATTAACTATATAACAATTTCTAGACATTTTGTTTTGAAAAGTTTTATTTTCTATGTACATTTGTTACTGACGCCCAATATGTAGCTATGACTACTAGACATTTTAAAATTAGAATCAGGGAACATTAACTTTGTTTACGAAATACTAACTATTCCGAGTTTGCCAACCATTTAATGGAGACAGGCCATAGCTTCAACAAAGAAAAAACCAAATTTAAACAAAATAAATACTTTAATTTGTGCGCTTTAAATAAACAAAAAAAAATAAAAAATTAATATTGCTATTAAAATAATAATACCCTGCAAATCTCCCTTATTAACAATGTTTCCATGTAATGTCAATCCCTACCACCTTTCTTCCCCTCCCCCAAAATCACCCCTCCCACTACCCACACCTAATTAAATCTAATCATTTTTGTACTTAGATATGATTTTAAATTTTCACGGCTAAAAGTATTTTTGTTATTTATTTTTGGGGTGTTATGCCGTGTTGCGCCATCTTCTCCTTTAGCCAACGCAGATGCGTGATTTTTGTACTTGCATAGATTTTTTTAGTTAGTTTTGAGTTTGCTAGTGAATGACACAGATGTGTCGAAACCCCTAGCAAAAATTCAAGTAACAAAGTAAATAAAACCATTCGAAAGAAAATGTTTAGAATTTTTTTTTGCCAGGTTCATATTTTAATATTAAATGGAAAATGTCAGGCACACAAATGCAACGTAAATATATGTTTATATATACATATAACCAACTCTGTAACTACATACTATTATCACCTAAGGACTAAGTAATTTTATTAATAATAAGTTCACATATTTTTATTATATGTGTACACAGATATTCTTAGTTTTATATCAATTTCTTCTGTTAACTAAAGTTTAGTAACTATCATGTTATCTAAGTTTATTATTTTAAGTTTATTATTTATTGCACAGTTTAGTAACTATCTTGCTATACGACCTTATAATTTATAATTTATTTTATTTATTGACGCCCTATTGGGCTTTTACATATAAAATACAAATTTAATTTATAACAACACTATAACATAAATAAAAAAGATTACAAAATATGCAAATAAAGCATAAACTTACTGTAAAAAATAGGAATATATCTAATGCTAATTCCACATGGATGACTTTAGATAACTCGTAGGTATAACAATTCATGTACCTACGAGCGACAAAAACATTAAAAATAATCAAAGCACATTAATTTTTACTTAATTACTCGTTGTGTGCTTTGGAATAAGAACAATAAAAAAAACAATAAACAAAAGAAAATCGAAATAAAATAAAATGATTTCTCATTCATTATTTACATCTAAAAAGTGGTGGACTAATTTGGCTTTAAATGTATCGAAATTTAAATTAAAAATGTCAGCGACATCAGTTAGTTCATTGCCCAACCTGAGTATTCTTTCCATCGCAGAATTCGTAGAGAAGTTATTGGTATAAAATAAAATATTTCGTCTAGTATATTTTGGAGGTATATGTCAAGGATAACAAGTTTAAAGCGTCAGGGCAGTCCAACCTTGAATGAACAATTTTATACAATAAAAGGAGATCAAATATTTTTCGCCTTTCAGATAATTTCGATAAGTTAAGTTTACTGCGTAAATTGACATAGTTGATCTCAATAATAGGAATACCAATTTTGAAATTAATAAAACGTAAAAATTCATTTTGAATTTTTTCAATTTGTAAACAATGAGAGTTGAAATTAGGACACCAAATGCTTGAATTGTATTCAACCTGACTTCTAACCAAAGACGTGTATAGTAATTTTATGGTTTTTACAAACTATAATGACGCTACTCAAACTAAAACACGAGAAATCATTTCTTTATTGAGTTGGGCAGTTTTAGCACTATCTATCTGTATGTTCTTTAAATACATTGTGTCAAGTCACTTCATTTCATCTGGGGTGGTGGACTTTTTTTTATTGTAAAACACTTTTTTTTAATGCAGAGTCGTTTTATTTACAGTTTTGAGTAACAATGAAATCAACACTTTTTGTAACTAATTTTGGCCTGGACCCCGCCTGGGCAGTACAGGGACTGTACTCTTAGTATCGATTAATGCGAGAGAGGGAAATATTTTAAATAGCTTCCCTTTTATACTGCTAAAAACTGTAAAAATACCGTCTTTCAGACTATTAAAAATACGATAATAACAATAACACTGGTACTAGACACCTACTGGGTCACGTGGTCTATTTTAGTTAGTCGGTAACAATAGCTTCCACAAAATTCATCCAGAGGTCTCTAGCATTCATACTCTCTTAATAAGCTAATCAAGATTAAATCAATGTGATTAACTACAGTATTTATCTCATAGATGTCACTATTCTTAACACATTGTGTTCGAATATTTATAAAAAAAACACACTATGGCAAATTTATAAATATCTAATGATAAGGATACCTATTTGTGTTATTGATTTAGGGCCAATTGCTTCACTGAAATTCAAATGCAACGTTGTCATCAAAAGCTTTCTGTAAAATTGTAATAAGCTGACAAGCATAAAAACAGTTGTCTTCTGCTTATTGATTTGTTAAAAGCTGAAACGAACTTACAACTTTCAACTGAAAAAAAACAAAACGCTGCTGAATGGCCATTTGACGAAAATATTATATTTGAATTTCTGTGAAACAACCCGTTCTAAGTAAATTATGTTATTTTATTTGATTTAAAATTTTGTGTGATTTTATTGGAATTTGAATTTTAATTGAATTATTTAATATTCAATAAATTAATTTGGTGTTATTCTGGCAGGTTAAAATAAAGAAGATTTCAATTATGCTTAAAACACAATGAAATCATTTTTGTATCAAAATATTAACAATTCTGCAGCCAGCAAGCTGTGAACGTAGCACTATTTTATAATTCTGCAGCCGGCAAGCTATGAACGAATCACTATTTTATAATTCTGCAGCCAGCAAGCAGCGAACGCCACCCTATTTTATAATTCCGCAACCAGCAAGCTCTGGCGTCACACTATTTTACAATTCTGCATCCAGCAAGCTACGAACATCTTACTATTTTATAATTCTGGAGCCAAAAATTTTTGAACGTCGCACTATTTTACAATTCTGCAACCAGCAAGTTGCGATCGTCGCACTATTTTACAATTCTGTAGCCAGCAAGTTGCGATCGTCGCACTATTTTACAATTCTGCAACCAGCAGTTGCGAACATCGCACTATTTTACAATTCTACAGCCAGCAAACTGAGAACTTCGCACTATTGGACAATGCAAATGGGTTGAAATAGTTGTGAACAACTTTTGTATCAACAAAACCAACATTAACAACAACCTAAAACGTATTTCACATACTTTTTTTCTTTTGAATGGTGTTGATAAAATGCACGTAAGATAAAAAACACGTTACCGTAGGTCGGTTATTGCAACAACTAAAAAAAATATCTCGTTGAGTTGCCAAACACCCACATAAAAATGCCATAAATAAATTGTCTGAGCTTACCCTCGCTCCAGCGCACTACATAAGATCTATTCACAAAAAAAACTACGCACTAATGGCGTCCGGTATTAACTAATTCAAAGGATACTACAAACTACCGTAGTGTGGGGTGAAGCGAAACAGCGAATCATGTTTAAAAAAAATAATATTTATTTATTTGTCTCATAATGAAATACATTTCCAACATGGTTATGGCGATGATTGCAATTGTATATAAGTATTACAATATTCAATACAATACTCGTACTATATTATAATATTATTTGTGCAACGATAAGTTTAAATTATAAGTTAGTACATAAAACGAAGATGAAAAAAATAAAAATTTATTAAATAAATTTATGCATATATGAGTATTTAAATATATGAGTGCAGTGTTATTGAGTTATTCCTGACGTAGCGTTGGTTTTGAAAAAACATGTTTTACTAAGATAAGAATCGATTTAAAATTTTTCAGGTTTTCTCGTAATTTTCAGCCTTATATTAAAATTAATTCGCGTACTTAGATATGAATCACACATGTTGTTTATGATTTTAAACAGAGAAATTATGTCTGAAATGTCTTCTTTTGGTGAGCGAGACTTCTCTTCTCATTCCGATGGTACTCCAGTTTTGTAAGCTAGTATTCTCACGTATTTTTTTTTATTCCATTTTACCGCCGATAACTAATCGCCTCTTGGCAGATGTAAAATATTGAAATTATTTTTTATCGAAGAAATCGAAATCGAATAAAAAACACTCTTTATATTTTTAATAGTAACTTATGCAATTATTAAAAAAAATATACATATTACGAAATACAAATGAAAAATTCACCGATTGAAACAATTTTAGTGAGAATAGAAGCAAATATACCGTACAGAATTTTGGCGGCCAGGCGGAAAGAGCCACCGAGCCACGAGGCTGGCAGAATAATGGCGCTAACATTTACAGCGATTAAATCGATGCGAAAATTGCGAAAACGTTTAATAAAACACGAATCGTTTAAAATAGAGCAAAAATCTCGTCGGCATTATCTTAAACAGCATTTAAAGAAACACTGTGATTTTTTTCACACATATAACTTGTAAAATAACTGAAACAAAGTGTTAATAATAATTTTTGGAGCATACTTTGCGATTTTTTTCTATCGAGGGAATTTTATATAATTCGCGTTTCGGCGCGGGCAAAGTCTAGATATTATTTTCAAGAATAACATATATTTTTTTAAGAGCTTTAAAACTTACCGTGTTTAAGGGAAATATGTAATAAATCGGTACACATCCGGGTTGCGGCCCTTAAATAGCGTGGTAAATTTACTGAAATAATAACAATAAGTTTTAATTCTAGAATGTGGAGAATTTGGTGCGAGCCCACACGTACCATTCAGTGACCAATACATTAATTAATAAAATCAAACATGATAAAATAATGTAAAAAGTACCATATTGACTTGGTAAACAAAGGTGCTATAAAGATTTTAAAAATTACGCAGTTATGTCGCGCGTGTTTTTTTTCACCTTTTCTAAAAATCTTGTATTAGCTTGATATTAATTTTTCTAATTAACATTATAAATAAATATTTTATCACAAAGATTGTACCTTTCTGTACGGTTTGCAGACGGGGGAATTATATCGCCATCCGACCAATTTAATAAATTTCCCGTGCACTAATTTGCTTACGAATTAAATTCTAAACAAGATATCCGTAAATTGTTGCTTTTCCTAGATGCCATATGCGCGACACTCCATACTTACTATAGATGACGTTATAATTGACGGATTCCCACTGGCACAAAGTATTAACATATTAAATTAAATTTATTTTATATTATTAAATTTAATTTTTCATATACTATCATTAAAATATATCCACTTCATGTGGTCTAATATAAACATAGCATGTACAGGTACATTTTTACATTTTAACTTCCACTTTTAATGTTCTAATACTTATTACATAAATAATAGTTAAACTTTTCTTTGAATTTTCTTAAAGTACCTAGGTATATTTTTACTTTCACTCTGAAGTCAACCATACGTTTGGATTCATTTATATGTTCATTTACGTCTGATTTTTTCTTCTAGTTTTGTATGGAGTGTGTAGAAGTCTTAAAAGTAAGTTGGTAGTTTCCAAAATAAGTTGGCAGTAAATTGTCAAAAACTTTGTAGATATTAATTAAAACGTTATAGAAAGTTCTTTATTTAACACTCATTATATCTAATTCCTTAATCATCTTCTGTATTAATTTATAGGAAAGAGAAAAGTGGGAACACCCAGACTGAGGTGGGAAGACGAAGTAAGAGGGGATGAATACCTAAGACAGCAGTAATGGAATACTTTTTAAAAATAGTAAATATATACTTCACCCCATCTGATCGGCTTCACCCCACCTTACGGTATTTACACCCATATTGTGTAATACTATGTGTATATATGCGGATACACTGCGGACGCAAATTTTATGAACTTAACAATAACATAAATAAATAATAAAAATTCGATGCACAAAAAAATGTTTTGATTGTTAGTATGTTTCAAGGCTGAATATTAATTTATTACTACTTAATGAAATATTATTATTATTTATTAAAAAAAAACATATAAAAAATATTTTATTAAATAGATATCCCACGTCGTCATTGAAATGCAATAAAAAGTTAATTATATTTTTATTAACTTTTTATTATTGGGATACAATTTTATTTGCTGATGAAACGTTATAAATTGGTCAGAAAGTATTTCAATAAAAAATCATTCAAGGTTATTACCATAATATTATTTGAATGTTTTTTCTGCCTACAGTACTTACTTATGTATAGCAACTTTAATGCCGGCCCGAAAATGGTACGATCCATTCTCGCGCAGTTACTGACTTTACAAAATTAACATAAGCGAAAGAGAAAGATGAGCAAAAACATATGTACGACTGAGAAAGACGTGGGTGGGGTGGCCTAACCTTAAATTTCCCCAGTGCGACGATTTCGGTATTAACGTCAGGACGGCATTAAAGTCTAGCGTTTACTATACTGAACCGTTAGATTGAGTGTTTGACATTGACGCATTTCAAATCAACTCCACAATTCGAGTCAAACTTTTATTAACGCGTTTTGATGCGAGAGAGCTCAGTTTCCAGTAATGACTTCTAATGGGTTGAGAGGTCCAAAGGTTATTCTGCTTACGTGTTTTTAACCAATGGAAAACAACGATCATAGAATTTAATTTGATGTAATTAACGTGGATTGCCACATTTGTTTTTTTTATAGCATGCCTGACCTCGTATTGAAAAAACATCGTTGGTAATATTCAGTGGAATCGTTTGATAGGCGAGTCGACAAGTGCGTCCCTATACAAACAAATGACGTGTGTGTTCCGGTTTCATCGATTGACTGGCCAGGTACAAGAACTACTTGTATATGTAATATTCAAGTGAAATATAAAATATGACACCGAAAGAGAACGGTTAGCCGAAGGGCAAAACTTTTGATAATTATATTGTAATGTGTTTATAAGATGACTGCACAATTTTAACGGTAAATACAATTAGAAATAATTTTTTTTTTTGTTTATTTGTTTATTTAGCACAATATATTATACATTTATATACATTATTTATTAAATTTTGACTGCCCAGCTAGGAGTATTATCCCGTTTTAGGACAGTCAAATAATTATGGGTATGAACATGTGGAGAATGATTTGTACAAAAGAAAGAAAATTGCTGAAATAAAAGAAGAGAAAGAATATAAAATAAAATAATAAAAAAACGTTTAAAATATAGTACCTAACTGTTATTTGTTTACCATAGCAAAAGAAAAAAAGAGAAGAGAAAGAATAAAATAAAAATTAAATAACCAATTAAAACATAAAATAGCCGTGGATTGTTTCGCATAGTTGTTGAAATGATAAGCCTACATACATATTTTGTATAATTATGAATAAAAAAGAGAAGAGATAAAATAAAATTAAATATGCAATTAAAACATAAGAATGACAGCTGATTTCTAATTTAAAAGTAATAGGTAGGTACATACAGATAGGTAGATACACATAATAATATAGATAGGTAGATACACATAATAATTTAGATTAGAAGATAGGGGTATCTTTTACTTAGATCATTTTTTGTTGGAATTTTTGTTGTTGTTTTTGGTTTGTGTTTGATTTTATTTTTTGTGTAGTAAAAGTTCACTCTCCTTTCTCCCTAATTGTTGAAACCAAGTAGTGGTCAATTTACGAAGAACACCTGTGCTTTCCTTTTTCCAAGCATCAGGCATGAAGTTGTATAGTTTTGGACCTAAGAAAGTGAAGTGTCTTTGAGCGAGAGATGTTTTGGTTGTGAGTGTTACAATTGGATTTCTCCGTGAGTGTCGGGTGTTGTGAGAGTGGTTAATAGATGGGTAGAGGTGGCGTTGTTTATGGGTGTTTAAAATTAATTTTCTCATGTACAGTTGTCTTACATCTAGAACTTCTAAGTCTTTAAACAGTGCATCACTGTGATATCTAAACGGTTTTTTGAGGATTACCCTTAGTAGTGATTTTTGAGCTTTTGCTAGTTTGTCCAAAACAGTTTTTACACATCCACCCCAACCTAAGGATGCATAGTCTAGAAGTGACCCGCACATAGCATCATAGATGAGTTTCAATTCTTTTTTACGTAAGATATTTCTAATTGTCATAAACATATACGTGAGCTTTCTAACCTTTGTGGTTACTAGATCCACGTGACCGTCCCATCTAAGATATTTGTCTAATACAACACTAAGGTATTTTATATTGTCCACGCATTCTAATTTATAGCAAGTACAGGTAGTTGAGTCAGTGCATTTATGTACAGAAATATTATATGGTTCCTTCGGTTGGCCGGCTTCTGTCGCACTAAATCGAATAAATTTTGTTTTTTTCCGAATTGAGTGTTAACAGATTACTGTCTAACCAAAGTTTTAGCTGTTTTATTCCATCTTCTGCTTTGCAGTGTACTTCGTGCCATATTCTACCTTCAAATATTAAGACAGTATCATCTGCAAATGTTATAATATGATTGGAAAAATTGCTGTTACACAGATCATTTATATAAATACTAAACAAAATAGGTCCTAAGGTATTTCCTTGGGGTACACCAAATTCTACAAGGGCCGGATCACTAATAGTATCATTAATTTTAACTTTTTGGTATCTGTTAGCTAAGTAACTACCCATCCATTTGTGTAGCTGTCCCTGAATACCTATAGCCTTTAATTTTTTTAGAAGTATTTTATGAGAGATGGTATCAAAAGCTTAGGCAAGATCTAAGAAGAGAGCAATAGATTTATTTCCCCGGTCAATGTTATTGGAAATAATATCCACCAGTTAAGCAATTGCATTTTCTGTTCCTAGACCTGGTCGAAAGCCAAACTGGTTGTTAGATAGGATTTTATGAGTTTCTAGGTAGAGGGTGAGACGATTTTTAACAATTTTCTCAATAATTTTTGAGAATGAGTTGAGCAGAGATATTGGCCGATAATTATGTATTTCCGATTTGATTCCGTTTTTGTGAATCAATATAACAACTGATTGTTTTAGGTGGTTTGGGAATATGCCTGTCTTGAAACTAAGATTACAAATGTATGCAATAGGATTCGCTATGAGTGGTTTCAATAATTTCAGCAGATTTGAGGAAATTTGGTCTGGCCCACAGGCTTTAGATGACTTAAGCTCATCTATCATTTTCATGACTTCTTTAGTCGTTGTTTGAATCTCGTCTGTTTTAAGATTAAGGACAGTTGTAGGTATGTTGGCTAGTTCAGATTCAGTTTTCTTACATTTTTCAAGGATTTTATTTGCGAGAGAGGCTCCTACTGAAGTGAAATAGTGATTAGCAAAATTAGCCATCAGTTTGGGATTAGTAGTACTTGTATTTTTAATATCCAATGATTGAATGAAAGACGATTTACTATTTTTTGTTTTGGTAATTTTACGAAATATTTCCCAGAAATGTTTTGGAGTTATGGTGTTTTCGAATATATTTTTTTTGTAGAAATTTTCTTTAGTGGAATTAATTAGTTTTTTACATAAGTTTCTGTATTTCTTATATTGTTCTTGAACTAGAATATTATCTGGTTGTCTTTTAGCATTTTTGTGAAGTTGATTACGTCTGTGGATAGATTTGACTAGACCGGGGGTGATCCATGGCATGAGTTTAAATTGTTTGTTCGGTATAACTTTGTTAACAGTGTGATTAGATATATAGTATTGTAGTTTTGTGATAAATTGCTGCATTGCTTGGTCAGTGTCAGTCTGATGTATTACATTTTGCCATTTTTCTGTAGACAGCTCAGCAATCAGTGTGTTGTAGTTTATTTTAGAAATATGTTTATTTTTAGAAGGAGAGAAAGGCTTATTTCTTAGGCCGAGCGCTGTGGTATAATGATCTGAAATCGTTGTATGTATAACAAACGAGTCCGTAAAATCAATGTTTTTAACATTGATGTGATCTAAGCAGGATTTACTTGTACCTTGTACTCGAGTGGGGGTATCAATTATCGCAGTAAAAGCGTTTTCAGTGAGAAAACATAAATAATCATCAGATTGGCGATGATTGCCTAGAATAGTATTAATATTTAAGTCTCCAATGATTATTTGACGTTCTGGGTTATCTGTGTTGTTAATGATAGAGTGAAGTGAATTTAGAAAGGAATCGATGTTGTGAAATGATGGCGATCTATAAATTGCAAAAATGCATAAGTTTTTGTTAAGCACAATTTTTAGACAGTTGGCTTGTGATAAAGTGAGTTCGTCAACTTGCGTCTGTATACCGTCCCTGACATAAATTACAATACCACTAGCTTTATTTATTATACTCGTTGTGTGGTACTCAGTATAATTTTGTATCTCTTTGGGGGTGAAGTATTTATTAATCCAGCACTCAGTTAAAACTATCATATCAAATGTGAAATCAAGTTCGTCAAGAAATACGAGAAAGTCATCAATGTTGGTAATACTTCTTATGTTCTGGTGAATAATTTTCAGACCGTACGATTCCCAACAATATTTATTCATGTCTACAGGATTGTCAATCACATTTTTGATACATGTGAGCAAGGTTTCTTCGGGGATATCAAAAGCTACTGGAATCATTTATAGTTTCTTTTTTAAAGTTATTAAGTATACCCACAATGATGAACTTTGGAAACGTACAGATGTGTGTGTGGTAAAAGAGTACAGATGTGGGTGAGTAAAATAGTATGTGTATGCTTGTATTAGTGAGTCATAGTGTGAGAAGGATATTTTCAGAGGTAATGTGGATAGCTCGTGATTCTGTTGTTTGACGTACGTATACACGCCCCGCTTTCACCCATACGTAAGCTAGTTTTTTTTTCCGTAGCCGTCTTCTTCGCCAGGTAAAGTAAGCGTTTATTTGTTGACGTTAAGTGTTCCGATATATAAACTGGTGTACGCGGTCCGGAGAGGCCTATGGAGCTCGTGTTGTGTTTGTCTTCCTTCGTGGTAGAGTTCAAATTGTATCTTTTTACACAACTTAGGAATTCATCTCTTAAGTGAATTTCTTTGAACCGCGCAATTATAGGCCGGGTTTTTGTTGGGGTTGGCCTACCAGGAGCTCTAAATGTTGACTCGATATCATTTGTTGTAGTGGTTGTGCGTATTTCTTGACTAATGTTGAAAATAATATTTTGTAACTTTTCTCCTTCAATCTCCGGTACCCCTCTTATTTCGGCAAAGAAATTTTTTTGTTGGCGTTCTTGATCGTCGAGTTTGAACTCGAGCATTGTTACTTTTGCTTCGAGTTCCATATTTTTCTTTTGGACGGAATCTATGCTTTTCATTTTGTGCATCGCGTTTTTCAATTCATCCTCAAATCCCTCCATTTTTGAGTTGAAGAAGGTCATTGTTTTCTTGAAGTCTTTGAATTCTTCATATAATACTGTCACTTTTGATTGGATGCTCTTGTATTCTTGAAGTTCCACCTTGATTTGGCGGAGTTCCTCCATAAGAAGAGTTTCCCCTGGAGTTAGGCCTGGTTTGCTGACGTTGGCAGGAGGAGGTGCGTTCTCTTTACTCGATGTGGAAGTTGATCGCGCCGTTCGACGAGGTTCCGTCTTGCATCCACTGCATTTGGTGTTGGCGCGTTTTTCTTGGGAGAGCTTCCGGTATTGACCCTCAGTAATGCCGCCGCAGGCGAAGTGAAGACTCTCTTCACAGGAGGAGCACCGAAACATCGATTCCTTTGTAATTATTGGTTCTGGACACTTGCTGCAGGTGAAGTTCTCCATATTTATTTTTGTGTCAATAAGTGTATATTTTAAAATTATTATTATTAACCTTAAAATTTAACTTTATGAAAATGGCTTATTACTATCAAAAATAAAGTTTTTTTTTCGCCGGTATGAGGATCGAACCGGGGGCACTGCCTAAATTGATAAAATTTGTGAAAATAGCTTAATAATATTAAAAATAAAAATTTTATTTTCGCCCGTACGAGGATCGAACCGAGGACGCCACCGTGGGAATGATGAGTTTATCCACAGGGCTATTGACCCGGTACGTTCACTGGCGGTTATTACTCGTATATTTTAGATTGGTGACACAAGATTTATTTTGGAAAGTTTTTAATATTTTGTTATTATTTGTTTTTTAAGTTCACTATATTTTGCACTGTGATTTATTAACTATTCGTTGAATTGTGGCAGAGATATATGTTGAATAAATCCGTTTTGCAGCACGAGATTAGTTTTTTTTTGCTAATAAACTATCACGATGACAAGCGTATTTCACAATCACGATATTTTTAGATTGAAGGCAATGTACACCAAGCTTATTAGATAGTGCGGAAGGGTAATGTTGTTTAATCACTTTACACTGTAACCATACATGGATAAAAGAGATTATATTAACAAAAAATACTTTTTTTTACGGATCACGTTAACAATGCGTTTCATGTGTATATGTAATTTTGCTGTACGCGCAACAGATCACGTGATATGCGCTCTGTCCCGTCCGTACGGTGTTGTTAAATGATACAATATGTTTTTGTTAGAACCATTATTTTTTATTAGCGCCGACCGGTTTCGGAACGTCCGTTCCTTCCTCAAGGCAAACATATACTGACTTGACATTTATAAAACAGGTGGGTACAATGTCTTATTACTGTGTATTGGGGTAGGGGTGGAGACGTGGCTAGGGATTAATGAAGAGTGGGTGGGAAAAAGGAATGGACATTGAATGGGAACATATCCATGATTGGGCTATGCGATAATATTTTTTGTTCATTAGTAATGGACTCATTAAATCCAATACTACAATTCAAAAGTACAATTATATGTATCCAGCACAAGGAGATAATTGAAGTAAAAAGGACTCCTGATAGAAGAAACAATGCGCCACCAAAACTGCTAGTAGAATTTGCTGAAAAAACGACTAGAGACAATCTAATCTCTAAAAGGAAAAATATTAATTATGAAGATATAAAAGACATCACTACTGAAACAATCTATATTGCAGAAGAATTGAGCTCATATCAAAGGGAACTGCTCTGGAAAACCAAAAAAGCTGCCAAAGAAAAAAACTATTCTTACGTTTGGTGTAAAGATGGAAAAATAATGACTCGAAAAATGCCAACCGAAAAAATAATCTACATCAAACATATAGATGATATTAAAAATATTGTGTAAAAAAAGGCACTTCGAAACAACATTTATGAATTAAAGTAAAAAAATGACTGACACTATACTAACCTCGGAACCAAGTGACCTATCAATGATAAACAACAACTCTTTTAATATATTGCACAAAAACATAAGAAGCATCAGAAAATTTTTTGATGAATTACAAATTTTACTGAAATATTTAAAAGTTAATCTACACATAATAATACTTACTGAATGTTGGATAAATCATAAATACATGAATTTGGAAATAGCTGGATATACCACCTACTCAAGTTTGAATAACAAAAGACAAAACGATGGTGTAATTATATACATTAAAAACGAAATAAAAGCCGAAGTTGAGGAAATTATTATCACAGATGCCAATTGTCTAAAAATTAAAATCGGAAAAGAAAAGGCTATATTAGCAATCTACCGATCGCCTTCAACAAGAAACATCGACCCATTCCTTAAATCCGTAGACGAGGAACTCTGCCTTCTAAAAGACACGAAAAACATATTTTTTATTGGAGATGTAAATATAAATATCCTAGAAAATGGACATCCCAAGAGAATTCAATATCTGCAGATGCTAGCATCCCATGGACTGGTAAGCTTAATAAATGTACCTACTCGAAAAGTGGACAGCACTGAAAGTTGCATAGATCATATAATGAGTAAAACAAAAGATATTACTCAAACTATTGTATTTAACTCAACTATAACAGATCATTATACAACTATACTTTCAATAAAAATAAACAAGTCAAATAAAATCAAGAAAAGACCACAAACAATAGAAAAAACTGAAATAAACTGGAATGACATTAAACATAATCTACAATGTACCGATTGGAAAAAACTGCAAAGTATGAACAATGCAAATGATGCATGGAATTTCTTCATAGAACTCTTTCAGAATAATATTCTCTCTAATACCACAAAAATTATTAAGAAAATCTCACATAAAAATGTACACATTAAACCATGGATTACACAGAATGTTATAAACTGCATAAGAAAAAGAGACGAGTTACACAAGAAACTAAAAAAAAATCCATACGATATACACATGTTAAGATTCTACAAAAGATATAGAAACATTTGCAAAAAAGTTATTACGTATACAAAAGAAACCTACTACAAGAAAAAAATTGTAGATTGTAAACAAAATCCCCGGAAAATGTGGCAAATAATTAATGAAATAACCAGTTCTAAATCTGCTACCATGACATCAATTGACGTGCTAAATATAAACAATGTCCCAAGGACATACGCTGATAATCCTGACCAAATTTTTGAATACGTCAATAAATTTTTCATAAATATAGGATCAAATCTAGCAAAGCAAGCTACACAATGTAATGACGCTATACTAATAAATGAACTCCCTGAACAAGGAAAGAAACTCGAGTTTAAGCAAATTACAGCTGATGATATCAAAAACACAATTTCTTCTCTAAAATCAAATGTTTCTTCGGGGGAGGACTTAATCACAACCAATGCAATAAAATATCTCTGTACAGAACTTATCGTACCTCTAACATACTTAGTCAACCTATCTATAACTGAAAGCATATTCCCTACGGCTCTCAAAAAAGCTACTGTTATACCAATTTTTAAACAAGGATGTAAAAATGACATAAACAATTACCGACTAATAAGCCTACTCAACACATTTTCAAAAATATTGGAGAGAATATTGAAAAAACAACTCTTATCCTACTTAGAAGACAATAAAATATTATCCGAAACACAGTATGGTTTTAGGGAGAACTTAAGTACTAGTGACGCCATAGAAAAAATTACAGATATGATCACTAAAAGTTTAGACAGTGGAGAAAAAACTTTGGCAATCTTCATAGACTTACAAAAGGCTTTTGATACAATAGACCACAAAATACTTTTTGCTAAACTTACAAAAATTGGTATGACAAATACAACACTAAACTTGCTAAAAAGCTATATGATGGAGCGTACACAGAGCGTTCAAATTAATAAGCGAAAAAGCGAACCTCTCCTAATCAACCATGGCGTACCGCAAGGAAGCGTACTAGGACCAATATTGTTTTTGATATACATAAATGATATCTGTAACCTAGAAACAAGAGGAAAAATTATTAGTTTTGCTGATGACACAGTAATTTTATTTAACGAAAAAGATTGGATAAATACTTACAAAGAAGCGGAACACGGGCTTAGTCTCCTGCAAACCTGGCTTAAAAGAAATTCCCTCACGCTTAATGTTAATAAAACAAAATATCTTACATTTTCTATAACAGCCAGAGGGCAGCCGCCGGAGGACTTAAATCTCAAATTACACACATGCCAAGGAATTTATCAACAAAATCAAGGCTTATCATGCCTCTGTCCCACTATAGCACACTCCAAAAGCATCAAATATCTTGGAATTGAAATTGATGATAATCTCCGATGGAACTCACAAATTGACGTAATTACAAAAAAACTAACCAGGTACATATACTTCTTTAGAAACATTCGTAATATCCTCAACGTAAACGATAATAAAAAAGTATACTATGCTTTGTGTCAATCACAAATAGAGTACGGTATAACTGGATGGGGATCTGCCTTGAGCACTCACACAGAGCGACTCAATATAGCCCAAAAAGGAGTACTAAAGACAATACTGAAAGTTCCGCTTAGAACTCCGACGGAAGAAATATTTAACAACTTTCAAGTCTTCAATGTACAGAAACTTTATTCAAAAAATATTTTATTTAAACTGAAAAAAAACATATATGAATACTCCACTACCCAACATAAATACTCAACCAGGGCAGTAAGCAATAACATCCTGGTTACTCCCAGTTTGAACACATCTTTTGGACAGAGAAATAATAAATTCCATGCTATGAAATTATACAATGCTCTACCAGATCAAATCAAAAATATAAAGGAAATTAACATATTTAAAACAAAAGTAAAAACATGGCTGAGAGATCAAAGTGATAATAAAATTACAAACATCATGAATCCGATATAAAGTCAATCCATAACCAAATACAAATATTTTAAAAAACTACAGGCCACCTCAGAACAGGAAATCCTAGTGAGGAGGTCTGTGAAAAAAAAAAGGATCTATACTTATACTATACATTATACATACATGTACAAACCTTGCTATTGAAATTAATAATAAATAAATAAAATAAATAAATTAGAAATACTTAAATAAAACAATTACTTTGTTCGAAACCATGAAATTTTATTAAATTTATTACGACCGACCGGTTTCGCTTAACACAAGCTTCATAAAGGTAAACATTAAACTAATCAAGAAAAAACATTGTGTTTGCTTCTATGTATATACACATATTACAATTAGAGTGAGAAGAAATATAACATATAATAGGAGCAGTAAAAAAGCAAGCATTTAAAATCTAACAGAGAGAGAAAGGGTCAGAAAATGTGTACATGATGGGTTACTATATTATTATATTGAATAAAACAAAGCGTCAAATGAAGAGGGCAAAATGTTAGTGGGAATTTTATTACTTTTGGGAAATAATTGGACCATTGCCATTGGTCATATACATTCATTGAAATAAGTAGGATTTTTTTTTATTTTAAGATGCACCTGAAATTATTTTTGTTATCTGTTTTTGGGGTATGCCGTGTTGCGCTACCTCCTCCTTTTTTTTTTTTTTTTTTTTTTTTTACAGTGTATAACCGCACAAGAATCTCAACTGCTCCCGTCTGGAGCCAGTGAAACTATGGCATCCCCAATTGGGGTAGGTTGTGAGGCTGAAGGTAGTGGGGAGGGGAAGGAGGTGGGGAAAAGGAAGGTTGGGAAGTACCTGGCTATTCAGATCTGGTCACTAAACACGGCTAAAGCCATTTTCAAGCAACGTTTCAATTCTGAATGGTGGTCTTACACCAGGGCGATACTAATAGTATCTTCCACTCTGGAACATGCCGCAAATATACTATATATTATTTTAAATGAATTAATTGTGAAATAACACAAATTAATCAAATAAAATTTATTTGCGCATGCCGGGTTCGAACCCGCGACCTCCGGAATGTGAGTCGAGAGTCTTAGCCACTGGACTACGGAGGTCGTCAACGTGTCCATCATCAGGACAGATGTGTGATGATGGACACTGTAACTGTGTCCGAAACGTTGGCTAAAGGAGGAGATAGCCCAACACGGCAAAACACCCCAAAAACAAATAACAAAAATACTTTTGGCCGTGAAAATCTAAAATCATAATCCCACCTGAAATTAGTTCTCTCCTGAGGGAGTTGACTCCTCGGCAGACGGTTAACTAAGCGTTTCTTGGACTTTACTGCATTTAATTTTGGACATCCACTTTGAAAAAGCAATATTCATATAGCAAACTCCGCGAAAAATAAGGTTGACAATATGGATAGTAATAATAATCTTATATTTTACACTGTCACTTTAAATTTATTTTATACAATAAATAAATAAAGTGTATACAATAAATAAATAACAAAGAAAATAAATTGTTATTGCTATTTTGACTATTACGATTAATATTAATTTTGTTATTGTTATAATTTGTATAGTAGTTGGAATTCCTATTTCTATAAAAAAAAAATTCTTCTGGGGCCTGGCAGGGCACCCCCCCTAGCCCAGTCAATCTAGACAAAAAACAGGCTCTAACTGGAATAAATTAAGGGAAAGCTGATTTTTTGCAAGTAAGTAGTACCCATCCTAGGGAGTATTTTCACAAAATTCCCCACTCCTTCCCCGCTTGCTTCCCCCCCTGTGCCCTCCCGAAGATTAAAATGTGGGCTTCTACTAAAGCGATTATATCTCATAAACCAAAACATATATCATAAAAAAAATTTCATCACCGAACTTCTTACAAAATTGCCTAAAAATTATGTTATGTAATTTTTTTTTATTATCTGTGTTAGTTTGGCCAATAATAATGAGATTGTTGTTAAAAAAAAAAAAATTCTAAAAATTTTGCTAAAAATTTTTTTGAAGTTGAATATTTTTTTTGTTCGAGAGAATATGAAAAAATATTTCAAACAAATCATTTGCCAAATTTAATAAGCTTTAAAAGCGTGTATAACAGTATTTACTTACATCCTTAATTTCTATCGAAAAGATGTGGATAAGCGCTTATTTTTGTACGCGCACTGGTCGTAACATGGAGCGGTCTATTATGTTTGTCGAACTTGTTGCGTCGCTACTTGTTGTTTTATTAAGTTGAAACAAATGAAAAAATAAATAAAAATAGTCAATTTCATCTCCTTCGTCTTGAGATTAAGGTGTGTGGGTTTTGTGCGTTATATTTTAATGTGGTTGTGCCAAGCTTTCAAGTTTTTTGCGCGTTTTACCACCTTCATCGGGTAAAAATATTAAGAAACAATTAATTAACAAGAAATTAACAAACTGAAGAGAACCTATCGTGTATTTTATGTAAAGTGACCTTACAGGAAATGTTGTTATAGTAACGAAGTGGTTACAAATGGAAATTAACGCTAGTATTGAAAACAATGACAATAATCATGTTAATTTAACTAGTTTGGATAGAGTAACCGTGCACGTAGATTGTAGAAAAAGTATTCTTGGGCTAGCAGTATTAAGGCTTTTACAAATATTAATTGTAGCTCATCGACCAGTACTGTATGGAACGTGTCAAAGAAATAGGTATGTAACGAACGATTGCACATTAGCTAATGAGACAACTAAGGACTTTGAATTTATTTATTTTTCAGAGTACCTAAACCTAGGTTTACTTGCTCTAACATATTTAAAAAGGATTATCTGTTGATGCTTTATATGGTTATTGTTATTAATGTAGTTGAGTTTTTGAAGAAAAAAAATGTTAGAATCAACAGTACAGTTCATTGTTATCCTACGAGAAACTGCAACGATTTTAGGCTTCCTAAAACAAATTTATCGGGAACACAAAATAATATTTATTATAAAGGTTTTAAAATGTTCAATGAACTCCCTGTAAATGTTAAGGAAGCTAAAAGTCTTGCAGTTTTTCGTGGATTATGTCTTAATGTTGTAAAGTCCAAATTTTAGTCAGTAAGTAGTAAATAATATTGTAGTAGTCATAGAAAAGAAAACATTAGATATAAGATGTCAAATTTTATATCTAAATAAAATAAACAATAAAAAAAAAAAATAAAAAAAAATTATTTTTATTTATTTACTGCGGATGTATGCAGGAATATTCTAAACGCATTTAATTAATTTTTTACGTAAAATTGATTTTGGTTTTTATTTGTTCATTTTCGCTGTATTTAGCGAAAGAGTTTATCGTGGGATTAGAGTGACTATCTAGGCCAGCGTAAAACCTGTGAAAAAATAAGGTCTTTAACCAACGGGACGTTGGATTCATTGTGGGGAGTAGAGATTCTACTCCAGTTAGGTGCATTTAAAGCGAGTCTAATGCATTTATTTTAAAAGACTTGAAGTTTATTGATATGGGTTTTTGCTGCATAACCCCAGATTAGGCAAGCGTAGGAGAAACATGATCTAGTTGACTTACAAAGCAGTAATTTGTTGTCTGTAGATATAGATAGAGGACTATTTCTACACATCATGGGATAGAGGGATGATAGATAACGATTTGCAGCTTTTGTTTTTTCCTTTATATGTTTTTTCCAAGTTAGTTTATAATCTAGAGTGACACCGAGGTATTTTAATGACGATTCCCATGGAACGTTTTTCCCAAATAGTTTAATGAAAGGGGGCCGTTTAGGCCGTGTTTTGTGGAATACGATCGTGACACTTTGGTCGGACTAATAGAGATTCTCCACTGTTTACACCACTTTTCTGTAAGAGTGGCTTGTTTCTGTACGCGGTGTGTAGCGGTGGCCTCGACAGTTGAACTAGAGATGATGTTAGTGTCATCAGCGAATTGAGTTATTATCATATTTTGATCTATTGGCTTAGGAATGTCACTCGAATAAATGCTATATAATGACGGCGAGAGTTGACTGCCTTGCGGGACCCCAGCTGACACGGGGCGTGTAGTGGAGAAAATGTTATCTATTTTTACTTTGAGTGAGCGATTTCTCAGGAAACTATTTATGAGTTGGATGATTTTAAGTGAGTACCTAGACAGTACATTTTATATATAAGGCCATTATGCCAGACTTTGTCGAACGCTTTACTAACGTCTAGAGAGAGTATTACTGTTTTTTTCTTTGTGTTGAAGCCCTCCGTGATGTGTTCCACGACACGGAGGAGTTGATGAGTGGTTGAATGACCTGCTCGAAACCCATGTTGAAAGTCTGGCAAGAATTTACATTTATTTGTGATTTCATTTAATCTTACAAGGATTACTTTTTCCAGGACTTTACCCAAGCAAGGAAGGAGACTTATCGGCCTACGGTTCTCCGTTAATAATGGATCCTTGCCTGGTTTAGGAATTAATATTACAACAGCTTCTTTGAAGTCCTTTGGAAAGCAACGCAGTCTAAGTGCTGTATTACAGATGGCAGTCAGGGCGCAGATGCCATTTTTGGTAGGCATTTGGGTATTTTGTTAGATATTCCATCAGGCCCGGCCGCTTTCTTCGTTTTTAGACCCTTGATTATTTTTATTATGTCATCTGGAGATGTGGCTTTAATGGGCGGGTCCTGAGGGTCGAGACTTAATATTGCTTCTACTTTAGCTACGAAGGCTGAGTCATCGTGTTCCGTGTTAGGAGTGAATTGTGCTTCAAGGCTATCTGCGAAGGCTTCTGCCTTATCTGCTGCAGAAAAAACTTTACCGTTTAGGCCTTGAAGCGGAGCAATTTTTGTTACTGGACGTCTAAGGCCTTTGGAGAGTTTCCAGTAGGTGTCCCTGTTATCTTCGAGGGAGGATATGAATACATTCCAACGCTCATTACGGTAACCATGGAGTGCTTCGCGTACTTTTCTATTTAATCTATTTAAGTGTTGTTTAACAATAGGATTGTAGGAACTTTGCCACTCCTTACGCAATTGATTTTTTTTCCCTAATAAGGTCTTTGATCTCTTCGGGAATACCATATTTCGCTGAGTTGTCTTTTTTAGTAATCTCTGTTGACGCTTCGTTAATGCGAGATTTTAGGGATTTAATTAGGTTGGTGGTGGCAGTATTTAAAGCTATTTCGTCAGGTATTGACGTCGGTATTGTGATTTTATTTTCTAATAAATCGCTGAATTTTTTCCAATAATTTTTTTTCTTTATAGGCACGAGGGGGACTAAGGGATTTGAGCCTCCTGATAATCTTAGAAGAACTGGATAGTGGTCGGAGGTTAGTTTGTTAACTACTTTTACGGAGTGTAAATGATTTATTTCTTTTAAGATAACTATGTCAATCACGTCCGGAGTACCGTTAGCGTGGTGTAGCGTTGGTGTGTCTGGAGCATCTATAATTGATTTCGTGCTCGCGTATTTTGCCAGTACGTTACCTCTTTGATTCGATTGTAGGCTATGCCACGATCCGTGTTTAGCGTTCATGTCCCCGGCTATAATGGTGGGGACATTTTCTTCTAATAGACTGTCCAGTTCGGACGGGATCAGTAGACGATTCGGTGGTACATAAACGGGGATGAGTTTAAGTGGTCCGGAAGATGTATTTACTACTACCGAGGTGGATTCGATGTTAATACTAGAGAATGAATGTGCTAGACGGTGGTCAATATTATTTTTAACTAAAATAGCCATGCCGCCGCATTTATTGGTTAATCTGTCGTCACGGTACGTGATATAGTAAGGTAAATTAAATTTCTTAGATGGTTTGAGCCTTGTTTCATTAATGAAGAATACGTCAATGTTGTATTCTTTAAGAAATTCAATTATTTCATCTTTGTGGGTGATGACATAGCCATTGGCGTTCCAATAGGCTGTTTGCAGGTTGAATATTTTATTTTGATGTCTAGACATAATGATTTCTTAATAAAAATCAAAACATGGTGTTGCGGACGTCAGAAATAGAAGACGGGGAATGTTGGCTCAACTTCCTCGTCTTCTTTTTTCCCGTGGCTCTGCGGGCACCTTCCCCTGCAGCTGGCATCATAGAATGTTAGCGGAAACGGCCGGGGTAGCTATTTACGCTAAAGCACCGTACCGTTTCCCCCTCCGCTCCCCGCTGCCGAGCCCACCCGCACCATGCCACGGTGGGCGCTCTGCCGACCAATCAGAATGGAGATAAGCATTTGGTCGGTAGCTTATGATTTGAAATTGTTTTGTGTAATGTTTTTGTGTTGATTTACAGGAGTTCGACCTATCATTTGACGAATAAATGATAATGGAAGGTAGGCCGAACTCCACTTTCCATAATTAGATAATAAGTTATGTTGTAAATCTAGTTATAAGTGACATATTTCGAATTCCCCTGAAAATTGTTGGGCCGAGGACCCACGGATATTTTTGTATTTTTAATTATCGAAATAATAAACATGCTAGAGAAAGATGGTTTTGGTCGGCAGAGAGAACACAGATAAAAGGGTAGCCCAAAATGTCAAAACGCCCGCCACGCGAATCGTGGCGGAGGTTATGACCTACGAAACATAATTGATTAAACGGATAGGGTCGCACCGAAGCCTCCACTCGGTCAAGGAGGTTTTGGCATAAATAGCGGTGCGGCCCCGGTAACCAAGCACTCTAGTACAGGATCCCGACAGCTACACTTCTCTCTCTCTGCCACCGGACCATTTCTCGACGGAAATTCACCCAGAACTCGACTTTGATTTCACGAGACCCAGCGGCTGATATAGACTTACCGGCCCCCTATGTTACAGTCTATGTGAGTGGCGGACACGTCCCTTACACATGGGTGAAAGAAATTAATGCAGACATACTAGAGAATGTATTAAAAACATCATTGAAACTAAATAACGGAAAATCAAAGAAATCTACCAGTCCGCCTCAGCACAGGACCACCTAGTGAGGAGGACTAAGAATTTTAAACATTTCGTCGGTGGCGTTTTTTTTATCGTGATTTGAATGGCTTCTAGCTGCTCTTCAAGGGCTTTTTTGTGTATTGGGTCCATGGGGGACGATTGTTGTTGGGACGCTTGGGTGGGGGCAGATCCCCTGTCTAGCCTATATTGTTGACTAGATTGATTTCTATGGGCTTGTGATTGGGTTGAAGGACCCTTATTGGAATGATGGTGAGGTCTTGGATTGTAGTAATGAGGCTGAGGCCAGTTACGGGGATTTGGATTACGAGAGTTGGGATGCGGGTTTGTGGACAGTGGGGGTAGGATTAGAGGTGGGGGGAGTTATGGTAGGGGGGGGGGCATGGGGACGGATGGGGTTGGGAGGGTGGGGATATCCTCTTGGGAGGCTGCGGGAGCAGCTACGGGTGCGGGAATGGTCGGTCTGGACGTGTTTTGGTATGAGTCGGTTTCGTGATCGACTTGTCTATTATTATAATTCTGGTGACTAAAATTCCGTTGATGGTTATTGTAATTATTAATATGATTGCGCGATTTAACTAGCGTTTCTGTTTGCGCCAAGGTTGCTGAAAGCTGGGGAGTTGGACCTTAGTGGTGCAAATCTGTTGCTAGTGAACGCTAGCGGTGATGGGGAACGAGACCGACGGTTCCCGTTATTTTTCTTGGATACCGGGGAGGTCCTGGGAGAATTTTTCGGGGTTATAGACACGTTAGAATTGGCACGCGAGCGTTTACGCCAGGGAACAGATTGAAAAGGTGCTTCCGATTCATCGGATGATGATGGCCAGTCTTCCATAATCACCAGGTTCTCTCTGAAAGGAGCGCTACCTGGGATTGGCGATAATGAGTGCCTAGGAGAGGCTGCGGGGGAAACAATTGACTTTACTTCCTTAGGAGAAGGTATTTGAGTGATGTTGACGTGGACGTTGAAGTTGAAGTTGACGGTGTTGTCTTCTAGGTATTGTTTCATAACTAGTTTAGACAGGTGAACTTTCTCTTCCAGAGAAAATTCCCGATGCTTACGAGCTTCCAAGAAGTCAACTATATTATCTTCGAGGGCACCAGCCACACGCTGAGAGTAAAGAGTTGTCATGGTAGACATACTTTGGTCGTTGAGATATTTGCTAAGTGTTATTGATTTTGAAAAAGAGAAAGCGGTTTAGATACGGGGAAAGTTAGTACGTTACGCTGCTAATGACTTTTTAAATTGCTTGGCAACCGAGCCGGGAGAGTTGTTAATGGGCTTGCACCCGGGCGATGCGGGTTTTTATTATTTATTATAATGACTTGAATTTGTTGCTATGCCGTAAATATTTAGTTTAGTGACTCATTGGGAAAAAAAACGCTGCAAAAGTTGGCTCGAACGGGTTTATAAATGTCGCTATGAGTGATTGTGTGGATAATGAACCAGTTAAGTAATGGCTATTCCATTTATTGATATTGATTCCAATAACCCATCTTCAGTGTACACTGCACTGCACTATCGCAACAGAACAGTGTAAAAGAACACTCAAACATGCATTGTAATTTTCAACCAACCCGCTTTTTCTCAGAGCTATTGAAATGGTAGCGGGGGTTGACGGATCATCGGAAACTTCAAAAATTATTTTACGACTAGAAGGTTTTCATTTGTTAATGTCATATTTAGGATTTATTGGCCGCATCATGGAAGGAAGTGGGCTAGAAAATTTATGGAAAACTGTATAACTGTAAAGAACGCGGCCCGCCAGTACCTCCTCAGGACATACCTCCTAGTTCAAACATGGCCAGGAAATGAACTACCATCTAATGAATGGGGATGGCAAAGAAGAGAATATAAGTTAACACATACAAATGTCCCGCGAATCCAAATGAAATTCTAATTGATTCTTGTAACTGTAAAACCTCGTGTAAAACCTCGCGCAGCTGTCGGAGGGCAGGACTAGAGTGTTCTGATATGTGTGGCCACTGCAATGGGCTACCCTCCAGTAACACATCTGAAAATACTGAAGAAATATTTATTGTTGCCTTCGTATGGCGCTGCGCGTTTCAAACCCGGTCCGCTATTTAACTAAAAATAAATCGGTTGAGAACCTTTTTTAAACATGTTTTTAGCATTTACGTGTTCGAGGAGTTAATCCCCGTCACAACAATCCATTTACCTGTCTTAATTTAAACTATATAAGTGATTAATTTTAACTTTATGTGACAAAGTGACGTTTCTTTGATTTAAGTTCTTAGTGTAAAAATGCATTAAAACAACATTTTAATAGGTTATAAGTACACACATAGATTTAATTAGTAATATTAATTAGTGACATAGTGCGCAATTACGATATCAGACGTTGTTTAGTGAATTTTTAACAAAAAGTGTGCCTAGGTTTTAAGTAAATTCTCACCGTTTGATAATAATGACATCACACGGTAATTATTCGAGCGATTCTGAGGATGAAGAGGATACTAATCTAGAGAAATTGAAATCTTTGAGTCCTCAAGAATTGAAAATGATGGCTGCGGAAACAAAACGCCAAAACAAAAAAATGCGAGAAATGATGCAAAAACTGAAAGAATATGATCTACAATTAATTTTATTGGAAAAGAAAAGTATACTTTCAGTGGATGATCAGGCAATTCTTAATGGAATAAAGAAATCTAAGAAAAAATTACTTAAATTAATTACAGAAATGACTGGGTCCATATCCTCTTTGGCTCTTCCTGAAACACTTGTGTTGCCGCGTTTAGATACTGACAATCCAATTCCCTCGAGTGTTACCTCTCTACATGATAGTGATTCTGAGGACGAAATTTTACCAGCACCTGGTACTTCTGCTACAGTGGTCACAATCGAACAGTCGCCTAATCAAGACAATATAAAGAGGACGAGGTTCAGCGACTCACTACATGCGGAGCAAATTCGGATTGTCTCCTCTCTTGAACGATGTATGCGGATAGTAAAAATCGTGAACGACGGCACCAACAAAATGAAAAAATCAGACAAGTCAGAAATTATGAAGATCGTGGACTCTTTGATGTCTGATTTCACCTCGCTCGCTTTAGACTTGAATAGTGTAAAATTTCGAAGTGCCACTATTGATGAAATGATGAATGCACAGGCTGAAATCTATCTATCTATATAAATAAAAATGAATCGCCGAAATGTATGTACGCGCATAACTTCCGAACGACTGCACCAAATTGGATAATTCTTTTTTTGTTGTGTTCGTTATTATCAGGACATGGTTTGTATAAAACTACTGGTAAGCTCTGGCAATTCTATATATATATAAATAAAAATGAATCGCCGAAATGTATGTACGCGCATAACTTCCGAACGACTGCACCAAATTGGATAATTCTTTTTTTGTTGTGTTCGTTATTATCAGGACAAGGTTTGTATAAAACTACTGGTAAGCTCTGGCATTATAAAATTTATATTAAAAAAATTGTAATAGGTGGCACGAGAGCTGTTTGAAAACTGAATCCACAGAGAAAGGGGGTGTGGAGTGGGGAGAGGGAAAGTGGAGGAGGCGGAGTGGGAATACGCGGGAGAGGAAGTGGAAGTGGAAGGAGAACGGGACGAATGGGAAAGGACACGCAGGGAGAAACTATTTCTTTATTAAATAGCATAGCAACGCATGCCGGAAACCAGCTAGTGTCTAATAAAGTTGACAAAATTATAGCTGCACAGGCATCTATACCGGGTGTAATGGATTCCGGTGTGACATCACAACCAGTGAGATTGTACGCTGGAATTGTGGGTGGAGACCGATCCGCTAAATTGGTTTATGGTGGAGTTGAGCGACCGATAGTTCCTTTACAGCCCACTGTACTCCTGTACCCCAGTATTCCGGAAGGTAAAACTTCCGATGGAACTAAGAAGATCATCACGTCCGTTCTGAACCCAGCTACTGATGGCTTTCAGATTGTCCGTTCGAGAAAAATAAAAGGTGCAGGAATTCTCCTGCAGACATCTAATACTGTTGGTCTGGATAATATTAAAAAGAACACTGAAAAATTAAGTGCTTCTGGCATCAAGGTAGTACAGCCTCTTGGCAGACTACCTAAAATTGTATTATATGATGTTCCCAGCTGCGATATTTCCGGTGACCCCGAACTTTTCAAAGAAATTTTTGTTAATAATATTGAGGGTAAATCTATTATTACAAGGGAGGATCATTTGAGAACGATGCGGCGCGTTTCACTCTTTGGGAAACGTGGCCAACCTACTATGAATATGGTGGTTACCTTCATCCTGAGGTTAGGAAGATTCTAGTGGATAGCGGTCATTGCTTTCTTGGGTGGAACGCCTGTCGCGTTCGCGATTTTATTGGAGCCATCAGATGTTTCAAGTGTCACCTGTATGGCCATGTAAGCAAGACTTGCATTCAGGAAGTAATTACGTGTCGTCATTGTGCCGAAAGTGGTCACGATTATGAGGATTGCCCCAAAAAGGCAGAGGCCGCTGTCTGTGCTACTTGCAGACGTTTAAAAAAAAAATGATCACCCCACGGGTGATAGAAACTGTCCTGCACAGCGAGCCGCTATTGATATACAAGTCAGGATGACCGATTATGGTCGTCCTTGATCCTCCTTTCAAGTTTAGGTATGTAATATATTTCTTTTTTTATTGTTTCTTATTGTGATCTTTCTGTGTATCACTTTTTTTAATTTAAATTTAAACTTTGTGTGAAAAGAATTTTTTTTTTGTCTTTTATTGTGATATCGCTGTGTATCATTCTAGTTATGTTGATTTTGGTTGAGCAAAGTTCCTAGAACTTTATATATTTTGTATTGTCTACTCCACCTTAGTCTCTGTATCTTTCAGGTGACTTTACTTGTAATCTTAATATTTTTACAGTTATTATTTTTCCATTGTTTTGACTGATGGCATTGTTTTTTCTTATATTTTTCTGCAAACTTTTATAAAATAATATTAATCATACTCTCTGTATTTATCTCATGTTATGTTCATCATTCATTACACTAACCCATCACCCCATTTTCAGACTAACTCCTGTTTTACAGGGACATTTGAGGGTTTAGCTTCGTGCATCATAAATAGCTTCATTTATTACAAAAAATTAGAGTCCTTGTGAGAGCCCTGAAGGAGTAACCATCTGTTACTTATACCAGGGCGGGAAAGCGGTTGGATTACCTCAAGTGATGAAATATTTGAAGTCGACTGTGATACCCAGTGAATAATAATATTCTGTAATCCCTTAAAACCCACGAAAAGATATATAATTTTGTATTGGAATTCTTTTCGTACTTTTATTGCAAATACTATTAAGTGTTAAAAGTGTTTTTATATGGTAAATAAATTAAAAAGTCTCGATGTTTCAATTTAAAACTATAAATAGTGCTGTCTAAGCACAAATCAGTCACCTGCAATCACAGCAGGCTAGGCCCGACCGCAGGGCCTCGTCGCCCGCACGCCGCGGCGCCCTGCAATTGAGTGGGATTTTGACCAGTATTAAGGATAAAAGTAAGCAATGTTATATATCGCTTTAAAGCTTATTAATTTGGCAAATAGTTTGTTTGGAACATTTTTTCGTGTTCCTCAGACCAAAAAAATATTCACCTTTAAATCAAATTTTACAAAAAAAATTTTTTTTGGCGACAATGTCATTATTATTTGCCAAACCGTAGTAGATAACAAAAAAAATAGGTTTAATCTTTTTTATAAACAGCTTTTAAGAAGTATAATGGTGTTATTTTTTTCAGATATATTGTATAGTTTAGGGGATATAATAGATTTTGTGGAACTCTACAATTTAAAAGTTTGGAGGGGGACATGGGGTGAAGCAAGCGGGGGAGGAGTGGGGATTTTTGTGAAAATACTCCCTGTAAGAAGTACTATCTACCTGAAAAAATTCAGCTTTCCTGTAATTTGTACCAGTTCAATGCGTTTATTGACTGGGCTATCCGTAGTTTGCTGTGTGCGCCCCTTCACACAGGGTGCACTTGGCCAGAGTATATCTGGACTTTTTGAGTCCGAGGATCTGTGAGGTCCCGCGCATTCAATGCAACGTTCGCTGCCATGACAGCACGTTGCTAAATGTCGATGCTCCTGGCATACGGACTTCCCGCATCCTTCATTAAGTGGATTGCCGACTTTTTGAGGGAGAGGTCGATTCAGACATGGCTTCACCTCTTCCTCACCCTCGATAAAGGCTGGCGTCTCACAGGGATCGGTTCTGTTTCCGACTTTATTTTTGTTGTACATCAATGACCTTTTGACATGTGCACCAATCATTTTTACGCGGATGACAGTACAGTCCATGATAGCTTTTTGTTTGACAAGCCCCCAAAGGACTCACAAATTACATCGACTCGGAGGGCTTTGAAGTAAAGAACGGACGGTTACCTTGAGAGTGTTTTTTGACAATGGTCACATGAGAACGGGTCGCTTCTTCGACTTCGACAAGAACAATATTCATTCCTTTCTCTCCTCAAAAAGATCCTCCACACAGCATCTCAGATGACATAGGCCCTGAGGGAAATTATTTTCCTCAGGGCCTCCTGTGTAGAGTTAATGTAAAAAAACGGAAACATTTTCCCAACCTTGCTTTATTTCGCAGGGATTCTACTTGAATCTTCGGACGGAAGATTGACGTCAATGTATTAAAAATTTCCTTGCCCGTTTCATTTTTCGTCAGAGGGACGAATACTAGGGGGATGGGTGTCTTAGTCCTACCATTTTTCATGCGGTGGACCGCAAGAGCCATGTAATTTTGGATGAGTTCTTTGATTTCTTCGGAGGAGAGATCCTCCGGTATGCCTCTGATAACCACCCTTAAAGGCTTATCTTCAGGCAGTCGGCAAGTGTGGAACTCCACTTTCCTACTAAATAAGTTTCGCGTAACGATGTGATGGTCACGCAGCATTTTCGTCAGGATGTGGAGACAATTCCCCATATTTTTTGCGGAGAAGTCTATTCCCTTATCGTCTAAGGAGCGAAGAATGGTTGTAGTCTCGCTTTTTTTGTGCAAGACTAAGGGAAGAATACGCGCGAATGTGCGTGACATGTTTTCTCATTTGCTGAAGGCTCTGCGGCTTGTGTTGGGGATGTTGGAGTGGTGGACTGCGCCCTTAGGGAATCGAATTTGTTATTACTACCCACGTTGGCTCTGGGTCACTAGTGAGAGATTTTTTTTTAATGAAGGAGATAAGCGCGATGAATTTACTGGCGTCAGGGAACCGTTGGAGTTCGTGCGCGTTCGTTTACGCCTAGTTACTACTGATTCGTAGCCAGATTCAGATTCCGAGGAAGATGGACAATCCTCGATCTCTACCTGATTTTCCCAGCCGCGGGAACTACCGGGCTGAGTTTGTGGATATAATTGCCTCGGCGAGGAGTCCATGGTCTCCTCCAAGTAAGACTGGAGGACAATCTTTGCTAAGTGATTTTTTTCCTCAGAAGAAAGATCACGGCCTAGACGGTTAGACATAAAAGTCCTTAAAAAACATAAAAGTCCGATTCAAAAGGTCCCTGGTGTGATTCAGACATTGTTATTATTTTAATAGTAATGTTCGGTTGCTATGTGAACAATTAAGCCGGCTAGACTGTTATGTTATTTTTTCTGTAAATTCTGAGAAAAATTACTTCGAACGCTGTTAATTGCTTTACTAATGGGTTTATGTGGCGGGCGGGGCGAATACGGAGAATTTATTGTTAATTAGCTCATTAATATAAATATTAAACAAAAGTGACCCTAGACTACTTCCTTGAGGTACATCGAAATTAATGTTAGCTGGTTAGCTTTCTTCTTTTTAATTCGGTTACTCATTGTAGAAGATCGTGACCACCCACTCCAATTTTCATGGTAAAGAAGGCTCCTTCACTCCTCGCGGTTCTGCGCTGCGTGGAGAATTGCGATCACCGACGTACAGGATGCCAGTGGTCACTTGGTCACTCCAGCGCATTGGTGACTTTCCTCTGCTTCTTTTGTCTTCCACATTACCAGTGACTATGAGTTTCAAAATATCCAGACGAGTCTCATATTGGTGGTCTTCATTATGCCTCTCTAACTCCATATTTTTTGCATTTCACTCATGGCGTCTTTTGTCATGCAAATTTTTCATTTCGCTTTTGTTTCACAACCCCCTTCGTCACTTATAGACGAACTTCGTCACTTATAGATATACAGATTATGCGAAAGCCGCGTAGCCATGCTCCATAAAATATAACGTAGAAGACGTTGATTTCGGTAAAACTTATTTATTTTCTTGGCTTCAGACCAATCCAGAAGCCGTCACGTGCGGCTATAGAAAAAGAGTCGAGTTTCATCTGGAGAGGATCCTGGGTGCGCGGGATCTTCACGAAGTTGAAGTCAAGAAGGAGATAGTAGATCACGGCCTTGGTTTCCATCAGGGCGAAACGGGAACCTGGAAGATATTAACAAATATATCAATAATATACTTTTGAATGTAGCTATAACTTTGTGGTTATCCATTAAAGATAAATGAAATAATTTAACTTTGTTGGAACCACTTATATATTTCAGCAAATCCGACCGGTTTCGGAACGACAGTTCCTTCTTCAGGGCAAGCGTATACTATAAGAAATATATAAGTGGTTCAAACAAAGTTAAATTGTTTTATTTAAATTGTATAATAATTGGAGGAGAATAGGCAACAGATTCTGGATGTAGATAGGGACCAAGATCTGGATCTGGATGTGAATCTGTATCAGGATCAAGATCATGATCTGGATTTGGATCTCTATTTTTAATTTTAAGCACCGACTGCTTCAGTCTAAAGCGAATGAGACTACGGCATCCACAATCGGGGTAGGTTTTGAGGCTGAAGCTTGTGGGGAGGAAAAAGAGACGAGGAAGAAGAAGGTGGGGAAATACTATTCAGATCGGAAATACTATTCTGGTCACCAAACAGGGTAAAGCCATTTCCAACCATTTTTCAATTCTGAATGGTAGTCTTACACCAGGGCGATACTGATAGTATCTTCCACTCTGGAAAGTGCCGCAAATATACTATGTATTGTCTAGTGGAACCCTACCCCTCAGATACGGAGGTCAAGAACCTTTCCCACCAACCCGTCCAGATCCACCTCCACAATGTGTGGAGGTGGATCTGGATGTGGATGAGACTCTAGAAATGGATCAGGATCTGGATCTGAATCTGGATCTGAATCTTTGGATCTGGACGTGAATCTGAAAACCGATATGGTTTAGGATCTGGATCTGGTTCTGGAAACTGATAATTGTTCAACCTACCGATGCAATTTCTGGGGCCGATTCCGAAAGGCATGTATGAAAACGGTTTGATGTCTCCCTTGTTCTCGTCGGAGAATCTCTCTGGGTCGAAGGTTTCCGGGTTCTTGTAGTATTGAGGGTCGTGGTGAATTGCATAGATTGGGAAAAAAACAACCTTACCAATTTCGAGCTGGAAAAAGAACAAATATAATGTATTTTTTCAAATCTACTCGTAAAATTTTATCGATTGACGTAACATAATGAAAATCAATCGTGATTTGGTCAGAGGTCCACACTTTTCAACTGCTCACCAAAACACAATCAAAATGGCTAATCGTCAATCTAGAACGATGCAAAATGTGAAGGTGATTGAAGAACTAGTTCTAAGTTTGTTTGTCAAAAATGTGGAATAACGCCTTTGACTAAAACACAGCCAATTAATGTATAATATCAAGAGATTTTTATTTTACGTGATAGGTTTGCGCGCTATTCTTATTTGGTGGTGGTAGAGTGTACGGTTTCACGCACTGCCTGTCTGATGAAACTGCAGGTGGCCAGAAGCGGAGGGTTTCTGAAAAAACACACATGAAATTGCTAACAGTAAAACTGACGTTAATAACATAAATAAGAAGAAGAGAAAAAAAAACATTTTAAACATTGTACAGGTTTCAAATTTTCCTCCGGAGTCATTTCCGGCAGTTTCATTTGTACAAAGTAAAAACAAATTGGTTGCTAAGTTGACTAGATAGGCAAAATCCTAAAAGCTCACGACTCACCTGACACAACCATGTCCAAGTACTTCATCCCCTGCAGGTCGTTGTAGTTGAGTTTACCCCCATTGTTGCTCGCAACCTCTTCGATCTCCTCCTGCAGCCTCTGTTGGATATCTGGATGAACTGTCAGCTCGTGCGCCAAGAAGGAAAGGAGAGTTGCGGAGGTGTCGAAGCCAGCGACGAAGAACAGTACGGCCTGGGCAGTCAGTTCATCATCAGTCCACTCTGGAAGTGGTCAATAGGAAATTAGTATATAGTGCATAAATATCACTCATCAAAGAGACAAAGACGAAAATCAGTAAACTGATTGATGGGTATTTGCATAATAATTGTGAACTATTTTCACGTGAAACAAAAGTTGTTATGATCGAGAAGAACTTGGAGGACGAAAGTTATGACGATATTAGAGCAACAGGAGTGGGTCCTATCACTATTCCTTGTGTCAATCCTAAACGATATTAATATGACGTTTGAAGTTGAGACTAAGGTTTAAAAATTAAAGTTGAGACTAAGGTTTGCTATTCATTCATACGAAAGCTTTTTCGATTTTACAGTTTTTGGCTTTTTGTGTGACTATCATGTTTGCTAAAAATTATATTATTCTTAGAATTTATAAATTGACTGTATAAATTGTTGTACATACAAAATATAATGGTAGACGGTTATTTTATTTGCAATGTAAATTAATGTAAGTAATGGTAGTACGAATTTATTGAACACACGGCGAGTTTGCAAGATAAAAAATAGTTCCCTTTTGATTCAAGTAACCATTTCTGGACACATCGACCTAAACCTTTATCTTTCCCAGAATTTCCTCTCCTTTCCTTACTTCTATAGTCCCTCCACAGAGCATCGTTAAAGATGACACAGTCCCTGAGGTGAATTACTGTTTTCCGGGCTTCATGTGTGAAGTTATTTGTAAAAAATAATATAAATTTAATATAATCCATAAACTTTCCAAGATCCAACATTCGAGAACTTGTTGTGTATTCATTATGTCATTTGATATACTTTACGAAATGAGTTACTTACTTCTCTTGACTGTCTCCTTTCCTACTGCAGATTCCTCCACAGTGGCGAATCCAGTTTCTTTGACGTCTTCCTGGTTTGAATCTTCATACTTCAGCACTCCCTTCTTGGCATCCATAAGGATTTGGATCACGTCGTGTCGGACTATGTTGTTCTTTTCTCTTTCTGCCATTGTGTCGGCCACCAAATTTCTGAAGAAACTTTTTGTGTTTTCGTCAAAGAGAGAGATTCCGAAGAACTGAAAAATTGAATTGAATTGAATTAAAGCAATTCGTTTTTTGGACCTACTTAAACTAACACAACAAGTAAATAATAATCCTTAATAATTTGAAGCAATGGCGCGTTTATCTCTCAGCTTTTAAATGATAATGATTTCCATTCAAAAAATTAAGTTTTCACTTTAGCATTAGCACGGTGAAATAATCTGTGGAATCATCGTACTTTTCTTGGAACAGATTTCCGACTAAAGTATCCCGCAAATAAATTCTAGATATGAATACCTACTTTTTTTCTACAATAAATAAAGAAACATTTTTGAAAAATTGGGTTTAATTATACTACATGTGCGAGAAAAATTTCACCAGAAATACGAATTTGCATTACATTAATATTTCTCGCTGCTAGTATTCGTACATGACCTAAATGTACCATTTAAGAATTTCAAAACAACAAGTATTATCATAAATTATTACGCCAGTTTATGGGCCCTTCTCATAAAAATTAATAGACTTTATTAACAGGTAAGTTAACGTAAGTAATAATCATCCCCCCCCGCTTGCCTTCCCCGTTTCACCCGGGAAGAGAATATTTTTCACCTACCACCTTCGATCAATAATGGCTGGACGTGCCTTACCTAAGTAGCCTACCTATGAATAATGACGCCATGTAAATTAATGTTAACAATACAACTCTTCTTCTTCGTATTCCACCACCTCGCTTGAAAGCCTTGATAATATTAATGCAAGTTCCTAAAACCGATCACAAAGTTCGTTCTCAAATCCCATTATGTATTTTTGTCATTCATCAATCACGCGTGACGTATTATAGAGATGAATTTATCAATCCTACTTGGTATAAACTAGCCGTACACGCTCGTAAAGTCGCTTGAAGAAATAACCCGATAGCGTTCATTGTGTGACAAGAGGTTCATTGTGTATTTTGTTTTGTCCTGTATGTCAATGTATTAGTGAGCGAACCGGGCCGAACGAACCGGGCCAAGCGAATGACGTCAGAAACATTGCTCGACAACTTTTAAAGACTATATTTTTTCACTTTCATGAATGCGGTGTGTAAATGCGATCTGTAAGGCATATATTTTCTTTTGTATTCTGATAGCTGACTACGTTTTTAAAAATAAAGTCCGCGGCGTGTACCTAGTACAATATTCGGTAGTGAGATATTTTTGTGTTTGAAAAAATTAACCCCTGTCCGGATGGCTGGAATGCAAATTAGTTTCAGTGTAGACCTTACAGACCGATAAAAAGGTACAACACTAAGAACTATGCGATCTAAACGGTGCAAAACAATGCATGTACTTTTTCATAAATGGGCCTTGAGTCAATTTTATTTGGTTTCGGGATCATTATGAATTTCACAGGGCACGTCTATATATACTACGTCGATGTCTACCACGGAAAGCATGAACATAGCATCTGCGAAAAAGCCACACCCCAACTGATAAAGTTTATAGTAAAGATCATGTTGGAGATCGCAGGAGACGGAGCTTTAGATACAAAAAAAGGAATTCTGAATTTTCGGAGTTTTATTTAAATTTACATTTAACGTTTTCTAGATAACGCGGAAGTCTTTTGGTAAACAACACACATAGTAAGTAAAGTAAAACACATAGTAAGATTCACCTTCATCAATTTGGGGATCCGAAAAAGCAATAATAACTTGATTATCTTTCGCCACGTAAAGTTTGTAGCTTGTTTGCCCATCTTATAGAACTCGTTGTCCCTGTCCTTGAGCGAGTCGACTCGCAGTCCGAAGGCTGTAGTGGCGATAACGTCATTGGTGTAATGGGTGAAAGCATCCTTCATCTCTACTTCGACTAGACCTATTTCTGAAAGTTAAAATCAACGATTTAAAGCTTTTTGTTGGAATAATATATATTTCATCAAAAGGGAATTCCAGTCGATTAATTAGTTTTTTTTAAAGAATATTTATCTTGCAAGGGGCCGTTCAAGTATTACGTAACGCACTTGGGGAGGGGGGGGGGGGGTCTTGTGAAACGTTACTGTGATTACGAGGGGGGGGGGAAGGGGGTGAGGGGGGAGGGGGGGGGGGGTTCGAACAACGCGTAACGTAACATGTTTTTCTTTATTTAGATAAAAAGAAACTAGTAAATTAAAATCTTCCAAGTGGGCGATCCTTTTCGTTCTCTAAATCGCTTGTTTTATTTATTACCGCAAAAGCGATTAAAACAACAAAAAGGTATATAAACGACTTTCTAGTACTTTTCGCAACTTAATTGTGACTTTCAGGTAAAAATTGTCACTTGGGCGTTACGTAACGTTTAGGAGGGGGGGGGGGTGGTGATACGGAAAAACGTCACATGGGGGGGGAGGGGGGGGGGGGAGGTCGAAAATCTTCAGTTTTCATAGTTAAAATATTTTTCACCAATTATGGCTTTTCCAGGCTCGAATTCTTGAAATTTTATCACCCATCGGTTTATAATAGGAGTCACTTTTTCACCAAATAAAAAAATCGATAACAGCACGCTGTTTACCTCGCGTTGATATAGCATCAGAATACGTCTGTATTCATAATTCTGCTTCTCAAAATACACTAGATGTATTCAACTACCAGCACATGCGAATAGAGGCGGAATGTCTCTTCCACATTCCACCTGGGGCGCTTCTGAAGGTAATTTTGTTCGCGATGTACATGCATGTGTGCATTTATTTTCAGCCCACAATACGATGTGGGCTGGGTGTGTGAATAGTTGTTAGGGCAGGCGAGCGAGTAGATGGTTTGACCCGATCGATGTATGATGCGCAACAACATAACGCACGGAGCTGCTAATTGCGCTCTGCATAAAACCAGACCATGGTAACTGACAAAATATATACTGCAACTTGATGATAGCATTTGATCGTGGGATGGTGCGCCATTGTATCAAAAATGTAATTTAATGTATCACGATGCCCTAAAAGGCACCGAAGCGGTGCCACGCCCTCGTGGCGTACCACTAAAGCCACCGCGAGCCACCGCGAGCCACCGAAATTTCTATCCTGGCTATGTGTTTAGCTTCGTGTGGCCGACAAATTCCCGGCAACCATAGTGTTTTTCTTACGGACGCCGGACGTGTTATTACTTTAGTCCTAGTAAAATTTCCCGGCTCTAGCTTGTGCCAAGCTAGTAGCTTGCTATCCTGGCTTGAAATACTAGCCTTGTGTGGCTCAGGCATCAATGAGGAAAATTTTAAATACAAAGATTACAAGCATACCTCAGATTAGGTCAACAAAGCGATCATTATCCTCTTATAAGTACATTTAAGATGGTTACAAAAACGATGATGTTAAAAACCTAATGCCTACTTTGATTTTCTGGCTTCTTCATTTCTTCCAAATAGAAGTCGGATATGGTCTGTCCGCACTCCACCACGAAGTCGAACATTCCCCTCATCTTGGCGCTGGTGAAGGCTGGACTCAGTGTGGCCCTCATGTCTCGCCACTTTTGACCTTAAAAATTGTAAATAAATGTGTCAACATCATATTGCGAGCACATGGAACTATATATAGTAATATCTATCCTAGATGCAACACGACAGCTGCACAATACCATTATGAATATGTAGGCCCGAAGCATTGTATATAACGAATTACCCGATGCAATAAAAAGTGAGAAAAACTATCGTAAATTAAAAAAAAACTCGCATTGTATTTTTACAGATAAGCAACAGATTATCTTATTTTTATCGATGACTTTCAGATATATTCTGTATATTTTACTGCCAATATTTCTAAAATAATATGTATTTTTCTTATTGTACAATATTTTGTAATGTATTACAGTATTTTTGAAAATATTTTATTTTCATTTATGTAAATATACATATTATCTATAAGCAGTTCTAAATATATAACATATGTACATTGAATAGCTCCCCAATTAGACCCGAGAATATTTCTCTACTAATTGGGTAACCACAAAAACTGATGAATGATATGTAACATATTTATGGCAATCAGAAACATCTCACGTAAAAAAGAATTGAAACTCATCTATGATGCTATGTGTGGGTCACTTTTAGACTATGCATCCTTAGGTTGGGGTGGATGTACAAAAACTGTTTTGGACAAATTAGCAAAAGCTCAAAAATCACTACTAAGGGTAATCCTCAAAAAAATATTTAGATATCACAGTGATGCACTATTTCAAGACTTACAAGTTCTAGATGTTAGACAACTGTACATGAGAAAATTAATTTTAAACACCCGTAAACAACGCCACCTCTACCCACCTATTAACCACTCTCACGACACCCGACACTCACGGAGAAATCCAATTGTAACTTCCACAACCAAAACATCTCTCGCTCAAAGACACTTTCTCTTTCTCAGGTCCAAACCTTCAATTCGAGAGGCGGGAATGGGTACCGCCGCCCCGGGACCCTTTATTGGATAACCAACACCTCTGCGATAGGTCACCCCAAGTGGTTCGCTACGTTTGGTGATTTAGCAGGGGTGCCCGAGTTCATGGGGTGAGGTTTGTCTAGGCCTTGGAGGCGGATGACCAGGACATACTGAAACCCAGATTCCTACCCACCCCTTAAACCCTTTTCCTTCCCAGAACTCTCCTCTCCTTCCTTTCCTTAAAAAAATCCTCCACACAGCATCCTCAAAGATGACATAGGTCCCGAGGGAAATTATTTTCCTCAGGGCCTCCTGTGTGGAGCTCATGTAAAAAAAAAACCTATACAACTTCATGCCTGATGCTTGGAAAAAGGAAAGCACAGGTGTTCTTCGTAAATTGACCACTACTTGGTTTCAACAATTAGGGAGAAAGGAGAGTGAACTTTTACTACACAAAAAATGAAATCAAACACAAACTAAAAACAACAACAAAAATTCAAACAAAAAATGAACTATGTAAAAGACACCCTTATTTTCTAATCTATATTATTATGTGTATGTATGTACCTACCTATTACTTTTAAAATTAGAAAGCTAACCAAGCAGCTGTTAATCTTATGTTAATGATATATAACTTTTATTTATTATTATTATCATTTCAACAACTATTTAATTGGTTATTTCATTTTTATTTTATTCTTTCTCTTCTCTTTTTCTTTCTTTTTTTTCAACAACCCATATATGTAGGACTATAATATGTAATGCATACAGAAGTTACCTAAATGTTTTAAACCTCTTAATTCCTCTTAGTTACCTATATGTACCTATTTACCTTTTCTTTTTTAAATTTATCTTATTTTAATAACTATGCTAAACAAATAACAGTTACTAGGTTTTAAACTTTTTTTAAATTTTATTTCATATTCTTTCCGTTCTTTTCATTTCCTCTTTTTATTTCATCAATTTTCTTTCTTTTTTGTACAAATCATGTTCCATTTGTTCATATCCATAATAATTTGACTGTCCTAAAACGGGAATACTCCTAGTTGGGCAGTCAAAAAAATTAATGAATTATGTATATACATGTATAATCTTGTACTAAATAAACAAACAAAATAAATAAAAAATATTATTATAATAAACACAATTAAATAACTTTGTTTCAATTCCACTTTTAACTTTAAGACATATTGCAAGTTCCAGCACTCTCTTCCACCTTTGGTCAACGTAGCTTTAGATACTTTGCCACAAAAATATTCAACATTCTCCCAGAAAACATCAAACTGAGTCAAACACAGAAAGAGTTTAAAAAATATGTTAAAATATGGATACATTCTAATGATCGAGCCTATACTGGTGCCCTCACCCAAACGCCCAGTCATTGACAGTAGTTATTATTGTAGTCATAACCTTGCAGTTTATGAATTGTGTAGGTATATGCAAACAATAATGCTAACTAAAATAAAGTTTTTGCTGTATGGAAACCTACTTTACACATTTATAAAAAAAACCATAGATAAAATTGCGAGAAACAATTAACAAAAATTCTGCCTCAATACAAGTTCACCTAGTGAGGCAGGCTATGCAAAACTAAAAATACTGTATAACTATATACTCCTGTGTAACCTTTCTTACGTTACTTCCTATTTGTTAATTTTTCTGTACTGATTGATGTAATCTATTTGTAAACTACTTTGAGCATGTAATTTTTTTAGTTATATTGTTGTTATTTCATTGAATAAAGATTATTATTATATTATTATTATTATTACTTTATTTTTTCTTAATCCAACCGGTTTCGGTTCGACCTGAACCTTCCTCAGGTGTGAATAAAAATATATTGAACATAATACAGATAAACATGGTATTTAAAAGAAAATTACGTCGGGCCGAGGAGGGAGGTGGGGCGAGAAGCCATTCTGGTATATATAAAATTAAATGTAATGACTGGACCCCCCCACAACCACCCCCCCACCCCTCCTCCCAGAACCCACCACCCCCCAGCCCTCAGCAACCCCCCAGCCCTCAGCAACCCCATTTAGCTTTTTTGACATATTCAAAAATGAATTCTTTTCCAAAGTCGGCAACCTCATTGCCGACCTACTCCCAAAATTTTTATCCGCCGCCTCTCCGGCGGAATATCTTACAATAATATTATCAGCAGCCCCCCAGATCATCTCCCTTTTCGTAAACTAAAATGGCTAACTCTACCACCCTGCCCTCCGCGCTACGTTTGGCATTTTGGAACGCAAACGGACTTGACAAAAACATACAAGAACTACGCATTTTCACCAATACATACAACCTTGACATTTTACTCATCAACGAAACTCATCTAAACCCATCTCATACACCAAAAATAGCAAATTACACACTCTACAGAAACGACAGATTACATTCACATGGTGGCGGTACCGCTATCTACGTGAAGACAAAAATCGCCCACCAACACAACATCACCCCTACACTTTCTTCATTAGAAAGTACATCCATCGCCATTTTCACCAAACAATCAGGGCCTCTGAGAATTAATTCGATTTATCACCCACCAAACAAGACTTTACAAAAGTCCGATATCGAGTTACTTCTCAGAGGTGACACCCCTACCATTCTGGCGGGGGATTTCAATGCGAAACACCCGGATTGGAATTCTAGGCTGACTAACAAAAACGGACGCATACTTCATAAATTCTATTCATCTCATTCCGACTTAAACATCGCTGGACCCGTGGAACCGACTTTCTTTTCATCCATGGGCCACAGACCGGATATTTTAGACATCGCTTTACTATACAAAACTCCCTGGACGTATCTCTTATCGGATCACAATCCCGTGTTGCTAACCCTGAACGAATTCTCGAATCTCCCCCCCACTAAAATCAACAAAAAAACTGATTGGAGGTATTTTTCGCACAGAGTCGGGGAAAAATTAATAATAAATTCATCCATCCAAAACCCCAAAGAACTTGACATTGCGGTAGACAATTTCGCAGACACCATAATGTCCGCAATAGAAGATTCCTCAAAACCCCCCCCCGAACGACCCCAAATAAATCTCAGGGAAAACCTCCCAAATTCAATTAAAGATCTCATCAAAACTAAAAATACCCTTCGCCGCCACTGGCAAAAATATCAAAATCCAAGATTGAAAACCACGATCAATCGCACTCAAGCCCTCATTAGGAAAAAATTACAAGATCATTCAAACTCTACGTGGAATATGAAACTTCAAGAGATAAACCCACAGGATGGATCCCTGTGGAAATTATCCAAAACTCTCACAGCCACCCCTTTTCCAAACCACCCTATTCACGCCGAAAACGGCCTAGTTTTCGATGACCTGGACAAAGCGGAAGCGTTCGCCGACAGTCTAGAAATTCAATTCAGTCCCAGCTTCAAACACGCAGATCTTAATCACATAGCAAATGTAAACCGCAAAATAAATAGTATATTAAATCACCTCCCCCCCACAAACACCCACTTCATGACTCCGGCCGAAGTTACTCGTGCCATAAACGGCCGAAAAAATAAGAAAGCTCCCGGCACTACCAAAGCACTACCCAAGAAAGGCATACTAGCAATAGTTAACCTAATTAACACTGCACTTAGACTACGCTATATCCCCAAAAGTTGGAAACGTGCGCACGTCATTGTTCTCCCGAAACCGGGAAAAGATCCACTCTTCTGCGAAAACCATCGACCAATCAGTCTACTTTCAAATATAGGTAAAATCTATGAAAAAACCCTACTCACTCGGCTCCTCAAGCATATTAACGAGGTATCAACCCTACCTGAAGAGCAACACGGTTTTAGAGAAAAACACTCCCCCCTCCACCAACTTTTGCGAGTCTCGGAAATAATCATTGAAGGATTTAGTTCAAATCGTTCAACTGGTGCTATTTTCCTAGACATCGCGAAAGCTTTCGACAAGGTTTGGACAAACGGCCTCCTTCTCAAACTCCACGATATAGGCATCGACCCTCAACTCCTCGGTGTCCTAAAATTTTTTCTTCGCCTACGTACTTTCCAAGTGAAATACAAGGGCGCCCTCTCAAAAAAACGCTTCATGTCAGCAGGGGTGCCACAAGGCTCTCTGCTGTCACCAATCCTCTTCAATGTCTACACACACGACATTCCCCTCTCAGTTGACAAAAACTCACATACCGCTCTCTATGCAGACGATACCACCGTTATGGTGAGATACAGTTCCTCTAGGATGATAACCCACCGACTTCAGATCAACATAAAAGAACTCCAAGACTGGTATGACCTGTCGCGCATAGACGTGAATCCCTCTAAAAGTGTAGCTGTATTTTTCACCCGCAAAAAGGGAGACAGCGTACCCAGAGAGGTGATAGAAATGTACGGCCAGGTCATACCGTGGCAAAACACCGCCAAATATCTTGGAGTTACACTTGACAGACGACTAAATTGGAAAACTCATATTAAAAACACACTGACAAAAGCAAAGAAAATATCCAGTTCTTTACACCCATTACTAAACTCAAACGCAAAGACTTCAATTCATAACAAACTACATTCATAGCATACAAAACCCAAATCCGACCGATTATCGAGTACGCATCGCCCATATGGGCTACAGGAAATACCAAGCGACTCGAATCGTACCAAAATGCCACACTTAGAAAATTTACAAAGAGTCCCTGGTTTGTCCGAAACTCTATCATAAACTCCGGCACAAATGTGCCACCCCTGAAACAACATATGGTAGAATTAGCCAAATCCTTCTTTGCAAAACTTCCTATACATAAAAATCCCAGTATAGCTTGTCTCGGGCGTTCCGACCTTCCCCTATCCCGTCTCCATCACATTCCCCCCTTGAAGTGTGGACTCAAATAAAAAAAAGTACAAAACGCAACCAGAAATACAAAAAAATAGTATTACAAAAAAAAAAAATCATACATCCCGCTATCATTTCTGCGTCCTTTCATCGGATCGACATTACTGCGTCTATCTGAAGGACTCGATTTTTCATAGTTTTAACTTATGTATATACTATCTTTTAAGTGTTTGATTGTTGCTAGGTATTTAAATTTTTGAAAAACATTCATTTAAAAATATACAAAACGAAAAAAACGCCCTCTAACGTCTCACCAATCTGAACTCCTTTCATATTTAATGTAGTGAGGCGTCCTGCATATTCTTTCTTTCATTTTGTAAACAATGTAGGGTCCAATTATATATTTATTTTCATGTTGACGACAAATGGACGTCTTGCAACGTTGCCATTTATTCAAACGACTTTAAAGGTATTAATAGAATATGAAGGCGCCAATACGACTGGCCCATACGTTGCGGAATCTAACCAACTCGGCGGCAATGCGCACGTAAAATCTATTGATGAATAAGCAAGAACAAAAGTAAATTAAATATATTATCAATACGTACAAAATGAAGTCGCTCAAAATGTATGTGCGCATATATCTTTTAAACTACGCACCGGATTTGTATGCGGTTTTCACCAATAAATAGAGTGATTCAAGAGGAAGATTAACATGCATAAACATGCTTATTATAGTAGAGAAAAGCCGAGAAATTCAAATATTCAATTTAGACAGCGGGCAGTTGGCAAGCGGGTAGTGTGGATTTTACAAAGGTTGGGTAGTGGCGTTGTGTTTCGTTAGCCACAACATCGTGTGGCCAGGTCTTAATTTTATGTAGTTTTAAAGAATTAACTCTGAATATAAGTGGGTAATTATTAAAACAACACGATTATCAGTAGAAATATTATGTAACCTATTAATTATAAAGAAACTTCGGAACAATAAGTCACTCATTTCTAGTATTTTTTTGCCATTTAATATCTAATGGTTTGAAGAAAACACAAAAATAATTGAAGCGTAAACGTCAATTTAGCGTACATAGTCTTTTTTCGCGTTTGTTTTACTGATACCAACAAAATAAAAATATTATCTAAAAATTAAAAACAAAGTCAGAGTGTGCAATTCACATGCGGTAGAAGTGAAACCTTCAGAAGACAAGATTGAGGAGGCTACGGCGCACGCACAAATAGGAGACCGATAGGCTACGAAGCAATACACAAAGAAGAAACCGATTACACTATCTCATTCTCTTACAGGACAAATCCTATAGATTATAGATGGTCTCTTTTTACTGTCGTTACTTTTCGTTTCACCGAGTTTCAAATTACAACAATGCTATAGAAGTTTTCACTTCAAAAATACTTTTAACACATTATTTAATATATTAGATACCTAGCACCTACCCTACAAGTATGAAAGCATACATGTGTGTAACAACGCGAAACGAACCACGAATTTTGGGAAAGGAATGGAGTATCTGCAAGTGGCGTTTCACGCCGTTTGCTGTTGTTTCATTCCTTTCCCACAATTCGTGGTTCGTGTCATTCGTGTTACACGCATGAAAATGCAGCCTAGTACAGACATTTTGAGAGGCGGGTATGGGTACTGCCGCCCAGGGAATCATTTATTGGATAATCAACAACTCTGCCATAGATCACTCCAAGTGGTTCGCACACAGCATCCCCCTAAAATGACATAGGCCCTGAGGGAAATTATTTTCCTCGGGGCCCCTTGTGTGGAGCTAATGTTAAAAAAAATCTGGAGCGTAAAGAATGTCCCATGACATGCGAAACAGGCATGTTTTTGTGGCAAGAAGACTGGACACAGTGATTTTATCTATTTTTTTCTGGCCAATATTTTCATATAATTTTTTGTGTCGTAATTTTATTGATCATCGAAATAAAAATTCTTAACACTGTCAAATATGAATGTATAACGATTGTTTAAGGCGCCACATACCCGCTCAAAAAGAAGCAGATGGAGAGATATGTAGTTACAAATGTTGGAGAGAGCGCGTTAATATTTAAAACGAAAAAATTGAAGTGAAAAGGGTGAAAACGTTTAATAAAACAAAACTCGTTTAAAATAGAGCAAAAATCTCACGGAGAACATCTAAGTAGCATTTAAAGGTACACTGTAAATTTTTTCGTACATATAACTTCTAAAATAAGTGAAATGAACGTGTTTATATTAATTTGCGGAGCATACTTTTCGATTTTTTTCTATCGAGGGAATTTCATATGATTTGCACTTCGTTGTAGGGAACGTCTAGATATTATCTTCAAAAATAACATATTTTTTTAAGAACCTTAAATGTTTAATGTAGATATGTAACAAATCGGTAGAAATTCGGGCTAAAGTTCGGTTTACGGGAGAGAGTCCTAGTCGGCAAGCAATATTAACTGAATTACACGACTTTAAAATTTTCTATAAACACTAAGGAAAAAACGTCATTTTTAATGAAAAACAAGAAAGATGTTACACCACATAAAATTAAGTATTGCCATTAAGCAATAATATCAATAACTAATTTAAGTAATTATTTTTTATAAATTTTACTCACTTTTGTATCACAAACCATGTTACATAAACCTAGCGTAGCCGCTAAACTAGTTGAAAACTGGGATGTTTTCTTGCCTTGACGCGAGCAGGCGGTATAAAGGGGCACAAACCATGTTACACATACCTAGCGTTAGGTTAGGTTCGGTTAGGTTAGGGACGCGAGCAGGCGGTATAAAGGGGCACAAACCATGTTACACAAACCTAGCGTTAGGTTAGGTTAGGTTACGCATTTTTAAGACTACGAATTTTCATACTTTTGGTTTAAGAATACGGCAGTTGAGATAGTCGTAATTCATCAGGTTAATGTGTTATGTGATGAATTATCATGGGGGGAAGTATCGTGTCGGATATAATATTTTTGAGAGTTGGTAACACTGCCGGCACATGTTTTTGTACATTTCTTGTTTTTCTATGACTTGTTATGTCAGTGCATTAAAAATGACGTTTTTTCCTTAGTGTTTATAGAAAATTTTAAAGTCGTGTAATTCAGTTAATATTGCTTGCCGACGCCTAATTCTTTCAGATTCGGATTTTCCGGCCCGTAATTAGTTCTTATAAAAAAAAAATTATCTAGGACCCTCTCCCGTAAACCGATTTTTTTCCGAAATTCGGGTAGCGGCGGCTTAACGAAGTAAAATAAAAAAAATCTTTGTTTGAAGAAGTAAAATAAAAATGATTCGAAGTAAAATAAAACGGAGAAGTAAAATTAAAAAGATAATGAAAAAACAGGACTCATTTTAAATACATAAAAACATTATTGTAAATTAGCTCCCCGCATGAGGCCTTGAGGAAAATAATTTACCTCGGGGCCTGTCATCTTTGGGGATGCTGGAGTGGATGTGGATGGTGGAGGGTCTTACAATAAGCGTAATTGAATATTATCTTATCTTACGGGACGTATGAATATATCCCTCCCATTGCGGTGCAAGGTTATGTTCCGATGACTTATTTCTGGAATACAAATGGTTATCATATCGCTCATAATATCAGCGCGTCGATTTAAAATAATGGGATATAAAAAAATCAAACGTAAAGAGGCCCGGCCGACGTTGACAGTCCATAAATGTTTTATCTGCCCGGAAATATTTAATTATGCTTTCATAAACATCGCCTCAAAACAATTATTTTGAGTTATGTATGATTAGTTAAGATAAGGATGCGTAATTTGCAGTTCAAAAAATATTATTAGTCGGCGAGATGAGATGAAAAAGTGTGCTGCGTGGAGGTAAAATAACGCATACATTTTTACGCTCTTTTTTTCTTTGTTTCATCTCGTAGGTATAATTCGCATTTTAATAATTTTCCATTTAGGAGGCGGGTTTGGGTACCGTCGCCCCGGGAACCATATACTATACATAACCAACACCTCTGCCACAGGTCACCCCAAGTGGCTTGCTACGTTTGTTGACTTAACAAGGGTTCCCGGGTTCTTGGGGTGAGGTTTATCTTTTGTCTTGGGAGAGACTGGTGGAGGGAGACCTTTCTACCTCTCCAGTTGGACTCTCTCGGAACGTCATCTTGTACCGCAGTAGGAGGGATAGATCCATACGTCCGTCATTCCTGGACACACTGACCCCCAGATTTCTACCCACCCCTCACACCTTATTCTTTCGCAGAAATTCCTCTCCTTCCTTTCCTTAAAATACCCTCCACACAGCATCCCCAAAGATGACATTGGCCCTGATGGGGAAATATTTTCTTTAGGGCCTCCTGTGTGGAGCTAATGTATAAAATAATTTTACTTATTCTATTTAAAAATTATTCGAAAATAGTAATTTCACGAAGCAACGCAATAAATAATCCATTTGTAGAAAAAAAAATTCACAGTAGGTACATATGTTTAGAAAATTATAAAAAGCTCCCACAGTTCGGTCATTTAACATGCTATTATTATGAAAAAAAATCACATTGTTTCTTTAAATGATACTTAACTCAAATACCTAGAGATTTTTTTTAAGTGAGTCGTGTTTTATTAAAATTTTCAGAACAATCGCTTACGTGTATTAATTGTAATTGTTTCATGATATCTCCCTTTTAAAGCATCTTCAGTAAAAGCATCTCACTTGTCACCAAACACGGCTAAAGACATTTCAATCTACATTTCAATTCTGAATGGTGGTCTTACACCGGGGTCAAACTCGGAATGTTTTCTATTTTGGTACGAGCCGAAAAAGTTACTGCAAATTATTAATAATGAATATTTATATTCTGAAAAAAAAAACACAAATTATTCAAATAAAATATAACTTGCGCACTCCGAGATTTGAATCCGCTACCTCTCAACCATGGAGGCCGTCAGTTCCTGATTAAAGTAATTTTCGATTTTCTTGCACGTCTTAACTAACTAAAACACACATAAAGCGGCATTCCTTTCCTACTTACTACTTACTATGACGATAAAAATTTAGGTTCAATATTATTATAATAAACTACCAAATTCTGATAGTTTTATTGTCATTTTTTAACTCAGAAATTTTCAAAAATATGCAACGGTAGTCTCTGAAGACCTTTAGAAGAACTTGAAAAAATATCATTTCTAGTAAATTAGTTAAGGCAACTTTGTCCTTATTTTTAGAAATAAGCCGTGATTGAATATTACTCGAAATTAAACCATAAATTTCAATTCACTTTTCAAATAAAACGCTCGGCAAATTCAATATTAAAAAAAAAAACTCTTGGTTAACAACGGCGTCTTTTAGCGATATTAAAATTCTTATTTTATGTATGTTTGACAAGATGCATATTTATTGAAGTCGTATTCGGCGCCAATTTTGATTAAAATCAACGAATAAATCAAAAATGGTTGGGTTTAATGCTTAAAACATCATTTGTACATTAGAATTAATTTATGTGTATCAATAATTTCGACGATTTGCACATTTTCTAGACAAAACTACGATTTAAAGTTCTTCTCTGTGAATTTTAATAAAATCATATTTTGCAATGTTCGATGTTTTATTGTGACTAGTCTGTTCTCGTCGTTCTAGGAAACAGAAGAAACGCAATCAAAAAGCGATGTTGCCAAATGTAGGAGTTGCAATACGCTAGTCAATGAAACGTATATTTTGCTAAAAATATACGCTCGTCTACTGCAGCGCCGCGGCTCGCCGCTCGCGTGACAAAGCCCTGAACTAAAATAGCATATTTCAGTTGATTTAGGTACCAATACCGCGTCTGGCTTGTTTTCGTTTTTGGACTGTATGAGGGTACAGGAGTGGGGAAAACTTGAAATTACATGTGTTCAATCCTGCGTCCGTATACCGGACGCAGAATGACGGTCGGACGCAGGATTGAATGAAAGTGGACCATTAGAAGACGCAGCAATGATAGCGGGATGTATATATATATATATATATATCAACACAAATCAAAAATCATACACAAACAAAAAAATACCTACCGATCAAAAAAAAAAATAATAATACAAAAAATTTTTGTATTAAAGCCCTATAAGTTGCTATAGGCAGCCCACACTTCGGGTAGAAAAAAACCATCCCCCAGGTACTTTTACACCCTCAGTTCTCGAGAAATAGAGATTGAGTTCTCTGCAACTCGAATAAACCCAATATGATACTGGACTGTACGGCCGTTTACATAGGTAAAACGGCTAGAAACATTCAAACAAGGGTGGTCGAACACTTGAGATGTCTAAACAATGTAGGTTTTTCAGAATTCGCCTCCCACCTAATAGATTGAAATCACTCATTTAATAAATCTTCCGGGATAGATGTATTGCATACAAATGGAATAGGTTTACGCCTTAATAATCTTGAAGCCCTTGAAATAAAAAAAGTCATTAAAAATAAATAAAACAAAATTTACTTAATAAACAACTAGATTTGTCTAACACCCCATTAATAAAATATTTCCATTACCCCCACCCACGTTCACCCCTCCCTCTTAGGCACCTCCCTCCTCGCCCCCACCTAAGTTGATGTTCTGTCTCCCTCTTCTAAATTAATATCTCCTAATTTTCTTTTAAATACCGTGTTTATCTGTATTATGTTCAATATATTTTTATTCACCCCTGAAAGGTTCAGGACGAACCGAAACCGGTTGGATTAAGAAATAATAAAATGGAATTGAAACAAAGTTATTCAATTGTGTTTATTATAATTATGTATTCCCACTAAGTATTTGCTATATGTGAATATTTAATATATTATTATTGTAAAAATTTACTTTTACTTTTTTTCAGGGTCGTGATTACTAAATGTTCTTCACAAATAAATACAAGCATGCGAAGCAATCCACAATGCTTTATATCACGAAGAGATGAAGGTGAAAATTAGTGACCAACCGAAGGTTCGGTTTCGGTTTCGGTTTCAGCAAGTTTCGGCAAAAAAATCTACATGTTAAAAATCGATTGTTTAGTGTTATGCTTATTTTTTACACTTATTCAGACTGGTGTTAAATTAAATAAATAAATAAAACAGTAATTGAAGTATGTAAACGATTATATTTTTATATTACTTCTATAAAACAAAAAAATATATTAAAAATAACCAAAACATGTAATAATATCACAAGAGAATTTCTGGCAAAATACACACAAATTCAAGGCAATAAGAGTTAAAGGGTTCATGGAAGAAGATGAACTAACCTTTCAGAACGAAGAGAGTGTTTCCAAACAGAGGGTCGGTGTTCTCATCAACTACTTCCATATGGTTGGTGAAGTGGTCGAAGTCCTTGATGGCAATTTGCTTTATGAGGTCAAGGTCCATAATCATCAACTGTCGAGATAGGATTTGTCGGATACCGATGTATCTGAAATATTTAATATTTAATATTATTTCTTTTTTCACCAATGTTTTATTAGTATTTTTTTATTTTTTATTTACTTTTTTTTAACACTGACCGGTTTCGCTTAACCTAAGTATCTTCAGGGTATAAAATTCAACTTTTAACCAGTTTAATTTTCTACCCTAAGATGTTTGTGTTAAGCGGAACCGGTCGGTATTAAAAAAATAAATGAATAAATCGTGATTACAAACAAAGTAAATGTTTTATTTCAGTAAATAAAATCAATTTGGGAGGAGGATGTCGGTACCGCCTAAGGACGACAGAGACGCGTGACCTTCGCAAACAACGTTCAGTTTTCTGTGCGCCTATGGAGTGGCCCTCTGTTTATGCGAGAATGCGTATAGTTTGAATTTTACCGAAGATTGGAAAAAAGCTTGCAAATTCTAATTTTTTCCGTACGACACAAAGGTAATTACACTTTTCTTTATTCGCAAATTAACATTACATATCAACATACCAACAGTCCGACTAAAAGTATAGTGATTACTCAAGGCAACAAATACAACGGGCTTAATACTCGTGTTTTAAAGAACGTTAGGTCGGGGCACAATGGGAATACCCCATTCCGGAATGCATTAGAGGAAACTATTAAAAAGTCACAAAATATCAAGGCTATTTATTATAGGTATCTCACAGATCGTATACTTGAAGTTACACTTGATGTTATTTTCTCCTCGGTCCGTCTTTTATTAGTGGGAGTTCGTCGAGGAGAACAGTTGTCTCAGACCCTTTATAATATCCTTTCTAGCGATATTCCCAAACCAATAAACCATAACGTTAAAACCATCCAATTCGCAGATGATAAGAATATCTTGTCAAGCGTCTCCTGCGACAAGGCGCGTACAGCTTCCAAGACATTCTATTTCAAGAATGGTGCAAAATGGCGATTCTCAATAAATCCCACGTAAAGTGCCCCTACTGTCTTTTCGCATAAAAAACCAAAACAACGCTCAAAAATAATGCTGTTTGGGGAAAAAAATTTCATAGGAAAAATCAATGAAATACCTCGGAGTAACTTTAGACTCTAAACTAACGTGAAGAAAATACATTATTGAAAAAGTAACATCAGCAAATAAGTCCATAGCTCCACTCTACCCGATGCTAGGTAGAAAAAGTCAATTATCATCGGACAATAAATTACTACTTTATAAGACGACCACTAGGCCGGGCTTCACATACGCTGTACCTATCATGAACACATAAACAAACTACGAACCCTGCAAAACAAAGCCATTCGACTTGCGTTGAATATGCCGAAATGGATCAAGATTTTCACTCTACATAATGATACAAATATTCCTCTGATAAAGGATTAAAAAATTTTATACCGGGTTAGAAGGACATGAAAACTCCACCACGAACTCTCTCGCTACATATATGAAATGAAAATTTTAAATACAATAAGCCCAAGTTTTAATCTTACCTCTCCCCAGCGCCGAATTTGTACATTCTCACAAGCCAGTCCTTGAGGTGCTCCTTTCTTCGGAGGACGCTCAACATGTGACCAACGAAGGGTACGAAGGTTGGCAGGCTTTTTACCCCCCTTGAGCTGAAGTGGTCATCTTCCCTTCTGGAGTACAAGTAGAGGACACTCAAAAGGCCGACTACGATCAGAAGGACGACGAACAACATTTTCTGGAAGCTGATTGAAGGTCTATTACAAAAAGGAACAATAAAGAAGATTAGAAGATTTTTCAAGATGGCTCAGGGGGTGTTCAAGTATTACGTAACGCATTTTTGAAGACTTTTGACCCTCCCTCCCACCCATGTAATGCGCCGTAACATTTTTCTGTACCCCCCCCCCCTCCCCCACCGAAACGTTACGTAACACCCAAGTGATTATTTTTACCTAAAAGTCACAATTAAGTTGCGCAAAGTATTTAAGCTTAAAATAAAATAAAAATTACGCCCAATACAGTCGAGGGATTCCCCCTACAACATAAACGAAAAGGATTGCCAACTTGGAAGATATTAATTCCTTAGTTTTTTTATTTAAATAAAAAAAAAACATCTTACGTAACGCGTTGTTCGAACCGCCCCCTTCCGCCCTGGTAACGCACAGTAACGTTTTACAAGACCCCCCCAAGTGCGTTACGTAATACTTGAACGGCCCCTCACCCACTGTCAAGCAATTTTTTTTTTTTTTTTTTTACATTAACTCCACACAGGAGGCCCTGAGGAAAATAATTTCCCTCAGGGCCTATGTCATCTGGGATGCTGTGTAGAGGGTCTTTTTGAGAAGAGGAAGGAATGAACATTGGTCTTAAAGAGACCCATGTTGTAGGAAGGAGGAAACACAGAGGCCGGCAAATCATTCCACAGCTGAGCTGTTGAACACAAGAACGAGTCGTTCTCATGTGACAAATGTCAACTGTGTACAAATGTTGGGCACGCGTTTGGCGTGTTTCCCGACTATGCACCGGTGCCGAAGGGATCAATGATGCTAGTTCCTCGGAGCATCTTCCATTGTAATACCGGTAGAACAAGGATAGCATTCCCACCCGACGCCTGTGCTCTAAAGATTGCAATCCGTTTGTTAAGATGGGAGAATCTATCAAACGGACCGCCCGTTTCTGCGCAGAGTCGATGCTAAATAAAGTTATTGCGTGCTCTTGAGTATTTCCAAAAATGGCAACTCGCTTCGACTTAATATTACAGCTCAAGAAAAGAAAACATTGGAAAGAATTTTTTTTGACGGATATATATATAATTTTTAAATTAAATTGAGAGGGGGGGGGTGGAGGAGGCGGAGTGGGAACCCCCCTTACACCATGCGAGCGAAGCCGCGGGAAAAAGCTAGTTCACTAATAAATGTTTACTTCTAAATTAATAAAATAAAAACTTTTGTTGTTTAAAAAAAAATGTTTCGAGAGCAATACTTACTTCATTAGGGTTTATTAAAACTAATAACAACAAAAGGCAATAGATGGATGGGAGTGGATGGGGGAAGATGAGGAATTTACGAGAAGAACAAATTTAATACCGGGTCATTTAAGAATATTTTTTGTAACAATAAAATTGTTTAAAACCAAGTATTTTATTAATTTTTAAATAAAATGGTGCCACAAAATAAGTATTCTGTGTTTGAAGAATAAATGATTAATTATTATTATATGCATTTTTTGTATCTTTAGTTTAAGATGGCTGGTTAAAATAAAAATAGATATCCGAAGTGCTTAAAATATTATAAAATCATTTATCATTTAAAAAATGTACACAATGAACAGATTGTCAAAAATTATAATCAACAAAAAAAGTCAAAGATAACGCAGTTTTTGATAACAATAATAAACAACGTTTCTGCAGCCAAATGCTGTGAACGTCGCACTATTTTACAATTCACACGGGTTGGAAAACAACAGCTTTGTATCAACATAACCTACATTAATATAGCATTGTGGTCGAAAAAATCTCAACAACTATAATAAATATTGCACTGAATATAGAAAAATAAAAAAATACACAAAACTCACATTATTTTCTCCTTTACTGGAAGATTTTGATAAAATGTATGTTAGATAAAAATCATGGTGCCGTACGTCGGTTATTGCAACAACACAAAAAAATCTTGTCTAGCTGCCAAACACTATAAAAATGTTATAAATAACTTTTCTAGGCTTACCCTCGCTCCAGCGCACTACGTAACGTCTGTTCATAGAAACAACTAAACACAAATGACGTCCGGTGTTATCTAATCAAAAGGATAATACAAACTACCGTAGTGTAGCGTGAATTAAAACAGAGAAACATTAAAAATATATACATATGTATTTGTTTATTTGGCTCGCCAACTACATCAGATAATTGAGCCCTTGCCCGGAAGACGGTTGTATCCAACAATATTCTAGTTCTGAGAAAAAATTGAAAAAACGAAAACAGTTGTTTCATAACATTTTATATTTAAAATACATAAAACATTCAATTCTTAAGAGTTTTATCTGAAAAGTCGACCAGAAAGGCAATTAAATTAGAGTTTTAGGAATAATGTTTGTACACGAACGATTTCACATGCAACGTTATTCCACAAAACATTTTTTTTAACTCTTCTTATCTTACAGAAAGCAACACGCTCTTCTATCATAAATGTACACATGTCATTGATGTATTTGAGCTTAAAAAGCTTAAAAACGATATGAATAAGTTAAACCATTTACGTCCTGATATTGCCCTGAGGACAAAATACCTACGACATTATTCCACAAAACCATTTCAACAACTAAAAAATAGGCTGAATAATATTTTTTTTGTAAATCTACTTTCCTGCATTCCCCAGCTTCTTGGCTTTGAAAACTTTCTAGTTGAAGCCATAATACCATTCATTCCCATAAATTAAACCACGTGCCGTGATTTTGATAAAAGGCATTATTCAACATTCTTCCACAAACCAAACTTCAAAGGACTGCCACGGGCCTAAAAAATTTCATTACCATAATCCGTACCTTAAAAGATGCATATCAATATGCCCAACATTATTCCATCAATAACTCAACATTGATAGTTTTGTTGGATACAACGTTATTCCGGGCAAGGGCTCAATTATTACAGTAATGAAATACATTTCAACATGGTTATAGTGATGATTGCAATTACAGGTGAACACAAAAGGATACGCAGCACCAAAATTTCACTCCTCAATTCCAAAAAATATCGATTCCGTCTGTGACTGCCGACCAAGACAGTCGCGCCTCTCTGGCTTCGCAAAATGCCATACTCCACCGCCGCCGTCGCTTGTTCCGATCCAGTTTTGACAAGTTTCGTGAATACCACAAAGTGCCTTTCATAGTAAAGGATCATTCTACCTCAGTGTCGTTACCCAGTGTCTCGAGGATTACCCACAAACATTCAGTGCTTTCTCCCGCCAAATATCTTCAGACTATCAGTGATTGAACTTTTGAACTACTGTGTTTTTCCCAGTGTTATCCCGATCCAAACAACCATGGCTTCCCCTCTCCCCCTCTCACCCTGCCCAAACCCAGAAGAACACGAACGCCTCTCCCGTGAAATATTCAACTTCTTCAATGACCACCCTGACGTAAACAACATGTCCCAAGAAGATCAACTACACGTCTGCGAATTGGCCTTTCGCAGAAACCAAGTGCGTACCCCTACTGCCCCCAACCCCCCCCCATCTCCCCCCCCAGCTCCCCCCAGCCCGATTCAAATATCATCACCCCAACCAGCAACCCCCTTATCACCCCCCTAGCCGCCCCCCAAACCGACCGCCCTCTCCCTGCCGCCCAATCCGACCTGGCCCTCACCGACCCCAATACTGACCACCCTCCCAACACCGCCCACCACATCTTCGCCCCCCAAATCGTCAGAGCCCCCATCGTCCCCCATTCCGACAGCGCCCCCATCGCCATCCAAACCGAACGCGCCCCCATCGCTCCTCAAACCGTCCGCCCCCCCATACCTTCCCAAACGATATACCCCCTTACCTCTCACCCGCCAACCACCCCCCAAACCAACCGCTTAATCCAAATCTCTTCTCTATTACCCAAACTACTCTCCCCACTATCTCTTCCCACCACCCTCGCCAAGGACAACGCAATCCCCACGCCACAACGTGCCTCCCCCCGATCTGCCACTACCCCACTAAATTCCCCCATCTCCCAAAGTCCCCTTACCCTTCCCCCCGTCCCTCAAATAGTGGTATCCACCCAGTTCTTCCCTCGCCCTGCAGTGAAAAAGAAATCAAACACCAACCACCTCCTCCGAAATAATCGCCCCCCATATTGCAGCCATATCCTTTGCAACTAAAAATTAACAAAAACAAAAACAAATCTCACTTTCTACAACCATAAATAACTCAGTTGAAGGAGAAAGGGGCCTAAATTGGCCTGGTGCTCCATAAGCCCGTCATACAAAAATCAAAAATCAGGTGAACACAATAGAATATTCAATGCAATATTTATACTACAGCACAAAATTGTTTGTGCAAATATAAATTTAAGTTACATAAACCAAAGATGACAAAAATATAATTTTAATAAATACACATATATCGATCGTCTAGTTGATTGCTCAGAGTTTTGAGATAATGAGGAAAACAATAATTGTGTGCTCACCATAATCAAATATTATTTACACGTGTGTGTCACATATTATATATATTATAAAATAACACTGGGAAGCATGACGGTCCGGTAATTAGTATGACTTTTTGAAATTTCCTACAAGTAATCCAGTTTTTTGCTCATTTCATTTCAATTTTTTCAGCATAATAATTGGTTTGGTGGTGTTTATGAATAATCGGAGTATTGTAGCGGATAAAGGGTACACTTTTACATATAACTGCGTATTCATTTCAATTTCGATTTTTCGGAGATGTCCGACTAATTAAATGGACGATCGATGTATGTATGTAAATAAATATATAAATAATATAGTTAATGTTAACGAGTAGGTACATGGTATAGGTACCTAATTATTATAAAGTAAGATCGTCAGGTTCATGTATAAATGTATAGGTTTATGTTACTTCTGAAGGTGGTGTCAGAATTCGAAAATATATCTAAGTCTTTACGATTGTAGTGTTGATCACATAATCGAGTCATTAAAAAATCATCAAAAAATTGTATTACTACGATATAAGTATCGATTCAAAGATCGATACTAGGGATGTTATGGAGCTCCGTAACCGTAACCTTTTCGTAATTTTTTGATGAAATTAATATAGATTCTGCAAAATGTAAACAGTGTGCGGTAAAAACTTGTCACGCAAAGGAGGTGGCACTACTTCTGTGAAACTTCATCTTAAATCAAAACACATTGTTAAATATGAAGAACTGTTGTTACTGGAAAAGGATACTCAACAAAAACAGCAACAACCACCTCAACAGCTAACATCTTTATAAGAGTGTAAAAAACAGTTGTCAATAACAGACTCTTTGAAAAATAGAGGTTCCTGGGATGATAGTAATAGTAACCTACATAGCACTTAAAAGTGCCTATAATAATAGTTATTTATTTGACCGATTGTAAAAAACAAATGATAATATAGACTAGAAATAAAAGTCAAGTCACGCTATTTGTATTTTGATTTTATAATTTTAAAATTCTAATATCCGTTACCGAAATTATCCGAAACTAGCGGATAATCCGAAATAATTTCATATCCGTAACCGTATCCGAAACCGGTATAATATTATTCCTATCCGTATCCGTATCCAGATCCAAAATTTCATATCCATAACATCCCTAATCGATACTTAAAACGATCGAGACGCAAATGGGTTTCTGATAAATTTCGACCTTATATTAAAATTAATTTGACTAATTATGCTTGTTAATTATGAGTGTACATAGTGAAATTTTATCAGATCTACGTCTTATTTTTGTTATTTTATTTTAAATTTATTATCCTTAAAATAGATCCGCTTCACGCGGTCTAATACAGACAAAGTTGCGTTTTAACATTTTTACTCCCACTTAAACTTAGTACATTTTTAATTTCACCGGGAACTTTGCCATGCATTTGGATTCCTTTATACAGTAAACGATTGTGTGTTTTTGTTTTGTTTATTTATTTAGTCTAATGTTTCTTTCCGTTTTGTATGGTGTGTGAGGAAGTCTTTATTTTATTTTATTTTATTTTATTTTTTTTCCTTTATTTTTTCCCATTATACATTTCAAAAGAAATTTTTACACATTTTCTGAATATATATTAGATAACGCAAGGTTAAATTAATATAAAAAAGTAAAAAAAATATGTAAGACAAAAGTAGATAATGGGAACCCACTAAGGCACTGCCTGTGCGCGGGTAATATTAACTAAAGTGCTAAAGTGTTAAAGTGCTAAAGTGCTAAATTGTTAAGGTGCTAAATTACACCAATAAGTTGGCGGTATAAGTAAAAAATGTAATTTTCCAAGTGAAAGTTTAAAAATATAGTGACACATACAAACTTTCAAGAAGATAAGCTAAGCAAGTCATGAAGTTACAGCAGAATTGTAAAAATGAATCATAAAGGTTTACATAGAGTTTATAAAAAAAGTGTTTCAACATCTGCATCATTTAGCCATAATTTTAATTCTTTTATGTAAAGTGATATTTTATCTGTCATTTGAATGTGTTTTGGTAGAAGATTAAATGTAATTTGTTTTTAGAGAAAGTTGGCAGTAAACTTTGTAGATAATAATTAAAACGCCATAGAAAATTCTTTGTTCCATACATGTTTTTTCTAATTCCTAAAGCATTTTCTGTATTGATTTACATTTATTACACTTCAAAATTTATCACATTGCATCACATTAAGCCATCTAAATAAAATAAAAAAATCATAACTAAGACGACAGTAATGGAATACTTTAAAACAAATTAATAAATTTCAAGTTTACCCCACCCGATCGGCTTCACGTCACCTTACGGTATTGACTTATATATAAATGTAATACTACACGTCTGCGGACTGCGGATACCCGTTGCGCGACGGGCGCAAAGTCTGTGAAGATAATAAATATGTATACAAAAAAAGTTTTAGATTATCGGTATTTTGCAACATTAAATGTTTGCAACAGAATTAAAATTTCATCGAATGATGATCTTGCGATCGCACCCTTGGAACTGTACAGGGAGGTTCCGACGAGAAATATTAATTATTCTCCATACCAGCATTTAAAAATAATAACTCATTATCGATTTAATTTCATTTAAATACCTGATAAATTTGCTTTGATAAATACCTGCATTCAAAAATTATCATACTCGTGATGATAAAACTATTAAAATTATGTACTTTTTGTAATTATTTTTTGATCGCAAGTATTTATAATTTTTCAATAATGTCTAAGCAAAATAAGAATGTAATTTAAAAAAATGTATATTAGTGACCGTAAATAAATAGGCAAACTGAAGTATTTTCGTCACAGAACAAGTTTTTGGGTTTTTAGGCTCCTTTTTTATGATTTTATTTGAACTGAAATTAAATTTCTGAAAAGTGGCTTTACCAAATAATGTATTGATTTATTTTACTTCATGAAATGTTGTTGTATAATACAAAGTTTTGTTTCAAAATTTGACAAATCTGCCAACGACCTACGGTAAAATCTTATTGTACTAAAAATAAACATATTTTCTCAAAATTGAAAACACAGCTTTACTAGATAAAAAAAACAGTCTTTCGAAATCAATTTATAATTTTTTGTGGAAAAGAGTCAATATTTGGTTTAAAAATGACATATTTCCGGTTTTGCCGGAATCCGTATCCCGGATCCCCTCTTAAACGTTATAAATCGGTCAGAAAGTATTTATGCCACAAAAAAGTTAATAAACATCATTCACCATTATTACCGTATTTGAATGCGTTTTTCTGCCCACAATGTACAATGTACTGTACTTGTGCACTAGTATGTACACTGAACAGGTTGGTTTAGTGTTTGAGATTTACATACTCCTAATCAACTCCACACTTCGTCAAACTTTTATCAATCAAATCCTTTCGCTATTTTGAAAAAAAAATCCTTTTCATATGCAGATTGTTATCATTGTTTAAGTCATATAGAATAACTAGCGAATACCCGGCATGCGTTGCAATGCCACTCAAAGAAATAAAGTGTGTTAATTCTACCACTACTACATCTTCTTTGCAATCCCTCCCTCTGACCCTCCTTTGACCCCCATCCGTCATCTTTCTCTTGCATTTACTTTCCCATGAGTCCCCGTTCGCGCCCCCTTCCGCTCCCGCGTCCCCGTCCCTCCCGCGTTCCCCTTCAACCTCACCGGTCTTCCCCCTCTCTCGTCCACTCTTACGCAAACCCCCTTCCTTCGATCCTCTCCCCCCCGGATTCCCCCCTCCCAGATTCATTTCCCCTCCTTCCCTGCCTGCCACTAAACTATATGAAATACACGTAATTTTCAAACAATTCGCACACCACCTATTGTAAAAATTGTAATTTCATAACTCCAGAGCTCACCATTATACATATGTAAAACATTTGCTGGCATGCGTACAAAAAAATACCAAAATTTCAACGTAATCGGTTGAATAGTTTAGGAATGCATGAGGGATCAACAAGGAAACATTCATTTTTTTATATTAAGATTGCCAACTTCTTCAAAAACGTCTACCTTCAAAGTAAACCAAATCCTTATCTAACTTACTTCCGGTGCCAATTTAACTTGTCACGTGTACTCGTATACATTGAACTCAATGAAATTATAAAACAAATAAGTATCAGTATGTCAGTTACGGACAGTCAGTCGTACAGTAGTCAGTCGTCAGTATGTCAGTTACGGACACCATCTCTCTCACGAATACAAAACTAACTCCGGGATTTCCCAGGGATCGAATCTAGGACACCTTCTCTTTCTCTTATTCATCAATGACATTGGCAACACCATTGTAACCGACGTGTTGCTCTCCCTCATTTCTTAATTTTTAATTTTATATGTTTGCTTATGTACAATGCCCCGGTGCAACCAAATAAAGCTTGTGTGCCAAGTTTGCACCGGGAGACATTCTAGAATCCTATAATTTTAATAATTTAATAATTAATATGCTTAATTATGCTTATTTACGCCTCCAAGGCAACCAGGCTGACTAGCCTCCTTTTATTTTTAATTAAGACCCCTTTGAGGGCCTTAATTTCCAGCCTTAGGCTGAAGCCCTGAGAAGGGCCATTTGCCTTCCCTCCCTTGCCGTTCTGCTGTTATGGCACGGCAGGAAGCCAGGCAGCTCCGCCAAGCGGATTACCTGCCCTCCCTTGCCGTTCTGCGGTTATGGCCCGGCAGGAAGCCAGGCAGCTCCGCCAAGCGGACTACCTGCCCTCCCTTGCCGTTCTGCGGTTATGGCACGGCAGGAAGCCAGGCAGCTCCGCCAAGCGGACTACCTGCGCTCCCTTGCCGTTCTGCGGTTATGGCCCGGCAGGAAGCCAGGCAGCTCCGCCAAGCAAACTGCCTTTGCAAAACATCGTTTTGTAATATAACTTCGTTTAAACACCCCGTAGGACGCTGAAACTAAGACGTTTCAGTGCAGAGTCCTACGGGGCATCCATAGAGCCATAAATCAACCTTGTAACTCTTAAACTGCCAACGATATATGCCTTTGCGCACAAATTTTGTACTTAGAAAATTTCCGATCAAAAAACAGTCTTTTTCCATTTTAAAAATCCAGGAACCTCGTAAGACGACGAGACAAACCGGTTTCGGTAGCCAGTCTTACGAGAAACCTGGGGAAAATACTAACTTCTTCACATCACTTTGCAAACTTAAATTAAACTCAAATACCTACCAACAAATGGTAAACATTTCCAAAATTGTTCCTAAATTCATTAAACTAAAAATCTACGGGTAAAGAATACCCGTACATACATGTTAGAATTAAGAAATACTTTATAAAAACTATGTTATAACCTGTAGAATTATTATTAAATAATGATTTTAATCGACCACTTTCTTGAGCGACACAAGCAAAATGAAGTGCGACAAGAAAGTCGGCGTATTTATACTTACGGGCGAGGTCCAACCCCCCACCCCATAAATGTACCATGTGATCACCTTTTTGCCCAGATTAGGGTATAAAAGGGCGCGTATTTTCCAGCTAGCGACAAGACGTCTGTTCCATACAGTATTTTTCTCGCTCCCGTCTGCTGAAACAGTTACAATATTCTACTCAATTTTTTTTTCTTTTGCATTGTGCTCTGCACGTGTGATCGTGATAATTGTGTATACCATTTTTTGCCTAAATAAAAGCTGTTTGTCATCGGAACTATACGGGTGTTTTTATCTCGGGGAGAATTTTCCACTCGTGGTTCCGTCTATACGGACCCTGCCAACAGTGTGTGTTTGTGTTTAAACAGTGCATCCGGTGTTGTGGTATTTGTTCTAGTGTTTTGGTGAAAAATAAAACCGCGTATTGAATGGTGTTTAGTTCTTCAATATTATCGAGAGTCTCCTCACAAGTAAAAAGCAGTAAGTCATTTCTATTTATCGCTACATTGATTGATTTATATTACAGAGTTCATCGCCTCCGTTTCATTCAAGTAAAATCTTGTCTCAAATAATCAAATACTAAATATTGTTTTCTACATTTTCCCGTCGCATTTTAAAAGTGCTATAATAACAAATTCCCCGCATAGTAACAGTTCAAAAATTAGTGAATTCACTTATTTACCGTTTTCGTCGCGGTACCCAGCGACCGAAGTCATTAAAAAGCAATTAGCAACGCCGAGCGGCTAACTTTCTCAGAATTTTCAGGCAATTAGCATCGCCCTCAGGTCATTAGCGACTCACTTAACTTAGCTGGCACAGCAACCGTTAACACTAGAAAGACCGGGTACTGCTCCATACCTATAAAGACCACGACCGTCACTTTGACGGCTGATCACCTTTTTCAAATTGGAAGGCGGATATGGGTACCTCTGCCCCGGGAACCATTTATTGCATAACCAACACCTCTGCCATATTAAACATTTCAATTTAACATTGTCCCAATACAAGGGAGAATTTGAATCCGACGTTAGAACTTTTATCGCCAACCGGGTTGGCCGTGACCTTTCTCCTGAGGAGAAAGACCACTTGGCAAGGATAGTCCTTCAATCATACTTGGAGGAATCCGTAGTAGCTTCACCGAGGAACTTAACCCCTCAAACCCAGCCCGGTAGTTCCCGCGGCTGGGAAAATCATGATAATCAGGTAGAGATGGAGGATTGCCCATCCTCATCTGAATCAGAATCTGGCTACGAGCTAGTTACAACTAGGCGCAAAAGAACGCGCACCAGCTCAAACGGATCGTTGACGCCGGTAAATTCACCGCGCTCGTCTCCTTTATTGAAAAAGAAAATCGCGGCCAGCGATAATAAATTTGCGCCTTTAAGGACGCAGTCCCCAACCCCAACGTCCCCTGCCCAAGTAGAGCTTCCAATAAACGACGATGCGCCAAAAAAATTTGCACGCATCCCACCCATCGTACTACATAAAAAATCAGATACGACGGCCCTTCTTCGCTCGCTGGAAGACAAGGGAATAGATTTTATGGCCAAAAATATGGGGAACGGCCTCCATATTTTAACTAAGGTGCCGCGCGACCATCACGCAGTAACGCGTTATCTCCTCGCAAAAAATGTGGAATTCCACACTTTTAGACTTCCTGAGGAAAAGCCCTTAAGGGTGGTCCTGAGAGGAATCCCTGAAGATATCTCCCCAGAGGAGATAAGGGATGAACTTATACGTAAATATCCCGTTATTACTGTCCACCGTATGAAAAACGGGAGGACCAAACAGCCGATCCCATTAGTTCTCGTCACGCTAACAAAAAATGAGGCAGGAAAGGATATTTTCAATAGCCTTTCATCAATCTTCCGCCTGAGGATCCAAGTGGAATCTCTGCGGAACAAATCCCGTGTAGGCCAATGTTTCCGTTGCCAGGCGCACGGACACTCGGCAACGTGCTGCCATGGCAGCGAACGTTGCGTGAAGTGCGCGGGTCTTCACCGATCCTCCGAGTGCAAAAAGCCTAAAGATACGCCGCCCAAGTGTGCCCTCTGTGATGGACCGCACACAGCTAACTATGGAGGGTGCCCTGCCAGGCCCCAAAGAAACCTTAATTTCAACAGGAATAGAAATTCCAACTATTATATAAATTATAATAATAATAAAATCAATAACAATAATAATAGAAATCACCAGTATAGCCAACCGCAAAGACAAGCCGAACATAGACCCCAAATCAATAACCAGGCCACACCTGCAGCCTCTTGGGCGGAATACCCCCCCCTCCCCCCTCTCCCCACTCCCCCTACCCCCGCCAAGACAGCTCCACCTCCCCCCCCTCACCGTAAGTGGCCTGAGCCACATTTTTACAAGCCCCGTTCCTCCCAGAGGGAGAAACGAGCTCCCACGAACCCAGGGCCCAGTCAGCAACATAGGTTGGAGCGAGAGCCCCAACCCGCCCAAGCGTCTCAACGCGCCTCCGATCCAAACCTTCCCCCGCCCACTTTAGACCCAGTTCACAAGCAAGCGCTTAAGGAGCAAATGGCGACGATCGAATTGCAAGTCCAAAACGCCTTCAAAGAGATGGCAAGAATTCAATCAATTTTTAACTATTACAATGTCTAGACAAAATGTTAAATTAATCAGTTTGCAGACGGCCTATTGGAACGCCAACGGCTCTGTCCTAACGCACAAGGAAGAAATAATTCAATTCTTACAAGATTACAGCATCGAAGTATTCCTCATTAATGAGACCTGGCTCAAGCCGTCTAGGAACTTCAGAATTCCAAATTATATAACCTATCGTGACGACAGACTAGCCAACAAGGGAGGCGGAACCGCCATCTTGGTTAAGAACAACATTGACCACCGTCTAGCCCATTCATTCTCTAGTGTTAATATTGAATCCACATCGGTAATAATAAATACCTCTTCTGGACCGCTTAAATTCATTTCAATCTACGTAGCCCCTAACCGTCAAATAATTCCATCCGAATTAGACAGCCTCCTGTCCGAAAATGTCCCCACTATAATAGCTGGGGATATGAACGCAAAACACGGATCGTGGCACTCCATACAGAGTAACACAAAAGGAAACGTACTCGCAAAGTACGCGAGTACCAATCCTATCGTAGTAGATGCCCCAGATAGACCCACGATTCATCATCACAACGGTAATCCGGATGTGATTGATATCGTTTTACTTAAAAATACTAGTCACTTACACTCCCTCCGAGTACTAAACGAACTTACCTCAGACCACGATCCAGTCCTTCTAACTTTAACAGGAGGCTCCAACCCTCTGGTCCCCGATAATCCTCCACGCACTAAAATCAAATGGAAAAAATTAACAGAGCTGCTAATTAAAAACATAGTCATACCTACGTCAATTCCCGACGAAGCCTCCCTAAATGCCGCTACCTCCAACTTTATCCAGACAATAAAATCATGCATCACCGAGGCGTCCGATGAGATTCCCAACGTCACAACACGTCACGGAATACCCGAAGAGATCAAAGATCTTATTAGGGAAAAAAATCTTGTTAGAAAGGAGTGGCAAAGATCTTGCAACCCGATAGTGAAACAACACCTCAACCGATTAAATAGAGAAGTGCGTGATGCCCTCAGCGAATTTCGCAACGAGCGTTGGCACGAATTCATTTCAAATTTAGAAGACGATAGAGCAGCTTACTGGAAGCTCTCTAAAGCACTCAGACGCCCGAAAACTAAAATCTCCCCGATTCAAGGCCTCAACGGAAAAGTTTACTCCGCTGCAGACAAGGCAGAAGCCTTTGCAGATAGCCTCGAAAGTCAATTCTCTCCAAACACCGATCACGACGATCCTGCGTTCGTAGCAAAAGTGGATTCAAAAGTAGAATCAATCTTAAATCTAGACCCTGAAGACCCTCCAATCAGGTGCACAACTCCTAAGGAAATTTTGAATATAATTAGAAAATTAAAGAAGAAGAAGGCCGCCGGGCCCGATGGCATTTCAAATAAGATCTTAAAACATCTCTCAACTAAAGGCATCTGCGCCATCACAGCCATCTGCAACGCGTCACTTCGGCTGCGTTGCTTTCCTAAGGATTTTAAAGTAGCTGACGTAATTTTAATTCCCAAACCAGGCAAGGATCCATTATTAACGGAGAATCATCGGCCAATTAGCCTCCTTCCATGCCTAGGTAAAATCCTGGAAAAAGTAATACTAGCACGACTGAATGCATTCACAAATAAAAGTAAATTCTTGCCAGACTTCCAACACGGTTTCAGAGCAGGTCATTCCACCTCTCACCAACTCCTACGTGTGGTGGAACACATCACGGAGGCATTCAATATTAAGAAAAAAACGGTAATTCTGTCACTCGACGTAAGTAAGGCTTTCGACAAAGTCTGGCATAACGGCCTTCTATATAAAATGTACTCTCTAGGTTATCCATTAAGACTCATTCAACTAATAACCAGCTATCTAAGAGATAGATCCTTTAAAGTAAAAATAGAAAATGTATTCTCCACATCCCGCCCCGGCATATCAGCTGGTGTCCCACAAGGCAGTCAACTCTCACCATCCTTATATAACATCTATTGTAGCGATATCCCAAAACCCGTGGATCATAATGTTAAAATCACTCAATTTGCGGATGACACTAACATCATGTCCAGTTCAACTGACGAGGCCACTGCTACACGCCGCGTACAGATACAAACCACTCTAACTGAAAAGTGGTGTAAAAAGTGGAGAATATCTATTCACCCGACTAAAAGCGCCGCGACCGTTTTCTCAAAGAAACGGCCAAAACGGCCCCCATTCATTAGACTGTTTGGGGAAAATGTTCCATGGGAAAAGTCAATTAAATACCTAGGTGTAACGCTAGACTCCAAGCTCACCTGGAAGAAACACATAACTGAAAAAATTAAAGCAGCTAATAAATGTCTATCTTCACTGTATCCAATGATGGGAAAAAAAAGTCGTTTATCAACGGGCAACAAATTACTTTTATATAAAACAACCATAAGGCCTGGCTTCACCTATGCTTGCCCCGTTTGGGGGCACGCGGCCCCCAGTCTCTTAGAGAAGATTCAAATATTTCAAAACAAAGCCATTAGACTTGCCTTAAATGCGCCAAAATGGAGCAGAATTTCTTCTCTCCATAACGACTCCAACATTCCGTTGATAAAAGACTTCATTTTCTCACAAGCAACTAAATTTTACGCCGGCCTACCCGGCCACGCAAACCCTACGATTGATACGCTCGCTAAATATAGCGAAAATGAAAATTTCAAATACAAAAAACCCAAGATAGTCCTCCGGAAGGAATAAAAAACCTGCATACAGTCGCAGTATAGTTTTAATCTCACTTTCAAACCAACCATAATAATAAATTAACAGTAAAGTATCTATAGATAATCCTTTATAATTATGTTAGAGTCAGTAAACGCATGTTTAGGAACTCTGTAAAATAAATCAATCAAAAGTCAAAAAAAAAAAAAAGTAAAAAAAAATAAAGTTAGTTCTTCTCTACAGTCAACTCGTGTTATTATTCCTACTGGGAAATTTATTATCACTCAGCTGCCTCCCCCGCCGACCTCTGCCTGTCTTCAGTCCTGGTGCCAACACTCCTCCAGAAGAGCCGGCCCTACTTTGGCAACCGCCAGGCGCCAGGATCAGGCAGAGGATTAAGCACATCCAGTGTCCTTCACGCATCAGGCACTGGGTGCACGGGAGGTCAGTTTTATTATTTGTTCCATCACCACCATCCTGTTCGTGCACTAAAAACCCGGTACTTTTTTATAGTCTTGTGGCGACGCTGATACGTCCGTTACAATTATAATTATGTACTTTTATATTTGAATTAATTAGTTGGGGTGGGTCACAGAAATGCAAATAATATATTTTTTTACGATAAAAGGTCTCTGTTACGTCACACCACCAAAACCACAGATATTAGGGTACACACCACCAAAACAACAGAGATACTATGGTACACACCACCAAAACCACGGAGATATTAGGGTACACACCACCAAAATCACAGTGATATTAGGATACATACCACCAAAACCACTGAGATATTAGGGTACACATCACCAAAGCAACAGAGATACTAGGGTACACATCTTCAAAACCACGGATATATTAGGGTAACCACCACCAAAACCACAGAGATATTAGGATACACACCACCAAAACCACAGGGATATTAGGGTACAGGTTGTTTTGGTTTAACGCTATTTCTAGGTCAGTTTCAGCTATCAATAATGAAATAATGAACATTCTCTATTTTAAATCCAGTCTCAGTAATCTCTCCAAACAAAAACAAAAAGAAATTTGATAAGTCCTCATTTCCCGTATAATGTTGATAAATTTATTGTTTTTGTACTCATTCTTCTCAGATAAAAGTCGGTGAGGGCGTTATGTTCCCAGTCTACGCAATCCACCACGATCCTCAATATTATGTACAAAGACCCGGAAACCTTCGATCCAGAGAGATTTTCCGACGAGAACAAGGGAAAAATCAAGCCGTTCTCCTACTTGCCATTCGGAATCGGTCCCAGAAATTGCATCGGTAAGTTCAACAATTCGTCACCTAAAGTTACTGACCAATCGAGTTTTCCCAACTTCGACATCTTATGGGTAGCAATTATTTTATTTAACGTCTTTATTTCAGGTTCCCGTTTCGCCCTCTTGGAAATCAAGTCCGTGATTTTCCACCTCCTCCGCAACTTCGACTTGGTGAAGATCTCCCGGACGCAGGATCCGCTCCAGCTCAAACTCGACTCTTTCGCCTTGCAAGCGAGCAACGGCTTCTGGATCGGTCTAAAGTCCAGGAATTAAAAGCACGACACAATAACATACATAAAACCCGCTGCTGGGGATTGTTTGCTGCTAGGACCAGCAGGCGACTTTTGTTTGAGCCTCGTCCAAAGCAGTAAAGTTCCTTGATAGTAGAGTTTTGCTCCTTTGTATGTACAATCGCTTAGGTACCTTCTTCATTTTTCTATCCATTTAAAAAACCATTAAACTTCGTTTACTGGAAATTCACAGAACGTATAAGAACTAATTACTCGTGTTGACGGTATCACTTAGTTTCTTAGAATATTTTGTGATACATTTTTAATAGTTATTATAAACGGAAGTTGTTTACGGAAAGAACTTTTGAAGTTTCAAACAGCATCCGCCATGAGAATTTTTTTTCTCAATTTCCAAATTTTTGAAATCTATAAAAGGAAAAATTTCCATGGCATAAAAAAAAGTTTTTTTATAAAAAAAATTCAACCCAATTTATTTTTTTTCAGAAAAGTTTCAGGGGTTTTTTTCAGAAAAATAAATATTACCTAATATGGTAAATTTCCAAACCCCCAAAAAAAAAAAAAAAATTCCCTCCTATTTTCCGATTTTCGCAGAAGAAAACTTTTCAGAAAAATAAAATTGTAAGGATCAAAAATTTTCCAACATAAAAAGTTTTCAAATTTCAAACAAAAAAATCAAAAGATGAATGTCTAGTTCCAACAAAGAAAATTTAGTAATGTTCCAACGTGGTTCCAACAAAGAAAGTTTCCATTAAGTCTTTAAAAAAAATTCCAGCCTATTTTCCGACCAATTTCAATTTTCCTAACTAATCTTTAACTTCAAATAACACAATCAAAAAGATACATAAATGTCTAACCAAACATAAAGTTTTGCAAAATTAAATGTAAATATTGAAATAAAAAATGATCCCTACTTCATGTACCAGTATTACGATATTCCTGTCATGATGTTTTGTCCCGGTGACCTGCCTGCCACTGGGTCGCCCGATATTATCTTTCGAATGATTTTCCTATTTCAAAATTCGAAAATTTGAGCTGTGCTTCCGCGGGTTTTTTCCTTTCAGATCGAATCTGAACGATTACTCACACTGCACTCATAACATTCTCGTATGTTGGCTTGGCCTATCTCGCCATAATTTACATAAAAAGGAAAAAGAGACACTAAAATAACATAATAAATCATCCTAGGCGTTATTAACATGTTCTATGTTGTAATTTTATAAACCTCTTATGACCATCGTTACGAAATTTTTTGGTTAGATTTTTATATTATACCTATATTTTTTTTATCATAACCTCATTGTTATCATTTCTCACTGAACTTTAAATTTTTGTTTCTTATATTTTTATTTCTATTATTTCTTTCTCACGTTAAAGTTGTACTGCCTTTATTTATTTATGCAAAACCCCTCTGGGCGTATAATAAATAAATAAATTATTTATTATTTATTTATTTATTACACGCCCTAATGGGCTTTTACGTTCTTTGTTTCTAAGTTAAGTAACCCAGTACTTTTTAAAACTAAAACAATAATGAAAATATAATATAATGAAAAAAAAATGTAACAACAATATGAATTAAAATAAGAAGTGGTATAAGTGATAAGTGGTCTAACATAAAAAAGATTTTGCAATATAAATAAAATTGCAGTAATTATCCACGACTATTTGTGTCTAGATGTATAAAAGAATTGGAATAAACAATTTTTTTTACTGGTTATTCTTAAGATGAAATATATCTCCTAGATCAAAATATTTATTACCGAGATTGTGAAGTCTCGGAATCGGGGAATTTTGGTAAGAGAATGTCCTGGTGTTGTTAAAGTAAAAGGGTAGTAAATGTCGGCAAGACCTTTTGGGAATATGGATGTTGATTAATTGAAGTAATTCAGGACAGTCAATTTTGTAATGCAGTATTTTATGTATTAATATTAAATCTGTGGTAATTCTTCTATCTGAAAGATTTCATACTGACATTTTATCCAATAGGCAATTATAATAAATATTTAGTAAAGGAATATGCAATTTATAGTTTATAAACCTCAGGAACTTATGTTGAATCGTTTCAATGCTGTCGGAATGAATATTGTAAAATGGAGACCATAACGTAGAGTTATACTCTAGTTGGCATCTGACAAGGGTTTTATATAATATGGTAAATGTGCCTAAATTATTGAAGTCTTTTGCAGCTCTCAAAACCAATCGAAGAGTTTTTAGGGCCTTATTAATTATATTATTGATATGGCAAACAAAGGTTAGTTTGCTGTCAAACATTATACCTAGATTAATAACGCCATTTAAATTTCACTAACGCCATTTAAATTTTCATCATTTAATGCATATTGAAATAATATTGGATTAAAAATAAATTAATTAATAATGAACATTGATTTTTATTAATAATAAGTATACCGATAAACAAACATTTTATAATTAAGGGGAGTCAGTGGTGTAGGATTTAAAAAATTAAAAAATCTTTTTTTCGGTATTTCGAAAATATAATCCTTTACGAATATACTGTTAAATTTTTATAATAGTATTGACGATATTTAAAGTTCTACAGCTCATTTAGCAGTTCAGCGCAGAAGTAGTTAAAAATGCCGGATGGAAGATCCAGAAGAATATGAGCGATTAGAAGGAATATTACATGGTGCTGGTGTTGCAGATTAATTATAAGTACATAATCATTATTATATGTTAGATTTTATTGAGAATATTCTTACCTAAACTTCAAGTTCATTTATTTCGAAACTACTTTTTTCTGCATGGTGTGAGGCAAAAAAACTACTCGGCCGATTCGTTTCAAATGTTACTACGTTATTCAGTACACTAGTACCAATGGCAGGAACTAAAAAAAAGTTTTTACGTTGATTACTTCTTATTTTTACGTACTAAAAATATTACGTAATGAAATAAAAAACAGTCCGTTTTCTGTGTATTGATTTCAACAATGCGTCATTTTATCGTTTATTTTTATTTTTTATTTTATTTCCTGCCGAAACTTTTTTTTTTTTTTTTAAGTTTTCTTTATTCATTGAAATTTTTTTTTTTTTACAAAAGTTGGTGATTTTTCGACACCATGCTAGGCACATGCCCGTGTTGTGGTGGTCGATTACACTACTACTACACTCATACTGATCATAATTACTCTATATATATTTTTTTTTCAGAAAGTGACAGAGTCAAAATTTCACCCACCACCCAGGTCCATATTTACGAGGAGGGCAACTATAGAGCAATTATTTATGTACTTAAATTATTATTATATTTTTGTATTCTATTAAAGTGATGTAATATATCTATGAAGTTTGAATTGAATTGTTTATTGTTTTCATTTTAAAAAAATCCTAAAAACTCATAGAATTGACGGGCGCTAGACCACCATCTCCCCTTAACAATATTTATTGACATCCAAGTAAGTACATTTTTGAGAGTCATGCCTGACATGAAAAATTAATAAAAAACAACGCTGTGTGCGCAATACAATACACTGTAATCAGCTATCACCGCCAATGTCAACCATTTAGACCACCCGAAGACCTCTGGATTGATAACAATTGATTGATAACCTCTGAATTGGCTCAACAATGAACTTTATGGCAATACATACTAAAACGTCCTTTGGCCAAAGAAACTATTTATATCAAGCTCCACTTATGTTCAATATTCTGCCAGATTACATTAAATCTTCCAATTCATTTGCTATATTTAAAAAGAATGTTAAGATATTTGTGTTGACAGAGAATTGGCATACTATTTTTTCATCCTTAAAAAGTTAAATGATAAGATTTCAATTTTTAAATATCAAGATATGTTTTTTAAAAATATTTGTTCTTTTTGAATAATCTTCTTCTTCTTTGTGTGCCGTATCAGGTCCCCCCGACGTTGGCGATCACTCTTGAGAATGTCTCTCTGTCTTGCGCTGCCCGGAATAGCTCCTCCACACTTCTAATGCCGGTCCACTCTCATATATTTCACAGCCAAGACATTTATCTCCTACCAGGCCCTCGGCGACCCTCTATCTTGCCTTTCAATATCAAATGGAGCAAGTGATACTTCTCCCCTCGAAATACATGACCCAGATATGAAATTTTCCTGATTTTTTAATAAAAATCAGGAAAATTTCGGGCTAGAGCACATAGAGAACTGCTTACATTAATATGTAAGCAGTTCTCTATCTGCTCTAGCCCGCCTGAGAATTTCTGTGTTGGTGATCATGTCGGTCCATGAGACCTTGAGCATTCTCCGGTGAAGCCACATTTCAAAAGACTCTAACCTGTTCATGGAATTTACTTTCAAGGTCCATGTTTCACATCCATAGAGCAAGACTGACCACACATAACATTTTAGCATTCTCTGCCTTAGTTTTTTTTTAATAATAAGATTTTTTTTTAGTTATTTGAGTTCCATTTGCCAAAATCGGAATGTCACCCGAGTTGTTTTAAACTAGCTTTGTTTCTTGGTGGGTATAGAAATTAAAGATTTATTTATGGTCTATATTGTTACAAATCATACTCAAATTACCCATCTGGTCACTAATATGATATTTTTATTTCTTACTTTATAATAGTTTTGTGTTTAAATGTAGTGTTATGAATTTTAGTATTTTGTGTGTAAAATCATCACTCAAATTTATAAATATTAACCTCAATACAGCCTGTTAGTCCTAGTGAGGTTAATATTTTTTTGTATGTAAAAAAAATAAAAACATATGTATGGTGAGAAGTTATAAATAAATAAATAACAGTTAGATGAAGTAAAATATTTCATTATTAAAGGTGATATTGCACAATTTTATAATTTTTTTAGAGGGACGCAAATACTAAGATTCTAAAGGATATGTATTAATATACTCGTATATAAGGAGAACTCTTACCTGGATTTTTTCTTTCCAGATTACTGTGTCGTTTCAGTCGTCTATTTATTCTTTTCGGGTTACTTGTAACTTTTTTCAATTACTTTTTACAATTACAATTTACTTGTATATTATAAAACATTAAGCAATATTCTCAAGCTTTCGTTTAATATTTGGTTTCGGTTCCCCTTCTCGCACTTTTTACGATTAATGTCCACAAAAAAATATTAATCAAACAGTATTAATAGGCCATTAGCATCTGTGTGGTTGAATTTCAGAACCCAGCCACGGGTGCATGTCGGACGCCACGCTCAACGGCCGCGCGTCAAATAACATCTGTATACGCGGATTTTCACACAAAGCTACTGTTATAATTCGGTTTCAAATTGAAGAATTCGATACAAGATGTAGCTACTTCCGTCAGCAGGTCACACGTGAATGTTTCCCCCCTAGGTATAACTGAATAAATTACAAATAACATCATTGCGTGTCTCGGTTACTTTGACACGGTTACTTTGGCACTGTTATTTTGTCACTGTTACTGTAAAGTTAGCGCGATGATGGCACCACCTTACGAGGGTTCGAGTGAAGCCTAATGTTCATTCTACACGAGCTATGCCTGTGGATCTCGATATGATACGTTTACTGAAACAAATAGCAAAGGTATTTCACAAAGGTACTTACGATAGTTTGATGACAATCTTGCCCGGTTTACCTAGTTATTTATTAACGGTATAAATATACCATAAATACATATTACATATCACAAAATATTAGTTGTAGGTACATAAGAAATAATTATAAAAAAGAGTTAAGTTAATTGTGGCATTTGATTAAGAAATGACACAAAGGGCTACAATTATATTCAATACTATAGTATAAATAAAATTAATATTGATTGAAGATATATGATAGAATAGCCTTCTTGTACCTAGCTTCCGTGCAGTTAAATAGTTAAATATATCTGCGTATCTATTACTAACTTCATGTAATCTATGTAAAAGCGAGTGTTTCGTGTACTCAGTCTTGTTGTTGTTACATTGAAACAAGATTTTGAAGCGAGTTTCTCTACTGGGTATATGAAATTCGATGAGCTTAGTTAAATCAGGACTATCTATTTTACCATTTACAATTTTGAACATAAATATTAAGTCGGATATAATTCTTCGATCTGAGAGATTTAATAAATTTAATTCTTTCATCAAGTAGTTATAATTTATGTTTTCAATGGGAATACCGAGTTTAAAATTTATATGTCTTAGGAATTTGTGTTGAATTTTTTCGATTGAATCTGAATGTAATTTAAAATGGGGGGACTAGATCGAGGAGTTATATTCGACTTGACTACGTACTAAGGATTTAAACAAAATTTTTACAGTTGAAATATTTTTATTCCTTTATTAGTGATTGTGTTTATATGGGATATAAAGTTTAATTTTGAGTCAAAAATTATTCCCAGGTCATTAATTTCTTCGACAGAGGTAAGGGTAGAGTTGTTAAGTACATACGGATGAATTATTGGTTGACTTATTCTGTAAAATCTTATTGAATGACACTTATTTATGTTCAGAAAAAGTTTGTTAAGAGAACACCAATTAATTAACTTGTTTAAATTATTTTGTAGACCGATACAATCTTCGGCCATTTTAATTATTTTAAAAATTTTCAAATCATCTGCAAAAAGCAACACGTTTACATCTTTATCAAATATATCAACAATATCATTTATAAACAGTACAAATAAAATTGGGCCTAAATGAGATCCTTGTGGTACACCACTGGTAGCTATAAATTGATTGGAAAGGAACAAATTAATTTTTACAAGTAGTACTCTATCGGATAGATAGCTTGCAAACCAGTCTAAAAGTTTTCCATCAACACCTAGATTACGTAGCTTAACCAGTAGAATTTTATGGCATACTTTGTTGAATGCCTTGATAAAATCCGTATATATGGAATCGACTTGAGTTCTGTTAGCTAATGCGTTTGATATATAGTTTTCATATAACGAAAGATTTGTTAGAGTTGACCTGCCTGACAAAAATCCATGTAGATTCGGAACTGAGATGGTTAATACGTGGGGAAATGAGATGGTTAATGGTTAATACGTGGGGAAATTTGATCAAGTAATAGTTTTTCGAAGAGTTTCGGGATTACAGATAGCTTACACATAGGTCTATAGTTAGTGATATCACATTTATTACCCTTTTTTAATATAGGTGTTAGATAAGAACGTTTCCAAATGTCAGGGAAGCAACCTGTATCGAGGGACTGGTTAAACAATTTACAAATCGGCTCAGCAAGTGAACCTTCGTGGTCGATTAGCTATTTCTGGATGAACCACAGGCAGTTGTTAGTCAGTTTTATTACGATGGGAATGAATTACCGGCGGTAAATTCACTATGCGAGTCTGTTTGCTTGTCACGATTGACACAAGCGTTACGGTGAGAAGACTGAAGAAAAACAAACACTTGTTTTGGCTCCTTAAAAACGGCTGACAACCGGCAATTATCGGCCAGTGTAAGCACCCAGTGTGCGAAATTCACCAACAGGTTTTAATTCTGGCCTTTGTATATGAAACAGAACAAACCCATCGAGTTCCAATTAAGCGTTATGAAACAGTTACTTTGTCTCGATGAGTCACCGAGGGTGACTAGCTGTCACTGGATCACAGTGGATATGAGGGACTAGCTATTTTAGGAACCAGTTCCTATCTGACTTATAAAATGGTCACAAACACTCAAACCGGGCGAAGCCGAATTAAAAGCCGCCCGCAGGGCCTAGCAGCAAATTAATACTTAACTGCTAGTTATGTATTAATTTTGGTTCCATGCCAACTCAGAATGAAACCAACTCAGAACCACCTCAGAAAGGTCATAAAAGCTATGAAAAAAATAATTTAAAAATAGTCGGTAACCCTAACCTTTAACGTATTTAACCATTCTCTTATATTTTTTTATCATCACTCTTAATGACCTTTCTGAGGTGGTTCTGAGTTGGTTTCATTCTGAGTTGGCCGCTCACCATTAATTTTAGTGTTCTTATTTTCTCCTGTGCCATTAATATCACTGTAATTGTTAATCATTAATTATATACTGTACATTTATTATGTCATGTTATTTTAACAATATTATTTAAGGAGCACTATAGAAGTAATTTTAAGAATATGAGCACTGAATACTAAAATATTATTAAAGTTTTTTACAGAAAATAATAAAATAACATAAAAATAAAACGCGTCTAGATATTTTCTTAAAAAATAATATATAATTTTTGAAGAGCTTAAAAAGTTCAAATGTTTAAGGGAGATATGTAAGAAATCGGTAGAAATTCGGGTAGCGGCGGCTTACGGTAATAAGGAACTCCAGTGAAAAATATTATGGCTTTAAAAAAATATGTTCATATAGACCAATAAACGCTGATTCTGAATATAAAAGTTTTATTTAATAATATTAAACGTTTATACTTATGTGTAAGTTTTATTTAATAATATTAAAAAAATTTAAAAAAATATATTAAAAAGTCCATTTTTCATCGGGTCTTAGAAACACGCCGTCATGTTGGTATTATTAAAATGTTTAGTGGTGACGTCACTGTTCCTCGTATCGTGACATCACCTCAAAGTCATTGTATGGGAATGTAGGTATGACACAAGCTATCGTATTAATTTATTCGTTTATTTACATACTGTTTATAGAGATTTAGTTGTTGTGTTTATTGAAACATTATTTAGGCCTATATAATGTTTAAAAAATAAAGATATATCTTATTAGTTTATCTCTATTATTGAAAATATTCAAAAACTACTGCACAAAAAAATAGTAATGCTACTTCTAGGGAGAATACTTCGAACACCGAGTTTAAAAATGGAGGCAGTTGATCAGCTGATTGCCCGATCCTTTAGTAACTTTTCAGGAGTGATGACGTCACACAATTCACCACACATACGGTGGTTTTCGGGGGATCTTGAAAAAATAAAACATTGACAATTATTTTAACTATTAAAACTAACTCTAAAAATAAATAAAAAATGCAGTTATATAAGTTAGAAGTTAGAGTTTTAAGGATACATTAATTATAAGTACAAGTATAATATATCTTAATGTACTTAGCTAAAAACAACGAATTTTGGTAAGTACTCAAAGATACGTGGTTTGCTCATTTATTAACCTTTGCCATTTTTGGGCTGGGTCTCCCATTATGATATCATAGATTGAAATGTTTTGTCCCCACGGATTTGTCACATTCTTATTTTGCTTAGACATTATTGAAAAAATTTTTTTTTGCACAACAACATTACACTTACCAGGGAAGAACTTTTTTCAATCGTCTACCAGAAGAAATCAGAAGCATTAATGATAAAACCCGAATACTGCTCTCTGTCAAGACACATTTTAAAAATATTCTTAAGAAAAAAACTACTGTCAATTAATCTTACAAATATCCTATGTTTTTCATAACATTCTTTCTTTTTTTTTTTTTAAATACACACCATTATCAAAATAAATACTACAGCTCACATATATTTATGTACAATGAATTATTTAAGTACTAACTTATAACTAATAACTAATAGCATTTATGTACACTCTCCTTCCATACACAAGCAAGTGCTTTTAATGGAAGGGTAGTAAAAAAAAACCTGAGATGTAAAATTATCATGTAAATACCATGTAAACCTTATTATTAAAAAAAAATAAAATAAAAAAAATAAATACAAAAAGTACATAATTTTAATAGTTTTCTCATCACGCCTTTCAGCATCTTTGAATGTAGGTTTAAATCAAAGAAAATTTTGAATGAAATAAAATCGATATTGAGTTATTATTTTAAAAAGCTGGTACGGAGAATAATTAATCTTTCTCATTGGAACCGCCTTGTAATATTGAAAAATGAATTCTCATTAATATTGAATTCATAATTAATAAGGGAACGCAAAACAATTATTTTTGGTGTATTTTCGTGATAATACAATGCTTCAAAAGACGACCAAAATAACACTGTAATTATTTTCGGCTAACCGCAAGTCATACTATCGTATCTCCTCAAAACCGGATGGATGATTTTTTTAAATAATTATATATGATAGAGTACACCAAATAATACTCGCTTCCACCTTCAATTGGCATATTCCGGTGGTGTATTTTCATTGTGTATTCCCTGTAGAACATAATCTGTCCTCATAATATTGGGACTTAAGGCTCTGCAACCGGGCCCGAAAAGAAGAAGATAGAAAGATACGAAATGACGAATGTTAGAAGAGAGCGCTCACATTTACAGCGACAAAATCGATGCGAAAATTGCGAAAATGTTTAATAAAACACGACTTGTTTAAAATAGAGCAAAAATCTCGCGGGCATTATCTTAAACAGCATTTAAAGAAACACTGTGAATTTTTTCATACATATAACTTGTAAAATAACTGAAACAAACGTGTTAATAATAATTTTTGGAGCATACTTTGCGATTGTTTTCTATCGAGGGAATTTTAAATAATTTGCGTTTCGGCGCGGGCAAAGTCTAGATATTATCTTCAAGAATAACATATATTTTTTTAAAAGCTTTAAAACTTACCGTGTTCAAGGGAAATATGTAATAAATCGGTACAAATCCGGGTTGCGGGATCTTAAGTACAACCATTATTTCAAATAATCACAACGGCACACATTAAAAGATTACAAATTATTCTAAAAAATGATGTGTGCACGTAAATCAGCTTTCGACGACGTCCGTGGTAGAGCGGTAAGATCCGTGACTCAGGAAACCTAAAGGTCGCTGGTTCGAAACCGAGCGTTGCAATGTTTTTTCCACCGTTCACCTAGTATTTCACACAAAGATAACCAAGTTTCTCGGTAATCATGCGATTTCTGAACGTGGTGTAAAAATTTTTTGTTAAATTCTTGAAAATATAATCCGTGCAGAGAACAAAATATTAAACAATTATTATAAGCAATAATCATTAGCCCGAAATACTCATCTACATTGAAAAAATCTCCCGAGAAAAGATACATGCCGCCAACGGGACATGAACCCGCGTCCTTCTGATATCCGGTCAACTGCTCTTTAACCACTACGTCGGCATGTGTTTCATTCAACAATTACGGCTTATTACATTTTCCACCTGCAAACAACCAACTTTATTTTAATATGGGAAAGGCATTGTAAGTGCTAAATCTCCTACTAGGTGGCGTCGAGACAAATTATGTCGACATTTTTTGGTGAAATACTTTAACTTGTCAAATATTAATTATTATTTTTAATTGATAAACTAATGTTTAAGACAAGATTTTTACGCATACAAACAGGGTAACAATTATTATAAGCAATAATTATTAGCCTGAAACACTCATCTACATTGAAAAAATCTCCCGTTATCAATTAAAAAATAAAACAAAATATTAGTTTAGTATCTTCCCCAATTTATAATCTTTCAATAATTTTGTGAGCACTACATAATAAGATGCCGTAATACAATTTTGTCATAACAAGTCTGGCTTCTGGTGTTACAGCCAAGGAGACGGATATTGTTTTCTTATTTCGGGTCAATCTGTGTGATATCATTTTATGTGAATAATTGTTAAAGTGTTGCGCAAGGTACTATGACAGTCGTTAGTTACTTTGAGTTCGGTGTTAGACTTAGGTTTTCAAATTGGTTTGCCACTTCTTGTATCGGTGTCCATGATCCTTCTTGCATAGCCTGATTGATGTTTTAAAATCAGTGGGTCTTTGGTGGTTTTTAAAACTAGAAAAAAGTAGGCGCATTTTCAAGGCTGGACGTCAACAATAAGTACAGCTTTAAGTCTCCGCTAGATTTTCTTCTTGTTTAAATTTTATCCTAAATGCATCAATGCTTCAATTCTTTTTCAATCGTATGATGACAGATCCACTTCTTTGTTTTGTAGTTGTATTCCTTCAACGATATCTTTTACATCATTATTTACATTACTAAGTGCTTCAATAATTTTCTGTATCGTTATTTGCCTAAATAATTTTGGTCGGATTCGGTAACGGAACGTCCATTTTCTTCCGTTGTTAATTTTGACCTTGGGTATTTTCTAAGATCATATTCTCTGATTAAATATTCTAATTTATGTACCGTATGTCTAATTGGTTTCTACATGTATATCTGACAGAATATTATTAATTTATAATTACATTAAATTTAGTTTTGATGGATTTAGAACACTGTCAATATTAGAGGTCGCACGTTCGCAACTAATCTTTGTGAATTTTAATATTTGGTGTATACTTGTGCCCCATTAAATTTAATATAACTTTTGTGAATGTTTCGTGAAAAAATATTATTACAAGTTCTGGCGTTAATGTTTCAAAATAATTGCAACGATGTACCAGATTGGTATAATAGTGTTTTAAAAGTATTATTTTGTTAGAGTAAACCGTTAATTTTTAGATTTTTGTGACGAAAACAAATATTTTCTGGTGACTTTCTAGGTGTCAGTATCCGTAATTGCACTTTCCTAATGCTAAACATCAATTCATTTTTTTCTGTAAAATATATTTTGTACTTCGCTGTTATATGAACACAGTGATCATCGTCTCAGTCACATTATTTAACTATAAAAGTTCATAATTAGTTAGTTGAATATACATATTTCTTTAAATTTTAAATTAAGTGGTCCGTGTAACCAGCGAGTATCATAATATATTTTTAATCTTGGTGTTTACTTACTAGCCGGAATCACTAAATTTAAAAAAAAAGTCTTATTTTTCTTTTTCCAGATGGTTGCGTTAAGCATAACAGAGGTGTTACTACTGTTCCTGGTAGGACTCCTGACAGTTCTTTACCTGTTCGGGAGATGGGAGGATGGCTACTTCAAAAGAAAAGGCATCAAGACTCCGCCCATCCCCTTGCCTTACTTTGGGAATTTGATGGGCTGGCTCTTAGGCCGAAAACACTACAATGACATTCTGAAGGAGGCTTATGACTCTTTCCCGAATGACAAGTAAGTCTTTTAATATGATTTTTTAGATACCAAGCATCCAGAATTCTGTTTCTGGCATCTGAAATTTCTTATAGACCTAGTTACCTATCACGGAGTTGTATCCTGAAACAAAATGAACCACGAACACGAGACCCTAAATTAGCATGAAAATACATAGAAAGAATGTTAGATGACATGACAATGAAATTCATGATGAAATGGGCGAACATCTTGATTATATGGAAGTGAGATAGACAGAGAAAGAGGTTGACTGATTGCAAATGGCTAAGAACCTGGAATGTTTACATTAGCGGTACATTTCTTATGCAAGACTAGTGCAAATATTGCATAATTATCTGCTTTCACACTATTCCTGTTTCCAAACTTCTGCGATTTTGATTGGTTTCAGGTACTTTGGCTTCAGAGAATTCCGAACGAGAGCGATTGTCCTCAGAGATCTGGAGCTAATTAAGAAGGTCACAATCAAGGATTTCGACTACTTCGCGGATCACAATGTGTTCGTGGACTGGGATAGAGAACCTCTCTTTAGTAATAACTTGTTTTCACTTCAAGGTAAAACGCTTAAATTTTGCTTTCAATAAATCGAACCGAAAACATTGAGTAAAACTCTGAGTGAAGTTCTTTTCTAGAATTCAGAAAAAATTGATAACTCAAAGTAAATTCGTAGGAGAATAATAGAAGTCCTGCGAATATTATGCAAATCTACAAACTTTACTTACAAATTCAAACGTACTTTTTTGAGGTTTTAGATGATGTTTCTGTTTACAGGACAGAAATGGCGCGATATGAGGTCTACATTGAGTCCCGCCTTTACCAGTTCCAAAATGAAGGGGATGTTTGAGTTCGTCACCGAATGTGCAGAACAACTGTCCAACTACTTGATGGAAGAGATGAAAGAGCGTGAACATAAAGGTAACAAACAATTGGTACACATTACGTTTCTGTGTGTTAAAATAGATGTTGTGTTTATTGCAAATATAAATTAAAATTATTGTTTTACAGCTAAAGGTCTCGTGGAAGTAGAACTAAAAGACCTCTTCACCAGATACTCCACTGACGTCATAGCCACTTGCGCATTTGGCGTCAAGGTGGATTCTTACAAAGAAAGGGATAACGAGTTCTTTACCAACGGAAAGAAGAGTATTGGCTTTGCCAAAACGACCATGCTCAAGATGTTAATGCTTTCATTTCCCCTATTGCTCAAGGTATAATAAATAATCTTCCCAGTGGTTTTTTGCAGTGGTCAGTAATGTGAGAATAAAAAGCTTACCTGTGTCTTTACATATACTCCTTGCTTCCAACTCTAAGTTGTAAACACTGGTCAAATAAAAACCTTACCAATTTCGAAATACCAAAGGTATTAGCATGAGTAGAATTATGCTATTAAATTTGACGCTGTATGAAACATGTTTTAATTACGTTGTAGCTATTGAACATTCCCGTGCTAGCTGAACAAGTGGGTGCCTTCTTCAAGAACTTGGTGCTCTCTTCCATGGAGACCAGAGAGAAGAAAAACATCATTCGGCCGGACATGATCCACCTTCTCATGGAGGCCAAGAAGGGAAAGTTGGACCACAAGGATGATGGTCATAGCAAGGATACTGGTTTCTCTACTGTCGAGGAAACATTCTTAGGAACGTCTACTGTCAGCAGTAAGAATTTCAGTTTTCTTTGATGAGTGACTGCTAAGTAATGATTAGTGTTATTTATTGAATTCTCACCCCCCGTTAAATTCCGTTTGTATATCGTATAAAATGCTAAAGCTGAAAAACAGGTTTCATTTAGGATAATCGGATTTGTCGCAAAATAAATTTATAGTTTTTTA